>OX421362.1:7200000-8400000 GCA_949126925.1 Cheilosia vernalis
AACATTTAACAGAACGAACCATAAAATGCGCATCTACAAGAGCACCGGCAGCAGCGGGCTACGTAGCATTTTAGAGCACATCGCCACATCGGCACATCGAATGGGGATATCTGCTGCTACCACTGGTTCCCATGATGTTTGCTGTGGCCAATTTGAATTCGGTTTTCCAACTGCACCAGCGCCGGAGAGCAATGGCCGACCGAGCGTGTATATACACAAGGATGATGACGACGATGACGACGACCTCGGCATCATTAGAAATGGTCTCTTCGTGCCTGGTCTTGCCGTTGTGTCCAACGGCTGCCTCCCTCCCACTGGGACTGACTGACGAACTGGTGCATCGGAGAGTGAGTCTCCCCCAGGTGCCCATTTGATGGCCATTTGATTCTGGTGCTGTGCATACCCGGTCGTACTTACATCTTTGTCTTTTGCATTCGTCCTCAGCGAGCAGGCGGCTCGGCGGCGGCGCATTATCATTCCGACTCGGTCGTCCTACCTTTCGCCTTCTGCAGCATCCAGCTGAGAAGGAGGAAATCCATCTCTAACTACACTAATTTGGCCATGTGTTCACATGCGATGTCGAAGGAAGCGAGCGCGAGCAATGATGGAAATTGATCTAATTACATGGCCATGTAAACACGTCCGAATGTTTGCACGTTCCTATGACTCTCTCGGGGCACAGAGATGGAAATAATTCTGCACGACAATCCGGCGGTGGTCGTGTGTTGTGTTTGTGCAGCATTTTTGGTGCGACCCCTGAGGAGGACCATCACCTCTGCTATTATGTTGATGGTGTTGGTTTTGCAATTGCTCTGGAGCTGGTGGCATCGCGATCGCGGTTCCTATGCCACTACTGGACAATGTATATACAGCTGGGTGCCGACTGCCGATGCCAAGCGTGGTGTACGCTTAGATTTGGGTTGAGAAATTCTTGTGCGCGCTTGCGCCAGGAACCGTTATAAGTACTTTGTCAAGGTAACACCGAAAAAGGTAATAGCACGAGCACGACTCTAGCGGTAGGTCGTTGCGGGTGTTGTGCCAGAATGCGAAAGCGCACAATACTCTGCCATGCAGAGTGGAGTTATTTACTCAAGAAGCGTGAAGAACGACCGTGTCCCGAAGGGTTCGCGGATGAGTTGCAGTCGGCTTTGCACTTAATTCGGTTCGTGCCATTGGGCATGCATTTGCACGTGACCTTTGGATGTGTGAAATCAGAACGGAGCTTAATGGAGTTGCGGAATGCATGATGTAATTTGCTTTTGCAATCAACCGAGGTTGCTGCGCAGAAGATGTGATGAACTGTGGAGAGGGCCTGAGTCGTATTGTAAACCATGCTGGACTTGGACAAGTTGAAAGGGTCTGGGAGAAATGTGCAACTTGTCGGCCGGTTTGTGACTTCATCTTCGCATGGTCTTATACACAAACTGACCAGTGGCCAACTGCGTTTTTAGAAAAGGTAGTCGCTGTATAATCAGCTACAAGATATCTTATACCACAGTTACAATCCACGGAAAGGATTTATAAGGACGTGGTCTCTTGGCCTCCCTCGCAGTGTGCTGAAACGATTTCTTTTTTATGTTAGCGAGAAAGTAAGTACAAACTTCTTGAGTTTTGGGGAAGAAATATGATGAAAAGAAGGGAAGGCGTGCTAGACGTATAACCTATTAACCAGCCTTCGGTATAAAAGCTTCGGTTCCTTGATTGCCTTGATTCAAGCAGCCCCTCGAAGTAATCACCAATCTCCGGAGATTTTAATGTTTGCTGGTATTATGCCGTCAGGTTTAAGGTTCTTGCAAGGTTCGAAATAACGTTGTGAATTTATGTATCCCTCAAGTTTTCTACAAGTCGGGTTTTTGGAGTCGATTATGTTAGCTGCAATTGAGGAGATGTCGAAAGTAAACAGCTTCTTTTAAGTAATGAGTAAGGGGTGGACCCTTTATATTTTAAGGTGTACAGAAGCTTCCACAGAGATACTGAAAGCCTTAATAAATGTCCCCGCCACTGAGATGAGTTTCATAATGTTTATAGGTTTCCGGGGCAAGAAAGATGGAAGCTTATGCCTTAGAGTTTTCTTGGGCACAGGCCAATTTGTTTTGGTATCGTCCCCCCTGGTGTCTATTTATCGTCCCTTAGATATTTACGGACCAGAAATTTGTCATTAAAACTGAAATGAATTGAACGTGGAGATGTGCAGTCCTTGCATAAACGTCATAGGAGAACTTTTCACTTTTTCTTATTGGGAACAGTTTAGTTGGTAACCCTTGACTAACCAGCTTTAATAACTTCTTCGCTCTTAAGAAAGACTGATCTTGATCGATGTCGAATAATAGCATTTTTTACAGAGCTCTGATGCCACTTCCACAACTATTGTCTTCAGAAGGTTTTTGTTCTTTTTTTAAGCTTGCAATCATCTCGTTCCAAACGCGTTTTGTGAGATAATCCTGGTTACGAGTGACGGCCACTTATCTGTCACCCGGCCATAATTTGTCTTTGATGCTCTCGGCAGGTTTTTCGTGCACACATTGCGAGCATTGGCCTCTTGCGGCACGCCTTTGTGACGCTGAAATGCTCGACACTTTAGCAACAGACACCAACTGTCAGTGGTGATTTATCTTGACCGATTTACCACATTTTCTTGAGTGAGATTCTTCCGCGAACACTTTTTTGCGTTCAACTGAACCGCAACTCGCGCAGTACCCACATTTCACTACTCCCATGCATAATAGGCGCATTTCCGCTTCAAGCGATTCCACTGTCTATAAATCTCATCCCAGTGAACACTGATCACCTGTTTTAGTGTCACCTTCATCATGCTGCACCCGAGATGACGGAGAGAACGGAAATCGACTTATCGTAGTTAATAAATTTTCCTCCCAATCTTATTCTTTCTTCTTTTTTTTTACTGATTCCTCTGTGCATCTCTTCCGCTGTTCGGTTGTCGGTTGTCGCTCGTGTGCTTTTTGTTTCCATTACTACAGTCGCACATCATCGACTCCAGTAATGAGAAGCTCGCGGCTCCATTCCGTCAGAGCTCATGCGCAGAGTGCAACAAAAGGCGAAGCACAGTCCGAATCCAAATAAAACATCTTGTTAAATGCAAATTATGAGATTACGCCAAGATTGGCGGTCTGTCCGTCCGTCTGTCAACGTGATACAACGAGCGGCCTCAGGTTCCGGTAGTCGGGTAGCACACACCTGCCGCATCCATCAGAGGAGATGAGGCGTTTATCGCGAGTATCTCCATCTCGTGACGAAGATGACAAAAACGCGATGATGCCAAACGATGGCCATTTCAAGGCTGCTGCCAACCGAAAATTAATAAAATACGAGTAAGCCAATTCGCACGTGCGGGTGCGGGGAGCCACTTAGCGCTGACTCGGTGACTCATTGTATTAGGCTTAGTTAAAGAGCCAGAAACGAGTGACAGCAACGGTCCCATTGAATCTATGAAGCGAAATCAGTGAGTTGTGACGCGGAGACAACGAGGTGAATAATAATTGCAGCGCACTCGATCGATGTTGACATTTGCGCTTAGTTCGTGTTTCTGTTTGTTCCTTTTGCTGCCGATGCATCGCTGGCGGAGGTCTTGGCCGGGCGCATGTGTGCCGCTGCCACATGCATGAAGGTTCAGATTCCGAGGCTTATGGGTCGCATTAGCTATTTTCAGAAATATCGTCAAATCACCGCAGGTACGCCGCCAACATGCGAGCGTAGAGATGGTGACGCCATACAGCTTCGGGCATATGTGTGCTTTTAGGGTCAATGGTGGCATCACCGGCCTTTCGATTGTTTGGCGGTAATGGCGGGTATTGTTCGCTATTAAGTGCAGTGATCGGACCAGAGAGACACGAGTGGCCTGATGTTTGACATTGTTATTTTTTTTTTCTAAAAGTCGGCGCGGAATTGGAGCGTTGGAAGTCTATTCCGAAAATGGTCAGTAATTATTTCAGCCTTACAGTGCTGAGGTGTAGCTCAATCAGCGTCGTTGAGAAGTACCCGAAAAGGATTCTAATTGAATACAGTGGGTGGCTTGTTTTCTTCTTCTGTTTTGGTAGCACAAATCTGTGCTAGTTTTACAATACATAATTAATCGTGTGGCCTTCACAATTATTGAAGGTCGCAAATGAAGCGAAACTCATAGCAGCCACTTACTTGAATTTATCTTTAGATCGTGCTTTAAATGCAGGGCGGATCTGGACCTTAAGAAACAACCTCTCTTGTTTTAAGTGCGTGAGTGACTTTTTTACTAAAACATTTGGCATAATTGCAATGTACAGTGATGTTCCTAAGCTTGTTAATAATGGCTGCCTTAGGCCCGAAGACATTATCGGATTCAAATCCATTTCGTAACAAGATATCCAAAATACGGTAACCTTCGTATATATAAAATAAAATGCCCTAGGATATACGATGTTAAATGGGTATACGAGAACAATTATAAAGATTTGGAAAATGTGTAAGAGACAAGCTAAAAGGCAGACAGTTCTCTTTTTTAAAGTATTTTGTTTTATGATTCTTATATCGATTGATGTGAAAACACCTCGATCAAACGTTTATTAAAATCTTTCGGAAGAAACGCAGAATGTTTTTGGCTATTTTGTTTACTGAACGCCTACTTTTGAGGGGCGTTTTCAACACAAGTATGCTTTGTCTCACTTTGTCGCCATTAACTGGACGACTTGGTCAAACGAAACTTTCTCGTTCATCCAAAGTTTAGTTGGATGTTTTCTTATTTTATTAGGTACCTACCTATATGTAGGTAAAAACCTGCGAAGAAAGGCTGGGCAAAGGAAACGATTCCTAAAATATAGAAAAAGAAATAGTGTTAAATAAAATTCAAGTTTGGTAACCGCTTAGTTTCACGGTGCGGACCCGTGAGTTGGCCTTCAAGATCGTGCGATTTAACGCCGCCTGACTATTTTCTGTGGGATATGTGAAGTCGCTAGTCTACGCTGATAAGTCCGAAACGATTGACGAAAAGTCATCGAAAATTTAATCTCCAGATTAGACCACGTCCGGCCCAGCTAGAAATCATATTTAAATTATAATGCCAGAAGATTATCTTTCGAATAAAGTCCATTAAAATTTATCTTTGTTTTATTCCATTTCAAAGTTCTTGACTTCTAAAAAATACACCCTTTATGTATATTTACGATCTCAGAGATATGTTTTTGAATGTGCATCAGTTATAAACAGAAAATCCCGATGCACGTGTGTGTGGGTGCAAATGAAGTGAGATTTTTTTGATTGTGTAAACTTCAAGTGGTAGGAATTATTTTAAGGTGCATATTCAATATGATTGAAAAAAAGAACAAGTAAGGGTAATTTTTGCTAAAAATAAGTTTTGCGTTCTTATTACCTATCGCATTTTGAATAAAAGTGCAGTGTTGAGTCTTAGAAAAATATTTGAACAAAGTTCAGTTTTTTTGGTTGTAATTTTTGAGAAATAGTTGAATTGAATTTTTTGAGATCTTATTTAGAATACTTATATTTATCTTTAAAATGTATTTCGACCAAAATCGTTAAAGGGGCTTTTGTAAAATTAAGCTGACAAAACAGTACCAAATATTGCAATGTTGAGTTTGAAAAATACTATTAGACACTTAACTATTTAGCTGAAAGCTGAGTATAAGTTATTTGTTGGTTTTTGAAGTTTTGTCAAAACGGAAGTTTCCGAGATCTGAGCAGTTTTAAAAATCAGCGTTTTTCGGTGATTCGAATTGAAAATTAGGACACAATAATTTTTAAAACATCAAGTTTACTTTAAGAATGTATTTTGGTCAAAATCTTCTTTCGGATAAACTAAAGAAAACCAAATAAATTTAATTTTTTTAGAAATCTATATTACTATAATACAGACCAAACCCGAGCTTGATATTAAGTTAGATATGACCAAATTACCCTAGAAATACATTTTTGTAATAATCGTATGGACCGTTTTCGAGATATGTATGTCCAAATTTTAAAAGTATCGTTATTCGATCTTTTAGCCAAAAACTGGGTATGCGGTTATAGTAGCAACATCTTCATAAGCTGAAATATCAATTTCGGTTGAAATCGTTGGAGTCGTTTTTGAACAGCAGCAATAATATTGAGGTTACCTGGCAAAAAAAAAAACACTTGAACTGTAAGCCACTGTGATCCACATTAGAAGCTTGAACGAAATCGGTGCAGTCGTTTAGGCTGTAGTCCTCGCCACAGATTGACAGAGAGGTAGACGGACATAATTTCGCGACCCAATTTTTTTTTATTTCCTCTATCATCAGAATTGATTTCTCGTTCGAAATTTTGTACGAATACAATATCTTTCTCTTACTACGTAATCGAAAAATTCAAAAATACGCTTAATGAAGCCGAAACTGCTTCAACCATTTATGTATGCTTTACTCAGCAGCTGAGATGTAGACCGGGGTCTAGCGCAAAATTAAATTTATTTCATCAAATTAAAAAGTATCAGCACAGATTGTTCTTGATTTTGATTCTGACTTCTGTACATTTAGCAGTCCATGGTACCTATCCTCTGTAGCCTCGCCGCAATATTTCCAGAGCTCTCATGGGAAAAGCTCAAAATAGATTTTTGACAAGGAAGTCGTTCACCTTCCGCATATTCTGCCCTTCATAAAACGCATAATCTCTCTTCGGACATGTCTAAAGACAGAACCGACCAGGCGAAGGGCACAGACTCAAAGTCCTTGTTGCTTACGATAAGAACTAATCGGCCTTGGCCATTAGATCATTATTATCGCCTTACTGTCAGCTAATATCAGCAAAGCCTAAGCTGACACTGCAAACCAACCCGAGCCACTTCATGAATCTCTCCATATTAGACACCACGTTCGAAGCTGACAATTTGCTAGGTGTTCATGCGTTTTAGCCTCCTAGGGGTAAAGCAAAAAAGAAAAAGAAACACAGTCCATGTGCATATTTACATCTTAATTGCTCTACAACCGAAGTGATTATACGACCCCCGCACCTGAACAAACACCACAACACATCTCGACCGACCTCATTCTGTCAGCTTGTGTGGCATCTCAATAAATATGCTAATGACCCAGCTGCTGCGTCTGTATACGTGTATAAGCCATAGCGCAGATGATGTCTAGCCCTAGCTGCGTTTAATCGCTTCTTGCCACCACCCACTTCGGAGCCGCGCCTCCGCACCACCGCATTCAACCATCGAAGGAGAAATTAAAAATTATTTGCGGTAGGTAATTAGAAACTTTGGATGCGTCGCCGCTCCGCCTCAAGCTTCTTTTTTGTTTTTGTTTTAATTCTTTATTTTGTTGCTCGTCGTCGCATGTGGATATTATGTTGTCTAGCGTCTTAAGTGTTTGGACGATCTGGAGGTCGCCGGCTGTGTACAGAACGTACCTGGTGTCCCCACATCCAGTTTGATGATGATGATGGAATATTAATATTTGCCAAGATACGCGTTGCCAAAGCTGTTGCGCTCTCCCTTTTGCTTTCGCGCTCTTTGTATTAAACTGTTGCTAATTTTTTCCAATTAAAATTATTACCTTATGCCGAGAGCCGACTTTGTCGGCATGCTAGACGTCATCATCGTAATCCGCGATTCAGCTGCGAAGGGATGGCCATCTGGGAACGGTGTGTGCGTATGATATTGAGCAGTAAGCCTCTGGCCACAGTAAATAGAATTGATTGAAAGTGAATGGGATATGGCAAAAGAGACTTAAGATCAAGCTGTGGAGAGGTTTTGTTTTATTTTTAGGCGACCATACTATGAACAAAAATCACCCATTAACGACACAATCGACATGATCCTATGAAATGTCACAACATCCCATGCATACAGAAATCCTAGCCAAGTAAAGTTATAATCACTGTCCAGACTGTCAATGTGCACGTAGCCAATTGCCGGCGGACACTTGTCTTTGAACTTCGCAACCAATTTGGTTTTTGTTTTACTGTTCCTGTGCTTCTCTGCTTCGGTGCAAATGGGTTCCAGGAACGACGACTCGTAATGGAACCCTCCTCCAACAAAGTTGCAAAGCCACATCTGCAGCCCCTCCCCGCCACTACCCACAACCAGCTCGACAGCACGTCCGACTGTGGTCTATACACAGTATCGCAAGATATCATACACCGAAAAGGACGCAAACAGAGAAACACTGCGGCACGACAAGTCTCCGGTGCGCGCGGTGTCAAAGTTCGCCGACAAGGTGGACAAACGCGCGGTTGGCTTTGGTTTTGTCTTCCTCTACCCCCCGTAGCCGACACTCAATGTTTTCCAACTGGCGTTATCTCTTCCTATTACGAGAGTACATTCGCCTACAATGGCACAAGTACACCATACCAGCCAGAGGGAAGAGGATTATGTTGCTAAGTAATTCGCGCCAGCAACATTAAGTAACAAGCCCTAGTCGGAGAGCATCCGTTCATAGTTGTAAAGAACTCTTGATTAATGTTGACTCGTTTGGCTTGAAACTCTACGCTGTTAGATGAAATTTCGCAAAACTACTTGTATCTTAGGGCATGCAAAAAAATAAAACCACAAGATGGTGTGAAACCGAGAAAGATAAATCGCAGTGTCAGAGAAGATGGTGTGACCATACCGAACGCCTACGCTCACATGAACAGACAACTTTGGCTACCTTTTCCGGCTTCGTGTGGTTTGTTTAACTTTAATTGGTTGGTGTTCTGTTTGGACACGGGCCCTCTTGCACAAAGGAGTGAGTTATTCTCGACTGTAAGTACTTAGATGGTTGCACTCTGCGATTACCATCTACCTACAGGTGGAGTTCGTTGGGATGCCCGCAATGGAGATGATTTAAGTTGGGGAAACTGATGACCAATTATGTGACTAAATCTTACCGAGTCAGAGTCACTCCATCATTTGATTGGAGAAAATGCTGCGGAAGCCACCAGTTAGCAAGTGCTGAAATAATCTTATTTATAAATAAACTCATGATGACAGGGGGAGAGCTCTTCAAGTAGCTCCTTAACTGGGCATTAACAAGTGCAAACGAGATGTTAAGTGTATGGTAAACAATTCACAACAATTTCGATGCGAATTCTTTGGAATCCAAATGGAGATAGCCCCGTTCCAACCACCTAGGCAATTCACAAATCAGACAACCCAACAAAAAAAAAAAAAAAAACAAATGATGATCCAATACCTGAATCATTTTATTCAGCTGGCTAAAGTTGTTTGGTGTAGCTGTTATATCTCCAATCCTACTGCCCACAGTGCGGTACGGATGCGCTGTGTGCATTAATGGGAGGTATATGTGAATAAACGGAATAATTGCGCAATAAAAATCCTTTTTTTAGAAAACAATGGAAGATCCAAATTCGGAAGGGATGTGTGTACCACTCTTCTCATATTTCAGCTTAACTGGTTCAGCTCAACCGGTTGGGGAAATACGGTCTCAACCGGAGTACCAGTTGTCTTTATATAAGAAATGTGTAAAAAAGTAGGGCAAACGGCACTTGGATTATGGCGTCTTGCTTTGAGATATAAACAATTGTTTTGAACAACAATAACTAGAATCAGAGCGACACTTGTTTATCTGCATTCTTTCTCCTTAAATCTTTTTCTTTCAGCGGTCCAAGTTGTTTACAGTGTTCGTGCGTCAAAAGAAACGCATCAAAAACTTAAAAACGAAACGAGTTGAAAAAAATTTGTTAAAAACCACGCGAAGACTCGTGCAAAAGCGCGTCAAAAACGATTTTAAGAACGCTCTGGAAAACGCGTCAAAAATGTGTCAGAGTCTAAAAGGCATATGAAACACATCGCCAGAAATATCGTCAGAAAGATCACAAAAAAGGTGTCCAAAACGAATTAAAAAATGCTCCACAAAACTATTTGAAAATTGCTAAAGAAAGCGGCAAAAACTTCGTCAAGAATATGTCGAAAAGTTTATGGCAAATCGCTCTAAAAAGCGCTTCAGAAAACTCGTCAAAAAATGTCCAAAACATGACAGAAAACTGGTCAAAAAATGCGTCAAAAAATCGAGGAGTACCTACTAGTCTGAAAATCGTGTCAAAAAGCGGGATAAAAAACGCTTTAAAAAGCAGTTTAAAAACGATTCAAGAGTCTAACCAAGACAGAAAACGAATACAAATCATGTCGGAAAATGCGTTAAAGGGAGTAGAAAAGGCGTAAAGAGACTCAAAAAAGGATTCTAAACAAAACAGAAAACTTGTCAAAAAATGCGTCAAAAAATCGAGGAGAACTAGTCGAAAACACTAGTGTAAGATCGTGTTTGACACGGGGCACAAAAACGCTTTAAAGGCAGTTCAAAAACGCTTCAAAAAAACTTATCAAAAAAGGAGTCTAAACAAGTCAGAAAACGAATAAAAAATATGTCGAAAATGTTGTGAAAGGAGTAGAAAACGCATTCGAAAGCGTTTATCAGAAACATGACCGAAATATTATTCAAAAATTCACTAAAAAACACGCGTCCAAAACGAGTTGAAAAGACCTTTAAAAACATGTCAAATAACGCGTCAGAGATCCCTTAGAAAAACGCTCCGAAAAGGTTTCAAAACTTCGTCGAAAAACATATATAGCAAAGCCATATAGCAAAAAACGTATCAGACTAGGGTAAAAATCGTAGAAAACTCGTCCAAAAATCATGTCCAAAACTCATCAAAAAGAAGGCCCAAAACTGCTCAAAAAATGCGTCTAAAATTCGTAGAAAACTATCACAACAACTCGTCGAAAACATGCCAAAAGGGAATATAAAAACGCATCAGAAAAAAACTTTCAAATAACGCATCGAAAAAAAAGTATAAACGCCTCAGAAAACACATAAAAAACTTGTTGCAAAATGTGTAAAAAAGCGTAGAAAACGCGTCCAAGAACCCGTCAACAAATGAGTCTAAAAGGCTTAAAAAAATTAATAAAGACTAGTCCAAAGCCGCATACAAAACTTTTGAAAGTCTTTATGAATATTGCGAATCGTGGATCCTCTCTTGAACCTACCTAAACGGTTTTATTTATTTAGCTTAGGACACTTCTTTTAGAGTTGTTATGTTCTCTTCTTAGCCCGATTCCTGATGATCAACTGCAAATTCCTGACAACAATACAACATTTTTTTCACAATTGCTATGACCACCTTCGACGTCCACCAAATAGCTTCTCTCCTAATCCACCGTCCACATCTCGTGCACAAATTCAATACGATTCTGCACAACCAAACAAATCGAATGTAATTCAACACTTTAATACATCTACGGCTACCGGACTGGCAGATATCTCTCACGATAACGTCCGCTCCCGCATTCCAATGTCTTGCGCAATTAAATCGACTTCCCTTTATTTAGGTGCGAGAATTCGAGAAGACTATGCCACCGATATCCACCTCTATAACCGAAACATTTAGCGACGCAACCCCAACAAAGCGCTCAGATGTTCTCTTCCTGAAAGCATTTCTAGCTGACGCTACTGCCTCACTCAGCAAACCACACACGAACGCAAACGAATATCATCTGCAAGCAGATCATGTGCTGCCACAGCCATCCAATCCAGAACCAGAACGCGTTGGATTCTATTGCCTTAGATACACAGATCCGACGAGGGAAAACAGATCACAAACCCGTTTGAAAGGCATTACAGCAGCATCGGATACAAACCGTGAAGGTCTCGCGCATTCGGACACCTAATATGCCACCACCCCGACGCCGCCACTGTCTGTACACGAGTGTATTCATGGATTCCCAACCCTGATGTCTGTCTTTTTGAAATGCACCACCGGTAGAGAGTAAAGCGCCCATCAGCAAACGTGCGAATGTGTGCACAGGCCATCTGTGAGATTCAACGAGATTTTGTCAAAGTCATATCGGTTGAGCAACATATACACGGGGTAGGAGGGGGCATGAAAAAACCCACCATGCGTGAACTTGCTGCTATGAACAGTTATAAGTTCATATCCAGAACCAAAGCCGGCCGGACAGCCACTCTCTGAGGCTGGTTTCTCATTTTCCGCATAATTCCGTGTCTCCTCCTCCCAGCGTCTACTTTGACGGTCGAATAAGTGGCTGAGATGACGTTGATGAGCAGGAGGGGGCCCAGCGCGGTCGCCTAACGCATCCATTAGAATTTTCTAAATCGCGAACTTGATGGACACGCTGCCAGTGCGAGCCATGTAATTGTGTTAGATGAGAATTCGCTTGCGGACAACGATTAAGTGGTGTCCGTCCAGGTGGACGTTTCGACCGATGCCGACGACGCGATTGTCTGTGTGTGCAGCCACTAGCAGAAACGTTAGGTAAATATTTGTGCATCGGATCCGCAGAAAAAGTGCTGACTTGAATGCGTAAGTTGATGTGCTGACGTGCAGAATGCATTTGACGGCCTGCCAAGGATTTGCGCTAACTGCTAACGCACCGGCGGAGGGTGGAACGGTTCGCCTTCTGCGTGCGGATTATCACTCGCATGTGGTGTACGGAATGTTGGGAGCGCACCCACGCGCATAGAACCTTGTTTGCACAGAGTGCGGTGCTTAATTGATAGTTTTGACCTTTTTCCTCTGCCAGTAAGTGAACTATGACTTCGACTCTCTGGGTGGCTGATGAGGAGGGCAACATGCAAAATGTAAGAGGATCGGGTTTCCACTGGAGGAATGCACTCGGCAGAAATGATTAATCGAAGGATTTTACAGTTGAGATCTTAACGATAGGCAGACGACTTTGGGTCATCGAAAGGCTAAGCGTATGCAATGTGCTGTTGGTTGGCCCGAGCTTTATCATTGCGCAAGTACCTACACTCGATGTTCAGTGTGGCTACCTATAGCTGTACCTATGTATATGGGCTCAGGGAAGTAGAAAACGGCAAGAATCGTGTTTAGTTTGGTAACCGTTTGTTATTTGATGGAGTTTGCAATCGCATACCGAGTTCCTTGATCATGGCTTTGGAGCTATAAGGCGGATGGTATTTACGATGACACTTAGGTATTACCTCCTTTGTATAGTAGAAGCAGGCGGTAGTTATTTGTTAGGCAGATACCTACCCTGGTATGTTCCTAGAGCCATCTTTTCACTCCAGATGAAGTCAGGAAGACAAGGATCTTCTATGGGTGTATATCAGTAAGGGTTGCTGAATTGACGATTTCATCCCCACGGATATTTTTTCTAAGGCGACATAAAGCTGGACAGTCTGTGAGTATGTGAAGAGAGGATTCGTCACTTTCAAGACAGAGTCTGCAGGTATAGGGTCTGGTTAGACGCCTATGCTGTGGAGATGTTTTTTCATGTGACCATAGCCACTTTTTCTCAGGTTGTTTTTGTCCAGATTAATCAGGAAGAGTGATTTTGTGTGGGAGCATTTAGGGAAACATTTTCTGGTGCAGTCCTGCCCAGCTGTGCTTTGCCAGATCTCGTTAGACTCGATGAGGGAAATGTTCGTATTAGAGTTCCTGAAATGGATTTTGCTGACTCCGCAGAAGGGTTCAGTTCCGATAAGTGGAGTGGTTGCTCCGATTTTAGTCAGTGAGTCAGCTAGTTCGTTACCCTCAAACGCTCTGTGGGCTGGAATCCAGTGGAGGATGACTAGATTTTTCTTAGAAAGTTCGTGGATGGCTGTGAATGTTTTTAAGATAAGTTTAGATTTTATAACAGATGAGTCAAGAGCTTTTGAGAGCTGCTTGGCTATCTGAAAAGATAAATATGGTTTTTCCCCGTGTGTTAGAACTTAGATTCATTCTAGAGCAATGGTAGACTTCGGCCTGAAATATGTAAAAGTACACCTGGGGCGACTCACCGTAGATTCCAGAGCCAGTCCCTGACTGCATCTTAGAACCGTCTGTGTACCGGATGATATCGAGTCGTGATGGATGGGGTTTGTATTTTTCCCCATTCCTCCCTAGGTGCGATAATTGTGGTAGAAAAGTTTTTGTTAAAGCCACATTTCGGAAGCATGTCGTCTAGAGTCATGCTGAATGGGCTTGAGGGCTCCATGGTGTCGAGTTGCGTTAGATGACCTCCATGATAGCAATAGGGGTCCAAGTTATTTGAATGGAACAGGCGGTGAATACTGAGTCTAGCCTCCATTTGAATATGCGTTTAAAGAGGTGTTAAACATAGAATGATGTTGAGTGCCATAGTCGGAGTGGAGCGTAAATTGCAGTTTCCGGCTATACGTTGAACTCGTTCTAGCTTTCTGACTTTGGTGACTTATTTAGTCTTCGTCCACAAGACCACGGCAGCATAGGTAACCGCTGGTCTTACGACGAGCGAATAAAGCCAGTATAGCATCCAAAGTCTAAGACCCCACTTGTTACCGCAGACCCGACGACAGATCCATAAAGATCTGGTGTCTCTGTTTACGGTACGCTAAATCTGCTGGTTCCATGATAGTTTGCTGTCAATAAGGATAATTCCCAGGTATTTCAATTCTCGAGAGAATTCAATGGTTTCGCCGAACATGGTAGGGCGAATAAGGAGATCTAGTTTTCTCCGTTTTGTAAAAGGGACTATCGTTGTCTTCTTTGGATTTACAGAAAGACCTAAGGCGAATTGCAGTATTTCTGAGACCGTTTTTTCCAGTTTGCCACTGACAACGATTGCTACGTGGTCGGGATATCCTATGGCATAGATCAATTGATTTTTTAAGGACTTAAGTAAGACGTCAATGATAAGGGATCATAAGAGGGGCGAGAGGACACCCTCTAGTTGTGAGTACCAAGATTTCCACATCATCGATGCGGGTCTGAATTATTCTACTACTCAGCATGGACATAATCCATCTTTCTATGATACGAGATAGGTTCATATTGTTGAGAGCCCTGTTAGTGGAGTCAAAAGACGTATAGTTAAAAGCTTTTTCAACATCAAGGAAAGCGACGAGACAGATTTCCTTACTATTGATGGAGAATTTAATTTTAGTTACTAAGTCATTAAGAGCTGACTCGGTGGATTTATCTGGTTGATAGGCTTGCTGAGACTTACATAGCGGAAACGATTTCAGGGCTACATCTATTATGTGTCTATCAATTAGTTTTTCAATACTTTTAGAAATGAAAGACATGAGACTGATAGGGTGAAAGGATTTCGGGATTGAATCCGAGTCCCTCCCTACCTTAGGTAAGTATTCAACTGTTACTTTGCGCCAGGTTTCTGGTATGTGACCAAAGGACAGAATACAAGTAAATAACTTGACGAAAATGGGTGCCAGTACTTCAGCTCCCTGCTGCAGAGGTGCCGAAAATAAGCCGACTTCTCCTGCTGCTTTATAAGGCTTTAAGTGAAGTTATGGCCCATTTGATGGCGTGCAGATTATAGAGGCTTGGGAAAGTGTACTTGCTGAAACTTAAGTGATACCAGACGTCAGGTAACAAATTTTCCACAGCGATGAATAAAAATTACCTTTTTATAATGATAACTTAAAAACTACTCACTCAATCTATACAGCTTTTTCAGGCATAAAAAGGGCTTAATGCAGCATTACAGAGGCTGTATTTATTAGTAATAGGAAAACACGGTTACTCCTAGACACTCTGGGAAAGTATATAGTCGGAAGCATACCAAAATAAAATGTTGTAGTTGAAATAAAAATTCCTTTTCTCTTGTTCTGTATCTTATAGTTTACAATCTTCAGAGATCTTTGAGTCTTGTGTCTTATAGCTCTAAGCAATACCTGTTCTCACAGAGTAAAAGGGAGATCAAGTGCAACCTTGTTAACAGACCTCTATCGGTATTACATCCGTCACAACACTTCGAAAAGGCACTGCTCTCCGTAGGACAGACTTCGATGCAGATATCAACTGCAACATCCCACACAGCCCATCTTCATCTACCCAGCCCTGGTTAGTACATGTCCACTGCTGTAATGATCGCACTGACAACTAACCCCAAGGCACTGCTCACTTGCATCCTGAAACGAGTTGTCGCATGACTAATGTGACAGTGCAATCGAACTTTGGTATCCATCGCCATAGTCAAGAACTCTACACCATGTTTCTGATTAGTCGTAGGCCAGCATCCTGCCATTGACACGGCTCAACCCATCAATTGCCCCAATAAAACCCACTTACTGCAACAAACACACATTCACTTTGACCATCTAACTCACCATTTCGCGTTGAGTGAATTATTTATCTAATTTAATTGCACACATCCACATCCACACTTCTACAGGTGCAGCCGGGATGCAAATCATTAATTATCGCTCTTAGTTCTCGCATCGGCACAACTAGAATCCGATCTTTTCGCATTTCACTGATTAGACCGACATAAGCCAATAACAGCGATACCTATATACATAGCCTCGGATACTACGTTCGACAGTCGCATGATAAGTCTGATGGTTGATTGAACGTGAGCGATTCGATTGCGAGATAGTGTGCATCACGTCATGAAATGCCGTGCAATTAACCGATGCGTTAAAGTGTGAAAAAGTACTTGAGATGAGAATCTAGTATTTCCTCTTTGTCAGCGAACCGCTACAAGTGACATAACATACGCGCAGCACCACCACCTGCCCAGATGGTCGTCGTTCCATCTCGCTTTAGATGCAAATCTCATCCCAGTTCGAGTCCCCTGTCCATCCAGAAATGCCAGTCTAACCTGAAAGACACTATCCCGCTCAGGCGCAATGTGTTGCGTAATTGTGGACTTGGGACACAGTGATATGTGTGCGTTGCAGATCCATCGGCAAAAGAACGGGAACCATCTTGATCGAGACATTAATCTTAAGGAAGTATCTCTGGTCTTCCTGAATAGCTGTTGAATGCCTAATCGCAAGAGACTCTCACCCATCATTTCATTTGTGCGCGCAGAATTCGTGTCCAATCTGTCGGAAAGAATAATTTGACTTTAACACCCGATGGATGTTGTTTTTCTCTCGTCTCTCTCTCCCTCTGAGGTGAGTGAGTAGTGAGTACTTGTATATTCTGCAAATAGATAAAGGCAGACGCCGTAGGCGTTCTCACGCAACACCATTCGTTTTCGATATAAAAATTCATTAGCTTGATGGCGGTTGGCTAGAGCAGGGAAGGCAAGCTGGACACCATATGGGGCAACTATACCCCAGCCCAACAGGATCTAAAATCCAATTTTACGAATAAAAATAATTAAAACGGCGATAGCAACGTGCGCCCATCAACCAATTGGTCGTGTCATAACCGCAAGTGCTGGGATGACTGAAGGTGGGAAATTAATTTAAGACCGCGTCCATCCGAGGTTGATGTTCGCTTGTACACAGATCAACGCCATTGCTCGTGTTGAGGGCAAGCGCCCTTCTGAAGTTGAACTGACATTTTGACAGCTGCGCTCCGGCGGAGGTACACGCATTTTATATGTTCGCCTCCGATACGCGGGCCGGATTGTGTATCCCATTGTGCTGGGAGGTGATAATCGAAAGTGTGCATCAGGTGCGATCAGTGCAACATGTTAATTGGGTACTTTAATTGATTTCTGATGCCCCAGCCGTACACAGGCCGCAGATATATCGAGGGTGGGATAATTGAGTTGATTTAAGAGGATAATCATATGATAAGCTGGAAGGGATTTATAATTGTACAGGGATAGGGATACCTGGCAACAGTGTCAGGCGTAATGGTGGTTTTCGTGTCCATAATGATGGGTTGCGGTCTATGTACGGCTGGCAGGTAGCGAACCGTCAATTAAATTGGCCAAACAATCATTAGTCCGGTGATCTAGATAAATGGGGTTTTGCTATAAGGAAGATGGACGAGCGGAGTACCTTTTCTTTATTAGCAGGATGAACCAAGGCACCACCGTGTACAAACAGATCAAAAGGAGGGGAACTTGAAATAGGTTACCGGATCGATGGTCTTTGTCTGACCCAACAGTATAACAGTGGGTAAAGGTGGCTATTATGCTTTGATATTATCAGCTGCAGTGGCGGTCTTTATTTTCGTAAAAGATCTTTAAAGGCATTAGTGTTCCATTTACCATTGCATCCGTAGTCAGGCATCGAGTATCTAATCGAAATTAGATTCATTTGTTAAACAAGTTTGCAATCCTCGTTCGGCTGTTGAAATGGAAGAAAGTTAACCTGAGAATGCAGCAAAGCTATCAAAACCTTTATGATATCGATAACTATATGTATTAGAAACTATTTTAGTATTGAATGCTCCAAAATTGTCAACAAATTAATTCAATAATTAGGAAGAATAATAGTAATCATTCTGTAACTATAGTAAGAAATTAGACTGGAGA
Organism: Cheilosia vernalis; assembly: GCA_949126925.1. Classification (NCBI taxonomy): domain Eukaryota; kingdom Metazoa; phylum Arthropoda; class Insecta; order Diptera; family Syrphidae; genus Cheilosia; species Cheilosia vernalis. The sequence goes on from OX421362.1 coordinate 7,218,146, forward strand.
CAGATCATTTTTGGAAGATTGATAGCCTTGCAAAGAATAACTAAAAATAACCAAAACACTAACCACCAATAGAGCTTGATGTTGAAAGGCTAATGCTCTTAAACGATCACAAAATTCTTTGAATGGGGGGAAACCGAAGACTGCCAAGGGTTTTCACCTAAATTTCGTTTTGAATATCTTTCTTTTGTTTCATAAAACAGTGAATTCTGCGTATTCCTCTTTGAGAGACATTGGGATTTGCATATCTATTTCTCTCAGAACTTTTGACTAGCCGATACCAGTAGAAACAATTCAAATCTCTAATCATTGAGTACCCTTATAAATACCTTAACATTGAGCATAACCGATTCCTGAACTCAAAATAACACCAAAACAACAATACTAAACGGCAAATTATCGTTCGACGTTGTTGTCAGCAGTTTCTTCAACATATCCTATGCGTATCAGACAAGTGCTACGACATATGTATAATGGAAACAAGACAGGTCCTAATATGCTGTTTTGTGGAACACCATTGTTTTTTTATAATTAGAGGTACTCAGCATTATATCGTCAAGGCAAAGTTCCCTCAATGTTATTTTGAAGAAATACTTATGAATGAAATAATCTAAGCGCGTACCAATAATCAATTTAAGTCTCGACCAGTGTTGCCACAATGTGCCCGATCGGGCCATTTGGCCCTTGGCCCGGGGCCAACAAGAATTGGCCCGCATATCATATTTTCTGTATTCCTTAACCAAAAGATTCTACGAAGCACCCTTTCTTATTGCATCACAAAAATCTTGCAATGTGTTACCTCTATAAACAAGTTCACATATTGAAAGCGACACTGAATTCATTCATTCTAAATGACGTTTCATTTTCGTTTGTTCCCGTGATAATAATAAATAATTTAACTTCGTATCTTAAGTCTTGCACCTTTCACTTCTGTTTATCATTTATTTAATTGCTGGTTGTTTGTCTGAAAATTGTTTGTGTGTAGTTTTGGAAACACTTATTTAATTTGACAGTCATGTGTAATTTTTAGAAAAAGTGAGCTAAGTATGTCTATGGACTTTTAAGAAATTAATTTAGTTAGTGCATCAAACACTTCTAACAAAGTTCACTTTTTGACATTTCTGTATTGCGTTAAAAATATTTATATTTATTATCAAGTGTGAAGTGTTAGTTACAATATGTAGGTATATGAATTATCTTTTAATTTTGTAGTTGCCCGCACTTTTTGGAAATGCCCCTCAGAAAAGCACTCAATATTTTTTACTTTGTGGCAACGCTGGTCTCGACTTTAAATTTATACGGATGCTTACAATTGCAATATTTGCATGGACAATATAGCCACTGTTAATTACTGAAATTCAAAGTAGAAACTAAGAATGTGTATTCGTAAGGCGCTCAATAAGTTCAGCGAACAAAATAGAATTTGCTTAAAAAATTCTGCGAATTATAAGGGAATGCCAAAGTCTATAACAGGTCTCCCCTAGTTGTTACGTCGCCACCTGTGGAGAGAACAAATATGCAAACCTCTATAGCTAAACATAGCGCCGAAGGTACCTACTAATAACAAATTTTAGCTTCGGCTTTAGATTGACGGAAGCTCACAATTGCGAAATTTGTATGGAAATCGAAATTCAATACGAAAATCACGATTCGAAACTGAAAATGTTTATTAGGAAGACCCAATATCTTTCCTCTTCTCAGGATGTGCTTAAATCAATCACAGGCAGTTGCCATAAATAATTGAGAAACACCATGGGGTTAATGTTTTTATTAATTTTTTTTTTTAGTCAAAAGAGTGTCAAATTGCCGGACTTCTGGCAAACTTTTTTTTTATATATTATGCAAAATTTTTGTCCAAACTTCAATGCTGGAGTTTCGTCACTATGTTACAAGAGATGATTTATTTCGCGTACGTATTTCAGCCATCCAGCCTTGGGATAAGACAAAAAAAAAATGTAACTTTCCCCCTTCTTCGACAGACAGTCGAATTTCAATTGTCTATACGATTGTACTACCGGTCATCATCATTGTCGCTGTCAATCTGAAACTGAACCAACGCCACATAATTATCCGGTCTTCCACTGCTTGTGCTACACGATCTTCATGGACGATCAATCAAAGTGCAAACTATCTCCCATTCAAATGAGATATCAATTCGGTACCACCTCGTCTGAATCAATCTACAACCAGTTGCCCCTAGATGAAGAGGGGCACATCATTAGGTGTGTCTTTGATTTTCTTTGAGTAAATTGCACGACTTTGATAGACTGGGCCGGTTGCGTTGAGCAAAAGACCAAACTGCGCCCGACCGTCTTCAGCTCGCACCACGTTCACTGCAACCAATTGCGTGGGGAAAATCCCACTCAGCGGTCTCTAACGAGATGAGATCACATCACAGTAGCAGCAGCAGCAGCACAACATCGTTCATCAGATGCGCCTAGTGCATAGTGCTATTTATAGAAACTTCGCAAAGTGTTTTTCTATATTTGTCGTAACAGATACATTGCTCAGTAATTGATGTTGCATCTCTGCTTCTGGATACTGAATATCTATCAAATACAATAAATAAAGTAATTAAGTGAAAAAGTTATTATTTCTGGCGACGTGTTTGATGGAGCGATGTACTTTCAACGGCTGGATGGCACACCGGATGGTTGTGAGGGATTTGCAATTTTATTAGCACAGGTGATGAGCAAAAAGTACCTATATATGCGCTTGCATTAGTCGATTAGATTTTTATTTCCATTTAGTTATGCATGACTTCACTAATGGAAAGATGACCTCCCTCCAGCTGGGTTAGGGAAATATTTGCAAGCAATTATGCATGTGCCCATTGGAGGTATAGTCATGGATGCAGTGAAGCCTTAAGCAGGTGTACTCGAATGACTATTGTGCTTAGGTCATTGGAGTGGCGAACTCCTCAATGCTTAAAAGATAAGGCGTTTTAACTACATTGTCAACCTTTGGTGTCAGCGGTTGAGATCAGTAGTTGCATTCGGTATATGGTGGACACTTTTTTTTTTCGTCAATGGATTTTTGACGAATTTTTGCCGAACAGTATTGCCATTCTCAACATTTGTAATGTCCCGTCGCCGTCACCAGGGTTGTGGGTTCTAGTGTATCTGCTCTCCACGATTTTAACATCTTCTGTAACCGTCTTTTAATCTTAAGAACACCCCGCAGTAGTTAAGCACACAAATCACAGAGCCAATGCACCAGCTTGATTGAATTTGAGGTATTACACTGTACCACAACGTTGAGTGTTAAATTGGGCCGACTTGGCAGTGGGATAGTCGGCCCAAATTACCAATTGCTGTAATAGTCGACTAGAAAATCAGTAACAATGTCAAAATTTGGTAGTAGACCGGATCTGCAGCTGACGGTCTTTTTAACTAGCTTGTGGTATTAAACCCCTTTTTCTACACAAACCAATCGGGGCACACCTCTCTTGCCGTACATACTGTAAATGTCAGCTGCCTGTCATTAGAATTGCAAACATTGTTGTGAATGATGACCCATCGTTGAAGATGGACCAATAGAATCGGAACCGGCCCTTTGAATCATAAAAAAGATCACCAACACCGGATCGTTGACTGGAGTTTTATTGATGGACGCGCTGCTGCTGCACCAACAAAGTAACTACAAATACAAAATAATCAGTTTTTTTTTTTTTCGTTTCGTTCGTATTGTCTGCAATTGAAATTAATAGCTAGCAGTATAGGAATCAAGTCTAAAATCGTGCATCGTCTGATCGAAACGGATCAATGTGCTTTTTGCTGATGTTGTTGTCGATGTTGATGTGACCACGCTGATTCTTTGTCTGTGCCTTTTCATGTCTTGATGATGATTTTCTGTACAACAATTCGTGAATAATTTATTCGATTTTATGGGCGCGCTTTCGTGGAATGCTTCAAATGGGGAGGGTGAGAATCTAATCAAATCAGAGGATGGACTGTGGGTTTTATTTGATGGACATTGGAAGACAGCTGAAGAAGATGTATTTGTTGAAGATTGGGAGGGAGATTTAGGGTGGATGGTCAAAAGTTGATGCAACAAATGAGAAGCTGTTTAGAAAGAATAGTTTTACAGCAAAGTGTAGACTTAGGGGAAATATGTCCAACTTGGCCAAAAAAGGAGACATGATTGATGTAGGACACGGTTTGTAAGGCCAGGCAAATACTACATACTTTGTTTTAAAGATAATGCTCTTCTATTTCTTGACAAAGAAAAAACGGCAGGAAAAAATTGACTTGTTATAGGCTCTTCACACCGAGCCGAAAAGCGGGTTTTCGGGAAAACTCTCGAAAACTTCTACGGTAACAGAAGTTTTCCCACACATATTTCAGTTTTCAAAACGTGTCGTTTGCACTCATTTTCGACGAAAACACCACGAAAACGACTTCCAATCGTTGGGTTGTTGGAACAAACACACCTTTTGAAAAATTCAGCAAAATGGCTGACCGAACAAATGTCACAACACACAAATTAAAATCATTTTCCACAATTAATTGATGGGCTAATATTGTTTTTAAATGCACTTAATTCATTTTTTTTTATTAATTACCTAATGCGACCGAAATTTATAACCGAAAAAGTTTGCACTAAAGCTTAACGACTAGTGTCTCACAGCTTGAAATGTCAAACGAAAACAATGTAAGTCGCATCCGAGATTGAACCTGCGGAGGCCAATGACAAATCTGGCAATGGAATTAAAAGCTAATTGTAGTTTGCGTAGCGAGGTAGAGCCTAAATCGGCAAAAATTTCAAGTCCAGAGCTTAGAATAGGTATAATCAATGCCTTTACCGGCCTTGTTTTAACCTCCACTGGAAAGGTCATTTATGAATAAAGAAAAAAGTAGAGGTCCAAGAATCGATCCTAGCGGTACACCCCTTGTTAAAGGTAAAAAGGAGGAAATTTTGTTTTTGAATGCAACGGCCTGAACGCGACTATTCAGTAACAAGAAACCATTTTAGTTGCACTATTAGAACAATTTAACGGACTACATAATTTTTGGCATAAAAAAGTCAGTACAACCGAATCAAATGCCTTTGAGAAATCTAACAGTGTGACTAAGGCTTATTTTTTATTATCTTTCGCTTGGCGGATGTCATCCGATACCTTTAACAAGACCGTTATGAAGCTGTGATTAGAGCTAAATCAAGATTGAAAAGAAGTTTATAAATTTAAGCTATCTATATGATCCTTGAGTTGTTTGCTGACAATTACCTCAAAGGCTTTCTACAAATAGGACAGAATGCCAATTGGACGATAATTATTCACAGTTCCTGAGTTCTTCGGTATCGGAATTATCTTAGCCCTCTTCCAAACTGTTGGATAATCCGACGTAGTTAAAATGGAATTAGAAATATAAGTAATATACTGGAGTATTTTAGGACAAGGATTTTATATAAAGTCGGGGAAAATGTTATGGCAGAAAAATAAAAAGGATCTTTTGAGTAGTTGGGTGTGTAATGTGAGGAGCTGTTTTGGGTGACCAGGATTGAGTTAGCAAGTTTGTTATTAATTTCCTCAGGAATTGAGAGGAGCTGTTAGTATTCAATTTGAGAAGGTAGTGAAGGTATTTTGCGCGTCTTACCATACTCGTAACACGTTTTCGCTTTACATTTTCAACTATGCCAAAGTCAGGTATACATTGCTTTCGCATAGGTAGAGAAAAGTAGGCTTCAGTGCAAGCTATTATAAGTAAATATTTTGAATACAATGATCTGAGCTGGCGTTCGAAGATGTTATTGCCGATTGAAATATATGAATGAGCAGTCTTGTGAATGTTCGAAAATGCGCTGTCCACCTCCTCTATTTATTTATTTTATGTCAAGTTGTATGGCATATGATCTATGCGTCGAATACGTTGAAAGTAGGCGGTTGTTTGTTTTGTTGGCATTCGATTGCAACACAGTCTCCCTAGTACCAAGATCAGTGGCCACTTACTGAATTAAATTCAGTTTTTGTTTTGTAATTTATGACAAATTATTTATTAAAAACCAGCAATAAACAACTAAAAGTCTAGCAACACCCCCACATCGTCGCCGGGATGATTATTAATCTCAATCGACCTACGTCTTCGCGCCAAAAGCCTTAAGAGACTAAGTCCCATTTTATTCACTCGAAGTTGAACACAACTTGGGAAGTTTGCCATATAAAAATCCCGAAGTTGTGTTCAACTTCGAGTGAATAAAATGGGCCTAAAGACCGCTGACGCACATTATGCCGTTTCCCCAAAAAGATATATTTTTTCACTTAGGTAATTCGGCGACAGATACACTTCACTCCGAGTGGGTGCTGCCCGCGCCTAATTTTGATTCAAAGCACGTCTTTGGAAACACATCTCGATAGACATGCAGATAACCTCCACATGGGCAGACGGTTTAATTAGCAATTTGTCATTGAGTTGTTCTCGCACCGGGTCCGGATTTTTGTGTAAATAAGTCGGCAGAATCTTCTCGCGCTTTCACTCCATCGATGCATGTCTCTTCGATTTCATTTGGACAGCTCCATAGAACAGAAAAGAAATTTATCTCCCCATAGCGTGACCGTATAAATTTCAAGCTTTTTATGACATTTTTGTGTACACGCAACAAGCTGAAACACTATTGTCATGTGTGAGTTACTAGTACTCACGAATACGAGTAGGTATATATGGCTGGCATGTTAACTGAGGTGAGTAATCATTCGCAGTGCAGATGCAATTTACACCATCGGTGGTAGTGACAATGAGAGTGCGACACCAAATCGACACGAGCCGTATATCGCGACATGCAATCCGATGTGCAGACGCTATGAAACGAACAAAAGCGACAGTCTAACGTTGGTGTATAGCCCTGTTGATCGCTGTTAATTGGATGGTGCTGTTCCCATTGCTGGCTGCTACCCACAGTCGAGTCGGAGAAGTCGCCTTCATTTAGCACCTACGCGGGTTTTTTTTTCGTTTTGCCCTCGAGCAGCATGAGGTGGAATTTTTTTATTATTGTTGTTGTGCCTTCAGGCTGAGTAAGGGGCGATAAATTCATACAAACACATGTCTTCATAACTGTATAGGCTGCTGATTACAGCTTGAGGTAAAAAAAGACCGCAAACCCCCGACCACACATTGGTCTCCTTCATTCCCTGGATTGTTCCGTCATTCCTGACCAAACCTCGCCAGTCTGCATCTTTCTAATTACCCACTCCGGAGAATGGTCTTAATTAAGCCCGAGTCGCTCACCATAGAACACCGCGCACAGTTTATGGCGAAAAGCAGTTAACAGCCAATAGAACGCCAATCAGTGCAGCATAACGTCAACGCCGGCCAGCCAGCCAGCCATCATCATCCACCATCATCCACCATCACTACCGCCGACCATCTCTCTCTCCATCGGCATTATCGATTCGGTATTTCGTGCCCGTTTAATTAGATCTGCGGCAACAAGTTGTAGATACACGCACCAGACCCGCGGATACACAATGCTAGAATCTTGTTAGCCGCACCGACTACATCTATGAATGCAGTATATATAATTAGACACAACAGCAAGCCTTTGAATACGCGTGCGAACTTCTTGAGTATACACGCCATATGGACTTGGTCTAACGACTTAATTGCACGAATTGCGGGCCAGATCTTCCACAGATATATTTGTACTTTGTTTCTCGGTTGTGTCTTTCGCAGAAACAGCTTTGACCGCCATTGGATTGACGTTAAATCTAATCCGCACTGCATAATTAAATGGATTTTGATTACACGCGGAAATGAGTGCGCTGCGATATGCACTGGCAACACTGACCCGCGCAGGAGCGACGGGCATATCGTGTGTCTTGACTTGAGTTGAGCGTGCCATTGGTAATAGAAGCACTTACTCTAATGGCCGCTAACTCATTTGTGCAACTAATTGGATTGTCCTGCGGCGAATAGTGCGTCCCAGCAAAAATATAAGATTAATATAGGTTGTTCCTCCTATTTGATGAATGCCAGGACCAGGAAGTTGGCAAGTGGACGTTTGTTATATGGCTCGGAGGTGTTGCATGTAGTATAACGAGTGAGATGGTCGAGGAGGTTTACTATTAAGAGCGATACAAATGGCGCACAAGCAATTAATTTGTTTGTGTCAGAGGAAGTGATGGAGTCTTCTTCGTGGTATTTTGAATAGAATTCTTCATTTCTCACTCACCAGTCCAACTGGGAGCAGAGGCAAAAGTGAGAGGGAGAGGGGTACTAGATGGGCATAGTTGTCTTGACTTATTTAATCAAGGCGATTTGGTTAAAAATTGCAATTACGACGCTTGTCAGGGTGTATTGGACGTCTAAAAATCTGACCAGATGCATGAGGGTGCCTGCCGCCGTCGTGGGAAAAACACAACGTTGGACAACTTTTTGATAAGGAAGTTATTCTGTTGCCGACAACTATCGCCTAGCCACTGTTGTTCAACGGGTTTTCTTTGGGCAATTATTTGGCTGCATAAACCCGGCTCGTAGGACCAATGAATCTGCTGCGGGTGAGAACAATACGACAAAAAGAAAATAGAAACTGTTCTAGAAATCGAATATTTATAAAGAACTAGAGAGAAACCCTTTCCCTACGACGACATTATGCAGACTCACTGACTCGTGGCCCGTGCGGCCTATTTATGTCTGGCTGCGAAACCGTACTTATAACAAATTTGAGCTTCAACTTCAAATTTACGGAATCGCCACTTTAGAGTCGAAACTAAAAAAATGTTTATTTGTAAGGCCCATTGGAAAGCCGTCCACTAAGAACCGATTCATGTCGTGGCATCAATTATTTACCACAAGTGAAGAAACGAAAAATTTAGAAGATCGTCGCCGGGTAGAAGTTCGAGGCGCATTTGTGGCACTTCTTCAGTACCAGTTCAATATTCGCTTTTGCCGTAGCTGAGTGTTATGTCTTCCGGTAGGTACGTTAAAGTTCACTCGCGGACCTTTGTCGCCAAAGACGATCTCCACAAGTCAGACTCAAGCAAGGGAAGAGTTGGTGAAAGCTCAGGAACTTGACGGAGCTCATCTGGATGAGCAAATTCAGCTAAAAATTACAATCTACAAATATCGCCGCTCCAGAGCATCAGAAAGATATTGGCGTAGGAGTAAAAGGCCCATCAAAAATTCCGGCAACTCGCGACTGATTTATCGTTTCATGCACACTAGGCCTAGTCTCCTTGTGACTTCTAGAGAAATGCTGTGTGAGTTCTATTTCTTTGAGTCATATGGGTATTTTGTTAGGTCCATAATGATCCCAGTTTGAAAATTCTATCAATATAAATTCAGCTCATTATCCATCACCTTTCCCACCGCCAAAGACTAGGATTCGGGATGAGCTGTTGCGCTACTGTTGTTCTTCCTACTGTACGACTTGTAGTTTCTGATTTTTGAACATTTCAGTTTACACCTTATTACCATCAGTTCCGCCAAAGACAGCCATCCATCATATATCGCATGTCACTACACCCAGCGGGATAACCTGTTACACAGCGCGAAATTTGTTGTTTCTTCCCCACACAGTCATCTATAGAGATCAACGCACTTTTCATGCAGAGAATAGCAAAACGAATTGAAAACACGCACGCGGAGCTTCAAAGTTGATTTCAGAGAAAAGAATCTCATCTAACACGAAAAGAAGGAAACCGCAAGCAAGCTTTATACCACCAGCGCCATACACCACAAAAGCGTTTCCTTTTCATTGGGATGTTCATAAGTAAGTTTCATTTCATAATGAACTGCCGAATCGCGTATGGGCTTCCGCTCAGGCATACGTTCAAGCGGAACGGTCATCGTTTTCAGCCGGTGATGTGTCTGATGTCGGCGTCTGGGAATTTTGTTCGCCACCCTAATCTGATTAGAGGCACCAAAAACCAGGGGCATTAACATTTCATTTGCAGCGTGTCGTCGGCGTCGTCGTGTGACAGGTAATCGGAAAGAAAAATCGCATGCAAAATGCGAAAGAAATCGGTGGTGCCGCACCTGATTTCTGGTGGTATTACTCACTTGTGTGATGAGAAGAGTTGAAAAATCGCTGGCCTTTGTGCCGCAAAAGCTGACTTGATGCCTCACAATGTTGTGAGGTATTGGACACATTTTTTAAGGGATTAGCTGTAGTCCGTTGAGTGGAATTCAAGAAATGAGCTTGAGTTCCGTGACTCCCTTTGAGCACAAAAAAAAATGTTTGCAGATGCGTGATACTCGTACGACTGATAGAATGCAGCGGCAGTAACATGAATAAAAACAGAAAAACCCCAGTTCGCACTTGGACTCTTTTGTTTTTGCAGCTACTTGAAAATAATTACCATGTCTATTTACCAGTTACATTTACTCCTTTTTCCAAGACAATCAGGACAAGTAAGGTCCAACAAATTGGCGAAAAAAAAAATTAACGGAAACCAAGTTTTGTTGAACTACCATCGGCAACGGCGGATATTTCACCACCAGCTCGCGCAGTTTAATCGCGATAGCCGTTGATTTGCATTTTTGCACAAACAACAAACCAACTTGACTAATTCTATTTGTTTTTCTTTTGAAAATTAACGAGTGTTCTTATGTGGTTAGCATGTAGCAGAGAGTGTGTTTTCGGCATTAATTAACACATCCGAGGCAGGCACACAAGAAGTCCATGCTTATGCATTTGTACAAATGACAGCGCAGTCATTATCACTGGCCGATCTATTGTTTATTTAAATACGTACGAGTATGTATGCATAACACCCGAGGTGGAGAATAAATTATTTTTATTTTGTTAAGTACTCTGCGCTTGCATTTTATTTGGAATTGGTGTTTGGGGCTGGACACGGACAAGTGTCTTCCGATTGCCAAATAGTTAGACTGCTTGGCATACTGTTGAGTGATTATTTCTGCAAATATATGGAAGTACGTGCGTCAGAAGTGATTTGCAAAATTCCGTTTCACTCTAGCTTTGCTGTGCAAATTTATTTACATAGCCGTAAACATCCGTATGGGAACAATAGCTGGGTTCAGCTGTAGGACACTCATTGTCAGTAAGATAGGTTAGGCGAAGGTGATGTAAAAATGGTTTTATGGGGTTTTAAGTAGGTTAAGCGAATGTGAGTTAGTAAGTCATATGGACCTCGGTAGTAAAGATGTGTGGTAATGCCAAGTATATTGTACTATTCAAAACGATGTTCACGGAACCTAATCTTGAAGACAGAAACAAATTGACGAGCACATTATGCACAACGGCGATAGGTATTTCGAATAGTTTAAAGTAAATAAATTCAGTATGTTGTCGCAGTTTAACTGATTGTCAACAGCTCTTCTTAATGACAAGGTTTTAGGTCAAAGGCATGCAGGTGTACATTTTTGAAAGACTGGGCGTTGACAAACTATCAAGAACATGATCAAGTATTGTAAATGATTTATATAGTTCGAAATGATAGCGAATAAAGTTCCAATTCGAAAGGGGTGAATTTGAGGAAAGCATCAAAGGAACCTCTCGGCTGTCCACTTCATCAGTGAAACCAATTATTTACTGCTATATCGAACTATAGTACGTTTCATCTGCATATAAAACAAATTTTCAATGTTTGTGTGTGTATTTGACCATAAATTACATCAAAACGACTCATCAACTACCTGCGGATTTTTTAGAAAATACGGAGCAGCGCTTTATCCCTAATTCATCACAATCGCCCGATCCTTACAAAATATAGAAGAAATTAAAGTGTTCTAAAAGGGGACAAATGTTCGGTGTTTTATGCGTTATTAGCTTTCTTCGTTTTATGAAAAGCCGATTTTATGTCGCCTTACTCTGATTAGAAAAAGTTTCCGCATGTACTGTTGGTAGTGTGTGTTGCTGTGTTAACGATCATTTGTTGGGTACTTTTCGCTGACTCTTACAGTTGTTACGAGGATAATTTTAATAATAATAGATGTGGATTTATGTTAACTCTTTTTAAGTTGACTTTTGGTAATATCACAAGGCATGATGAAGAAATTGTTTTGGATAAAATACCTATGCACCCCATTCACTGGTGTTATCAAAACCATGGTAACCTAACATAAGCCTTGAGATATGTTATGGCGTCCATATCGTTGGCTCAAAGTATGTTTTAAGGTTTTTGGTGCATTATTCGCGCACGCCTCCGAAAAAGTATCTGACAAGGAAAATTCAGAAAATGAAAGAAAACAAATAAGTTGATAATTTGAAAAAGTAGAAACTGAAAGAAAACAAATAAGTTGACTAAGGCTGACCCTTGATGCCTTTTAAAAGCGTAGAATTTGTCCTCTTTTCTATATAAAACTAGCGGACCTCAGCCTGTTTTGATAGGCGATAAAATTTAAAAAAATTAAAACCACATATTTTACTTTGTTGAGTCGAAGAGCTGCGAAAAATATATATGGACGCCAAACGTCTTTTATCACAATTATCCGAAATTTTCCAAGCTTCACAACGAATTTTCAACCTTTACATAACATTTTTTTACATAGTATCTGTACCAAAATTTCGCACTACTGCATGTCGTAGTTTTTATACAGTTTCATCTTGTCCTTTATTAAGCTTCCTCAATCGATCAGGACTATAGCAATGCCCTGGAATGGCCTTAAAACGTATATTTTAAATTTGAATATGTTAATATAGAAGCATTTCTTTCTGCTATTCTGGTTTAATTTTTAAGGTTTAACTTTAATTTTTGAGTTAATTTTTTAATTGCATAAAATAATTAAATCTTAAGGTAATTTACTTCTTTAATTAGGTAAAATATGAATCTTTATTTTTTGAAACAACTTAAATTGTTCAGTCAAATTTCTTGCTCTAGTACAGTTTCTGCTAAATTTAATATTTTGTTAGTGGAAATTGTTTTAAATAGGGTCACCCCATCCAAATAATAATATTTGAAGTTGTTTAAAGCCCATTAAACTGCTTTTCGACACTACTTTTTATACTTAGTATACAAAAAATACAGAATGTCTTTATATTTCTTATTGATCCTATTAAAAATAATTTAATTTAAGTCTTAAGAACTATTGTTAATTTCTTATCAATTTATAAGAAATAAAATTATCTATCTTAATCTTATGCGACAAAATGCGAGATTTCGTCGAAATTTTTCGCGTTTTTCCGAGTTTTCCACTAAGAATTTTCTATTTTTCCGTTCGAAAAGACAATTGCATACAAAATTCCATATTAGAAGCGATTTATTTTCGATTTTTCGAATTTCGTCACTTTTCCAGAGGATTTTCCTTAATTTTTTTGTAAAAACTTTCTCCTGACAATTACGAACAACTGAAAAAATTAAGCCAGCCGTTGTCAATTTTTTTAGCACCATTTTTATGTACAGCCGACTCTCGTTAATTCGAAACTCGAGGGACTCTTAACATATTACGATTTATCGAGTGTTTAAAATATCCAATGGTTCGAAATTGCAAAAACAAACCAATTCATGCGGAATTTTTGGTCTTGAAAAACTCCTGCTGAAGAGCTATTATAATAGCAGCTAGTATGTATGGCCTGTTGTCTCGGGGCTTTGTTGTTGTTATTGAGCATACGTTTTTCGTCTCTGCACTCTAAGGAAACAATTGAAAATCAGCCACAAGATGTTGTAATTTTATTTCCTTAGACAAGTGTGTGATCAATCCAGCAGATCGTCTCATCATATAACTCGTCTTTGTCAAGATTTTTTTCTCAGACATCCGCATGTATGGATGCGTCAAATTAGTGCTTAAACTAAAGACGGGATACGAGAACTAAAGAAAGCGGGAGCTCTATTTCGGATTCTTTTACGCCACTATAGATGAGACAAAACTACCCAAGTGTTTCAAATGCTCAACCAAAGCCAATTGGCATTTGAATATATATTTCTTTTTGTCGCTGATTCGTATTCAAATTTCAACAGTCTGAAGTGGTTGATATAATTCGTCTATTCTGCTTATGGTATAGGTATGTTTTCCAGGAAAATGGACTTGCTTTGAAAAAGGTCTTCATTGAAAATGAAATCTCTCAAAATCACCTAGTTGTCAAGTAGACGATTGTACTCAGGACCTCGCCTACATTGCCAATAGAAATCTAATAAATTGACAGACTTCTGTTTTCCTCTTAACTCAAAGTATCTACACCAACAATAACCTTTTCAGTACTGAAATTTGTTAGCTCAGAAATCATTTTTTAAAAGTGTATATCAATTTTTACAAAATATTATTGGACACTAAATTGAAGTTTGGGGAATCATTGACCTATACAAACCACCTATAGTCACAAAAAGCCCCAGCATTAGTTCCAAGCCAGTGCACATTCAGTCATTCTTCATGTGAACGCCCCACTCACCATTTGCCACCATCTCACAAATGCACTTGCATAAATATCATAAATAAATTTAATTTAAAGACCCAGCTAAAAGTTCCCACAAAAAAGAAAAAAAAAACCCATCCCCAGGTCCGCATTAGATCATAATTGAATTCAGCTTCTTCCGTTCCCCCACTAGTGTCATTAAATAAAAATAAAAAATTTCCCCTACAGCATTAGATTCTTATTTTGAAATGAAAATTTATGCAAATCAGTCCGACGCCATTCACATCACTTCAACACCGCACTCATTAAACATCACACTTCGAGTGCAATTCAAATCAAAAGAAGCTAAACCTTTTTACTGAGGTGTCTTGACCTTGAGTGGCAAATAGTCGTCAAGGTGTCGCTTGTTCTACTTGAATTTGATGACAAAACAACATTCTCGCCTACAAAGTAAGAAGGTGCCCCTATGGTGAAAAAAAACCTGCGAAACATAACACGATCAACGTCCATTTTATAAGCCACCATTACAAATAGTCTTTCGTGCTCATCGAAGAATCGAAAATCAAAGTTATACGCGTATTTGCCCTCTGCGCGAGCAACCAAGTGATATCTGCGATTGGACAGTGGACAGTGGACACCCACGGTGTTTGCCAAGGCGATTCATGGAAGCGACACCGCGCGCAACTCTTAATCGTGTATAATCGGCGGCATATTATGATATTATTATTTGCACGCACAAAAAAAGGGCCAACACACCTAAAGTGTAGCTAAAAATAATCCTCAGCTGTCGAAGATACACACACAAAATGTGAAGAATTCCACTTGGGACGTCGCCGATTGGCATCGTGAAGAGGCAAAAGGATTACAGCATGACATGCCATCGCATATATAATGCTTGTACAAAAAGGTTGCATTCTGCTGTGATGCGCATGCGTTGACGTTCATCCGAAAGGTTGGACCGGCAATAGCCGGTTGTTCGACAGGAGTTTATGGGCCATTACGGTGATATGTTGGTGAGAGGCCAATCTGCTAATTGATAAAGCAAATATAACTGCGCAGCGTGCAACACACGAAAAGTAAAGAGTCTGTGTCAGGTAGGAAGGAGATGTGTAGCTTGCCAGTGCCAACGTGGCAACTGGCAAGTATGCGCAGTGAGTATACAGTGTGGCAGACCCAGACAGGAATAGGTGCGATTTTCGATTTGAAAAGGGTACGCGATTTTTGGGAAATACGCACACACGCATAGGCGAAACCATGTTTGGTCGATAGGGTGATTAAGGTATACTCCTGTAAAGCATATTGAACGTCACAATGACGAGACTTCATTTTGAGGCTAAAGTTGTCCAGCTTGGGCGTAATAAAGAGGTCGACCAAAGGTGGCACTCTCACGTTTTAAAACATCCTACCTAGCAACTTAGTGTCCAACTACGGATCGAGAATGACAGGGTATATCAATTTAGGTCCAGCTTCCCAAAGTCTAAGTAGGCACAGTGGCTTAGTGGTTAGTGTCTAGGACTACTAAGCGAGGGGTCCAGGTTCGAATCCCACAAAAATCCAAATTCCAACTCAGGGTTTTTTCACTATAGCGAACGTCTGACAAACATCCGAGAGTATAACTGACTTGAAAGAGCTTCTCAATAATTAGCCGTTTGGAATCGGCAAAAAATTGTAGATCCATTCCATTCGTTCCAAAAATGAAATCTCACACAAAACGAATGGTTGTGAGAAGCTAGGCCCGGGTCCCTACGGACCTGTTGCGCCAAAAATTATTATTATTATTCGCAAGGTCTGTAGAAGTCAGTAAGCTCGACTGCAGTGTATGTAAGAAACTATTGGTAGCTCATGCACTTTGTCTGAGACGGATTTGATGCATTTGGGTGACGAAAAATTAGATAAGCCTTCGACAAAATTCACTCTCCCATTTGTGTATCTTGGTTTTATTTTTGGAATGAATGAACGAAGTGATCTTCAGTTTTATACTTCGTCGGATGAACTTATTCATAGAGCCCTTTTGAGCTCAAAAGAACTATTTTCGGTCACCTTACCATTTAAAATCCCATGAAAAAGATCTAAAATAAACCTCCTTGCATGGGCTCTACAAGCAATACCAGAAACTGACACCTGCTAGCCAGCCAATCACTTTCAATCTCGAATAGCCTCACCTGCATCTTCAACGAAATCCTGACTGTCCTGTTGCAAAATTAAAACCCACCACCATTGGAAACCCAAATAAAGCCGTCTTGCCATAACTCACCCACCATCTGTCATTAATTAAACTGTCACGATTGTCCTTGAATACCATCCTAACGTCCTTAAATGGCGCGCCATAAAACAAAACCCCCACGAAATAAATCATAAGATCCCGCCAACCCCCAAAGACGTTGCGGTCAAAACACCTTTCCCCTTCATTATGGGCACACACAAGCAGCCACCATCAACCAAAGCCCACATATACTCGTACCTTTGATCTGCAGTTAGCCCAACATTCATCAATCCGCCATGTATATATCTTCAATATCTTACCGCATCTTCCAGAGGAGGACGCGCAACCAAATTCCTACCATGACCATCATTCGAAGAGGTGATTTGTATAGATTACATGTCTGGCTTTGAGATTTGTTTATCCCTCTCATCGGTTGGCAGCGGGAAAAAAGTGAAATTAAAACCACAAAAATAATGAGAAAGAGCTGGACCGGCACCGGTGACCACAGCACAGACACAGATCGGGAACTGTTGCCTTCTGCGGATGCAATTTTTCGGCGCATCCCTCCGCACAGGAAGGAATAGAACAAGTCGCCTATTTGCTTACTTTCGTGTTTTCCCTTTTTTGGGCGGAGGGAGCTGGATAATGTCCGCCCGATTGCTCCTCAGGTAGTCCGCCAAAAGCGAGGGGCTTATAACCTTGTTAGTTAGATATTTTTATTATACACGATCTTTCAGCGAAGACGACCGACGACCGACGACCGACGACCGACGACCGACGACGATGGGGATGACGATCATGACATCTTTCCAGGGCGGATAACCGGGAAGACGAGACCGAAACGACATCGTTCACTGACGACTGTGCGATGACGATGTGGAAGGACGATAACGACGCTGGTGATATTCGTGTTATTAGCCCTGTCGTACTACATGGTGACTTTTACTACTCTCCGGTCTCGTGTTATAGTTTTTAGGTTTGTGTCGTTTCTCTCCTGTGGCGGTCAGCGTCTTTAATTAGCTGAAAAAAAGCCTCGCGTGCTAAAGGCTACTTGCCAGCTCTCCCATGAATAGGGCCGCTTATGAGCTGTCTCTCACAGTGATAGGTGATTGTTTTTAATTAAAACATAAAGATGTGCTCGGTAATTGTTTTGTTTTATGTATTTTAATCATGAGTGGCAGAAGTCCCTATACCAGTGAGGAGCAAGTTTTAATTAAAATTCTTGATGAGATAGCAAATTGTTTTCCATCCGACAAACCGACCGGCAATTTGTTGCAATTTCTTTACGAGAAGGTTACATTCGTAACGACAATTAGATGTGTGAGCGGCTAAAATATGCAAACTGGGCTCGGATTTGTAATTCCCTTCGACCGGGAGGTTCTCGTGGTATGTGCACATAATTCCTGAGAAACTATATAAATGGCCAGGGGATTACATTTGTAGCTGGTTTGTTCTTTAAATGTTATCCGTGTTGTGAAGACGGGTGCCCAAGTGATGTTAAGCTTCTTTCCGCAGGCTTTTAGTAGCCATTAATACTGGCTTTGGGGTTGCGCAAAAAACGCGGTTCAGTTGAGTGCAGCGGCAGTTGGATATGGCTCAAAGTGCCCTAAGACTAAAATTAAAGTTGTTCATGGTAGGTAAACTGAGTTTGGGGTGTTTCGATGTAATGTTATATCCAAGCCGATATACCTACCACTTCTAATTGGTATTTAATTTGGATTTAGCTTAAGAATGAGGAAGTGCAACCATTGAGGAAAAGAACCCGAACCATGTAGTACACACTATCACGAGACGGGGACAACTTTGTACTACTCATAGAGCTTCAACTTATTTATAGAGGAAATACCAAAATGCATTTCTGCCAAAAGTAGGGTTGTAAAGAAGATGTCTCCTATTAATAAAATTTATATTTGACCAAAGAAGAATTTATGGAGCGTGGTTCAGAATTATTTACTGCACCCAGTGGCGGACTAAGGGGGGGGCGGTGGGGGCGGTCCGCCCCGGGTGGCAGACTAATAGGGGGTGCCATCAGTAACAGAAAAATAACTTTGCACACTACAAAAAATAAAAACACAAATAAAACAATAAATTTGTTTCCCAAATACCTACCTATATATATGTGCGCATGAATTTCGTTACTGGCCTATTCTCTTAATATAAGTAATATGGAAATAAAATATTTATCGCCCAAGAGCAACAACCAAGCATTTACCAAGCGTCGCAGTTCTGTGTTCAGTTCTTTTTTCTTTACTGATATGAGTATTTTTCTTTGTTTCGTTTTTAAATAACGGTACGCATTTTTTATGGCATATAACTCTATTCTTCTATAGAGTTATATGCCGCACACACAAGTTTGTGTGTATATATCTATTATCATTAGGCCAGAGGACGGAGTATAAAACCAAGCAAGCCGCGCAATTTTTAAGCTTCATTGTTAAGTGGGATTTTTCAGACTCTTTACCGAGTCTGTCATTGGCGATTAGAATTTATTTAACAATTTGCGTCTCAGTGCCATCGTGTGAACGAAGCTTTTCCAAATTAAAATTAATAAAGACTTATCTAAGATCAACGATGAGCCAAAATAGGTTGACTAATTTGGCTATACTTTCAATCGAAACGGAGCACACAAAAAATATAGATTTTAATGATAAAGGGTGATTTTTTAGCTGGCTTGGTTTTGGCAACACTGGTTTTGACAGCTGACGTGTGTTTAGTACCTTGTGTCACTGTCAAACAGCTTCAGTTTGGTTTGCAATTTAACCATGGATCGTCTTACAAATGAACAACGCTTGCAAATTATTGAATTTTACTATCAAAATTCGTGCTCGGTTCGAAATGTTCATCGCGCGCTTTTTTCGAAAAATTGTGTTCAGCGATGAGGCTCATTTTTGGTTGAATGGGTACGTAAATAAGCAAAATTGCCGCATTTGGAGTGAAGATCAGCCAGAAGCATTGCAACAGCTACCAACGCATCCCGAAAAAGCCACTGTTTGGTGCGGTTTATGGGCCGGCGGCATTATTGGGCCATATTTCTTCAAAGATGATGCGAATCGCAGCGTTACTGTCAATGGTGAACGCTACCGAGCGATGATAACAAACTTTTTTTTGCCCGAAATGGAAGTTCTTGACTTGCATGATATGTGGTTTCAACAAGACGGTGCCACATGCCACACAGCACGCGAAACAATGGCGCAATTGCGAGGCGAGTTTGGTGAACAGTTAATTTCACGTTTCGGGCCGGTCAATTGGCCGCCTAGATCGTGCGATTTGACACCATTAGATTATTTTTTGTGTATAGGGACAAGCCCGCTTCGATTGACGCACTGGAAGCCAACATCCATGCATTCATTCGTGAGATACCGGCCGATATGTTGTGTGAAAGAGTATGCCAAAATTGGACTCAGCGGATGGGCTACCTGAGACGCAGCCGCGGTCAACATTTGCATGAAATTATCTTTAAACATTAAATTGCAAGGTTCAAACTATCGATTCAAATAAATATTTCATTCATTTTTTCGAATTTTTTGTGTTTTTTTTTTTTTAAAAAGTTCTAAACCTCTTAAAAAATCACCCGTTATTATAATCGAAACATTCAGTACAATAAAAGCTCGTAAGCACCTTTAAGTAAAATATTTGTTCGTGTTTTTTTCTTAAATTTTTCAAGGGGTGTAAGCTTGCTTTACCGCCCCGGGTGTCACTGCCTCTTAGTCCGCCACTGACTGCACCACATAAAGCCCACTGAATATGCCACCAGAAAGCAACAATCGTCGGTCTTTTCATGTCTAAACGAAGGAACTTCTATTGTCATACAAAATTAATTCGTAAATGCTTAAATAGACATCCTGCAGAGAGCAGCCTGCCACATTATTCATGCAAAAATCAGGGGACGGGACAATTGACTAGGGCAAAATATTAAACGAAAAGGCGTTTACATTTACATTTGTCAACCCCATTTAAAATAAAAATACCTGACAAAAGTCTTCTCTGCAACGTAATTTGTCTGTCAACACGGATGGTAATTATGTTTGATACGAATCATGTAGCAAAAGCGAGGGACTTTAAATTACCGGCCGGTATTTCAATGGAAATTGGAACGACTGAGTCACACGCAGCTTTCTCATTTCGAGTTGGCAACATTAAGGACAAGATCATCTAAATTGACGATTTTACTTCATGGTTCCCAATTCTATTTTCTAGTTCTCATCACATAACGGACCGTAGGCATCCGGATCATGATTTAAAGAGTACCTGCATTACATTCAGTACATTTAGAAGTGCATCCTCAGTTTATTTGCCAGCTCTGAAACCATACTGTTTATAGCTGAGGAATGAAATAGCTTCAATGTATAATATGACACAACTCTGGTTTTGATAAGTTTTCCAAAAAATGTAGAAAATAAAAGAAGGAGGGATATAGGCGAAATTTTTTGAAAATGGGTATGACCTCAGCTACTTTTAATGCAGAGGGGAATATACCACAGAAAATACTTATTTTAAAGATATAAGACATTAGTAAAAATTAAGTTGAAGGTATTGGCTATTAGAAATTTTCCGAGCATTGTGTTATGTGTATTTAGCTGATTATGATCATCACTACAAACACTTAAACACGCTCACATGAACATCTAATTCGTCAAACCTAGTGTATTGGTCTCTCTGTCAGTTGTTCCTTGTACGTTGTCATTCAATAAAGAAAGTTTGTTAACAAGTGGTTAATGTGTTTCAACTATTACAACTTGAAAATAGCACATGGCGCAGCCGGTATAAAGAACGTATTGCATATATTATTGTTCTAACATCTAACGTTGAATCTGGTTATAATTTGAGATATTTAACAAATATTCGTAGCAAGATGGCCAACTTTGATTTCCAAAAACCCGGTCCATTAATATTGGATGCCAACGTCAAAGAAAATTGGCGGAAATTCTTCAACATGTGGAATATATTATATATGTACAGTGGCTACAAAAACAATTTCTGAAAGTGAGTCGATTCAAACGGCGAGGTTTCTGGTAGCGTTTGGGAAATCGTACTGTGTACCAAGGAGCAACGTAGATTATGAACGCTATCTGTTTTTCGAGCAATATCTATCGGACATGGTGAAATAAGCAGAAAACTGTGAATTTGGCGAACAAAAAGAATCGATGATAAAGGAGCGAATAGTCATGGGCATTGCAGAGCAGAATATACGTTGGAGTTGTTGAACACAAGCATGCAGGCGCAACAAATGCAGGCTGAACGATCATCAATTGCAGCAGTCTAAAAACTCCAAGCCAACAGCAGAATTATTATATTCAATTCAATAATGCTAATGGACAAGATTCTAAATTTGTTTCTTATTCTTATTCTAGGTCACCTATCCATGTAATAAAGAAAAGAGACCAACACGTTAAGCAAGAAAGCTTAAAAGGCAATGTTGTTTTAATACGAGTAATATACTTTAAGGTTAATTTTCACATCTCGATGGAAAGATTTCATTTTGGAGGCAGTCCATAGTAATAAGGCTCAACGTCATATTTAAGTCAGACAGCTTTAGTCATTGTGAAGCGTTATACTGCTCTAGGTTTTCTATCTCTTTTAATACCTTATTTGTTAAGATTGGTAAAGTGTGACAACCGAAAAAAGGGTTGACCCTGTTAAGGAAAAGAAGTTCACCCTGTTAAGGAAAAGAAGGATTATTTTCGTTTTTAAAGCTGTTTAAGTAATTGTTTGTGTACCCGCCGTTGCTATATAGAAAAAAATTAACTTTTACAGTCGATTCATAGTCAGCTGCCTTCAGTTACAGTCGCTATTTTGGTGCTATCTTGGGTTGTCCCATAAAAAATCAAAATACAGGTCGTTGTGCAACACCTTTTCCCATTCGTCGCTTGGTTTTTAAGGATGCCCACGAATTAATGCATACAAATTGAAGGCTCTCATTGGGGAAACATAGTTTCCTTTCGATATTTGTTGGACGTCCAGCATACCAACCCTACTTTTGCATATTCAAAAACTTTGCTTTCTTAGCTGTCCCATTTTCCCTATTAATTTTTCACCAAAATCAGAGCTTTCTGTTAAAATCATTTATAACTCAATTTTTCCACCTACGCCCTAGAGTAGAGATGGCGTTACATCATCTATCTTGTCTCAAAAAAGTACAAAATGCCCATACAGACATTAGACAAGTACGACGTTTTCTGATATATGTGCTTTGCAATGACAGCCATTCTTTTGTTCCCAACCCACAAACGGACAAAATGCTTCATGAGCAATTGCGCATTACTAAGAAAAAATTACATTGAAGCATCTTCCATCCAAGGCTACAGTCATCAAGTGCAGTGTTTGAAATAATTTGCTTGCGAAACCGCATATGATCCACGATTTATTTTAACTTTATGACACAAGTTCTGTTGACGAATTCTTTCACGTATGCACTTCAATTTAAAAACATTCTGCTTGCGGTTAGTGTACAAACGATTTGACTTTAAACAGTCTTTAACATCAAGAGAATTTATTGCACATATCGGACAGCTTCGAACATTTAAATTAAATAGCTGCAGTAGGTTTTTTTTAGACGTAACGTCTTTTTACAGGACACAGATCGTTGTTCTTTTTTAATAAATACCTTTCTTTAGCTGAGGTTCTAAGAGTCCTACTTGTTCATATTGAAACACGGAACATAATTCGTTTTTCTTAATCGCAACCTAAAGAAATGCAATCAGTATTAAATTTACCATAAATATCCGAACTTATACCCAACCATCGGTTAACAACATTTAATCAGTCTCCACCTTGTAGTTCTACACCAGAGTTAAATTTCCCGTTTCAAATCAATTAACTCTACGCTAATCCCTCAGAGCGTATGGTTCATTGATATTCTCCCAGCGTTTGAAAAGCCCCGCTTGATCACTTTCCACCGCAATTACATCGCATTACGCTCAGAATTTCGCAATATTGCCACACAAAAACCACAGCCATATGTAATCGGTTCTGTATTTCCCTTTGCACATTCCGCTACCGTGTGATATTAAAAACAACCATAAGCATTACTGCATAAGCTTCTTATTAAACTCCAAAGGCCCAAACGAAGGCGATACAAAACGAAAGAGTTGATGCGCGAACTTGAGAAAAACAATTATTTTCAAGTTCGTTTTCTCCATTCCATCGCGATCGCGATTGTCTAACGTTAGAGAGCGAATCAACAGTATCAGCGCAAATGGAAGAGCACGAGAGGTAGAATTGAGACTCTCCGTTATTTTTGAGAATTCCAATTGCCTACCACTACCACCAGTTAAGTCTATCTCACCAATTGGAAGGCACAACCTTTGACGTCACTTTTGTAAACAAACTGCCACAAAAAAACAGCGGATAGCACGTGTGTGAGTTCCAGTCTACCTGTACCCATCACGCTCTCTGGTTGGAAACCATACTCAAAAGAGGTGGCTTAGTCACCTGTTATACGCGCCGCCTTCATACCATTACGTCACCATGGTGAATTCCACCAGGTGAGCCAGCAAGAGAACCATCCTCAACCAAAGAGAACCCCTAAGATGGACCTGCATCTTTGAAATTTTTAAATATCTGCTTCGACTCTGAGCTGAAAACCTCAGTCTTTCTCCAGACTTCGAGTGAAGAACAAGTGCTTAGTTTATAGTGCCGTGTAGATAATCTATCTTCTTTTTGTTTCGTGTATACATATACAAACCAATACATTGGAATCGGAAAGGAATTAACTTAGATCCTCTAAGACACTCTCGCGCAAGAGTTTTCGTTTTCGGTTTTTTTTTCTTCGCCTTTTCCTCTCGTTTCTTTTTCGTTCGCCGGAATAGAAAAAGAAACAACAACAACATCAAAATCGTGGCAATAGAAGGAATAGAAAAGAAACAACGCAAACGAGAAAGAAATTCGCGATCTGTATTTCTGTGGCATTTAAGCCATGGTGAATGGTGAGTCGACTTCGGATTTCTTAACTGAACGGAATTAAGAAAAGCAAATCATTTTTCATGGTTTCATTTTGTTCCTGCGCTCTAAAGTGTGTTCTGTGCTTTCTAACTAAGCGGGAAATTTATTAAAAAAAAAAAAAAAAAATCTTGTGCGCTTATAATGCTTTTTCAAAAATAATAATAATAATTCAAAATGTGTGCTTGAAAAATAAAAAAATTAAAAAAATCTCCATTCTAACATCTGCACCTTCACAAAAAAAAATAGAAGAAACATAAAAATCCAATAAAGGATACCTGCCGATGATCACTTGAATTGAAAGTAAATTTCTAGTGCAAGAAGTATTTAAAAAAAAAATTACCTTGTTAATTTTCCGTTTAATTTACCATCTGGTTGAGTGAGTTTTTGTGAAATTTTTGGAATTTTTCGCCGATTTAACGCATTTACATGGATTTCGACAAACAGATGTGTGGCTCTCTTTATACGTGGATTACACACCGCATTAATGCCGCCCCAACTGTAAGACAATTTCAGCTACAGATAATTCGCATATCCGGTTCATAAAGTCAAGTCTATATTTAGCAAAAAGTAAAAAAGAAATAATCGAACACAGCATAGTGTAGTTTTTTTTCTTGTACGCCTTTACAATAATATTTTTTTATTTTTTTTTTTAATTTCGTTGTGCCTCAGTTAGTTGGTGGTTATGTATTTTATTTTATTTTTCTTGTGTAATTCTTTTGGTGTAGTGGATTAATATTATATTGAACCGTGGTTGCCTGAGTTTGTACGATATTTTAACCAAGATAATGGTAGCTGCTGCTGTTTTGCTATTATTTGTCTTCGGTTGGTCGGGGTTTGCAACTCCCGTGAGAGTGTGTGCAGCGGATAAATACTTAGACTAGGCGGAGTTTTTTTTTTCGTATATGTTGCTCATGGGATTAGGTGCATCGAAATGGAATTCGATAGAGATGTGTGAAACAGTTTCTAGTTAGGTACATTGACTGAGAGATTAGGTAGCTGTCAATGGAAAGTTTTTTTTTGTGTAAAGACTGAGCGAAAATGGCAATTGGACACGGTCTTTCCCCAATTTTTAATTATCAATGAAGGCTTAAAAATGGGAAATAGTGTTTAGAGCGAACTCTTTTACATCTCGGCATTGTTGCAGCTGTGCAATATCAAAATTGACGTGACTGAAATCAATATTTCTGTTTCATGTTCTCCACAAATCTTGTAATAAGACCTGCAGCCATTCATTAGTAATGTCACTCTTTTGTGCGATCTGCTATTTTTTATTTCAAAGACCTTAACAAATCTGTCCATTGAATAAAGTGAGAAATGATTCGAAAAGCGTCATTCTTATGCAACGCAGATTATGAGAGATGTTGCAGATATTCGCATTTGCAATTCAGATTTAAATCAAATTTTCATTCGTACGGGCAATAATTCAATGCAATCGCACTGTCGACTTGCTAACTCTTGTATTTAGCATAAAAATGTGGTTAAAATCAGTTTTTATACGGTTGATATTTTTGAGGGATTTATTTTTTATTTTTTTTAGCACTTCTGTCACACCGACCGAATTTGACAGCAAAATGTTTTCCATAACTCCCGCATAGAAATTTATTGAGCTAGTTTCAGCCGTTGCCCATGTGGCTTTAAGTAATTACGAAACACCATTTGTTATAGACCACCTGTCATGCCGTTTACAATCGTTTGCTTTCTTTTCAAAAACCAAATAATTTAAGACCAAGAAAGCTGAAATTCATCTTGATGATGTGTTTCCTACTAATGGTACTTAACGACACAAAGTTATACCTACGTGATTGATTATAAATAATCATTAATCAACATTTCGAATATAATCCATTTATCACCGAACCGAGTTATTTCTATGAATTTGGGGAATGTTGGAAGAAAATATTTTTTTTCCAGTTCGCCGATCAGCTCTTTTGTTTTCTCAAAATAGATTAACAGTCAAATACGAAATGCTATGTATTTTACGGTTGGAGTGTTATTTGCTTTCGAAGTATTAACTGCTTTGATGGACAAGACATAGTGATTCAAATTCAATGAATATGGTCGGAGGTTCAACAAATTTCGACCGAAGGGTCATGGTTTCTCAAACGATTTCATTAGCTTGGTTTTGCTAAATGTTTGGGAGGCGACTAGTTTTTCTCGGTTTGAGTATCGTAACGAAACAGTTCGAGTTGATTTGGATTTTTTTTTACCTGAAATTGTAATTTTATCCAAAGCTAACAATAATAATACAACAATAAATTCTGTAAAAAGAGGGAGCAATTGCGTTGCTTTTTTTATTCGAAAAAAAGTTGCATTTCGTCCTTTTGTATGATTATTGATTGTTACCTTTATCTAAATTACGGAAATCTATAAATATAAAAATGGTGTGAAAAATGTATAGTAATTCATCAATTGAGACCGGCTGGACCGATTTGGCTAAAAAAAAATTTCAGTTGTTGGTAATTGTCAGGAGAAGGTTTGTACGAAAGACAATTTTGGGAAAACCCTACGGAAAATTTGGAACACTCGAAAATAGATTTTTTTGCGTGGATTTTATTGCATGATTTGATGTAAGGGTGGAAAATTCGTTGTGAAGCTTGGAAAATTTTGTCCATAGACATTTATCAAAGATCCTCGACTCAACGAAGCAAAATATGTACGTTGATTTTTTTTTAAATTGGTTAAGTTTACTATATTAATCAACTTCAACATTAAGCTTCTGCATTGAATAAAAATATGAAATTTGAAGCAAGCGCGCGTTAATTAAAATTATTTAAAATCAAGGCAATAATTTGCTTATAATATTTTCAATAAATAACTTGAATAGATAATTTTAACAAATAAATCGCTGCAGCCTTTTTTGGATTTTTCCAAGTCTCGCAGTTTGACACGTATGCCGGTCCATGCTACTTTATTAGTTTAGTGGTTTGAGAACTGCCCTATTACTAAATTTTCTTACAGTAAATGTCACTGTTTTCCTGTTCTCCGCTGTGACTTGAATCAGTGGCCTTCAGGTCTAATCGTCTGTAACTACTTCCGAACCTTGACTTGCCATTGGATTATTTTTAGATTACACTTCGAGGTATTTTCAAAAAGCTTTGCATGTAAGCACTCTCTTAACTTAAAGGATAATTTAATAAGACTGGTACAGCATTTTCAAAAAGGCTTAATATTCTGATTTATAGACAATCAGAAGAAATAGCAATTTATTCGGTCACCCATTATGTCCATTCCCAGTTGAGACGTGTTAAAAAATATGCAATAATCCGCTCACATATTTTTTTATTCGAAATGATTTTGTAAGACTTTGAAATAATTTAAGGCTTAAAAAATTAGATTCAGATAAAATTGTTTACAAGACTTGATGATTCTCAAAAAAAAAAGACCGATGTCGAAAATATGTACAAAAAGAACTTAAAAGGATTCAACAACACACAGGTTAGGTTAATTCGATTTAACATGTTGGTTGACAGTTTTGACAGATTGAGTTTACGAAGCTTTTCT
The DNA here is from genome assembly GCA_949126925.1 of Cheilosia vernalis. Lineage (NCBI taxonomy): Eukaryota > Metazoa > Arthropoda > Insecta > Diptera > Syrphidae > Cheilosia > Cheilosia vernalis. The sequence continues at coordinate 7,246,035 of OX421362.1, forward strand.
TTAGGTGCAAACAAGAATATTACAATTAGAATGGGAATGTGCGAAAAATTCGCATGAAGTAAGGGCTGAATATAATTTTGATCATAAGAAGCACTGAAATCATTTTGCTTTTTTTTTTCCAATTGTATGAGAAATTTTAACAAGATTTCAACGTCCTTCAATATCTGTGTTGATTCATTGTTCCTTGTTACTAGGATCTAGCATTTTTTTGTAGTCTTTCTCTTCGCTACACCAAATTAAAATTAAATAGAGGACTACATAATGTATGTGGCGACCATACAAAAGCCAGCTTTAGCTCCACTAGGAATTCACCAAACACCACCACACATGCGCAGCTGCACATGCACCTCGTAGAACGAAGTAGTCGACACACAATGAAAAAAGCTAGGTTGACAATGACTTTGACGACAATAACTTACAGAGAACAGAAAGTAAAATTGATTAATAGTCGTAGTTCTTTTTCCGTTTTCTTACCGTGCGCAACGAGATAAAAACCTTTATGTAAATTTAATAGTATAAGAATTATAAAATAAAAAATTGAATTCTAGTTACAAGTTTGATCGGGTGTTTTGATTGCTGTGGCACGAGACCACATGTATATAGTTTACAAGATTTAGGTAAGGAATATGTACAAATTTTCTTAGAGTTTGGAGTGAAGTAAGACCAAGTGCCGACTCTTAATCGGATCCCTAAGGTTGTCTTCTCCGACGTTGGTTGAATTAATTTTCTACTTATGTTTGAACATTAGACCCTATAGCTATAAACATACGTAAAACGAAACCGTAAAAATTTTCTTTTACTTTTTTAGAGCACTTAATCCTAATCGTTGAACTCAATCTTGATCTTAAAATGTTGCTTATGAATTATTAAGTTAGTTTATCAAAAAAATAAACAAATAATCTTTAAATTTTTTAGAGAAACAATTTAATAATTTGTCCGTACGAAAAACCTTTTCCGATCTAATTCTCAGTCTATTCCACCACAAAAAACCAAATCATTCCACTGATTTATATCACTTCTCTACTGTTTCATCTGTCAGGTTTTTTTTTCTGATGGATTCCAATCCGGGGTTGTTGATTTGTTGTAATTTTTCTGACAGAATTTTCGCTATGACCGGCTAAAGGAAAAAAAAATTCATTTTCATATTGTTCCAACTTTTTCTGTTGCATTTTACGTATGGCTATAACTAGGGCCCTAGGCAAGGTCTTCGTCTATTAAGTTGAACCTCGAGGTCTTTGACTACAGTGTTAAATTTGAAGACCAAGCCGGCCGTCGTTGATATCCACTAGCTCTAAATAGCCTAGCCAACTAAATTATAAGTACTTAAATATTAAATCTAGCTACACCAGCTCTTTGCATTCCATTAATGTTACTACAAATTGAACACACAGCAACACTACTTAAGATCTATGTGGAGAAAAATCATCTCTCTCGTTAGTCATTACACAAAAAAAATCAGTATAATAAATGAAGTAATAATGGCAGCGCATTTTCCGCAAACTCAAGTAGCTATTATTGGTATTATAAAAAAATAGCACCAACGTCCATTTCGGATCCGATGACCAGCTCACATTATTCGTGAAAAATTCCAACCCACTTATAAAACAATTTCACAATTAAGCCCCACTTGCAATTATGTCTCTTGTGAGTTCATTTATAGCCTCCAAAGGAAACACCTCCTCATTCAAAACATGTAGGCAATCCAACACAAGCTCACATAACTACTATTTCTGATTTCGGTTAAAGTGATAACTTCTCGCTGCCGCCCAGCGTATACTCACACCATGATCGTCTTTAATTACAAAACACTATTCCTCTGCAGCCTCAGGCTTTTGAGTATTTCTAAAAAGAAAAAGACAACAAAAACAAAACGATTGTTCACAAAAGCTACTACCGGCAAACAAAAATAAGAATAAAAATACAAATAAAAACGAAACACGGCGATCAACACAAATTCAGGATCACATCCCAACGATGGCGGCATGGGGCAGCCCGCGCCGATACAGATTGAATGTGGTATGAAAAATTGCAATAATTGCACTGGAATTCCAAAGAAATTATTTCAATTCAACGGAAAATTACGGATCCGTGCTCCGACATAAAAGTATACTTGCGACTGGAATGGTCGCAAGGCAACTCGTTCTATTCTAGGCAATTTCTCATGTTTTATTTTTTTTTTGTTGCTGTTAAGTTAAGAATTCTCTCATATTCTGTCTGTAATCATTTCTTTTATCTGCAGTTTTATGATGTTGCGTATACAATAAGCGAAAAAGATGAAGGGATTCCATTTAAAAGAAATCATGGCGTAGTTAAGGGGAGTTTACCTATATGTGAGCCTACATCAATTTGGGGGAAGGATCCTTAGGTATCATTACAAAGTCTATTGTATTGAGTTTTTATTTCATCACACCCTTGTTGTTAGTGATCTTAATTTCCAAGATAACCAATTGGGTGTGCAGTCCTTAAGAGATGAAGGAGTTTTTTTAATCGATGGGTGTGGCAGCACAAAGACGGATTTTTGCTACTGATTCTATCAGCGATATGTAAGGTATGAACTCAATAAAGAAGGAGATGCGACGGGTTTTGTTTATTCGATCGAAAATGAAATGAAAACCAAGTATTTCTATCGAAAACGTTCCGAGGAGTGCATCAAATTTTATATAGCTGATGTGTGATTGGTTGCCGTTTGACAATTAATTTTTGCACGAATTAAGTTCAGTCTCCTAGATTTTTCACAAAATCTTCCACATTGAAGGAAGAGACATTTTTCCTGTGCGGATCTTTCGAAGAATGCAGTTCTTTGAGTAGGCAACTTAATAACAAGATCACTTCCATTTGGTAAATTACATGTACCTAACATTAAAAAAATTGCTGAGCGATCTGTAGCGATGTCGAATTGGGCCTTGATTTTGAAACCTAAGCACGTTGTGGCTACCACTCTCCTTACAAAATTGAATTACATATTTCCTTCCAATAAAACTCACTTCGTTCACAAGAAATTCTGGCACAAAATCAATCACACAATAAAGATCTCTTCACTACATTGTCTGCCCAGTCTACAGGTCAAGGGTGCGTTAAGTGGTCGAACAGAATGCGTATCCCCGGGTGGCAAAAGGCGAACATAAGTGATTGTTTTTTTAAGGATCTCACGCGGTTATATTAATGACTCCTATTATCTGCTAAGTAACCACTGTGTTAAAAATGGTTTTTAAGGAGATGCATACGAAAAGAACCGGATTTACCTCGGAGCTATTATCTACCTGACATCCTCTAACCGAGTATGATAGCTTTTTATGTAAGACTCCATTTGTCAGTGTTATTCATTGCGTATTGTTAGGTGTTTTGTAGTCATTTAAACGTACTTTGATGTAATTCCATCTGACACGTATGTGTTGTTCGACAGAAGTAGCTAAAAAAAAAACGTGGCTAAAGAGTGAAGTAAAAAAAAATCGTTGCGAATTTTTAAACTTCATATTCTAGTTGGGCATTTTTTGGCTTCAAAATTTTCCAAATTCATACATTTAAGAAAAACTGACGACATTTAGTTAGCCTTATCTCTGACTGTCACCTGTTAATATTTGACTTTGTCCGCGAGTCTCTAAATTGTGGTCTGAAATAGAACTCATTACCACAGTAGCTTAAAGAGCTAAAAACACCCTTTCAAAAGCAAGACTGCCATGGACCCATAATAATAAATAAAATACATTAAAAAATAATGTAGAGGATAATAAAAATTCCATAAAAAAAGTCTACACATCTAGGCGGAAGCAAAATTGACATTTGTTCGCTGGTATTGGGTGTTTACGGAATTATGGAGGATAGAAGTAGGTACATAAAATCAACACCAACATTTTGTACCTACATATTCTAAACATAAATAGAAATCGACAAGTAATTTTATTTAATGAGATGTTGTAGCGAACGTCAGATATTCACAAGTTAATCGTTATGCTAACTATCTGCCTTGAGAATGAACAAATCTATGACTTTGCTAATTTGTAAACCACCAGATAGAGGATATAAATCAGTTTTAGGTATATATAAATATATTTGCAAGAGAAAAACAAAGAAAAATACGAGAAACAATTACTTGCGATTATACAAGCTATGGTTGATGAGCCAGTTTGTCGAAATACAAAAATCTTCCGCCTTTGGGCTACATTTTGTTGAAATCCTGATCAGCGATTTAAATCTGGCTCAAATTGTTTCTCAGAAATAATTATGTCATCAAAATGGTAAAATCCAATCTCTCTAAAAAAAGAATCATAGGTCCAATGGATGCGGTTAAATTGTTTCTGAAATTCCAAAACACCCCAACCGACCAATTTCTCTAAAAAGAATCATAGGTCCAACGTATGCGGTTAAATTGTTTCTAAAATTCCAAAACACCCCCACCGATCAATGCGGCAGCATTTGAATGTTCAAATAATAATACAGACTCTCCAAAATTCAACTGAAGTGATCAAAGGCAACGTCTGAAGCTCACCATCATTGCGTACACCAAACAAATCTACATTTTTAACAAGGAAATTTTTAAAATAATATTTTCTAACAAAATATCTTGTGTTTTTTTTTTTCTCTTTCAATTTCAGTTAGTAAAAATATGATTTTGTGTTCAAACAATTGAGATTAATTTATTTAAAAAAAAAAAATCATTTGTGATAAAAAAAAATATATAAAAAAGAAAAAATCGTGAAAAGTGCAATAAAGTATTAAAAAAAAAGGGAAATTCCATCAACACTGCCAACAAAGCCCGGATACATAAGATAATTAATTTATTCTGTGTGTTTTTTGCCAAACGAAATAGAGAAAATCAAAATTACACTGACTCATCTAAAACGGTTCCCTCGGAGAAATGATATTCAAAACAATATTGGTAATTTTAATTTACTATTATTATTATATTCCTCCTAACTATAGCACTTAACATTTAACTATTAACAATGAAATCACACTAACGACTAATTAGATGCTGACTAAGCTGAGATTTATTATTATTACATTTTTAATACATATATAAAAAAAAGTATAAAAGTGCATAGCACGGCTGAAAACATTTGTTCAAGGTCCCAACGGACAGCTTATGTATCTATGCAAAAATGGATAAATATTGAAAATTCATTAAAAATAATTACCGTCGACGGAGACTTGTATTTAATAGCCAAAGCAAGACACGAAAAATCACCGATGAAGATACTTAACGAAAAAGACGATGAAACAAAATTATTAAGTAAACATCTAATTTGAGGTTAGTTAATTGAAAAATGGTTTTGCATGAATGCCCGCTTGTGGAATATGTAATACGTATGTACGTGTACGTTCGAACCGAAGGTAGAGGCATTTTTATTGGTAAAAGGCACGAGATTGGCTTTGGGATGTTGCCAAGTCAGCTGCGGGGATGTTTGCTAAATTATGTGACGGTAGGGTACACTTAAGTTGTATCTGCCAGACATACATCTGATCGATATGTAAATTTAGTTCGCCTGTGGATTAAGCTCATTTGGAGTTTAATGGATTTTGACGTCGGGTTTCTTTGCATTGCCATTGCTAATATTTTCCTTTCCCAAAGAGGCGGTACCTTTTGTGGTATTTGCCTAATGAATTTCAAGCGCTGTACCAAACAGTCCATGGTGCTAATGACGATGAGGTATTTCCCTTGTTCAGTTTACATATTAAAATTTAGAACTTCCTTCAAGACCCTGTTTACTATAACTGGCAATTCAAAAGTTGCCCATCTTGTGAGACCACTAATTTATATTAATGACTTAAATTAGCTGGAACACTCTGGGCCGACAACCAATTTGTGTTTATCTTTATAACTTCCTTTTACCGCGTCGTGTGATTGACGATCGTTTGTCCTTTACAGCTAATTTACCAGATAACTTGGATAATTAAAAAGTTAACGACCCTCGTTGTGGCCCTTTTAATCGGTTTATATTCATGTTGAATTTATTTGGTAGCACTTTGGGGGTTAATGTTTAAGTTGTTAGCAGGGAAAGGATGTTCTGCCGGCGGGTATGATAATAGGTAAATTAGTAATGTCGTGTGTATTTTTTTCGATGACAAAGGAGCTCAAAAAAGGCACAGTGATTTGTCTCGTATTTGGTCTTTAGGTCCTGAACACTTTCAAAAATTTAAACGTAATTTTCCTCGAAAACTACACAAGCGCAGGCTATATACTCAGAGACGAATTCATAATGTTTCACTAGATGACGGTAAATTATATTAAAAAAAAGGCAACCTTCGTTTCGAAATTATTTTTTTGTCGGGATCGATTTATTTTTCAGTTCAAAAGAAATTGGGACAATATTACGGGGTTCATATTTAGCACGAGAAATGCGGTCGTCCTGTGATCTGCGTTAGCCGACAAAAAGTGATCAGCCAATATAGGAAATACAACTTTTAATGATCGCTAGATTTTTCTGTCGGTTCTGTAGCCTTTTATCAATGTGATCAGCTATATCTCTGGGTTCATGGTTCTGTTTTTTCACTCAAAGGTAGGCACCAAATTCTAGCTGCAAATTAATTGCCACAGCTCAGGGCGAACTGCGATCAGTTGTGACCAAAACCAATCCTCGAAAGTGGTCTTGAATATTTTACTTCATTTCCATGTTACGATTACGATTACATGACATTTGTCGGACAAAAATATTTCTCTTAGAAAAACAATACCACAAAGCCAAGTCCCAATGTAAGAAAACCTGTCACAAAAATTGTAAGTCGACAATTGCCAGTCGATAGATAATATTTAAAAAAATAAATAAATAGTTAGCGCAACAGGTTTGTAGGGTCTCTGGGCCTAGCTTCTCACAACCATTCGTTTTGTGTGAGTTTTTCATTTTTGGAACGAATGGAAGGGAGTACAATTTTATGACGATTCCAAACCGCCCATTGAGAAGATCTTTGCAGACAGTTATACTGTCAGATGTTCGCGAGAGGTGGGGCAGTGAAAAAAACCCTGAGTTGGAATTAGGGTTTTTGCGGTATTCGAACCTCTCTTAGGCCCATTTTATTCACTCGAAGTTGAACACAACTTGGGGATTTTTATATGGGAGACTTCCTAGTAGTCCAACACACCTATAGTACCTATACTACAATATTTTTATTTTTTTATTTTGACGAAAAATATGCCATTAAATTACTGTTTGTCTTTGGTGTGCAAGTACAGTTCGCAACTCTTTTGTTTTTGCTTTGAGAGAGTTTTTCTTCTGCAAATAGCTTGCGTCTCCAACGCTGGAAGCCTATTTTCATCTCCTAGTTTTCGAAGCATGTCCTTGATAAAAATAGTTGCGATTTATTTTGGATTCGTTTCGGCAGACACGATCACTATTCGATGTGAGCCACATAAATCCTCCTAAACCTAACCCTGATGAGAAAAGACAAAATGAGAAACTGACAACATCAATTTGGTATTCCAAACACAACCGACTTCTTAATTAACACGAAAAATCGATCTGCAAATATTCTTCTAAATGTTCGCAATAAACCACAATCGCTAATCAAATTTATTGCTTCCTCCCATCCCCGTTCATCAACGGATAAACCATTTCCCATCTAGCATAACTGTTTCCAGAGTAGGTATTTCTCTTTCTTTTTTCCCAAACGTCAATCACTTAATGTTCACAACCAGATTAGGGTCACTAGTTAACATGGCGCTATTAATACATCTAGCGAATTCTTCTCATTCACCGATTACGGTTTCCGACGAATAACAGTGTTCCTGTTTCGATCTGACGTTTGCATCGTAAAAAAGAAGGAACAACAATAAAACCAAAGACGAAAACAATATCATTCAACCTAAAGACCTACTTAAGCCACAAGATGAGGCGATGATGTGGTTGATGACCAAATCACAATCGACTGTACTGCTGATTTCATTTTGGTCTTAGCGAGAGAGATATAAATTAAAATAAACTATAAATCCAAGTGAATGGGTATTCAAGTTTCTTTGACGTAAATTCACCAACTGCTCATATGAATGTCGAAATTCAAATACGAGTTGACCTTCAATTTGAGAAACAATTCCAATCAAGGTAAACCACTGCACAGAGTTGATGAAGATCTCTGTCGAAGGGGCGCGAAACAAGTTGGGTGACAACTGACAAGTAAACAAATTAAAAAGAGTGTATAAAGTTTCGAGGGCTTTAATAAACTGCAAATTTACATTTATTTTTCATTTAACTAGCGTTTTTTATTTATAGTTATGGGGCTGAAGTTATAGTGACCAGGTTCAGGTGCAGTTTGAATTTGCATGTGACATTTAGCTTAAATCGTTAGTGTCTTCAGGGTGTTGTTCTTATATAGGCAACGTCTGTGAATCACATGTTTCATAGGTATATTTTGGTACTTATTAAATGATTGGTTGTTTTTTTGAACTTTTGAACACAAGTCGATTAGTTGAAACATGGTTGGCGCGAGTGTGGTCGTTTAAAATAATTTGTTCACAAACTTGCGCGGTTGGAGAATTGAATTGAATCGAATTGAAAAAATTTCAATTGAAATGAATAAACGGTGTCGACGTCAGAAAATTATTCATGTTCATGGCAAACAAGTCGATTACTTATATTCGAAGCGTATTGATCGGTTGAAACCACAGACTCAATATTTTGATCAATAATTATTGTTTGAAGTGTTTTGTTCAAAAATCCGTAGTCTGGAATGTTCTATAATTATCACATCGATATATTTATCACTTGTCTTATATGATATAAATTGAAAAAGAAGTTGCTATGTTTTCGATGCTTAAATTGATCGCATCAGTTACAGAACGTGGTCCCTGGTCGTCAATTTGATTTCTTACAAACAAACACAACTAATTTGCAGACGAAAACAGAAACAACTAAATTATCGGCCGTTTGATTTTGTTTTTTTTCTTGCTAATTAGTTGTGTTTGTTTTGTAAAAATTGGAGTTGTCGACGGGTTAGATTCTCAATTAACCACACCTGACTGTGACAAACATAGGCTTTTGAGGCATTCGCCTTTAAAAGCCAGGTTCGGCCCAAGTCTAATTTGCGCCCTGTGCTAGCATTTACTTTTGCGCCGCTTTCGCAGGTTTCAACTTACTTTTATGTCACTAACCGCTTGTTCTTCATTTGTACATAGTCTAAAGTCCCATCCAGCCTTGGCAAAGATCGCGTATATAGGAAAATTAAGTAGTAATAACTCTCCCATCTTTCGCCTTCCACTCTAAATCATCATCGAATTGTAATGTGGTAAGCAAGAAAGTTGACATCAACACTCTTTCTAGACTATTCACACTTTCATAGAAACTCAACTACTGAAGCAGAAAATAATTTAACATACCCAGCAACTAGTCATACCACGAGCCACTCAAGGGCAATTGCTTTCACTGATCAAAAGTACGAACCAAATGCCAGAATCAAATTCGACAGATATTTCCTTAATTTTGCACGATTTTTTCGCAACAAGAAACCCCTTGACATCATCAATATCAACCGGATGCTAAGACGGTCTATCTCGTGCCTCAATTTGCACAAGGGATACAAAAGTAATTTATACGGAAATTATCTCCCAAACCCAGCCGAACAAATTTATGACTTCATTTCACAATTGTACTCAATCACGAATCGACATACGTCCCAGAATAATTCATTTGACATGTTAAGCAAAATATATCAGTCTCCACACCCTTATCTCGGGCAGGTACCACACCTTAACACATGTCTGGCAATGATGCTTAATTTCCATATGCACAAGACCTACATACGCACAGCATACATGGTTTTATTTCTTAATCCGGAAATCACCTTTTACAGCCCACAATGCTTAAAGACAGGAAAACATCATTTAACAGCAATCGATGAGTTTTCACAAGTTTTCATTTATTTTCATCATCCCGCAGTCGCACAGTCGCAGTATTTATGGGACAAGTTTCCAAAAACAGTCTGCCTACACTTTGCCAACTGGTACTACCAAATGGAGTGTTGAACCGCTTTCACTGACTCTGCCAACCCACCTGTGTGTGTGTGTCAGAAATGCATGACCATGTGACAGTAATTCATTCAGAAGTGGAACACATCGGGGGGGGGTATGAATGAGGAAAATATAGTTTTTGACCATATTCACTAAGAAATGCGCAACAAATTGGCATTACGGTAAAATTTACAAGCCTACGGGCATCAGCCAAATAGTGACTGTAGTGGCCAAATGACCATGATGGCAAATTTATGAAAACAAAACAAAATTAAAAGGCTTTTAATGAAGCAACTTGCGGCCAGTATTCGCGGTGGTAATCTTGGACCAAAGCGTGCAGATATCGATTGAAAAATCCCAATATGGCGCGACAAGGTAGAAATGGTGATGGTGAGCAATTTTATTTTATCGAAGTGGAATACCACAGCTAAGTGGTGGTCCATGAATATGGTAAAACAGGCTATGCGGAGAGTTTCTCTGCCTGAAAGTCAAATGGCGAGAAAAAAAAAACGATGCAAACAATTTGCAGCTGAGTGTGTTTCTGGGTCTTATAGCAGAGGAGAAGTGTTATGTCATTGCAAGTGGAATTGCCGTACCATTGTGAATCAGTTTCGATGAATAAATCGATATTCACCACCAACGGAGGTTAGGGTTCCTCGATCCTGTGAACAAAAATGACAAAAATCCCCAAGGTTCGGTTTTTTCTAAGACCTCCACAATTTAACAATGTCAAATGAATAGAATTTAGCTCTTATTCGTAGCCTCTGTGGGTAGTACTTCCAAGTTCAAATCGCTCCGAATAGTGTTAAAAAACACCAGTTCGCAGTCAAACTCTTTTGTTTTTCATTCTTGCGGGGAAATTCATTCGACTTGTTTCTTCTTGCAATGACGAATTGTATGGCTACTTCTGACTGCAAAATGAGACCCAAATATCAGGTGAACAGAAATTTGTTCGTTGCACCGCTTACCAGTCACTGCTAAGACGAAATAAAATTCCTCATCAGCTTTAGTTGTTGTGTGCTTAGATGATCGCCACAATAATTGCCAATGGCACTGATTTTATTTACAGGTTTCGATGTGGATCTTTTTTATTGTTTTCCTTTCCAATATATGAAAGAAAGGAATCGGCCGTACCTAATTAATTTTTAGAACAGCGCAAGGATCTCAGGGTAGTTGGGTTTTTAGCCAGCCTGTTAGACACTCAAATAAGCAGATGTTTAGAAGGATGTAAGATCGACTTTAGGGAGTTCTTAGCTGTGACTTTTCTCCACAGTCGATCTATTTACGGTAGGAACTGACTAATATGAACTTTTATGGAAACGACAGTCCATGGAGTGACGCATAAATGTTATTTGTTTTTTTAATCGCCCCCTGTCTAAGACCATTCGTCTCAATGGCGTTTCTTAAACGGATATGTGCAATACCCACCTATAGTCTGAGTTCAACGGCGCATGAGAAAGATCAACCTCCAAGGTCGACACCCTAAAACATATACCAACAAATCCATTAGCAAACAAGCGCCACCAACGCATTTCCGAAAACCGACTGCAAACCGAATAGACAGAAAACAAATTTGTCAAAACACTTATGACTGTGCCAAGTGCACTGAGCTTACCGAACCGGATTTACATTTACTTCAACAAAACAAAAATACAAGACGGCTTGACAAATTTACATCGCAAAGGCGTCTAAACTCACACAAAGTGCAATGATATCTGTGGGCCTCACTGCCTCACCTGGCGTTCTCTATCAACGCTTGGCTCTAAGAAAAAACCCGTGTGGGGTGAATCAAGTTTTTTTTGTTGTCTCTTGAACCATTCACCGCCCAAGCTAAACCTGTTTCATAATTCATTTGTCTCTACAAAACCACTTGGTGAATATGCCAACTGAGGCACATTTCGTTGTTTTTTGCTGTTTGCAAGAAAGGTCACTATCCCCTCGGTTATTAGATCATTTAGTCGAAATATATCGTCTGAGTCATTAGTCGTGGTGATGATTATTGGGGTCCAAACAACCGGTGTCAATAATACTTTTGGACGACCTATGCATGAGAAATTATCCAACTTACCATCGAAGTGTGTTATTTTGTTCCCAATTCAGAATTCCACTGATGACGTCTAATTTTTAGGTCATTAGCGGCGCCCAGGTTAAATGGGGCAGACCATTAAAATGGAGCTGCTCCTCGTCGTTTGTTTTAAGACACATCATCGCTTCTTCTTCCTGTTTGTTTTGTGTGCCTTCTTGATGTGCGCCTTTACAGTTGTACAGTTGGGAGATTCCATCCACCCATCTGGCGTAATTAATACACGAAAATTATTGTTACCGCAACGGTTTTTGCTACTTCCCAGGCTCGTATTCGAAACCGAGGCAACTCCGATGTTGATGATGACGGTGCAGTAGAAGCGATAGCGATAGTTAGATCTTAGATGGTTCTTGATTCCTTCATGCTTGGTGGAGTTTCTTAAGCGAGTAACTAGCGTTAGGAAAACACATTCCGATGGTAAAGTGCGTGGCAGTCGTAGTTAGGGTGACCTTAGTGGTCTTTGGTCGGTGGTCGCACAGGGCTAACCGGAAGACCCGAGCTCAACACATTTGCTCGTCAAGCTGAGCTCCATCCATCGGAGTAAGTGCCAATCGTGGGAACAAAATCGTTCAAGTTGTGTGTAATCGCAAGAAGGAGTCCAAGCCATTTGAGGAGAAACAACTTTCAAAGACACACTATTGAGTGGACCATACCATTTGACTAATAGAGCGCCGCCATCACACAGTTTCAATTTGTTCTGCATCTTCACCGAGTTCAGCTAGAAGTCCCTTCGTGATTAATCTCCTCCGACTATTAATAGCAGCAAAAAAGTATTAATAACAGTAATAATCATTATAAGCAATGAGCCGGCCGCTGGTATTTAATTTAAAGCAGATCTACCTCGCTCGAATCCGTATCGACACCTGGCGAACGTGCGTACGATACGAGTATCTATAGCGACAGGCTTCTTGCACTGCAGGCGCTGCATGTATAGATGGCACTGTGGCCATTTATGTTAGCCAGCGTACACACCCTGTATAACCGATCGGACAGGTTTAATGGAGTGTTCAATAACTTTCAAAATACAACTCTTTTTTCTCTGCCGCTGCTAGTGCTGCCTTCTTGTTGCCCACTAGGCAGCGTTCTTATTTTTATCGTTATTTGCGTGTGCGCAACTTTTGTGCAATGTTGGGTGTTCAAGTGGATTAACCACGATTGTGCATGAGTCACAATTTGCATCAGTAAATGGTTTCAATTATCTGCGGTAAAAGTTAGTACTATGTGAAATTGAATTATATTACTTGTAGGCAATAAGGAAGCAGTTGTATATAGGCTTGCGTGTAAGTTTGTACACTATGGATGCATTGAATTCTCAGATCGAATCGCCGCAAGCTAGATCATTAGTGGAATTCCTAAAACATTTGGGAATGGAGAAAAGACGAAGATATTCATTAATCTTCGAAGCTAGGGGTGTATACGAGAGTTGAAGAGTATTTGGACAGGCGCCAGGAATCTTTTTTGTTTTATGGGAATTCAATTTGTAATGGGGCTATCGATCTTTGGAATTCCCCATTTAATTTGCAGACCATCACTCAAAGGAACTTCTTTCATTTCAAGCAGTGGACCTTGTGTCGTTCCTTTCATTTACTGAGTTGCCTATTTATTATAGTATGGGTTCCACTTGAAATGGGTTTATTGGTACCCGTCAGTCGTGGGAATACGCGCTTTCACTTGCGTGCAGTTCCCAACTGCAGCCTTTCAAATTGACCACGCCGATATTTCTCAATCAGGCACTATATCTGTCATTATAAATCATAAAATGTGACCGAACGCAGTGTTATGCGGTAATTGGGACCATAATTGCGTCGAGTAGCTACCACTGCTGGTTCGGCAAATGCTTCGATATAGGCGCCATTCGAAAGAGAAACCACTTTGTTGTGATTATTTTATTGCAGCCAGTAGCAACGCAGTAAATGATAATGCTATTGCCTGAGCATATTACACCGCCGCAGCCGGAGCTTCGTTTTCAAAGTTTTACAAAGTAACGACTTTTTTACATTAAGTCTACTTAAGCTTGCAATATTCGCCCCTTGGGCGGCTATCATCTTTATATTTTTCCAACTAGCTGTGTTGGCGGTTTTGTACCCAAAGACTACCAGAAATGTGAAAATATAAGTGATATAAAAAAAGCCAACCTATGAGTACGTGACCAACTCAGGGTTTTTTTCACTGCGCCACCTCTCGCGAACGTCTGACAAACATCCGAGAGTATAACTGTCATGAAAGAGCTTCTCAATCGGCCCGTTTAGAATCGGCATAAAATTGTAGATTCCTTCCATTCGTTCCAAAAATTAAAAACTCACACAAAACGAATGGTTGCGATAAGCTAGGCCCTGGGTCCCTACAGACCTGTTGCGCCAACTATTATTATTATTATTATTAGGAGTATGTGACCCAACTTTAAGCTGACAGCCACCACTGCAAAGCTAGAATCAAAATGAGTAAGCGGATTGCTTTCAAAAAAAAAAGAAGATGGTGTTCAAAGTTGAGCCCCGTGTTTTCTGAAAAATCCACGCGGATTGGGTGTTTGAAAAAAGCATAAGTCCTAACTGAAATGTAAAGGTTTCCATGGCTGTAATTCAGCTTAAGCCACGTCCGATTTCATGGAAAATTTAAATTGTTTCCGTAATAAATTTAGTTGGCCATTTAAAGTGTGAAACTCATGTGGATTTCCATCTATTTGGTGACTACATCTGAAGGCCTTCGCACTTGGGAGGGTTCAACTATCTAGGAACAAGCAAATATTCGCTAGTTTAAAGGTCCATTCACATGAAAAAATGTTTCTTTGGTCGCATGTACCTACTCGCGAAAAAAATGTCCACGAAATGGCAAGCAAATTGCGCAATGACACTTCGATTTGGAGGTTAAGTTCGAACGACTTTTGCTATGTGGAACGCGTTTTAATGCAGAGGATTGAAAATAAACTGTTAAGACTGCTGGTGAGGATGTTTTCTCGCTGCAAAAGGTTTGGAGGTTGCTTTCCTAACACATTTCAATGGATGAATTAAGTTAAATACGTCATAAGTGAAATGTTCGCGTTCTATTCTCCTTGAAACTTACATTTACAAACTTGTGCTGGACCCTTGAGCCATTTTTCCAGGCAGCATACGATTGATTGATCCCAAATTCCAACTCAGGGTTTTTTTCACTGCGACACCTCTCGCGAACGTCTGACAAACATCCGAGAGTATAACTGTCTTGAAAGAGCTTCTCAATCGGCCGTGTGGAATCGGCATAAAATTGTAGATCCTTTTCATTTGTTCCAAAAATGAAAAACTCACACAAAACGCATGGTTGTGAGAAGCTAGGCCCAGGGTCCTTACAGACCGGTTGCGCAAACTGTTTATTTATTTATTTTTTATACGATTGAATGTCCATGAATGGAAGCTTATGTATACACCAAATTGAGGGAAAAACCAAACAGTACTGAGTCTGAGTTGATGCCTGCACCTCGGTTCAGAAAGTATTTTCCTTCGTTTGGCAGTATTCACATCGATTGTCTAGACCCAAAAGCTGGTTTAAGTAGCTCTCATTTCCACAGCAAGTTGCTTATAGCCGCCAATTAAATCCGCCTCCCTTGATGTAGACAAATGACTGTATTCCCGTCCAGTAACCTCCCTGAAAATTCCACCATCGCATAATTTAAAAAACCGGCCTACCACTCGATACATTTTCCTATTACTACAATTACACATCCGCCAACCGAATATATTCAATTAAATTGAAAATTTCTAAATTACCTCAATAATAGCTGGGCGACGAAAAAAGCAACAAAAATTCTACCCATCATAGGACCAAATGACCATTATTAGCTTTTCTGTTGCTTTCAGTAATCCCAGTGCAGTATAAGTGCAAATGCAAATTCCGCACACAAAAGCCCCCTATACCAACGATAATCGTATAAGAGCGAACACAGAGGATGAGGAATGTCCATTCATTACATGCAATCACCATCATTAGGACAGCTTGTCGCTTAAACTCTTTAATATTTCAAAGTGTGCGTTTGGGTTATTCTTTGGGCAAACAAGAAACATCATCAAGTAGATAGAACTCAAGTGGCTATCGCTATACCTATAGCAAAGCACTTAGGAGATTCTTTTCCGGGTTTCATAGTACGCACACAAAAACAGAACGAAAAAAGAAAATCCCATTAAAGGGTACCACTTTCATGTGTGAAAACGAATACAAGAAGTCACCTACAATATCTCATCTTTTCCCCCAAAGATAAATCAATGCGTGCACCGGGAGACTGGTTTCATCGAGAGCTTGGCGAACAACCTGTGTGTTAATGTGCGGTGATTCTCAATAGTTTTGTTGGCTTTTCATCCTTCTCTCGTGGGCATACGAGAGATGGATGGCTTTAAAGTAGCGGTTATGGTTATATTCTATGCAGAGACTGGCCAAGAGTATAAGGTCATAATTAAAGGTGAGGTTTCGGGATGAATAGGAATAGATGTGTTCTCGTGTTCAATGAAAGGTGCACTGCTAATGAAGGTGGTATTTATTCTCCCTAAGGGGGTTTACAATTCCCATGGCAGATGGATGAAAAAAAAAAAAAACACATTCCTTATTCAGTGCACATCGAAGGACGGTCGTAGGAAAACACGCCGCCTCATTTAACAGCATTGACTTCAATTAAGATGTCACCCTCGGCGTGACTCTGCCATAAATCACGGCCTTTATGTCGAACTGAGGATGATCTCAGTATTGGTGATATTGCACCCAGCCAGCCTTGAGTTTCGATTTCTGTTAGTTTGTGCAGTACATGCAAATGTCGCTCGCTCATGACCACCAATCTATCGAACGGAACTGACATCATAGTCGTCGCAGATACTCCTACAGAGAGAGGAGAAAAAAAAACAAATAACACTCAACTCAAATCAACTTCAACCGCTAAACTGTCCAATCGACTTATTGCAGATTTCTTCGAAATTCCGGTGTTCATTTGAATCCAAAGTGAAGTGCCCCCTAGATGAAAAAAAAAACACGTCTTGCCTAACTAGCTGCCGACGGGTCCAGTTATGCCCACAGTGATGTCATAGATATTTGTGGTACGCTGTATGCATTTGGATTAGCAGTAAATGTGTGCCAATATAAGTGTTTCCCTGTGTGTTCGTGTCAATTTCATTTCAACTGACATTTCTGCACACACATTCGCTCAGGAGAGCACAAAAAATCAACTCAACCGCTGTCGATATGGGCTTGCGATTTGAGTTATTGCACACAAAAAAAATAGTAAGATAAACCACGGCAGCATCAACCAACGATCAACCACAGTCGCAGAGCCACCTCATGCGTAGGCATTGTGTTGGTATCGCGTCTAATACGTTCACCTACCAATGGTTTGACTTGGACTTGGATGTCGAACACCACCACCAAGCAGTTGCCTCTCGCTTATAACAGTTGCCACTCCATAGATACACACGGTGTGGCAGTGGCGATAATTAAGCCTTTTCCGTTTGTGGATAAGTGTTATACCGGTTTTTTTGAGCGAAATCCAGCTGATTTTCGCTGCTGAACTTCAGTTCGTTGTAGTATAAGCCGATCAGTTGATTCGATCGTTTGTTCGTGCGGTTCGGTACGGTGCGCGCTGTAAGTCGAGTGTGTTAAACCATTTTGAAGGAAAAAAAACTCACGGATTGATTTTAATTGTTTGGCTTTGCCGTTTCTATTTCTGTTCCCCGTCTCTTCGTTCGTGAATGTGTTGTAATTTTTTTTTTACTTTTTACTCTTCTGTGTTTGCTTTCATTGAAGTTGAGTAATTAAGTGGAATTGTGTGTATTTGTTTAGTTTTTGCAAGTGGCGCTCTATTTTGATCCAATTGAAATCATCGGGAGTATTTAGAGTGTGCTGATGAATGCACGCTACATGCTGGCAGTGGTTATTGTAATAGAAAGTGCAAATGTTGGCGTTTGCTGATGATACTAATAGTGAAGTAAGTAGGACAACGTGATGAGAATTTATTTGTTTAATTGTTGGCACTGTGTGTTTGTTGTCGATTTAACAATAACATGCTTTGGAGTAAATTGTACATGTGACGTTGACTGATTGAAAAAGAAAGAAATAATTATGTCGAAAAAAGACCAGTTCGGTAGCGGACTCTTTTGTTTTTCAAAATCGAATAAATTTGAAAATGTTCCAAAAATGATTCAAATTACTGCCTCTGTGTACGAAAGTGATTGCGATTCATGTGAAAAAATGCGAAAAAATGGAATTTGTGAGAAACCGAAATACCAAATGCCAAGGAGTGTTATCCTATCAATCAAACGCGTTTGCCAATCTAAAGTCGTTAAAACGTCTTCCATTTTTGTTGCTCGCATATCTATACACAGCTTAACACATGCGATTGTGACTTAATAGTTGTTGTGCTTATTTTTTAATTAATTTCGAAGCACAATATACAAATCGAAATGCCAAGAGAAACTTTTGACTCGGCTGAAACTGAAAAATCCGATGCGACGTGCGGAAGTTAAATTTGTTAGGTGTGTAGGAATAGTGTTACAAGGTTTCTTTTTTCTGTGAGGGAGAGGAAGCAAAATTAGTTTTTCGCACCAAAACAAGGGCTACTTGGGGGATTTCCCGAACCAGTTTCAACTGCAACGGCGAAGCAATGTCTTTGCTCAGACAGAAATCACGGGTTTGCAATGTGGCACTTACTTACTGGCGCATCAGCGTTTTACCCATTCTACGCACGACTCAGATATTGCATAACAAAGACACAGTTCGGCATAGCTAATTGTCCATATCGCACCAATCAGAGATTTTAAATGGTTTCTTTAAACTGCCCGCATACCGGTTCGTTTTTGGGGGTAAAACTATCAATCTCTTGAAAATGAAATCTCGATTCGATGCGGTCATCGTTCAGGCTTCAAATTTGGTTGAATATTATGTATACAAGGTTGTATTTTCGCAACTAATTAAGCAGGTATTTTAATTATTTGCAGCGTTAATCGAGCACTATGACGAATCGTCAATTAAAAAAGCGAATAATTTAGATTTGAGAATCCCCCGCGGGGCTTACGATTTCGGTGGCTTAAATGAGCTACTTCACTGAAAGTATTTAATATTATTTCTTGCGAAATTGTTGTGGTCTACCGCCGAAAGTGAGACACTGTTAGGTCGTAGCCGACTAAAGCGATGCTGTTCGTAGTTACTGTGGAGTTCTTGGAATCGACATTTGTGTATACCGCGGTCAACAAATTAAAAGAACAATTTGACGAAACAAAGGCTAGCGAGGCGAAGAAAATGCAAAATATATCAGGGATCCTGTTAGCACAGCAAAAATCGATGGCTCGATGGGTCGAAAATAGTTGAGAAGTGCTTATTTCCTCGAAACTCCACTCCGATTGAGATAAATGTGACCAATTTCTAGATCATGGGACCATAAACGTGCAAGCTGGAAGTAAGCACGTAGGTACATACAGTGCTTAGATTTAAGCAATAGATCTTTAAGGCTTTAGAACCTCAAGAATAGGAACCTGCGTTTGGTTGTAGTATCACCATGGACGTTAACAGTCAGGCTGTCTTTAGAGCACTAGAATAAGGGATTGTCGTACAAAACTAAGGGAAATAAGAACCAAGTTAGATTGTACTCAGTTTAGTGACACTACAATGTTAAAGGAAACCACTTCAAGTACATTTGAATCTGTGAGTCAACTTGACCAGTTTGTTAGGAAACAAAAAGAGGCGAAGCCAGATGTAAATTTATTGCGGTTGGGTAATTTTTGCCTGTCGGATTATTCACCCCATTTTAACAAACCCACTGGTGAGTGGTGATATCGACAAAAGCTCATTTAGTTTATAGAAAAATCTCTGCTGGCGAAAAGTGTGGAAGAAATACGGCTACATTTGAAAAAAGACGGTCAGGCGAGTCAGTGTATCGCCAACAGTCATGTGCTAAGTCACCGTCGAGTTTAATTTGAAACCAATTTGATGAATTTAACCAGGTGCTCAATCTGAAACAATATTTCAACTTCCAAGTACAGCCCAGCACAAATTTAAACCTCAGTAAAAAAAAACTCTCATCACTTCCGACGAAATGCAATGTCCAGTTCGCAGCCCAACTCTTTTGTTTTTCATTTCCTCTACATACTCGATCGTCTTCGACTGAGTATCCTCCCTACAACTGAGATCGATTAAAAATACATCCACTATAATGATGATTTAAACATCATCCCTGCTGTCTCATTTCACAATCAAGTGGATGTGGATCCGATGCCGCTCACCAGATAATGTGATGCTAAGTGATTTTGTCCAGCTCTCTATAAAATCCCACTCATCAGTCAATTTAGTCACATCCTTCTAAATAGCCTTCTACATTAATTCACCATCAATTAAGCTCCTCCTCATACAACCCCATCCCAGGATAAGTGCGCGCATAGGCACCTATATTCTCAATAGTCACCTTCACTTCGAAATGATTAACAAGTTTCAGCCAAAAACTAGTTAATGCTAATTCGTTGGCTTCATTCAATTGGATTTATTCATATTGAAGAAAGGAATACAACCTCAACAGGTGTCCACCTCTACCTACAAGATGACAGCCACCATCACACATCGCACGGCCCATTTGGTAGCATCACCATCGTCGTCGTCTTCGTATCATTCATACTCATGACGGGTTTATTTAAAGTAAAATATATATAAAAATTACACACAAAAAGGAAAAAACGTAAAAATCCTCATAAAAAGGCGTTTATAACACCGCGTATTAATGTGCGAGTTAAAAACTTTATTTTCCGAAGTCAATCGTCGTGCTAGCTGTTGGTTTACCATTATCATTCCCCATTAAAACAAAAGGCAGAAGGCAAAAAAAATGTACTCCTCCCCAGATACACATCTTTTGCAAGTACGTCGTTCATCGTTCATTCAGGAAAAATTAATTATCTGCATTAATTAGGAAAGCGTCGACTGGCTGACAGTTGACGTGCGTGAGCGGCTATTTAAAGACAGCGCTAAAAACTATATCCCAACCAGCGATCAACACCGGTTGCATGAAATTCGTGAATGAGAGTTGAATGTGCACGCCTTCGGATTTCGAATACAAACATCGACCATACAAACTCGTATATATGTAGGTATATTGCGGTCAATACTCAGTTGTAACGAGACGATGTTGTGCATGAAGATTTCACAATTTCATTTAAAAAAAAAAGAAGAAAAACGTTCAAGCGAAATTTTAGTCAAGTTGGTGGGTGCACACCGTGGGTGTAGGCAGCGGTTATTTCGATTTGAATAGTGTTTGTTACTTAAGAGAGGAGTGTGACTCGCAGCATCATCATCTGGTATAAGTGGGTGTGTTTTTGGTTGCCGAAAACTGGGCAATAGGTGTGGAACTCATCCGTGGTGTTATATTTGGTATATACTATTTTAGGCAGCTCGGAGGTCAGCCAGAAGATTTATAATTATATTCCTGTTAAATGTTAGTTGCCTACTAGTGAGACTGTATCATATATAGGAACTGCTTTCATTTGACTGGATATTACTGAAACTCGTGTTACTATGAATATCCTCTCTTTTGTTTCAATCTATATAACAATGTTTTTTTTTGTATTTTTGAATGTGGGAGGCCAAGGTATAACACTGAAACTACTTAACCACATGACCAAGAAGTTAATGTAGCAACTAGCAACATATAGTTTGTATATTATCGCATTCGGCAGACTCTCTCAGAAAATATGCGGATTTAAAGTGTTCTGAAAGAGGGTAAATGTTACTATCGGTCGTTCCTGACTTAAATTCCCCAGTTTTATTGTGAACTTCCGTTTAGTATTTAACACTTTACTCCAGCTATAAACACACATGAAGCAGCACCGCCTTTGTGAATACTGATTAGCATTTCTTAATAAATTGACACCAGAATCAGCAATTCCAATGGCAGCTACCAGCTTCTTTGACTGAGTGCTCATTCACCGACAGGTGATGAAACATGAAACACTTATTAGCAGATACGAAAGACACTGATTCCATTTCGGACATCTTTCGAATTTCAATGCGCCAATTGCCACCCAAACCCTAACCCAAACCCCTTTATACTTTCAACTAACGCTGACCCCTGCATTCCACACCTGAAAACATAAAAGACTCAAATAACATCAAACTGCGCCTCTTGAACTGGCAAACTTTCGCTTTTCAAATATTCCCTCGCAGCAAATCACCTCACAGACTTTGAAAATGTAAACAAAAATCGAGCGCTTTCCCATAAACACACGGCCAACAATTTCATCCCATTTACAATGCCACCGAGAAGAAGAAAAAACTTCACTTCACTTTTCAACTCGCATAACACTGTGGTACAGTTACATAGTTATTATAGCGCTCTTCGACACCGACCCACTTCATGTGACATCTGAGTAGGTGCCATTGTCTTGCCACGTTTGTACCACCCCAAACAAAGCATAAACAAAATAGAAATTGTTACTCTCTATTCATTTATTCATCATTATGGTCTGTGGTGTACTCCTCATCCTCATCTCTGCCATCGTTTGCGCGCAGATTTCTTTCAAAAAAAAAAAAAGGATAAAAAAGAGAACCACCTCTCAAGTATGGAAAGTGATTCAGAAGATGTTTTATGGTATTGGGAAACAATAGAACCAAAACAATGCAAAACAAAGTGGTTCAGTGTCTTCGTCTCACCATTTTGTCCATTTTTTTTGTTGTTTTATAAATATTTTCGCGGAGCTGTTGGTTGGCTGCTGCCGTTTCGGTTGCTTTCGATGTAGGTGGAAAAAAAGGCAGCGCACCAAATAACTTTCACTTTGAGC
Organism: Cheilosia vernalis; assembly: GCA_949126925.1. Taxonomy (NCBI): domain Eukaryota; kingdom Metazoa; phylum Arthropoda; class Insecta; order Diptera; family Syrphidae; genus Cheilosia; species Cheilosia vernalis. Next base: position 7,268,815 of record OX421362.1, read on the forward strand.
AAAGTAAATGCTTTGCACACCAGTTAACCCACAAGCGAATGGAAAAACACGTCTCTGTCTACCACACCGAGGAAGTTGATGCAAAAATTATTTAACTGTCTCTCCTACATAACAGTTATTGGTGGCAACCAGTTAAACAGGAATCAGAAATCGGTTTCTCTCTCTCTATCTCTCCTTTCAAGGCTAATCAACTTCTGAATATAGTCCCATCCAAAATTGGCCGAATTTCGTGAATCATTTTCGCAGAAATTACTTGTATATAATTTATGAAATCTACCAAACCATGTAAAGAGTGCGTCAATTTGGTACATGTATCTCAATCTTAACCATTTCGGCGATGACGACATCGTAAAGAATGCCAAGTGGTTTTCTCACATTTCTCACCCGATCATGGCATCATACTTTGTTGATATTCAGTAGGCGTTCGATTGGTAACACACGAACTCAAACACCCATCGGTAGGAATGACAGCGTTATTGCCGTAATTGTGGGCGACGAAATAAATTGTGCTCGCGTTTTCTTCTTGCTTTTAGCTGGAATTTATTCTGCAAAGCATTTCCATCAGCAGACGAACATACGAAAATAAAACTCACTTTCACTATTGACCCACAAAAAGACGTGCGTTCGAAAGAGATAACCGAAAAGCAAGCCCAAGTAAATCGGTAACCTCAATTCAGTGCTTTTTTATTGCTTTTAAAAGGACATTGAAAAAGTTGAAGGCAAGAGTCCACCAAAAAAAAAAAAAAAAAACCAAAACACGAATTTACTCGAATTAAAAGCGAAAGTAATATTTCAGGTAATGCGAGTTCTTCTTAAATGCAGAAGTAGTGGAGAAAAAAAAAAAGATATCCCAAAATGATGTCACGACTTGGAGTTAACTGGAATTTTAATTTTTAGTTGATGGAGACGGATTTGTTCATGGGATCATCTTGGAGCAACAAGATACGAAGGCTGTAATTGTGGTTGACCTTTAAGTCAGCTTAGGAGTAGTCGCTAATTTCGAATTTATTGCCATGGGAAACAGAGTAAAACAAAAGAGTTCAATCGAGAACTGGACTTTTCATAAGGTTGACTTGAATTGATGTTGATTTGCAACGACACATCGCTTGTGGTAGTTCGAATCAAATAACTTGTTACTAGACTGTAAGGTAGAAGGTATTTTTAAATTAATCCTGTGGCAGTTGCTATGTTGCTGTTACCACCGACCACTGTGACGTGAATATCATGCTTATTTAAAGCCATCACTTCATATCATTCGTCGCTATGAACATGTTGATGGCTTGCACAAACTGCAGGGTAATTTGCCAATCGATGTTGCTTTTTAAAGCACAAGAAGCCTATACACTTTTCCAAGAACACTTCTTTTGGTTTGAAGTCGCTGCAATCGTGTGCAATATTAGAATGAAGTTTTCTTCTGTGCAGAATTGACAGGAGAATTAAGTACGATTGGCCGTATGTGGAGAATAAGCTTCATATATTTTTCAGATCTGCTGAGACTCTGATCTGATCAAATTGGCAAATGGCATTTAACAGACAAATGGGCAAAACGGGTGGTGAATTTAGACTCATTCCCCTTGACATTTGCAATTTTGTGACGAGCTCATTGAGCAACAAATTATTCGACATTATTTCCGATTTTTCGTTTGTTAAAGGTGGACATATGAAGCTGATAGTCCCATCAACTAACCTACTTTCGACGAAACTTACATCCCCTATTAAAAAATGTGGTCGATGCATGGATTCGTAAAGAGTTTCATGAAAATTAGCTGTGAGGTAGAGTGAAACAAGTGGTATCAATTCTACCCAATCTTAAATTGACTATAACACTCGACTCTTGGTAGGTTTTTATAAATTGTAAGCTTTTAAGCCAGGAAACGATAAAAGTGCCCATAATCCTCACTTCAAAATATTCATTGTATCATTAACCATGCTGCTAGTCCAACTTACTCTGATATGCCTAGCACTTAATTGGGTATAACAAAAATCACCAGAAGGTGAGAAACCACCAGAGCATACCACAGCCTATATCATGACAAAAATGAACCAAAAGGCCTTAAATTTTTAAACACAGTCGACTTACTTTTAACAGTTCACTTATGGTAGCTTCAGTGGCAAATAATAGCTGTCATTATAAATAGTGGCTACTTCCCGGTTGTGGCACAAGAAAGTACTTCAGTCTTCAGTGTGATCTGAGGTATACTATATATAAGGCACAATCACTCTTCTGCAAATAACTAGCCACCCGTTGGTGCTTTTCATATTTCAAGTACAAATGCGAAAATTGTAAGAAAGGAGGTGGATTCTTAAAATGTCTGTCCGAAGGTACACCGCCTACATGTAGTCATGCAAATAATGAGTTTAAGAACACGCTTTACGAGTTTCGTAAAGCTATTAACGTTATTATCAACATGGGACATATATTTTAGACATGACCGCACAATGTACATAATGTATGTGCATAAATGTTTTTTACTTTACTACCCACAGTTCAGTCCGGATAGAATTCGCACACGTGTTGGCATGTGTCAGTGAAAAAAAATTAAACATTGGATTACTGTCGTTGAATTTTTAATTGAGTAGTTGACAGCATTTACTAATATTTTTCTATTTTGCGCACTTACATTACCATCTTATATTTACACCGGAAGGACAATTCAACATTTGCTTTAAGTCCATCCGGGTAGATTAAGCAAACTTGATCTCGATGACAAAACAAAAGATGTCTGAAGTAGATACCAGGACATTTCAGTTGTCCTCTTCCATATCACTTTAGCTCTACTTTTGGATGATGAATTTGTCAGTAAAATTCTGCTTATTTTTGTGTATAAATATTGGTCAAAGAAAATTCACACAAAATCAAATACAATGTAAAAGAAAGTTTCACTTAGAAACAAATCTTAACAAACCATGATGGTAATTATAAAAAGCATTAACAGAAGTATAGGGTTAAAGACTATAAAACTTAAAGGCTCAATAAATAATTGAAAACATAACAAAACGACAAATGACAAAAACAGCTATTGAAACACGGTAAGGTCGCGTTTCACTTTTCGTTACGGTATGCATACTTCCCAACATACTACAATTACTTAAAATAATCATGACTATGATGAGATTGGGCGTTACTCCCTTCCGTGCAATGTTTTAAATTTAATTCCATATTTACAAATATTGTAGGAGAGAGGATTATTTAAAATATTTTAATAAAAACACAAAGCTACATAAATAAATAAATATAAATATATAAATACCTATTTATATAATTATATAAATATTTATTTATAGATTTCTTTCGCGTGAAACTATTTTTTCTGGGTCGAACTGGACCCAGCAACCCACAAACTTTTCAGTATAAGAGTTTTATCTTTTCCAAGACAACCATTAATCGAACGTGTTTTATGGGTTTAAAAAAAATCCTTAAATATCAAAAAGATATGACATTGTTCTTAGTACCTACATTCGAAAAAGGGATCAAATTGGAAACCGAGCCAAAAAAAAGGGCCACCACATAAAATACTAATAAAAAATAAAAAGAAAACAGATCAAGAGTAATTTATTTTTACCAAAAAACGTTTTTTTCATCACGAAACACATCTTTTCATATGTTCGCATTCTTTTTTGTTCAATAAAGAATAAAATATTACTTAAATTGAAAAAGGGGAAAAGGATAATTTTTCAAAAAGTGGGGGCCAAGGGTCCTGAGCCTCAAATAGGGGCCATTTGGCCAACGCTGAGCGGAATGACTATGATATTTGTCCCATGGTAGTTAAAGCTGCCGTCAAACCATGCAAATGCTTACAGAAACAAAAAAAAAACGCAGTCGGTTGCCTAGAGTTCGCTTTTCTGTTACTTTCAAGCCATGTCCAGCTTAGGTCGCAAGTACAAACTTACAGAGATGTAGTTTTGTACATGAAATTCGCCTTTTGTAAACCGTAGAACAATTTTAAGGTGAAGGCCCTTCTAGATGACAAATGTCCACTTTCGGAACGACTTTATTTGCAACCATTTTAGCACATACCCACTCAGACCATTCGCTAGATAAATATTTATTTTTCCAAAGAATTTGTGACCGGTTTTCGCTGAAAAAGAAACAAACTCTGCAACTCACCCTTTTAGTTCAAGGAAGGACTGTCAATTACATCAATCACCAATGCACTGGCATTTCGCATTCGCAACACAATGCACTTACATTATTTATAAATATCACGATAATTCGCTAACGATTTGCATAAACATTCCACACACACACGCAGAGCTAAACACAACAGCCAGTCATACAGAAGAGGTAGTAGAAACATTTCTTTCTTTCCTCAGTCCAAGTCTGCCCATCAGCCACCAGCCACCAGCAAATATTAAACGAAAACTCATTCAAGCCAATCGCTCGCATTGCAACTTTTATTTCATCTCCCTCTGTATATATGTGTTGTCTTGACATTCATTGTTATTCATAACCAAAGTACGTACACTCGTATAGAAACGGCACAAGCAGGCTTCTTCGGCAGACACGTCCGCGCACACAGGAATATTGAATAAATTCTTCGTGGCCTTTTGTTTTTCGCAGCCCTACACCGCCATCGGATTCGGATAGGTTCCCCATAATAACAATATTACCCTGGACGTTCTTTGTTAATATTTATAACCATTATTGCCAACAGGTTGGGCCTATCACTGGCCTATCATCTCTGGCTCTTTCGATAGAACTACAAACCGAAACAGTGTTCTCTTCTAAGATATCGATTATTTTATCGGGTCGGGCCCTTAAAACAGGTGAATTTATTCATGCCGTTGCATCCGATCTCGTTCAATCGTAGTTGCAGACCCGTCTATGGTCTGCATATACAAATGCGCGCAAAAAGACGACCAAAACAAATGCAGAGTTTTATTCTTTATGGAAAGTCCATTGACATTGATGGCTTGTGACAAGTGAACAAGCCAGTCGCTGGCTATTACCTTTATCTTGTGCAGACATACCCACACTCGTAAATGAAATAAAGCGAATGCCAGAATTACCATACCAAACTTAACATACAAAGTATCCATGAGGTAATAGAATTCCCTGAATGAACTTCTCAAGAATTCATGTCATGCTCTTCCTTTTGGTCGACGATATGACTGTGCGTCGCTACGGCATGGTGGCGACAAACGACAATGATGGAATATGCCAATCGTCATCATCGATGGCCGAACAGTTCATAGAACCGAGAAGCCAACGGTTAAGTGGGCATTTCACAATCGATTAAGTCGGACCTTTTCTTCGTGTCGAACGGCGGTGATTCACTTGTTCTGTTCTGGCGATCGCCATTGTATGCATTTACACAGACGAAAGACAAAAGCAAAGACTGCCCGCGAACAATGAAAGACGAACCTGTGTAGACTAGGCGAGGAACATTGCCAACAATGGATTATTTCCGCCGGATAAAACCATATCGTGGAGTACAGGTACTTGAAACTTAACATTTCATAGTTCGATGTGTTGAGGTGGCACGAGTGCGTGTTTGGCAGCTCATCATTGGGCAACTCGATGGTCGTATAAAATGCTTCCGGTAAGATATGATTGATTGCCGATGGCAGAGAAGTGCTGCCGGCTGAGTTGTACTTGGTTTCAATTACGCCAGGGAAGTTTGAAAACAAAAGAGTTGGCGTACGAACTTGACTTAGGAGTACGAGTGTTGGTCGTGGTGTTCTTCGATGTGTTTCGCTTGATAATGCGCGATGCATTTCGAGTGCGCTATTGGTAATCCGGGGGTCTTAAGAGAGGCGCTTTAAATACACAGGTGGGTCTAGAAGGTACCTCCTCGGAAATAGAACAGCTTCGAATGCAGAAGACGTTCTTACTACAGAGAAGGAGCGCTGCAGGAAATAAGACCGGATGAGTGGAGAGGGCGCCGGTGCTCTGTTTCAGTCAATGCTATGAAACCACATCGGAATGGGTCTTCTACATTTTCCGATACAAACCCGTAGCCTTTAATTTTAGTGCGAATAGTTAGGCACCACTGTCAACCTGCAACAGCCAACTCTCAAAGAAAGAAAGTATACACTCTTGCATATCCAGCACATAACCTTCATTCCTTCGAGCTGGAACGCCCCATGTGAGCGGCTGAAATCGCCCACCTAAATTCTCAAAGCTCATAGAACCAGTTATCCCCCTCGCCAAATAGCAATCATCCAGTTTTGCATCAATTAAAACAATTGTCACCCGACATTACCCAGTCCCGCTTCACAAGAAACAACTACCATAAAGAAACGCAATAATACGCATTCATTTGGACAAATCGTATCCACAATCTGCGCCTGCCGCACTCCTGCCCATAAGTAGGTACTCGTAGATATCTCTTTCTCGGCAATTAATGGCGAAGTTAAACGCGTGCTCGCACGTCAATATTCCAGATTTCAATCGAAGCCCCCCATCATCAGCCACAACAAAGACAAAAACAAAAGGCGCCAATTTATGATGATTTTTGTTTTTCGTTTTTTTTTTTTATTGTGAAAATCTGCGAAATCTATAACTCGCGAAATACCTCACAGTCGGGAGAGCGCACCTCTCCGCGCACCACCGTAATTATATTCCACCGCATCTCCTGCTGTTACCACTGGATACTTTTGTGTTTCTCCTTTTGCATCTAGCCCCATCAAAATAAGAAACGAACAAACCATAATGAGTGTAATGGGGTGATAAAAGAAAATGTTAAGTGCTTCAGATATATACCGAGGAAGAAGAAGTGGCCGCGAGTTCCTTGCACTTGTAATAGGCTCATGCGTACACAAGTACAAATCTGGATTTGGACGTCATGTATGTACCTTTGTTGGCCATCATCATCATCGTCATCGTTATGGTCATGATTTCTGCAATGCCGGTGTGCCCGCTTAAATGATTCCGAAGTGATATGGATGATACACAAACTGCCCACAGATACAAACCAGAACTATGAATTTAAAAATAGATTCGTTCGCTTGCGGGTTTCATTTGTATAGACGGTTATGGAATTTGTACGAGTGTTGACCACTCGCGAAAGAATGTCCTGAAAATAGAAAGCAAACGGAATTTCCCGTGGGTGTGCACACGAAATCCACTCTGCACAGTCTGGGAGTTAATCGATTATGGTATCTCATAATGAAGATAACCACAAATTAACATGGCTGCGAGATACACTGTAAGCCGAAACCGCAATTGTGAATTAACAAAGTGACCACAAGAGTTTACTGTCGCCGTGCGTAAAAAAAAAAAAAAAAAAACAAGACAACTTTGTGTCGTGGTGAAGATACACAAAGTTGACAGTTTTGATGACTTCTTGTTTTGCTTTTCTATTTTGCTGGCAGAATGTTACTTAACCGATTAGTAGCAGTGAAAAGCGTGAAAGTAGAGTTAGGTAATATTGACGCGACGAGCTCAAGAGACGAAAGTGTAAGCGACAATCGTCACGTTTAGTTAGTCAGTGGGAACTTTCCATTTCGCCAAAGGTGATTCAATGGATGTGTTCGACTTTGGAAGTCCAATTGGATTGGCCTATACGTGTTCGGTGAGATGTTCAAGTTCCTGCACGCAACAGTAGGTGGTCGTTGTGCCTGCGTGTGAAGTGGAAGGTTGCGTGTTTAAATTCGAATCATGCCCGTGAAGCAATTTTGATAACAAATACATTGCAATTGGTTGCAGGGAATATCACTTGAGATTCATAAAAAAACCTCATCTGTTGAGAGACATGTAAAACCACAAGTTTGAAACCAGAAAACAGACACATAATAATAGTTTTAGCTTTTCAAATATTTTTTCATAACAGCTCTTTAGTGTTGGACTCTGATGGCAGGTCGGTTAAAAGAAAGTCTCTGAAGATTTGCATATTCCTGTTAAGGAGGTGTAACTTCGATTTTTCTTTTGATTTTGGTTCGACTAATAAAGACATGAACCTTAAGATTTCTTAGAGATACCTCTTTTGTAAAGAGAGGTCTAAGAAGTGACTTTCATTATAAAGAACCGTTTTGGATATGAATGACACATTTTGAGTCCCAAAGGGCTGATGAAGCCGCTCCTGTCGGTCAAATTTCGGGTGAGTCTTTCCAGCTTTTGAGTCTAAATACTCTGCGAGTATTTGTTTCCAATGCCTGAATAGGTGTCAGTTTAAAAACAAACACCAAAGATCTTATGTAGCCCCAAAAGCATCGCAGGAGCTCAGTGCTTTGTTCGTTGTCGTTGTCAAATCGCATGTCCTCAGTAAGTCAAGAGTCTTGTGAGCTCGCATGGTAGAACCATTCCGATGAGGTTAAATATTGCCAGGATTATGATTGTCGGTTATACAAATATTAACCGTCCGGATCCGAGAAATGTGGTCATTGATTGTGACAAGAGCTCTGGCCTCATTTTTAAGAAATTATGTAAGAAATAATGCCAGCAGACTGACAACAAGAACCACAACAAACTGGTGAACTTTTCTGGATAGTCCCAGCAGGTTCCGATATATTTATCTCGCTCCAGAATAAGCAATTTTACAATTGAGACGAGTAAGTCTGTCTCCAAACAGGCCGCCATATTCAGGGGGTTACAACCTTGGATTTGAAAATAATCAGTTTAGATAAGAGTCCCATTTAAATTAAGCCCGCCATCAAACTTAACATTAAAGAACACTACCCATAATCACATTTCCTTATCTGCAAACCCAACTAGCTCCAGAAGATTATTTATACCTAAATCTCCACAGACAACTACAGATGACAATCTTAATCGCACAGTGTTAAAAGAGTTAATTATTAGTTTGACAGCAATTATTATTTTTACATTCGCGTGAGTTTAAACACGTTCGCTTTCCGTCACCGTCACCGTCACACCGCTCACTTTATTTTATTTGATTTTTATACTTTTCGCCATGCAAGGCGCTTAAAACCATAATGTGTCTTGAAGTTTTATGACTCATAACTTCTTTCGCTTTGCCATTGGCAACAGAGGGAAAATAAAAACCTGAAACTACTATGCCACACAAAAGAGCTATTCATTAGCCGGTATTGAAATATTAACCATAAAACCACTTTCCGCCTACCATGCTACACCATATCTTATCAACACAAAACCACCACACACTATTTCATCAATAGAAGAGAAATACAAAATCCGCCTCTTTCTGCTGTATGCCCACTCATTCTCCGCTACTATAGGCACAGTGTGACCTTCTTTTACGTAACCACACCGTCAACATATAAGCACACAAACATAGACACACACGCATACAGCTGGTATAATAGCGGAGTGTACTCCACCTACGTGCAGATTTTCACTTGAGATTACCACAAACTTCTCTCAAATGAACTGAATTCGAAAAGTCACCAAGTTGTCGATGGCGACTATATGTGTGTACTCAAACCCCCACATTTGTCCACTGATAACTGGTCGTCCTTCACGTTAAGCACTCCAATCTGAGAGAGAGAGACAAAATCTCGTTTGATATTCAATTTGGTAGCTTACTTGACACCATCTCGACAATAATGGCAACAAAAACAATTAACGCTCAAAAATAGACCGCAGAAATTACTTAATCGCACTCTACGCACACGCGTCAATGTCACAATGTCACCATCGCGCACATGCACGTATAAGATGATGTAGATCAGCAGGATCGACGTGCATTTCCTCGCATATGTCATGGCGCTATATATATTCGCATCAGTCCGCTGTGCGCACTATTAACACCGTTAAATCAGACTCGATCGTGTTACAATAGTAATGATTAGTTTTTTCTTCTTCTTTTTTTGTACTATTGCGGTCAGTGATTTTAACCGCAATCCGAAGAAGACGGAGACAGAGAAACACCCTGTTGATCTTTTGCTGCATGCACTGTACTTTTGCATACTCTCAACAATCTACTTACGCACAGCGTTGTTCTTTTTACTTCTTTAATTAGTCAACTAAACCAGAATCAGGTGAACGGACAAATTGGCAACAAAGTTCCTGTTACTGTACTGTTTCTGTTGTTGTTGTTGTTGTTTTTGCCTCGTTACAATCTCTTGTCTTTGCATTCAATGACATTTGTCCGATCTGAGTGCTGTATTATTGTCGGCGGCGACGGTGCGGTGTCTAGCTCTTGACTCAAGGCGGTCGTGTTTTTGGTCGGCAACTGGACGGGTGACCTTTGCGCGCAAGAGCAGTGGATATGCATTCATTTCCCGATGCAATCGTATAAGAGGCTACGGCTTACACCCACCGGTTTTTTTTTCACAAAGTCGAAGGAAGTGGGGTTTTAAGGAGCTGCTATTGGCAGTCTATTGAAAACTGTTGAAAAGTATTCGCCCACGTGGTAAAACAACTTCCCTGTTCATTTGTTTTTTTTTTGTCCTTTGGCAAATAAACTTGAATTTGTGTGACATCAGCGAACGTTCCGCATAGAGCTACATGGTGGAGCGTGGAGGAATATTTTTGAGGAAATAACTCATGGGATTGGTGCTTGTTAACGAAAACTTAAAATTTTGAACCAAGAAGGATAAGTAATAAACATCTCCAACCAACCATACATTAAGAAGGGTATAATAATTATGGTCAGAATTGGGTCTGAATATTCTTCCATATGTTGACTGTGACCGATTCTTTTTAGACAGAGGCAATTTTTGGGAACGTTATTTCAAAACAATATCGCACCTCAAAACCTTTGTTTCAATTTTATGTCAGTCATCCCAAGTTGATCCATCTAGTTGATACATTCGCCAGGGGCAGTCTATGCAGCTTTGCCGCTGAAAATAGTTCAAAAAAGGCAATAAAAAGTGGACCGAGTCAAAAAATGGCCCCAAATTAACTTAGAATATAAAGTAAACATAAAGCAGCTCAAAAGATTTATTTATAAAAAAAACGAGCAGTTTTCTATTCCTTTTCGCCCAATAAAGTAAACAAATTTGACTTAAACTGTAATTTTGATCATTCTTAAAAAAGTATGGCCACCTTGTAAAGGGTGTTTTTTTTAAGAAGTCTAGAACTTATAGAAATGGAATAAACCAAAGATGATTTTTTTAAATCTACTTTATTCGAATGATAGTCTTCTGGCATTATAATTTAAATATGATTTCTATCACATGACCGCAAGGGCTGTCTCTGAAGTCGCCTAATCTGGAGGTCAAATTTTCGATGAATTTTCCAATATTTGTGGCCGTATATCGGCAATAACACGGCGAATGTTGTCTTCCAAGTGGTCAATTGTTTCGGGCTTATCGGCTCAAAAAGAGTTTAATCCAAAAAAACAAAATTGTTTATACGAAACCAACGCTAATTTTTCATTCCACTTTTAAACGATTCAAACCTATTTTATGGACCCGGCGTTATTTTATTTTGCATAAACAATTGAACAATATTTGAATTTTAGACCGACAAGGCATTTATATCATTTAAAATAGTTTTTCATTTATAAAATAAATAAATTACCTTTACAAAAATACACGTACTGCTTACCGATGACAGATTCCTATATTCATGTATGTCTGATAGGGTTCTTTTCTTTGCCATCAGATTTCCCAGGCCAAATTGTACATTTGTCAATGCCTGTGTCAGAATTTGGAGTTTTCAACAATGCCAACTTGTCTTCTTTTTTTGCAGTATTTTTTGACAGATTTAGGTTTTTCAACATGGCGGCTTACTGAAGCAGTCTTCAACCCATTTGTGATTGAAGCATTTTTGTAATAGATTTCGACAAAAAAAAATAAAAGAAAATAGAAAATTGTTTTGTTTGTGGATTTGTCACAGCATCACGTTTAGACTACTCACCCAATGCTTGGGGATTTTTAACAAACATTGTTAGCTTTATTTCCATCCAGCTTACTCAAAAGATGTATGAATTGAAAATTTTTTTTTTGGTTGGTGACTCTAACTTATTAAAAGAAAATATTACTCATTTTGTATACTCACCAATTGTACTTTTCTTTTCTTGCAGGTAAGCCAACAACGTTACGTGAAATACTGTATGAATGTTAGAAACAAGTAAACCGCACGGTAAGAAAAACTCACCATAACCTCACCGTGTCGCATATTTGTGAACCACTTTTAAATTTAAGACTTAAAAGAAACAACAATCTCCGAGTGCATCAAGCAACGTTAAACGCTCTCCCTTTCCATCGAGTGACACCATGCCCGTATGACAACATTTACTTTTCATTCGAAGACAAAAATAAAAAATTAAAAAAAAATACAGCCAAGTCTTCGAATCCGTTTACTTTTAATTTCGTTTTCCAATGGTAGAGCACTGGCCACTCAGCAGCACCACTTTCGGGCTCAAGAGTGTCCGCTTAAATTTTTCAAGTGACGGTAAACATCTCCTAACCTTTTAGCCTATTAACCCAACTTCCCTTCGAGGCGGCTGCACATCAAAGGGCAACAGATCACGCCTGCAAATATTTGGAATCTTTTCCCCCGTTTTAGAAGCACACCCATATCAGAAGGTATAGTTACAATGGCTCTACACTCACATACACACTGACCACGACACTATCCGCCGTCCACTCTTTTAAGTAAGGCAATTAAATAGCAATAAAATTGTTTATGTGGAACCAGTTTTACAGGCACAGATGTTTCATCTTTCAGCAGGTTCAACAACATTTCATTGCAAAAACGTATATAATCATTGCTTTTGTATGATATGTATGCGTTCCACCTGCTTAGGAGCCGACGAAGGGCTGCCCATAAACGCGCAGCTATACTATATACATCATGCTCATTATTAGATCGCACCAAGTGGATAAAGGATATCCATTGCCGGGCTAATTAAATCGAATATCTATCCACGTTATAATGTTTCAGTTTCAACATTCAAATGACTGATGGTCAGCACACTTGGCTGGGCGCATGTGATATGACGATATGTGCGGAACGAGTTCTGCTCCGCGTTCTGCAAGAAGTCCTGTGTTTGCTAACTATTTGCAACACTATACGATCGTAGTTAGGTTGCGAACGACTACTGCAGCAGATAGCAGTCTGTCATGCCGCGCTATGTTGGATGGCTGCGACTGCAGACATCTTGGTAAAGTATGTTGCTCGTGCAAATCCTGTTATTTTACACTAATCACTGTGTCATTATCCCATTCGCCCACCAAAGGGAGCATAAAATCCACCAGAGATGATAAATAGTAACAAATCGCCAATCGATGGTTACCTATTATTCATAAGAAAAAAAAACGAAATATAAATTCTTGCGAATTTGCTGCACTATAGCGATGTGGCGGATGAGCTTTATCAGATGGACAGTGGCGTCGATTGGGGGTGGTTGTGGTTGGAGGGATTTTTTACTTTTAAAAGTTATTGAGTGAGTCTTCTTCTTTCAGCATAAGAGTACCCAAATGACATTTTTAAGGACTGTATATTGAACATCATTAAATCATTAAGACAGTGTTGACAGTTGGTGGACATTTTTCCCCTAGAAACTTAAAAAATAGGTTTGTTTGCTGTTTCAATCTGCTGCCCGTCAATCAATAATAAAAAAGCATGTATTAAATCAGTCAGAAATTTTTTTACGAATATTGACAAAAATTAAAACTGCCAAAAATTGCTTTGCTTTGCTTGGCACTGGAAATAATCGATTAGCACAGCAAAAGCTTAGCATTCTTGTACTAATCTGGAAAGCGGAACTTTTTTAATTTAACTAAACCCTACAATTTGACAAAGAATGCAAAAGGTATTGTACTTTTTGCTAGTTTTGAAACCACACCCTCTCATTGTTAGTTGCTGATTTTTGTTGCTTTAAAAATTGCGTGTTAGTGCTGTGTGGAAAAAAGGGAAATTTAAAGCCACGGTGAGGGAATTTCTCTATCAAAGAGAGAGTCAGCTGACCTGTTACGACAGGGAAAAATACAGAACTCTGGTCGTCAAAACTGTGACAAAAATATAGACCCAAACTGATTTGAAAGTTGTTGACTATATGAGAGACTTCAGTACTACTTTGAGCCACAGTGGGTTATGTCTCGTTGAGCATTAGTGCGGGATCGACAGAAGTGATCAAAGATATAGACCGACACAATTTTGCTGTCCCAGTCTTCACTTCTCATCTGACACTGTGAACGAATATTTCAATGTAATGTTACAACAAGGAAAAACAGCATAAGTTGACTTATGCCAAAATTGAGTTAATGTTACTATCGAATGCACCGTAGCCTGCTCTATATGTGATATTTTTTCATTCAAGTACCTCTTACGGTTGCTGTGTTATGGATCCGGAAAGAAACGCATAGATCATTCCCCATATGCATGAAAACCTTTATCCTGCGCTCCTGAAAAGTGGCTAAAAATGACTTATGCTGTTTTCCTTGTTGCCATAGTATCAAAAACAGATTGAGCTCTTTTTTAGCATGACTATGGAAGCACTTAGGACATTTATGTCTAAGAAGAAACTGGAGGACTGCAGATTCTCCTGGAAGGAGACAGAAGTGGCATAGAGCAAAAATGTTGTTAAGTTCATCGGAACACTTACACAAGTAGTAGACCTATACCTTAAGAAAATTCTAAGATGAGGGATGAGTCCTAACGCATGTGTGTCAGTCATTTTAAATTTTATTTGACGTTAATGTAGCATCTCCCATGAGTCGTACTGTTAGCTGTCATATGTGTATATTTTTAGTCTGATTCAGAGTCTTAAACTAACCTGTGCAGCACAAAGAAGGACTTTGTTGGAAACAGCTCTTGCACTAATTCCTTTTTTAGAGGGGAATAGAGCCGATGTAGGTATACTCAGAATCGTTTCTGCCCCTGTCGCGGATTTCCCTTAACAAGGAGTGATTTTTTGTTATGCTGTTTGTGCTACCAACTCAATGCCACCCACAGAGACAATTCGAGTTTGATTGCCGGCAATCATCCAATCGAACTTTGATTACACCGACAGACCCCACAGTATGCGCTAATGTCTTTCTTGAAATAGGTTCCAAACTGTTTGTGGGCAACGGGCACAATAAAAAAAAAACTCTGTTCTACTCTCCTCCGTGGTCTATGTGCGCAAATTACCGCTGCGCCGACTTGGAAAGTTAGTGCCTCTCTTTCACTAACTCCACAACTGAATTACACTACATTGCCTTTGGGGTGGCAATATCTTCCTTGCCGATCTGTCTTCTCGTTTCTTTTTTTTTTCGCTCCCTCTCCTTTATCTGCCTATGGTTAGTGCCAGTTAGTTAGCTTTTCAAATGATCGCGCGCACAAAGTGGTAGCCTCTGATGAAGAGGAAACAAAAATAACGAAGAGAAAAAAAAAAACTCCTGAACTCTCAGCCGTGGGTGCTAACTAACTTCGTTTAACAGTTAGAATTTAATGCCAACGGCGCAAATAGTAGTTTCTCACTGGCGATATAACTGAGATAGAAACAAATGGGATAGTGAAGAACGTTTCATGCTTTTTTCAGCGCTCTTCGTGCAGCACAAGTACTTGTTGCACTTTTTTTCGGGGGTAACAAGGTAGATTTACTGTTTGCCGGATGGAATGTTGTTGTGATTGCTTTTAAATTGACTAAAATGGCTGGTGGTTTTGAGACTTAATAGGTATGGACATGCAGGCGAGCGGTAGATCTATTTTTATTACCGTGGGATAGAATGTTGTATGCCAGTGGCTAAAAATAAATCGTTAAATCCCTTTGGGATGTCGACATGGACACATATACAAAAGGGATTATACTGCGAAAAATCAAAGGCAGCAAAAACAGCGAAAAAATCAAAAAAGAAGTGCAAGCAATGTCAAACAAGTAGCTTGACAACTCGGTTGACAAGAATCCAGCTCGCGGGGTATTTCTCTTCTTTTTTTTTTGTTTGTTTTCTGTAGCTGGGTGCGACCGGCAACAACATCTAGGCATGCTCTCACCGACAAATGTTTTATTGTAGTCGTAGTGCTGGTGCCGCCCGTCTCTAGATACTTGCGATGTACTCTCGTTGTCGTACGTCTCTTTCTGGTGGTGTCTCTCCCGCTATGGAGGGAATTAAAATCGTTCACGTTCAATCGATTTATCAATAAAATGCCGCTCACAACAGTCGTATTTATTTTGGTTTTTCTTTTGTTTTTTGCCCCCCGTTTATCTTGTCTATGTTGCCCAGCGATCATCGTTTATTTATGACCCTTCAGCTTCTGAAGTTTTAGTGGTGTGTGCATCTTTGTCAATTTTTACTGACGGTCAAGTTGTTAATAAAGATTTTGACGTGTAATGTCCGATGGACGTTATCACCAGTTTTGTGTGTCACCTCTCAATTGAGTTACAAGCAACTCGTGACCTTTTTTTCACCCGGGGATTGTAGGTCTTTTTACTGCTATGCGTGTGCCACCGCAGTGCGTCAGGCAGTAAGTCAAGTCAACCGCTTGGCAGGTATACACAGAATACCTACATCCCTTTGTGTTGGCTATAGCGTTACACCCTTGAAATGGATATCCTGGCGCGTTATTATCGGATTTTTCTTTTGAATGGTTGTGTACCTGATTGGGATTTTGATGTGTTTTTGTACTCTAACGGAAATCGACTAATGGCCTACGCCCTTTCGTGGGTTAATTCCTTGTAAAAATGTCCTTTATGCCTGTGGAATTGATAATTCGTCAAAGATTTCTATCGCAGTCGGTACAAAAGAGTTGGTCACCGGAAACCTGATGACATTTCCTTCGGTGTGGCTTGCGCGTACGCCTCTTCGAAATTATGAAATATTAATTGGGAGAATCCCCAGCCAGTATTTATTCCTTTGATGTTCGCCGAAGGAATGCTGAACGTGCGCACTTCCTGGTAGATGATCTAGGTTTTTCTTCTCTTTGCGACTCGAGTCAGACGAATGTGGCAGAAGATGGGTAAACAGGTTTGCTGGTTAATAAAGTTGTAGGCTATAGTTCTCTGGAAGCTGAAATTAATTGAGCGTGGATAAATATGGATAGTTTGGGCTTCCTCGCTCGGTAATTAGCTGCCGACCACACTCGGGGAGATTGATAATAAAGTTGGTAATCACCCGAGACAGTGGAACAATAAATGTGTTGAACTTTATGTGGTTAAGTTGGTCATAAAGTAAACTTAAAGCCGAGGAATAATTATAATTCAGGGTTATGTAACACCTTGTGGGAGCTACTTTGCCACTTCTTTTTGACAGTCTACTTAGCGAATTTTGAAAGCCTCTGATATTGCGAAAATAAGTGCCCGCCGTAACCGGTATTGTTGCTCGTCGATGGATGCTATATGGCCTCCAAAAATCCTTTTATGTGATCTTGCAACCTTATAACTTATTGGATGGTATGTTCAAAAGGTGCTGCTCTACTGGGCTCCCTTGGTTACGTAGAGTTTTCTGAACGAAAAAAAGATTTTATAGTCGAACAATTTAACAAAACTTTGGACAGTAAGGTCGAAGATAGTTTTGTCGATGACTAGTGACGAAGATTCAGAACAAAGGAACCTTGCTCCCAACCTTCCATTACCAATACTACCCCCTTCAGTGTACTTTCACAAAGAAACTGAATTTGTAAGTTTTAAAACAAAGACTACGCCCATCTGCTACATAGTCGCACAACATTAGATCACGGCCACAATAGAGGAGGACACGCACCTGTGCTTCCAAAACACATCCTCTACTTCCATGCACCAGTGAGTCTCCTTCAAGATCACAAAACAAAACAAAACAAAACCAGAAACAAAGTTAAACTTTCGAGATAGGTACGAGTATTCAAATGAAATCAGCTCTGAGCTGGTAACTTTCTTTGTAAACATGGGCGTTCCACTTTGGTGTTTCTTCTTTCAGCTTTGCGCACACCAAACCGAACCACATGGACAGAAGAACGATTGAAATCAGTTTTCCGAGGCAAAATAAATACCACGTCGGACCGCACGTCTTCCGCCCTTAGCTGGAGCTACCTTACCATGGTAAAAGCTGATGGCTATCAGACGGAATGCTATGGTTGGGCAACTTGTATAGGTGCATTTGTTCCCCGCAATCCGATTGTTTTACGCACAGCGAGAGAGGGATTGTGTTTATCACTTGTAACTTATCAACAAATGCATTATCCTTTATTTTGAGCATGGCAAGCATAATATGCGAACGCTCTAGGTTGAAACGTAGTTTCTCTGGCTTAAGGGATCATCTAACATCTCATGATCACTTAATTAACTATTTCACGAGAAAATATAATACCACGGTCATCGTTTAACAGATTCGCTATGGGTTAAGCGTACGAAACGCGAGCCACACCTCGACGCCAACATTAGATCGATGGAGGGTGATAGCTTTGACTCTGGCTAAGGTGTGTGCGCAACGGCGCTAGATTTGATGGCAGCTCTGTCCCTCTCCGCTTGTGATTCATGCGGTAATCGATGAAACTTTAACAGTCGCGAATGGATGCCAAGTATACCTCGGTGAAGCATGAATAAATTTTTGACAGCGGTTCGTGGCTTCCTAATTTGTTCACAAGGTGATTTACATTGTTTACACATTTTTCATGAGGTTCAGTTCAGGTAACAACCGAATTGGTTACAGCATTTGAATCTATTCTTAGACACTTTTCGGTCCACCGACCAATTTGTCCTTCAACAAGACTGTTGACCACAGAAATTAGGTTAATGGCTGCGTTGCTTTACATTTTCCCATTCAATACGTCCGATTAATTGATTAATGAACTTCTTATCAAATGTTAAGCGAAGGGGTTCAAACACAGGTATGGGTTAAAAAACTCGAACCCAACATTTCGCAGTTCAATCAAAGAAAACTGACCAGGTAACAACTGACCAGCATGTACAACTTGGTGTATTTCTGTGCCAGAGGTTCTATCCATTACCATTTCAACCTCCAACTGATTTGAGAAAACAAAAGAGTCCAACAGCGAACCGGGGTTTCAACAATGGTACCAACCATATGGACCACCATCAAATTATCTCGTTGGCTGCCTTCCAACTCTATACCGGATGAGATCATTATGACTCAGATTTTTTTAAAATAGTCTACCCGAAGTTTCGGAGTTTTTATGGCACCACCTCCGAGCACGAAATTTCGATGACGACCTTGTCGTCATAAAAACGAACTCTCAAGGGTAAATCGTTTGTTATTTACTGCGGTAAAGACGGCTCTTGTATCCGATTTAATTGTTTTCCTATTTGTTGCTCTTGCACAATAAGAACAAATGCATGCACAAAAAATGTCATAAAACGTTCTCGCTAAAGACGCGTCGTAAATCATTGTAAATGAGGGGTTAGTTCGTCTTTTCTTTTTTTGACACACAAAGGAGGCGGTTTATGACCACTTATTTTGTTACGTAAATTTATGGTCATACTTCTTGAGGGTGTGCATTTTATCGATGCAGTTTTCTCTTTTATGCCAAATTAAGTTCATTATAAGCAGCATTCATGGGTGGGCTATTAGCGAGTTGATACAAATCTGTGACATAGAGGGGACCCACGTCCCGATTTCTTTTGCAGACTCTCATGAATATTTATGAGTAGATCGGGAGGCATTTAACATATTTCACCAATTGACGCTGGTAATCAGGTGAAATTGCTTAAATTTCGAATTAATTAGAATTTAGCTCGGCTGGCTCTGGCTGGAGGTGAGCTCGTGAAGTAGCTTTAAACAGAGTCGGGCTTAAACCGATTTAATGTGTGGAAGAGTGTTGACAAATGTTTAGAAAGTGATGATTCTATTTACATTCATGCCCCTATTAGTGTTAATCCAATGGTGATGTCATTTGTCCCATCAATTCGCAGTTTGGGAGTCGATTATCAACATAACAAATATCAGACCAGGAGTACGGCCAAGATAAAGGTTATGAGAGTTTCCAATCAAGAATTACTTGCTTATTGACAATGCCTTTGACTTTGGAATGCCCTATCAATGCTATCTTGAGTGACACTTATTTTAAAAACTATGTTCTACCATAGTGGATCAGTAGGCAGTTTCTTTTCCAAACTATGTTCCAGGTTAGAAGCTGTAGGTGCCTTCTATTCGCCTAAAAATAGTGCAACGGTTAATGATGAAATGAAATGCGGCATGAGCCTCTAGCTGTTCAGCAAATATTTCCTTTTAAGATCTTTTGAAAACCACTTAACAATTTTGTAATAATCAAATTTATTAAAGTAAAGTTAGACCACTCCCTCGCAACTGAAACACTTCCTGGAACTCTTGAAAAATGCTACACTTTCCTTTCCATTCCACAGCGAACATTCTACCATATTCATGGAAGCAAGCGCCGTAACATTCACTTCACCTATGCGTGAAGACCAAGTAGCTGCGTATATCTTCCACTCAAATAATTTGCTCAACTTTATTATGCAAAAGATACAAGCACAGTCCAAGTGTTTAACCATAAAACGCTCAATTGTACCAGTACCCCGTACACAGCGCGCGCTTAATATGAATTCCCATAACTGCATGCAAAATAACTGGTTTCACTGAAACCGAAACGAGTGCAAAACAAAAAGTACTTGTACGTAATCCGTGTATATGTTTGTTGATTTTCTTCCCAAAGTCTTGAATAAGCCAAACAACATCCCCACACGAAAATTCCTTTCTATCATAACACTGCCGATAGCGGTGGTGCTGGCCGGGCCTACCTTATAATCACGTTCGTCCTCCCTGACCCTCGGAAATGGACTACTTTTGATTCAGTTTTACCATACTTGGACTGCTTGTGGGCTCTGCTAGGTGGTGTGGTAAGTGGTGGTGGCAGATAGAGATAGAGATTCAAATGCACTTTGGAAAGTCAAGAGAGAGGTGCCGATGATGATGATGATGACGATGACTGATGTTGTGGTGATGAATGTGGCACAGGGGATTATATTTTCTTGCATTTCTAGTCGGTTGTGGAATTGACCATGTTTAGAAAAGTGATTGGATTTTGACTAGTTTCTACAAGTGGAGTGTTGTGGGAGGTACTGGCTTGGTATTTGCGGAGGTGACTAGTACATATACGACCTAGCTGATTGCGTCTTTAAATGTTTTTTTTGTCCGGCTTTTTGCGTCTTTGTTCTTCGATGAAGCTATGTTTTCAATCTAAAGTTGGTACTCCAGGAAAGAGTTCTTCCTTTTCTGCTCAAGTCTTCCTTTCAGTGGTAAAGGCTGACATTTGTAATTTAAA
This sequence comes from Cheilosia vernalis, assembly GCA_949126925.1. Taxonomy (NCBI): domain Eukaryota; kingdom Metazoa; phylum Arthropoda; class Insecta; order Diptera; family Syrphidae; genus Cheilosia; species Cheilosia vernalis. The sequence continues at coordinate 7,289,825 of OX421362.1, forward strand.
ATAGATCGGGGTACACCAAACGCACTTAAGACGAACTGCGATCCAACAATTGAGGAATTGTGAACGCTCAAACAACATGCAATGTGCCTTAAACCTTTTCTTAAAGAAGGCTTAAATAAATGGCAGTTGCCTTACCTGCTTGTTGTTCACAAATAAGGTGACTTAAGTCTCAATTCGTTGGGTAAATGTGAACCGTCTTGCCCTGCAAGCCAAGATGGATGGGGTCCACCAACTATTGCAACAGCCAGCTTGCGGAGAGTCGATAATTTCTGAGGTTAATCCTCCGCAAATCTGAAGCGGGGTCTTTTTCTCATGATTACCTAAGTCCAAGATGGGGATTCTTTCACATTCATTAAAAGAACTGGAACTATTAGACTTCAGTTAGATATATGGAAGTCGAAACGTAAAATATTTTCTCATTAGCCTGCCATTAGCAACCCCCTCCCCCAGCTAATATCTCGACGACTGGCCCAACCGCATTGGAATCTAAATCCCTCGCGAATAACGTTCTTTCGCAATTCAGAGTAACAGCCTGCCTCATAACTTCCAATGAACCATATTTTCTGCATTTCCTTGCAAGTGAACATATTTCCTTTTTTCTTGCTAATTTCCTCCTCGCCACAATACTTTGAAATATGTAGTTCAAACTGTGATCAAAAGAAAAGTGCCTACCTCCATTAGACGGCGACGACTCACGATCTCTTCCACTTGGGAACGCACAAGCCACAAAGGCACGGCCAAGTGAGAAAAATAAAACACTTCCAAGTTTCAACGTGGCATGCAGGAAATATTGCATTGCTGCCAAACCGGCAGAACACTCAACCAAACCGACAGACAGGATGAATTTTTCTTCGTCTTTCCTTTCCTGTTTGCGCCAATGACCAGCACCACCGAGCCCAAGAGCCGCTTGAAAGCTTCCAAGACCGACTGTGATGTGTGTTGTGTCGTGTGTGCTCCAAAACTACGCTACGCATGGAAAACCAGAAAATAACTCAACGCATGTTATTGACTATCGGTTAATTGATAGCGAGATTGCGGCGAGTAATTAATTAACCGGGCCACCATGGCGGAATTGTGAATGTTCCCATTGACAGTTTCGATGCATTTTGTATCTAATTGCGAAGATGGATGGCTATGGCTAATCCCTCTCAACGACACAGAACCCAGGATGATTGTTTGATTTTCGTCCTTTCTCTTTTTTTCTTTGTTACTTTCATTCGATGGCTGGAACAAAAGTCACAGTGCCAGAACAATTCAAAAGAGATGACAGGGCCGAACGTGATTTCAAGAACTTTTTCGGTCTTATGAATGAAAATTGTTTGACCCGTAGATGATGGTAGATGTTGCCATCTACCTGTGGAGCACCGATATCCGACGAGACAATGTTTAATGTTTGGCTTTTCACTTATCGGAGGTGACGCATGTTTGCGCTTATTGTTTTCCTTTCATTCACCACCTGCATTGTGCCGCGTGAGAAAGAAGGATTGCCCATGTCCACGCCAGATTTATGTTCCCACTACGGCAGTCAGTGTACAGTGTCTTGCCGCCAATTTTTCTGCTGCTTAGTAGAATACAAACAGAATGTCATTTACCTTTGGACGACACAATGTTTGTACTACGAAGACGAACGGTTTCTGCTTTTGGAGCGAGTACTGGTAGAGAGTGCGAGTATGTGATGAGATTTAATTATCTTATGCATAGCGATGAATTCTTTTTTTGTGTGTGTTTGTCACTATTGGCATGTTTGTCTTCCTGTGTAATATGACTTCGAGGAAGTGAAGGCTTGTCACGAATGCGAGAATGCGTGGTTTGGGTTTTGCGTGCTTCGATGTAATTTAATTTTAATTATATAGGTATACCCCAGCCAAGAACGGTTAACTAATCGGATTTTTTTTTTTCTTTCTTCTCTTCTCTTTTTAGCAAAAATGAAAATATTTTTGCCACTAGTCACGTGGATAGTGCTACTTTCGAGTACGGTAAGTGAAACAAGAACTTTTTTTCCTATGTGCTTAGTTTTAATGTGTAAGGATGTGCAAATTGGACTTAATTGGCGGTAATGATGGTAGGTATTAGGGTTTGGTGCCTACTAAGCAATTAGCTTTTTGTGGAGGTTTATGGAAAGACCGCCCTCAAAATGTGTACAAAAACAGGGGTCGGTTGGGAAGCACGTTCGATGCCATAACGTGGCATAACTCTTATACAGAACTGGAAGTCAGCTTACTATCCATTTATCCAATCCGGCAGACGAGTGAGCACTATAGGGAGATCTTTGCAAAATGCGGAGAAAAAAAGTTGACACTAAAACTACTTGGAACTTAAACTCAAACGAGCGGCAAGAGAGCACAATGGCGAGCTGGTGTTGTTGACGCCCTTATGCGGTAAAGGGCAAGGATCAGAAGGTCTAGGTAAAATTAAAGTAAGTAAAAGGCCGATTTCTGGGATGGGACGCACGCCGTAAAGTCATGATTTTCATGTTGATTCCACATGTTGCTAATATTTTATTGACGAGAGTGCCGATTGAGGCTGCACCGATAGGAGAACTAACTACTAAATTTCAAATATCAAAGCCTCTGCAAAAGATCTGTACACATAATGATATTATTTGGCATTTGGACTTTTTAAGGCATCACTATAAATCCACTCAGTCCCAGTCCATACAGGTTTTGCAGAAGAAACAAAGGACTTAATGGAGGAGTCTTTATTTATATGATATTTATATGGCGCATTTCCGCGCATTCGACCGACTCATTTAAAAGAAGATAAATCGTCATAATCAAGCGGCCAATAATGTGAAATGTGAGATCAAGTAGAAGAAGACTCAAAACAACGTCCACTTCTTATACAGTAAAACCCGGATAAGTAGGTACTTCACGCTTAAGTACCCAAAACGCTTAAGTGCCCACAAATCTTAAATCTACACATTTTTTTTTACACATTTCTGTGTACATTTACATTTAACTTATTCGGTTTAACGCCAATTTTATTTGCTAATTTGCTCAGGTTACACTCGTTTAAGTACTTCAAACAAAACGCACACAATTTCATCGCAGCAAACTTCGTGTTATATGCCAAAAATGAAATTTTTCCCCCTTTTCATTCTCGTTCTACTTCTACGTCAAAAAAAGGAATCAAGCCCACCAAATATTTAGAGCAATTTAATTGTAACTTACACATATTTGCTTCATCTCCGTAGGTTATCGGTTAACAACCTTCTTGAGGTAGATAAGAGAATTCGGATTTCTGCCTCCTTTGGGTCCTTAAGCGGGTTCGTTTAACTACCTCAACCGCTTAAGTACCCAAAGAAAGCAGAAATTGTGAAGATGTAGTTATCCTGGTTTTACTGTAGATCGTTTCGTTCACCAGATAGCGTTTAGGCTATATCCCAGCTTTCCACCTATATGAATGTGCTTAGAACCTGCGATTTGTTACACCCTGTTCGTGAATGTGAATGGGTAAAGATTTGCATTATGAAATTGTGGTTTCACCTTTTCCATTGAGCTGTGAATATTCAATTGTAAATTGGTTGGTTTCTTTTAATGCTTCCAAATCTCTCACCAAATCGTTGTTGAGTGCAGCTTTAGCATGGTATTACCCTAATTTTGCCAATTTGAAAGCCAGAAAGTCAAGGAATTTATCCACCATTTCCCACCCTTATATACAATATTCTCCTCAAGTTGCTGTCAAAACCCTCTCCATTCTGCAGTAGCAAACTCTGTTGATGACTAAGAGAGTGGCCAAACTTTCTCTATTATGCAGTCACCATTTCCAAATCTGTAGATGCCAACTCCATCGAAAATTCAATCACATTTGACCCCATAAATAACCCTCACAATGGGCCATTGCCCCTCTAAGCTTTATCTTCGATCATAAATTAAAAATTACTCTGCCTATCTAAAAAAAAAAATTTCTCTCTCTCTCTAAGTTAACCTCATCACTTGAATCCGCCTTCTTTTGTTTATGTCAAAAGACCGCGGCTTGCATAAATTAGCCGGCTGTCCACTTAGTCAAATCGTTGTACAGCCCGTCCATCATCACCGGCATTCTATTCCCGGTCCTTCACCTCCGAACTTGGGAACACCCCGCCTTGTATCACACTTTGCTATAATAAAATAATAATAAAAAAACAGAACCCATAAATGCTGTCATGATCATAATCGTCGATATCATTGATCCGCAAAAAGTCCATTGTGTATCGCCTCCAGATGTCAATGCCCCCCCAGCTGGGACATCTCTGGTATATTTATGTAACTGACATTTCTCACGCATTTTGCCATAAAATCTAATCAGAAACCAACAAGCGGAATATAACTTCGAACTGCTGCAGCATATGCGAAGAACATTTTTTCGCGAAAACTGTCAAACGAAAAGAGTACCTACACAAACTTCAAGTGCGTCTGCATATACCAAACCCTCCATGGAACGATGCCAATTACCGAAGAGTTGCCACTATTTCTCAGACGCCATTAGAATATTACCGGCTCTTAGTCTGGTAAATGAATAATTTATGGTCCAACACGGTGTCCCGTTAGATTTGTTTTTTTATGCAAATAGGTACCCATGGTAATATACGCAGCGCACACCAGATGATATATAGGAAGGTACTTATATCTATGCATATATCAAGGCCAAGAGGGGGGCAGGACAAATAAACTCGGATTATGGTAGGGAAGCAGCAACAGTGTGCCGTCGCAAAACAACTGGAGGATGCGGCACTTTTAATGACCCCAAACGGTGATGATGTGATTTTAGTAGAAAAGATTATAAAACATTGATATGGTCGTGTAGGTACAAGCAGTATTCCAAGAAGAGAGGTTAAACGGGACGAGTATGCTAATTTGTTGTTGGCTTTCGTGAGACATTTTCTTATAAAAGCAAAAATAGAACAAACTTTGTGGTAGCGTCAAAGAAAGGTAAAAGCTTTTGACGTTTTGTCCAAGAAGTTGTGTTTGCATAAATTAGCACGGTGGTGAGTAAAATTTATTAAAAGATGTGATTTAAGGCGTCCGCATAGCGATATGTTCGAAATATACGGATGTAGGATACGCGATGCTGATTTTAAATGTCAGGGATGGAATTTATTCAGTGTCAGTCTTTTCACACCTCAATTAGAAATTTATTATATGAAGCTGTTTGCATTGGAAGATGTTATTCTGTTTTTCAGTGGCGCCCTTACGGTTGAATTTAACGACACACTTGGGTGGAATATCAGTGACGTATGTGTGAAAATGTGGGGAAGGTCTGATTTGGAATTTTTTAATTGCGTTCTAACATAAAATCGAGGCCGGAAAGCTTGTTCATGGATGCGGCAATTCGTCTTCTGATCAACAGCTGTTAGTGATCAGCTGATTTATTATACTGATATAATTTCTGACTAAAATTTGAATAACCAACCATTAAGCAATTCCGAAGACAGTATTCTCTTCTTAAGACACACAAAGAGTTAAAGTTAGAATAGAAGTTCAAAAATTAATTAAAAAAGGGTATGATCAGCATTTTTACGGAAGATGAACGCAAGTCCATTTTTAATTCAAACCTCGAGCCCTACATACGTCGTAGGTACCTAACACAATCAACTTGCTCATCATTTAATAGCTTTTTCCAAAGACCGCTCAACACAACCCCCACAGAGCCATCACTGATGCTCGCCGCATGAACCAATAACTTCCCCGCCCTTACCACAAGGTTCACGACCAACTTTAATTAAGCTAACAACTTCGTCAATTACCCAGATCCCACCGTCGTCGCGTAATCACTCCCCGAGTGACCTTTCCAAAGTCATATCCAAACACAATAGCTACCGCTCATTCCGTGTATTCTTCTTCTCAGCATCAAATCGACAGAAATAGAAAAAAAAAAAAAAAACAAAGTTCCCATAGCCGCCGCCGCAATCTTGTTAACCTTAACATGGGCATCACACAATTATTTGAAAAAATACCCATAACACAAACACAATAAAGATCTCAATGCCGCTTATTGCTCTTGAATCAACACAAAGCGCGGCTTCCACAACAACTGCATACATGTTTCCCCCACGGGTATATGTGCTGAACAGATCGCGTGCATTTCTCCAATTTCCCGAGGTAAAAATAGACCATGCGCCACAACAGACAACAGCAATAATGATGCACCACTTCGCAGGGCCGGCGAGTACTATATCTGTGATTCTCTTCTATTAAAGGACATCTCTAATTGGATCCTCAATCGACGACCAGTATTGTGATGGTGAACTTCGTGAGACGATTGATTTTTGAACTCAGTCGAGCATCGCATCTAAGGTACAAAATGGTAATTACCGCCAACCATCGATTTATTACTGCAATTACCACGAGTGCGAACCAATGTCAACCAAAACCAATATCGTTCCAAAGTCAATTTGCACATCATCACGGTGTATACTCGGCCGTTTTCAATGTTAATTTACTTTTAATTGTTTTGATAGCAATTTAAATATTAATTGTAATTTATTTATTTTTGTTCTCTTCAGGCATTTTCACAACAATTATCATATAAAACAAAACATAGTCGATTTAGAGGTGAAGTGTTTTTTCTAAATCTTGAAGATGGCTACTTTGGCTGCCAAGTTAATGAGTCCACAGATTATTTACAATTATACGAATTATCGAAATTATGCGACGGAAAGCAAGATTGTTTTCTTGGTTCCGATGAGCTGAGTAAAGAGCTTAAATGCACAAGTAAGTATATATTTTTTTTCTTTTTGTTTTTATAGTTGAAAAATAAAACAAAAGAGTTATCGAACGAACTGGATATATAACTAAGTGGTAACCAAGTGTTGTTTTTGAGGAATTGAACGAGAAGATGGAGTAAATTGAGTGACATTTAGGGGGGACGGGGGATGCTGTCAGATTTGGTAGGCGTCGAAGGGCACCTTAAAGAGTGATTATATGTAATTAAATAGCATTTAAGTTCGTTTTTGAAACTATTCGATAAGAAGCTTATTCATCGTTTCAAGTACGCCATCTGTTGGGAAAAGGCAAAACCGTATTTTTGACAAATTAGACCTTCTTCCTTGGAGCTACACTTTTGTTCAGTAATATGAATAAAAAAAACGCTTCGGTGTTTTGGAAACTTCAGTTTCGTATAGCCCCACCTATTTAGGAAATGTGAGAACATAGCATTCTTAAATTCATTATGTATTTCCTACAGTTTGGCGTTAAAGGATAACTAAGGTGGTTTTCTGCATTATATGAGACAGACAGTAAAAGAAGAGTTGCTGGGAAAGATTTAGGAAAATCTGATGCCGATTTCAAGAAAATGCTTTTTATGAACCACGGGAATCTTAAAGTCCCTTGGAAGAACAACTGCTCCTAACCAAGAAAAGGTCTGGGCACTTATTTCGCAACTTACTTTCCTCCAAAACTATCAACAAAACTAACAACGAGTTTGAGAGTTCAATCCAGTTAGTTTTCCATAAATTTGTAATGAAAGCTGATGATAGTCAAAAAATTTCTGTCAGAATTAAAACTTCCATCCTAATAAAATTCCAAAAATTAAAAACAATGTTTCAGAAGAAAGATACAAATTATCATATCTCTGAATTGTAAAATGTGTGGTAACAAAACCTATTGTAAATAATAAAACAAAAAAACATCAACATTTTAGAAACAAAATCGTTCAAACGATCATTGTTATACGGAATCTGACACCCGTAATTCGTCGAAGGAGCTATTTCGTCTTATAGAAAAAAAAAGGTCGTATTGCCGAATGTTCTTGAAATATTGTGTCAAGTTATGTTATTACTTTCAATACTAGTCGCGATCACGGTGTGTGGATTGTTTTGACATCCCATGATCTTCTATAGTTCAGCTGAACGTTGTTGTGGCCCCTTTTTGAGGCACACTTTTTGAAATGGCCCCTTTTTCAGTTCAAGTAAGTTTCCATTCCTTATTGAACGAAAAATAATGCAAACATATGAAAAGTAGTGTTTCGTGATGAATAAATTCGTTTTTTGTTAAGAATAAATGTTTTTGTTGATCTGTTTTCTCTTTTTTCATTAGTATTTTATGTGGTGGCCCCCTTTTTCAGCTCGGGCGCCTTTTTATCCCCCTTATGAAATTTTTCAGCGGCAACAATGGTTCAGCGGTTGTAGGTCTTGATTGATTGCAATTTCCAATGAAATGGAAAGCATGCCAAAACTGCTCAAATAAAAAGTTGAACAGAATCGCTGTTACTAGTATTTTTTTAGATATACCTTTAGAAAGCTTCTATGGAAGTCATTGTCAAAAAGATTAGTTTACCTAGAGTCATGGCCTTCAGAGGTTATTCCCCCAAGCACCTGTAAGCATGCGTCATTATGAAACTGGCATCAGTTACTATGTAAAGGTTATTGGCAAAAAATGAACGCATATCTAGTTACTGAGAGGTGCAATATTTAATGTCAAACCTAAAGTTAGATTGCTTTTTTCAATGTTTTTAAGTCTCTTATCAAATCTGTCTACAGTTGGCCAAGATGCGACAAATAAGAAGATGATAGGATGCAACGTCTTCTTTGCAGTATTGCATTGTTTAAATTTTTCTAACCCGTTGATAATTTCCAATTTAAATTATGTTCAGCCCTCGCTGCACTATTTTTAACTTTGACAACATTTTTGTAAGCTCCAGCTCCAGTTCACCCAAGTCTCAAATACAACAACTTGTACACCTTTCATGTGCAGAAATTCCCCAACAACATTTCGGTTACACAGAATCTCTTAAGTGACTACGCAATTTTTTATTTTAGATAACATTTTCACACGTCTACATATTACGTTACAATTGTTGTCATAAACTTAATTTTTTTACAACTAATTTCCTTTCCAGATGACTGTGATAAAGACGGCACACAGTGCACGAATGGTGTTTGTTTGAATGGCGTCTGCCATTGCAATGACGGATACGGAGGTTGTAATTGCAACGTTCAAGGTGAGTGCGACAATTTATCATATGAGTTTCAGCAAAACAGTTTTGTTGGCGTTTTTGAATGAATTTGAAAAGCTTATGTGCAAATAAATCACTGGCAGGTGCAATCAATCACAATCAGCAGTTCATATTGTTTTGATAGATTGATGACATTTGAAACAGTTTTTTTAAGCACGTTTTGTATTAGCGGAATAAGATGAGCTAATTGAACGAACAGAGGTTGTCGAGCAATTCAGCTACAATCGCCTTAGATAACTTGACATCAGCTTATCCTTCTGGGGCGGTGAATCGAACCAAATTCTGAATATTCATCAGGTGGTTTGGGTATGGTAAGCAACCAGTGAACAAATTTTCATTTCATTCAAGATACCACAACAGCTCGTTTATATTTTGCCATAATTCCTATCGCATCTACAAAATTTTGTTTACACTTTCAGATGAAAACGAATGCAAATATCGGCCGTGCGACGTCTTCGCTCACTGCACGAACACACTCGGCAGTTTTACATGTACCTGCTTTCCTGGCTATCGAGGCGATGGTCTTCATTGCGAAGGTGAGTACCCACAACTTGTATACATCCATCATAGGAGATAGTACCACAAAACTGGATATTTTATTCTTGAAAACTCTAAAAGTACTTTCCTTAAACGTCAATTCATTGTCTACAACACCACAAACTGTATAGGTAGTTGCGCATATCTCTATTTCTACTGTAAGCCATCTAAGTCTGATGTGCCGAGTGCCTACCCAGGAACAACCTTCTCTATGAAGAACAGAATAAAAAAAAATATATATTACAGCATAACTACTCGTACATGATCGCGGCCCAATGTTATGTAATAAAGATGCCATTTAAACGAGATCAGGAAGAGACACCGACAATGACTGCGCTGCTGCGTAACCATAACCAAAGAATCACCTCTCTCTGTCGATGGTTTTACGCCATTCCATCTAGGAAAACCACAGAGTATCACTGCAGTAAATGACGGTTCTTTACGTATCCGATTACATAAGAAAAGAAAATATACATGTATTTATGCTCTAGAACACTCGTACTCTGTCTTAGATATACTTTTGAGTCAACAGGTGCAGTAGCCCCATACTATCATAGAGCGATATTTTGTATCTAATGTCGGTGTTCGGTTTTTATGGTTTTATCCAAGAAGTGGTAACAATAAAATGCAAGCAAGTACAAAACGACACGAGGAAGCCAAAGTTACACCAACCGTCTTCTTCGGAATGCCACCGCCATAGTCTACTGAGACTGAGAGAGGTCTTTGCCGATTCGTGGCTGTTGCAGGCGGTTGTAACAATGAGAGAGGAAGTTATGATACGATGTCTGGCAGTGATAGAGATGGCAACGATATGATTTAAACGTTAGACCTTAGCGGAAGGTCAGTCTCTGTGAAGTCGGAGCTCATCGATTTTAGCTTATGATAGTGTTAGGAATTTTCTATCGTGCATGGTGGTGCATGCCCATTGTAGCGAGATATTGCTCTACCACTATGAAAATGAATGAAGGTATGGGTAGTTACTCATTAATTTTATATGTAATCACTCGTTACTTTTATATGTAACTACTCGTTACTTTTACATGTAATCACTCGGTATTTTTATATGCAATCTGTAATTACTTTTACATGTTATGTACTTTACATACTTTTACATACACTCAATCTATTTCCTTGAAATTCAAATCACTCGTTTCTTTTATAAAATAACATTCGTTATTTATATGCAAACTACTCAGCGCCTCTTGCAATTTATACTCAATGACGATGACTGATTATCGTTACTTTTATATGTAACCACTCGTTACTTTTACATGTAATCACTCGTTACTTTTATATGCAATCTGTATTTGCTCTTACAAGTTATCCCTCATTACTTTTATATACCCTCACTCTTATTCCTTGAAATTCAAATCACTCGTTACTTTTATAAAATAACGTACGTTATTTATTTATATATGCCTACTGCAATTAATACTCAATGACGATGACTGATTAAGCGATAAATTGTCGAAGGTAGGAATACTCATAGCTCTCGTTGTGTTTGTTACTTATAATATTTGTCAAATGTGTTGCTCGCTACTTCGTCCAAGACAATTTTTAATGGCAACAGCATTTATCTGCCGGTATTATGCAGATTAGAATGTAATGGATATTCTCTGAATGTAACAGATTAATGCACATAAAGAAATGTCACTTGTACTGCTTATTTATAATATTTTGTGTAATGCCTACCTCGTTAGTAAGTTGATTGCCTTAATTCACATACTCTTCGCAGATTGTGATTGCCTAAATTTAGCTAACTAACAAGCGGAACAGATGTCACTCTTAAGCCGATCCGACCGACACCATCCAATGCTCACTTATTTTTATTCGCCACCGACGTCTTTACCTCACCTTCTACGTCTGTGCATTGTAATGTAGCACAATTTCACAAGCCATTGCTTGACTTACGCCCAATTAAAGCTATTACAACATCTGTCCCATACAACAATCAAGGCCCATAATGTGTCATTACGATCGAGATAAATATGTAGGTACTATGATCTTTTACAGAGCACAACATTAAATGAGCTACAAAGTGCCTCTTAGTCGAATGACCTTATTGCGTAAGTATAATGTTGCAAATACCTTCCAAAGTATCTCGATTCTAACCTCACTTTAACCTAACCTCAGCTAGGCAAGGTAGTCATTATAAATATGTCGAAGCATATACTTGCTCCCCCTAACCCATTTCAAACAGATCAAACGGGAGTTCGAGATGTAAACAAAATTTTATTTCCAAAGGTCACATACCCGTACATCTGACATTGATGACATAACATTTATAATGTCGCACGACCTAATGTTTGTTGAGCAATCCATAATCACCGGCAGTTGAGGTGCTCAGATAGTTGCTTGGAAGATGGTTATTAGGCATTGTATCTTAAACTGCGGTAACTGGTATATTAATTCAATTATATGGTTCATGATTGCGTGATGCGGTTGGTTGTTTTTTTTGTCTGAAAATGTATTTAGAACGTGACTGATTGATTGGAGGAGGCATTTTCAATTTATTATGTAATATGACTCCACTTGGAAGCTGTTCAGAACGATTTCGCTTTCAGTTTCGGAAAAAGTGAATCGGTTGTTCAACTTATATTTTGACAGATAATCATGTGACAGATCAACGTCCTGAAGCAGGAAAACTCAAATACCGGTCCATTGGGTTATTGCACGTTTAAGTGGATGCCCCTGGTTGGAGAGACTCCGACCCGGTGCTTACTTCACTATGTACAGTGTAACACCCTTACCACCACACCATGGCCGTAACAAAAATACACTCATTTGGATTTGACTATAACGACTTTATCCATTTTGTAGGAAGGTTGTGCATTGCACACTCCAAACACAGGAAGATACCTACTTCCTCTCTAAATTTGAAAGTCATTGATTTGATTGGCCCTTGCTGTAGTCCAGTGATTGTGGTTAATGTCCCGACGATTTAAAGAGAAATTTCCATCGTCTTCCAGCGACTTAGCCAAGACTTCAAAACCCACACTTAAATCAACAGCAGACCTCCTGCAGCTGCCCACAGCGAACAGTCCATTTGGTTGGAATAATATCCGAGACCCTTACCCACCAATAAAAATACTGATTTCCCATCCAGTCGAGTAGTCCTCCTCCTCATTCGTATCTCAAAAGCCTCTAAAGTTCTTATACCGTCCGCTTTTCTAGATCACTTCAAAACAAAGATTGCCCCCACCATTCACCTCGAAATGACCAAATTCGCTTCCCTGTCTATCTTTCTATATACAACTGACCCAGAAAACTCCTAACCACAAGTTGATTATCTAAAATCTAATCCAATCCATCATCATCGCAATTCTCCTCAACCAGCAGATACAACAATAAAGAAAGAAAAACCATAAAACTCCAATCTGTCCTCCTTTTAAGCATCCACTCGACTTCGTTTTATTTGCTTGCTCTTTGACACCCCATCAGCATGTAAAGAGCTTGCTTTTTCAGAGGCCCACATCACGCCACCGTAGCGACTCGGTGGGACGGTCCTCTTCTAGCATTCTTTGATTTATTTAACTGAGATGCGCCAAAATAAAAAACAAATAGAAAAATTGTGGAGAATCGCCAGCCATTCTTTCAATGTACCGTATCAAATTGCCAACCATGGCAGCCAGCACCCAGCACTGTCTGACGGCGGTAACGTGAAAAGATCCCCACAAGACACACTCAATGTTGTGGGATGATGATGAGGCTGACGGTGGTAAGTAGGGCAGATCGTTGCCTGACGTACACGAGATACATATTTTTTAGATGCCTTTGTGCAAATAACAAAAAAAAAAACTCGCATTTTGTTCCAACTCCCAGTCACGTATTAATTGACAGCAATTTGTCGTAATATGGCAGTCATTTTGGTTTTTTTATTTTTCTGAAGAGAAATTTCTCTGCTTATCCCAGGAAACAATGATGACCATACAGATATGGATGACCAACAGTCCAAGAGTAAGCCAGTAGCACTGGAGTACACAGTACACACTAGACAAGACTACTTCGTCTCCACTCGATGTGCCAAAAGTCGAATTTAATTGCCAAATCGGATTTTCATTAGACCCTGGGGGCGATAACATTAGAGCCACGAACACGAGACTCCGATTCGTCATTACTCTGCAATGAGATTATAATAATCGCCTCAGGAGATTGTTTTTTTTTTTTTTTTTTTTGTTTTTTTGCCAACATTTTGAGTCTCTCTTTTTGGCGAATGATTGCGATTAAAATGTGAGTGGCATGAGATTACATTTTGGTTTCACATTTCGTTCACTACATTACGTTCGGTTTGTCAAAAAAAAGAAGAAAAAAACTCTTTAAATACGTACTAGAAGTTGACACACAGTGCGGCCTAAATTTGCAAAAGAAAGTTTCGAAAACTTGATGGACTTTAGGATTTCAAACTCATTGTGGAGGATGCCGATTAAATATTTTTATTGTTTTACCTATCGCGCAGATTATGTTATTAGTTGCAAAAATTGTAGTTATAAGATTCAATTTTGCAAATCTCTGAATAACTTGCAAGATAGGAACTGCGTATCATACGGAATCGCTATATTCCAGGGAAATAGCAACCTGGAAATTGAAAAATGCATTCCTTTAAGTTGTAATGATCACTTTTCGTCGTGTGCGTTTCTCTTGAAGTAATCCACAGCTTTGTGTGTCAATTGAGGAGCTGTCACATGACAGCTAAGCCATATATGCTCCATTTTAAGGGGCCTGACAATGAAGTGAACAAGTAGCTGGTTGCTGCCAGCAGTCATAAACAGCGTGACCGTTGTGCCACTAAAGTGGCACTTTTTTTGAGAGCCTGACACACTTTCTTGCTTTTTTGGCTATTTTTTTTAGTTGAAGGAGGCGCTTCAAAAATGTTTCAAATGCTGTTATTACCAAATAAAAAACCTTGTAACACAGCTACCTATCACAACTTTATTATTGTGTTTAGCGAGCGAATGCTTGTTCGTCTTTCAAAAATACAAAATGTACAGAATAGTTTCAGAAATGACACTTTTTTCTCATTTAGCCTTTTTCTTGGGACTTATTATTATTATTATTAGCGGTAACGTTTCCTACAAAGATCATTCAGAGATGCAGAAAATATGAAAAGGAAGTCATGTGGATGAGAACTTTTTGGTTCCGCAGATGTGTGACCTACCTCGTACCAGAATGTAGTTTTGCAAGGCTGTTGAACTTGAACTTGAATCTAAATATCTGTTAAGGTTATCTGACAGAAATTAGAAACGACAACACCAATTTGTTGAAATATGTACATCGTACAATGTACGCGACTATGTCGCTCACAAGTCACAACTTTCTTTTAAATGTAATAATCGTTACAAGCAGTGTTGGTAACTAAAAAAATTAAAAATCTTCACAAGCGAGGAGAAAAATCCCTACTTTTTCCCTACGCTCTATAATTCAGAATAAAACAAGTTTATTTTTATTTTTTACATACACAAAAACGTATGGTATTTGAAAATTGAAATCACTGATTGACAAATGAAATGAAAACGATATTTAGAAGAAAAAAATCCTTACACTCGAGCAACAGAAGACGTTGTAGCGAAAACATAAAGCCTGATATGCAATGCACTTTTTACGAAATGACATTAGAAAATTCATTGAATTTAGTTTAAATTACAGAACTCACTTTTTATGAAACTACATCGTCTTGAAAAAAAGTATATATCTAAAATAAATTATAGTCCCGACTTATTTTATCATAAATCTGAAAAGTAGCTACATTTTACCAGATATTGAAAATCTGTCCCTTTTTCCCTACGCCTTCATTTTTGGCTCAGAATCCCTACATTTACCATCACTGGTTACAAGTGCCTTTAATCTTACAGCTAAAACAAATTTCCGCTTCTCCCCCTGAAGCTAAGATTGTCTGAAACGAAGTAAGATGCAAACTGGTTCACCAGTTTGAGCTCCAGTTAAGTGTAGTCACGCCCTTTGAGGAAATAGCATACAGCAGCCACCCAGATAGTTGCGAAATCGTCTACCATCGACGTTAAAAATCGACTTCGCTTCATTAGAAGCTTAAATTAACTTTCATAATGAGGGCTTGTTTAAAATAGCTTTCCATCCGTCTTTATGTTTGGGTATAGGGTCTATATAGGGTATAGTCCTAACAACACTTCAGATGGCACTAGCGCTCAAAAAAACCTTGCTTCGACAAAGCTCAGTTAATATTTGAGAACTTATCTTTTTAAATAGGATCAGCTGTTGTGCATCATTTAGAGAACATACAAACATCGAAATATTGTACACATTTTTTCCAAAAAAAAAGAGCTGTTTCCAAACCCTGGAGCAGCGCAGTCGAATAAGTTTATCTGGTAAACCAACAAAAGCCGATACACAGCGCAGCTCAGCTAAGAACTTCTGAAACTGATCGCTGTACTCCCTGTGAATTTTCCCGTCGAAATTGACCACGTATAGCATGTCAAAATGTCATTTAATGACAGCTTCCCAGATCTGAAGCCGCAGATAGATAGTCCCCATCCCCAGAGACGTTGTTCAGCATTTACGGAATGTCATGAATTCCACACCCAACATGAGAGTCCATAGTGAGACAATCGAAAAAATAGGACAGACCAACGAACACCTCCTTTACCACCAACTACAATGTCTCCGACCGACCACCTATAAAAACTTACCAGTGATTTACGCCAGCGATTTACAATATGGACATTTATCAATAAATTACCCATTCACAACTCAATTAATTACCATCAACGATCGCAACCTGTTGGCAAATAAGAAGAAGAAGTCGCCACCAGAGTTCACTGTCCTTTTGCGTTTTATATTTTTTTTTATGTTTTTCCGCTTTTTATGAAATAATATTCTCGTCGCACAAAAAAACGTAACGAAATTCATATTCTGCCGACACGATGTCTTACGCTAATTAAATTTCGAACCTATTAACGAAATATACTTTCTTGGCCACTATACACTCGGAGGATCCATCTTATAGTCATGTGCCAGTGCCAATGCTTTGCGCTACCTCTCTGGCTGTCTCTCTGTATACGATGATAATGTTGATGTTGTTAATTTTTCATTTTTAATGGACTTTTGCGAAAATTAAGACGGTCACCCTCTCACATGAGTTGTTGTTGCTCGTTGGATCATAATTTATGAACAGATTGAATGAAAGGTGGATACAGAAAAAAAAAAAAAAAGCTACAACCAACAGTAGCTGTCGTCTTGGTGGCGTTTATTACAACAAAAAAAAAAAAAAAGAAGAGAGAAAAAAATTATGAAAAGTGACCAGCAAAACAATGTCATCATCGTCATCAATTTTACGGTTTACCGTTCCTATCATTATAAACGAAAAAGTGTACAAAAAAAATGGTTTTCAAGTTGACTGGATGGCATATTAATTATAAATGATGGGGTTATGCAATCTTCCAGGAGAAGGAGCCGGAATTTGTTTCCTTAATTTAGTCAGATGCAAGCCACTGGATGAAGGGAGACATATTCAGTTCGAGTCCAAATTTGCATATCTCCCGATCATTAGTCTAATCTAAGCTGATAGTCCAATCAGTGAGAGCGCGTACATGCGCAAAAATTTACATACGCACGTTTCTTTAATTACTCCGAGGTCTAAAAATATATACACACAGTCGGTCTGTATCAATACGCTCCAGCAGATATCCCCCTCCGATCAATTGTACACAGATTCATCGACAACAATTTGAACGCATGTGCGGTGACCTTTATCGTTCCGTAAAAGGTTCAGTTTTAGGTGCACCATCTCGCGGGTCTATATAATTAAATCCTGCTACGTTATCTTGTTTGCAATTAACAAATATCAACAGCAAAGTCGAAGGCTGAACGAGCAGCACATCCCAAGACAAAGAAAGCCTTCGCCGCATATAGAGGGCTAGAAGCGAAAATAGCTTGATTAATTTTTATGCAAAATTTATGCAAAGACATGCACTTCGTGAAGGTGGAGGTTATCTCAATCAATGCGAAGATTCTTTAACATGTTGTTGGGAGAATTGCGGAATTCTTAGGGATAAGGCGAAGAAGCGGCCCAACTTGGTATTGGTAGTGCGGAATTAATTTGTTCGCCTTTTTTGGGCGAAACGAATTAGTCTTGGCTGGCATCCAGGGGATGACTATATATATTTTCTGTGAGCCCCGGCATGTAGTGGAAAAGTTTACCATGACATGCAGGATGTTGCGGATTCTATTTTGAGGGTGGACGTTGTGTCCTTGAGAGAGGTTTTATGCGAGAGCATGGGGACATTAGCCTTTACCAGGAGACTAAAGAAGTACAATACAAATGACAGTTTCCGGCCAAGTTAATTTTTCGTGAACGTATTTTATATACACCACCCTATGTGCTAATTTTGGTGTCAAATTTTGGTGATAGGCCACCTCCCTCGAATGTCCACCAAGTATCTTAGTGTATTACGAAGCTATCTCACAGCCCTAAGAGACTAGAACGACTTTCTACATTTTAATGGTCGCCACAAATACGTGCTCGAAAAATAAAGCAGATGGCACTACGGTCAAGTTCTCTCTGGTCTGTCTATCACATCACCTGATCCCACTGAAGCCCAGTTTATAATAGATCCCCTTCTACTAGGTGAACCAGTTTGAGCTGGTGTAGAGATTAGTAGAACTCTCAACGGCTTAATATTTTAATGGCCGCCACCTTTGCTCACTCGTCCATGATTGTAGATGGAGCTAAGGCTAATTTCACACACACCGATTTTGGACGGCCAGTATAAAATCGGCCGACATTTTACCGGTAGCTGGGTGCTTGCACACTCACCGGATTTTTACCGGTCACAATCAGTTGCTTTGTTTTCGTAATCGTGACACGAGGTTATTGTTTAATAATAATGGCGCAGAATTATAGACATCGTGAATTCCAACATCAGAAAACTATCAAAACTAGTTTTAAACGTAGTATGCGCCCATAATTTGAATCAAGCGAGTCGAATGGTCAGCAAAAAATCGGTGTGTGTGCAAGCGTCTATTTAAGCACGTACGCCACTACTTCCCGATACTGCCGGCGATACAGTGGCAGTAGACGGCTGCTCACCGGCATTTTGCCGACACCGATCAGCGGTCGGCGTGTGTGAAAGGTCCCGTTTATACATGTGGTTCACTATAGGAATTTGGACGACCGGTATAAAATCGGCCGTCCGAAATCGGTGTGTGTGAAATTAGCCTAAGGCGAGTTCTCTCCGGACAGTTCGATTTTTTGCTAGATCCCTTTATTTATAAACGTAAGGCGTCTTGAAGAACATTTTGGTTTTTGGTTGTGGTTTTTGTGTGCCGTCGGTGGTCAAAACGGTGAAAATGGTCATATCGACTCAACCATTCACAGCAAATGGAAAAGTCCATCCTTACTAACCTCAATGAACTCCTAAGTTGCTTCATATTTTTTGGCACAAATACTTCTACAGCTTCATTCGTTTAGGCGGCCGTCGCGAACCCTACACACTCTTGCCAAAAAGTACAACATTTCCAAGGACAAAATTGCACGCCCAATCACTTTGCTAAAGAAATTCAACTTTCCCGCATCCTACCCTCGAAGGAATTCGATTTTATCAAAATATTCATACCGGCCCCCCATCTAAAATTGTATGCGACTCCCTATTGAGCCTCCACAATCCAATTGTTCACCTCGATGGAAATCTGTGTGCGGAAAAAAAAAGAAACGAAGAGAAAAATGCACAAGAATTCAACAATGTCTGCGTTGAAAGGCCAGAAAGATAGATAAATACCCAAACTACTACCACCACTAAGGCTACCATCATAATCAACATCATCCAGTGTTCGGCAGCAGCAGCAGCAACAACAGCAGCAGCATGCTTCACTTAAGGGCAATGATCTCCCTTTCTATGCATTTTCCACATTACTGACGTTGTTTCTGTCGCTACTTCTTTTGCTGTGTTGCGGTTCGGTTGGGTTGGATTCTATTTTTGTTGTTCCTCTTCTTGTGCGCGCTGTTCTGTAGTACTTTTCTATGCCAGCCAAACTATCATCATCCTAGCTCGTTCCCATCATCTTTATCATCATCATCATCATCTTTCGAAGAAGATTTGCTCTTGGTGCGAGCGAAAGAGCACGAAGCATGCCTTTATGACTTCAGAGCGTTCGGCTTACGAGGTTAATGGAATGGGAATTCCATGGCTATATACAAAGCCGATGATGGCATAACACAAAGCTACGGTGGCGGAGCGCAAAAAACAAAAGACCGAACCAAAACTAAACCATCGCGCTTAGTAAGTGTATCTACAGCCCGTGTTTCCATCTACATCTATTGGAGCAGAAATAATATTTTCCTCTTCCGTGATGTCTATCGAGAGAGAGCAGAGACTACGTTGTATAGAACTCAATCTTCCACTTCTTGAACTTGCACCAAAGTCTATGGGAGAGATGATGATGGCGAAAGGTCGAATCGAGGTCTTTCCTTGCAGTTTTGAAGAGTGTGCACGACGATAAGCATACACGATGAACAACGACGACGACGACGAAGACTACGATGATTAAGATGATGATGATGATGATGATGGCGATGACGATGGGGCGATGATTGAAAAAGGATTTCAATTTGAACTTGTGAACATGGAATTCCATTGCACGAAGAAGGGTTCTGGCTCTTCTGCAAAGGAAAGTGATTCTCCTTTACGTAGTTTGGTTTTTGTATGTTGCGATTCGTTAATGATGATGATGAAGATGATGATGGGGCGAGCACAGACGAGCTGGTTAGATTGGGTCAATGCACCTACCCCATGATGATGCTTCGAATCCTAACAACGGTCTCTTCCTTTATCGAAGTTGCCATTGTTCATGCGCCGTTGCTGTTGTTGTATTTGTGCCGAGATGGTCAGATTGGAAGGTTGAAGATCATGCATTTCAGCTCTGTGCCCCCCTGAATGCGAAATTAGATGAAGAGTGGTTTTGGTCTAGGACATCTCGGTTTTCAATAGAAAATCAGATTTCGGATCGACACGGCCAGAAAGCGAGCTCGCACTAATTGGATGAATTTGAGTTTTGTTGTGCCGAGGTGAATCGGTTGTGTTTTTTTTTTTTTTTACTATGGCGCGGAGATGATATAATCCGATTATAGAAAGTGATTGACATCACATTTGGATGTGGATTGATATATGGATGGACAAGGACAGAGAGTCGGATTTATGTTCCTTCGGATGAGGAGTGAAAAAAAAGTATGAGGATTAATGATGCCAAACTTCAAACGATCAGTACTTGTACCTGGCTCGAAGGACCAAGTTATTTTGGAAATCATATTTGTCAACACGAATCTTAGACTCAATTGTACTGCTTTGCAAGTTCTGATGAGGAAATCAATTGCAAAGACCTTTCAAATTATAGACTTTAACTTTACTTGAGTCCAATGTAAAAGATTCTATGTAGTCCTGCATTCAAATCATTCGGCACACTTTACTTAAGTATAGGTTTTTGAAATGTCATATCATACCAACTTAGTGACAATCGAAGTCGATTCAGCTTGAAAACCTGAAATAAACATGGCCATAGTCTACAGCCCTGTGGTACCCGGATTTCAACTTCAAAATACTCAATACGTATGGGATATATGCCTCTTTCGTCGATAAATGTGACTCCGAGAAGATCCTCCAACATGAGATTTCGATTCAAGGTTCAAAAAGTGCTTTCAAGTGAATTACCTTTGCATAGGATCTGGTTTGAGCTTCCAAATAGCTTTGCCCTTGCATCTAGGCCTTACTTGAATAAAAGCCTCCTTTTACGCCTTAATGCGTTGAAAGAGGTATAACTTGGTCCCACTTGGTCCGCTCGATTTTATGGGCCTTCCTTCACTTTTGACGCAACGCGAGGCTATCTCCATCAAGCATCATTGTCCAATCGCCCTGGGCGGTCTGCTTCCTAATTTGTATCGCTTTATGAGCTGTGCTGCCATCGAGTTAATTTGCCTGCGTTATGTTGAGAACTCACGCCAAACCAAATGAACTTGTAATTCTCAGCGCTGCGCGAATAGTGTCATAATGACACTTGCCAACACGATAACTGCTCATTGGACTCAATCCATCCCCACGGTCCATTGCAACGGTATTACGATTGCATGACAGTCATACCTTGGGCTATAGAAACATAAAAAAAAATAATAAAAACAATTCAAGATCACATCGTTTCTACACCTAATGATGATTCGTCTTCGCATTGTCGTCTTCTTTCTGTTCAATTTCCCGGGAATATATCTTCATCGCATCCACATGCAACCATCAACACGAAGCAATCATCAGAGCGAGTTGTACCCCACCCCACCAGTGATCCTCCGTTCAGTTCATAACTGATGCACAACTGTCAAAATAATAATGTCTGATATTATTATTCAGCTCTTCATTTGCCTTGGTCTTGGATGTATCTTCGCCTAGAAGATAGATGAGAACCGTTTACTGGGATGAGCCGAAACAAAAGAACAGAAACAAGGAAGAAAACAATGCAAACCATACACATAAAGAAGAAGAAGAAAATAATTTAAATGGACAGATAAAACACAAACAACCCACTGCAACGACTGAACCTCCTTCAATCAAAAGCCAACGGGAATTTTGTATCTATCTGTGATATGCAGAGAAGATGTACTCCGGCTGAGACTAAGACACACCGACAGAAGGACCGTTTCGGTGGTGCGCACCTGATGAGCACCGTGCGTGACTTTTAAATGACCATTGCGACTGTGTGAGCGCACTGCGGCTATATGTCTGTCGGTTCGGTTTGGCCCGGAAGGTTACCTCTACGTCGTGT
The DNA here is from genome assembly GCA_949126925.1 of Cheilosia vernalis. Lineage (NCBI taxonomy): Eukaryota > Metazoa > Arthropoda > Insecta > Diptera > Syrphidae > Cheilosia > Cheilosia vernalis. The sequence goes on from OX421362.1 coordinate 7,312,067, forward strand.
CAAGTGGTTTGTTCTTCATTTTTCGCCTCATAGATGAATGGTGGATTATCCCCATATGATATAGGTCACTTGGTATTTTCGTTGTCGATTTGGATATTCAGTCGCACACCTGTGAGCGTCGAGCATAGGATGCTCGCTGAAGAGGTGTGCACCACTGTGCGCGCGCATCGAATCAATCAAATTGGATTGTAAATACGGTTTAATGGATTACGAATGTGCACTTGTATCAAGCACGACTAAGATACCATGGATAGCAGACCCTGCGAGATGGTGTTTATATTTTTTGTCGGTCGGCTGTATAAGAGTATAGCTAATCGTTATAAGAGGGGTTCAGCCCTCGGTAAGGATGGATCATCGGTCGTATAGGTCTTTTGGGAGTTTTGTTTTTGTTTTTCGATGACGGACTGCTGGGGCACTGAATTTATGTAAATTGATTTCATGACATGGGTAATTCGGGATAAGTAATACTGTGTTGGCTTCTTTAGAGCGGTATGTCTTGATTGGGGTTTATCGCATTCATGGATTTTATTGCTTGGTTGGGAGTTGTTTGACTTTTGGCGTTTTCAATGAGATGGGCCACGAGATATCAAGTTTTTTTGTTGCACTAGGAAACTCTGAGTCCATTTTGGTAGAACCTGTGCCTTCCCGACGATGTCATATATCGTCAGCTTGTTGGCTCACAAGTTTGTCTCGTAGTTTTTGCACATTAAACCGCTTTGGCAAGTGGCAATGGCAACCCATGCTCTTACTCGTTTTGAAAACCAAGACATATTTTTCATAGAAAAACCTGTTCGTCCTCCCATCACCATTGACATTCCCGCCGCATTGCAAGCTATAATCAAAGTCCATCTGAAGACCCCGTTTGGTTCAAAGCTCAAATCCGTTAAATAGCAATTACCTGAATTATTTAAAGCCCCGTCCACCCATCAAATCGTAATTAAATGTCTGACATTTCTGATCCGACAACATCACTTACTAATCGCAGCCGAATGCACACTTGCAACCAACATCATCATCATAGAAACAGCAAACCTGTCGCTACACCAAAAACCGGTATCTCGACGAGAGCACCTCAACGAAATTCTAGGCAACACCTTTACAGATGCCTGGGTTTATGTGCAGCACAATCTACAAGGTGCATTGCATTGACCATTGCGGTGTGCCTGGGCCTCCTTGTAGAGGTCACTCAATCTAATGGCAAGCAAACTATATCAAAGTGCGTTTTTCTTTCTCAAATCTAATCCAAAGTCGAGGCTGGTTGCAAATCGGCCACACTTCTCATCAAATGCACATTAGTCAGTCATTCACGTATCACGTACCTATGTACCTATAGATGCACTCACTTTTAGGAGATACAGCATGCTGTGCATTTGCTCTGCTCTGCTCTGTTGTGATTAAATAGCGAGAAAGAGACTAAGTCAAGGTAGCGACGATGATGACGATGATGTAGATCTCGGGTTGCATAACTGTGCGCTAGAGAGTGCAGTTTTATGGCACAGTATTTCAAGTATGCTTTTGTGCATTCGTGTCTCTACTTATTATGTAAATCAGCCAAGTTATCGACGACTGGGTATATCTGGGACATCCTGGCCATCAAATCGTTGACATTACTCATTCGCGTTGCGTTGACCTTTGGCTGAATAGGCTTTTTGCATGCAAAATGTGCGTACATCCAATGACCGTGCACACCTTGTAGCGTGTACTGTAGCTGGTACATGTGTAATTTATGTGAAAATGATATGAGAATGGAAAAAAAATCAATCCATCTATGCGTGTTCACGTCTATCGATTAAAAACGCATTTTTTTCCCTCTGTCCCGTCCCTGTGTCGGTAATTTTATTGTTTCCCCAGTTGATGGGAAAGGTCCCGTCTTTATCTGTCTTCTAATGGAAACGGTTTTCTCCATCTGGGTATAATTAATCGCCCTCTGATAGTCGATCGCAGAGGGAAAGGTTATATGTTTTGTGGTTCGAATTAATCATTATAGCTTGGCCGAAGATGCAGACCACCCTATGATGGATTTTTATGTTTTTGATTTTTGTTTTATCGTTTCCTTTACATTTGTTTTTACTTATTTCTTTTACAGATATTGATGAATGCCAAGATCCAGCGATAGCCGCACGTTGTGTGGAGAATGCCGATTGTTGTAATTTACCAGCGCACTTTTTGTGCAAGTGTAAGGATGGCTATGAAGGCGATGGGGAGGTTCTATGTACAGGTAAGTCGGTTAGAGTTTGTGTAGGTTGTCAAATTTTAATGGCACTATTTTCGGCCTAATGGATATATGAATTTCTGGTCAATGTCAGTGGTTTTGTAACTTTTTTAAGTGAGAGTAACCTTATTATAAATTATTAAAAAAACAGCCATTTAATAATTTGTACGCCCTGTACACCGACAAGACGCAAATTCAATTGATGAATCAGCTTGGTCTTTGAGTTATTCCCTTAGCAGGAAAGTTAAGCGCATGCCAATTGGCGAAGTTATTCTTCTTACACCTACAGAAGCAATATTTCCGACGTATTTTAATTGAAAACAGAAGCAAGTCGCCTATTTCTCAGTTTCCTATAAATTTTATAAAACTCCCAACACGAATAAAGAAACCCGTTTTTTTTAATAAAATCAAGTCATCATGTTATCAAGTAGAGTTGGCAAAAATTCAACCATTAAAGTGACCTTTCCTATAAAGAACTTATTGGACAGCATTGCAGCTCTATACAATATTTCCAACAAAAAAAACTAAGCGAATATGTTCCGCGATACTAATAATCAGTTTTAAAACTCACCCTAAATTTTTCGAGCTCACAATGGCGAAGTTTTCCATACAAAATTTCATTTGGTGACCAAGAAAATATTTAGTGTGGAGATTAAGAATGATTATTAGATATAAGATAACTTTAGGTGTTCGGAGTTTACTCTTCCTTTGTCATTGTGAGGTACAGTCTTCATGACGTTCCTTCTGTTGGTCAGTACTACTTTGATATTTCCGGTACATATAAAGCAACGGCTATCAGCCGTTATTCCACTATTTTGAAAGCTTCTTTATAATCATTCCTTCTCTAATCCCTTCATTGATTTAGGCGTTTGTCTTTTAATCGTCAATGTAACCTGATTGTAGATTCGTAGTTCGTAAGACGTTGTGGTAATTTCAAAAAAATCTAAAGCGGACCTATCAGGAAACCTTGGGGAATGCCATCTTGATTGATATATATCATATCTTCCGTCAATATCTTCTATATATCTACAATACGGAACCTATAACAAAAAGTTGCACATTCTTGTCGCTATACAATAGGCTTTATTTTGAACGACTGAATTTTGGACTTATTTTAAACAGTCGAATGATTTCGGACCTCCACTGAAAGTAAATTAAGATAGAGATCCGAGTTTGATCAGCGAAAGCAACTCGCAACGCTTTAGAAAGACAGTGGAGATACCTAGTCTTCGCTTCCCACCACCTTACAAAATTTCGACGCTATATGTGAACGTCATCAGGTTTATCCAATCGCTTTTAACAGAACCATTGCACGAGCTTCTTTTACCAACCAACCAATCTTTAACCAACTAATGTGACCGCACGATAAAAAGACACACAATTCAAAGTCGGCAACAAATTACGTTTCCGAAGGTGGTTGATAGTTTCTCGACAATCCTGATAAAAAAAAATGGTTGAAGTAATATCTTATATAAGAACGTATTAGGTACAGTTTCGCAATGACTGAAAAAGTTCCTTGAACCCACTTCTTCTCATTTATCTCACTTATTGTTTTTGCGGTTTTTTTTCGGAACTCTTTGAAAGTCTTAATTGATTGCTAAGCTGTTCATGCAAATTGCTTGCTCGCTAAATCGAATCCACTTATTGGGCGTCACTATCTGGCAAATGGTTTCAAAAGGCCCAAACCAATAACCTTGCAGAAATGCAAAAAAAACCCTAATTTTAGCACATAACAATAAACTGCACAAAAAGCGAACCAAATTCAAAGTACATGTGCCCAAAATGATATACAGCCCATCATCTAAGAAGGTCTTGATTATACTCGTATCTCAGGTAAAGATAAAAGATTTCCCTTTCGCATGTGAAGTTCGCCTCGGGGTAGACTCTCAAGCAGGTCTTCCTTAGAAACAAGACCTTCGGCAAGAATCCAACATCCTTTTGGTTTGTGTATTCCAATTCCCCCCAAAAAAAACAAGAAGCAAAAGAGTGTAACATCCTACCAAAATGAAAGAAAGAGTGATTATGTTACGAGTCAAGGTCAACCTTAAGTGGCTTCCCATGGACTAAGGTTTGAGTTCGTCTTTTTCGGAGATTCTTTAGAATCAGAGTTTCTTTTTTTTTACCCGCATACGAGTACATATGTGCTGCATTTGCCCACAGGCGAAGGTAGATGGAATTCTGTCTTCTTTTTTGTGTGAAGCAGAGAATTTCAACGAAAAAGGTGGTGGCTAAAACGACAAACGATCGCAACGTTGCTGACGAGTGATGTCATGCGATATCAGATGGTAGAGGTTAACATGACAGCACTTTCAGTTCTTCTTCTTTTTTTTTCTTTTTTTTTGCTTCAAAAGATTCGCGTTAAGATTGCAAGATATAAATCAATTTTTGGCCACGAAACAATAATGTATGCTAATGAATTTTAAGATTAGAGGTCATCGGAAGCGTTGTTCAGGAGGATGCACAATTTTCTCTGACGGCATACAACTTGACTCGGGCATGACATCAACGGTGGTCGTGTTTGAAACACCCACGGCTAAGCACAGAAGCTTAGAACAGTAGAAGACACATGTATGGAGTTAATGTATTCCGATGAGTTGAAAAAACCAAATCCATCGCTTGTTTTCTTATAATTATAGGGCTGAAGGGGATAATTTGGCAAAAAAAATGGGCGGTTTGTCTGAGAGTTTAACGTTTCTATAGATGGCCTTGGAGCTGTCAAATAGTCTGCAAATTAACATAAGTTTAACAATTAATTATTTATTATTATTATTTATTTCCCTCATAAGCAAATGTTGGACTATACTCGGGTTTGCTTGACCATATAGTTGTTTGACCGTAATAGCGCCATTTTGTGAGAATTATTTTTGGACTTTTGTTTGTTACAGAAGTTGTTGATTTCACTCGTAGTTGAGCGAATTAATTTTCGTTCATGGCGTAAAACGTTACAGATATCTGCGGCTGACTTTATCTCAGTGTTAATCTACGATAATTACACAACAATATTCACAATAAACGACGCGATCACGATCGTGAAAAGATAACTAAACTCAATATCACTGACCAACCCCCACCAGTCCTGCCCTAACACTAACTAATAGAGAGGAGGGATTTCCCTGTCTATATTCATTGTTTTTGTCTTTGTATTTCTAATGCAGTGTTTCCGTTTTACAAAATAAAACACTTGTATTCATTGCAAACATTTTTTTTCCATTCTTTTTCCATTCTTTTTCTTTCAATAAAGAATAAGACGTTACTTAAACTGTAAAAGGGGGCCTTTTCGATTAATTTTAAAAAAGTGCGGGCCACGGGTCTGAAGGCTGAAAAAGGGGCCAACGACAGCTCTGCTCTCAATCGATCGTGCAGGAGAGCAGTCAGCTCGAGGATACAAGACATGCGGTATCAGTAGCCTAACTTCAATCGAGAGTGTGGTCCTGAATATAGACAATACCTTACAATACCTACCTCTGAGTTTCTCTTTAGTTTTGAAAGACTAGAAATCGGTATCCCCTGAGCGGGGTTTAGCTCCACAGTTTATAGAATAAGGTTGACTTGCATGTGCGAATTTATAGAGGTACCAATAACTAGAAATCGTTTACATTATGTACGAATCTACCTTACCTTGCAATGGTCCAAAAAAGGTTTCAGCCTATTATAGGTCCAAATTTTCTGTTCGCAGATGTTCATTTAGTGCACGTGATCCTCTTTCGCATTTATTTTCTTTGTTACCTGCAATAACCAAAGTTATTCAGAAATCGTTGCATACTCTCAGGTAGACCACTCCAAAAACTCGTCCCACCATTCTCCGATTGGTCTGAAATAATAGCCAAACACACATTGATTAGAGATCCTATTTAAATTGTTTTAAAAAAACTTCAAAACTATAACCCCTATCTATTCCCTTTTCAGATATCGATGAATGTCGAAATCCGAACGCATGCGGAAAGAACGCCCAGTGTATCAATACGCCCGGAAACTTCACATGCGAATGTCCAGAAGGATTCTTGGGCAATCCATTCGACGGATGCGTCGATGTGGACGAATGTACATATCCGAAAACCTGCGGACCACGGTCCATCTGTAATAACCTGGAGGGCAGTTATCGCTGCGACTGCCCGCCAGGCTACGAAGGTGATGGCCGTTCCGAAGCTGGCTGTATTGATACTGACGAATGTGCCCAATCACCATGTGGGCACAATGCACAATGCTTGAATCTGGATGGTAGCTTTAAGTGCTCCTGTCCTGATGGATATCAAGGCGATCCAGCTGTAGGCTGTGAAGGTAAGTGTCGTTCTTATTGCTTGAATTTTGGTTCATTGCATGGTTTAATTTGAAAATTGTTTTCTCTTTTTTTTTTGCTATCTAATTTCATAACATTGCGCCTAACTTATATTGCACACACACAAAAACGACGAAACATTCAATCATTTTCACACTCACAAAAAAAAAAATGATATTCGCACACACACAAATATAACGAAAACATGATGGTGGACATCTTATACAAACATTTATTGCCTAACTTAATAATCACAATCAAAAAAAACGACTCAAAAGACGTCGATGAATGCTCTAACAATCCTTGTGGCTTGGGCGCTGAATGCGTAAATTATGCGGGTGGCTTTGAGTGTCATTGCCCCGAGGGGTTCACACTCGAGGATAATGTGGACTGTGTCGATGTGGACGAGTGTGCGGTGCCGACTGCTTGTGGACACAATGCCAAGTGCATTAACTTTCCCGGTGCCTTCAAGTGCCTATGTCCGACGGGATACCGTGGCCAAGGACATTTGTACTGTGAAAGTTAGTATATGATACCATGGTGCTGCTGCTGCTTTTACGCCTCTTTAAACTTATAAAAAAATGAAATCCTTAAGCCCTATTTCCCAGTTACCCTATACTTGCTGTGCAAATCCTCTTTTTTCTAAACGCTTTTCACGCTATTCTTTCTACTTTTTTTTGCTTCCCTGTACTATAATTCCCAATTGGACTTTTTTTTGTACTCAGCACTTCAGCAGTGGTGAGTAAAAGTGAGGTTACAATATGATTAGGCATTTCACATTTGAGTAAACACTTTGATACGAAGTGTGCGTTGTGATTTTTACTTGGATGTTCCACTACCATGTATGTACATAGTTTGGGCTCAATTCAATACGCAAACTAAATACTTTAAAAACGTTCCCATTTGTGATGTATTTAAAATTTGACTCAGAGTGAATTTCGCATGTTATTAAATTCGCCTCTCAGCCACGCCCACATATGGGTGTATAGTGAAATACATAAAATATATATTTCCTATTACGCATTTTTTCTAAAACTGTGCGATTAAGTTTTATAAACTTTAAGTTGCATCCGTTTCGCGTTTTTTACCAAACTATGCTTTTCCCAGATTGGAAATCTGAAATGAACGATTTAAATTTAGTAATGTTCGGAGACGGACCTTAAGAAATATTGACAACATATGATGTCACAAATAAATACTAATTTAGTAAATACCTACACATCCAAAACAAAAATCAGAACAAAGCAAATTTTAGCTGCCTTACTTTTTCGCACCACTGTTTCAAAAAAAAAGTTCAACTCGTAAACTACTCGAAATATAACTCAAATATTTGACTGCCCATGTTTTGCAATACCCTACCCGTCCATCCATAGATATTAACGAATGCCAGGATAAACCCTGTGGTGAGAACGCCATCTGTACAGACACAATCGGAAGCTTCGTGTGTACATGCAAGCCAGAGTACACCGGCGATCCGTTCCGCGGTTGTGTGGACATCGACGAGTGTGCAACGCTGGAGAAACCGTGCGGAGATCATGCTATTTGTGAGAATGCGTCGCCAGGTTATAATTGCCGCTGCCCTCAGGGCTTTGACGGAAAACCAGATCCGAAAGTTGCCTGCGAACAAGTCGACGTGAATATCCTTTGCCGGACGAATTTCGACTGCACCAATAACGCCGAATGTATCGAGAATCAATGCTTCTGTTTGGATGGCTTCGAGGCCAAAGGATCCAGTTGTATGGATGTCGATGAGTGCCGTTCGCATACCGATGCCTGCGGCCAACATGCGCAATGCGTCAACACGGTCGGTTCGTATCGATGTGAATGCGATGCGGGATATGTTGGCGTGCCACCGAAAATAGGATGCAAGGAGCCCTGTGAAGCTGTCCGTTGCGGTGAGCATTCCTATTGCAAGCCAGATGGATCGGAGGCGTACTGCATCTGTGAGGATGGCTGGACCGTTAACCCTCAGGACATCACAGCGGGCTGTGTAGATATTAATGAATGTGATACGGTGAATGGTCCGTCTGGACTATGCGGAACGAATGCAACTTGTACAAACACCGCTGGTACTTATAGCTGTGCGTGTCCTCCTGGCTTCTCAGGAGATCCAAATTCCAAGTGTGTCGATGTTGACGAGTGTTCGAAGGGCAACACATGCGGCGAGGGAGCGATTTGCGTGAATATGCAAGGCGGTTACTCGTGCAAGTGTCCAGAGGGGTCCATAGCAGATCCAGATCCTACGATCCGATGTGTAAACATTGTCATGTGCAAGAGCAATGACGACTGTCCTGGAAATGGTGTTTGTGACGATAAACAGAGATGTCTGTGCCCAGAGCCAAATGTTGGCAACGATTGTAGGCATCCATGCGAGGCGTTGAACTGCGGATCTCATGCTCACTGCATGTTGGTCAACGGAAATGCGCAATGTCTCTGCGCAGAAGGATACACAGGAACACCGAAAACAGCAAACGGCTGCAATGATATCGACGAATGTAAAGGAAGTCCGTGTCAATCTGGAGCGGTTTGTTCAAACACCGCTGGCGGGTACCTCTGTCAATGTCCTGGTGGATCTACTGGAGATCCATACCGCGATGGGTGTGCCGTATCGAAGGTTCCTCTCAGCTGCTCGGATGCAAATCCATGCGCTCCAGGAGAGAGCTGTGTCTTGGATAGTTACACTGGAAATGGAGTGTGCATTTGCCGACAAGGCTACGAAAGAGACGCAGAGACAGGCCAGTGTCGCGACGTTGATGAATGCTCACCGTCTAGAGGAAAGCCTGCTTGCGGGTTGAATGCTCTTTGCAAGAATCTGCCCGGAAGCTATGAGTGCCGCTGTCCACAGGGCTTCAATGGAAATCCATTCCAAGTGTGCGAAGAATGCAACACCCCTGAGTGTCAATGCCAACCACCATACAAGCTCGTTGGAAACAGCTGTGTGTTATCTGGGTGTTCGAATGGAGAGAAATGCCCAAAGGGCTCTGAGTGCATAAGCATTGCCGGTGGCGTAAGCTACTGCGCCTGCCCCAAGGGCTACAAGACCCTCACCGATGGAACCTGTGTGGATGTTAACGAGTGCACTGAACGCCAACAAGTTTGCGGATACGGAGCCGAATGTATTAACAACGAAGGTAGTTTCACTTGTATATGTCCTGAGGGCTATCAAGGTGACCCATATCATGGATTGTGCTCCCCCGCACAGAGAAAGTGCTCTGGAGATCGCGAATGCGGAACGAATGAGAAGTGTGTTCAGCCGGGTGAGTGTGTCTGCCCACCGCCGTTCTTCTTGGATCCCTCCGACGAGAACAAATGTAAGAGTCCCTGCGAGAGGTTCCCGTGTGGAATCAACGCCAAATGCACGCCAACAGATCCACCGCAGTGTATGTGCGAAGTGGGATACAAAGGGGATCCTCTGCTGGGATGTGTGGATGAAGACGAATGTGCGACGAATCCATGCGCCTATGGAGCCTACTGTGTCAACAAAAAGGGTGGGTACCAGTGCGTGTGCCCGAAGGGCTTAACTGGCGACCCCTACAAGAGTGGGTGCATCCTTGAAGCAGGCTCCATGAAGAGTCAATGTGTCGTTAATGAAGACTGTGCCGATAATCTGGCCTGTGCTCAGGGAACTTGTATAAGTCCGTGCACCAGCTTGTTATGCGGATCGAATGCATTCTGTGAACCGGAAAACCACGCAGGATGGTGCCGCTGTCGGGTGGGTTACATCGAAACCCCCAACAAAGAGTGCGTGTCCCAGTGTAAGGGGATCATCTGCGGCGATGGAGCTTTATGTATACCAACGTCAGAGGGACCGACTTGCAAGTGTCCTCAGGGATACCTCGGAAATCCATTCCCGGGGGGTAACTGCTACACTGACCAGTGTTCAGCGACGAGGCCCTGCAATGGTCCCCAAGTTTGCATCAATGGAAGATGCAAGGAACGTTGCGATGGCGTTGTCTGCGGAATCGGAGCCACCTGTGACAAGACGAGCGGTAGATGTGTCTGTGAGGCTAACTTTGTTGGTAATCCAGACCTCGTCTGCATGCCACCGGTGGCATATGCCAAATGTGAACCAGACTGTGGAGAGAATGCTCACTGTGAGTACGGATATGGGACTAGCTATTGCGCCTGCAACCCAGGAACTAGTGGAAATCCCTACGAAGGATGTGGCGCTCAAAACAAAAACACATGCAGCCCCGACAGCTGCGGGCCAAATGCAGAGTGCCGCTCAGACGGAACCAAAATTACTTGCGAATGTGCACATGGATTTAGTGGGAACAGCTACGTGGGATGCCACGACGTGGATGAGTGCATGAACAAGCCTTGCGGACACAACGCCGTCTGCTTGAATTCCGTTGGAAGTTTCGACTGTCTCTGCAAGTCAGGCTTTGCCGGTGATCCGTTCAGCAGCTGCCAAAGTGTGGACACAGTTTTCTGCTCAGAAGCAGGCAACTGCAAATGCGGCCCGAATGTAGAGTGCCCCGAAGGATTCAACTGCGACAAGGGCAAATGCAAAGATCTGTGCGCCAAGGCAGCTTGTGGTCCGAGATCAGCTTGCGACGAAGGTCGCTGCCTCTGCCCTCTTGGCTACCAAGGAGATCCCTATGATAGAGAAAAGGGTTGCACGATTAGAGGACAATGTAGCAACGATGCTGATTGCAAGCATTCAGAGATTTGTTTCCAACTGGGACGAGGATTGCGAAAGTGCGTGGATGGCTGTAGTAAGATTCAGTGTGGGCCGAACGCCCTCTGTGTGTCGGACGATCATCGATCGACTTGTATTTGCTCCGATGGGTACTTTGGAAACCCAAGCAATCTACAAGTTGGATGTCAGCCGGAACGCAGTATCGCACCGAAGGACGAAGACCAATGCAAATTGGACAAAGACTGTGAAAGTGGATTCATCTGCAATGCAGCACCAACTGGCGTGAAGTCATGCATCCACCTCTGCTCAACTGTTATCTGCGGAACCAACGAACTATGCCAAATCGACAGCAACGGCCATCCCATTTGTAACTGCCAGGATAGCTTCTCATGGAATCCAGTTACATCGGCCTGTGAGAAGCCATCGATTCCAGATTGCACAACGGACGGCGACTGTCGCCCAGATGCCGCATGCAAACCAGATGTCCTCGGAGTACTTAAGTGCGTTTCGATATGCTCGGAGTTCACCTGTCCTGCCAACTCTGTGTGCGTGGCTAAGGATCACCAAGGAAGATGCGACTGTTTACCAGGCTTCGTTGGAAATCCAAACGACCGTAATGGTTGCCAAACCGTACAGAAGAACCAATGTCGAACAAATGCCCAGTGCCCGGAGTCAGATGCTTGCGTTAAGTCCGGTCCATCGGAGAGTCTGTCCTGCAGACCTGCCTGCGATAGTGTCCAATGCGGACCCAGAGCTATCTGCATCACCAACAACCACTTGGCTCAGTGTCAGTGCCCACCGGGACCATTTGCCGGAGACCCATACGACCCCTACCAGGGCTGTCGAAGTGTTCCCTGTGTGTACAATAACGACTGTCCCGTAACCCAGCTATGTAACCGCATGACCCACACCTGCTACGATGTGTGCGATGAAGAGTCGTGTGGAGAGAACGCTATCTGCATCGCAGACGAACACCGCGCCATCTGTCAATGTCCACCTGGATACAAGGGAAACCCTCTGCCCGAGGTGGAGTGTGTCTCAGTTGGCGGTTGCTCCCCCGGAACCTGCCATTCGACTGCAATTTGTGAAGTCTCACCAACCGGACCAGTATGTCGCTGTCCAACAAACTTTGTTGGCGAACCCAAAACGACCGGATGCCGCCCAGAAGGACAATGTGTCAATGGAGATACCGACTGCCCAGCCAACTCAGTCTGTGCAGGAGGAAGATGTATGGATCCCTGTGAGAATGCTTGTGGCGTCAACTCTGACTGCAAAGTGGTCAACCGCAAGGCAGTCTGCTCATGTGGACTGCGCTTCCAACCAATCGGTGAGTCTGCTAAGGACGGCTGCACCCGTTCTGTGTCTAAGTGCCAAAGTGACATTGACTGCGGTGGAGCCGTGTGCTACAATGGACAATGCCGCATAGCTTGCCGAAACTCCAACGACTGCTCGGTCGGAGAAAAGTGCCTCCAGAGCACGTGCGTCGTGCCCTGCCTAGATCATAGCCAATGCGCCAATGGGCTCGCTTGTCTCGATGGGGTTTGCTCCATCGGCTGTCGAAGTAACAAGGACTGCGGCAACGAACAGTCCTGTATTAACAACAAATGTGCCAATCCCTGCCAAACTGGAGGAGTCTGCGGACCTAACGCTCTGTGCAACATGCAAGATCACCGCAGCTACTGCAAGTGTCCGGAGGGCTTTGAAGGAAACCCAACACCAGACCAGGGATGTGTACGCGTACCCTCTCCCTGTCAAGCCAGCAACCAATGCCCCATCGGACATATGTGCATCGGAAACCAATGCAATCTTCCCTGTCAAAAGACCGCGACGTGCGCCATTGGAGAGCGGTGCTACAACAACGTCTGCGCCAAGGTTTGCTACACCAGCAACAACTGCCTGCCCGGCGAAATCTGTAATAACGATGGAACCTGCCAACCCGGGTGTGACTCCGACGCAGATTGTCCCCCCACCGAGCTCTGTCTCAGTGGAAAATGCAAGTGCGCAATTGGATTTATCGGAACGCCCTTCGGCTGTGCTGACATCGACGAATGTACCGACAATCCATGTCATAAGTCCGCTCGATGTGAAAACCTTCCCGGATCCTACAAATGTATCTGTCCCGCAGCCACCGTTGGAGACGGATACGGGAAGGATGGTTGCGTTAAGCCAAAAGAATGCTACAAGAACGCGGACTGCGCGGAAAGCCTCGCCTGTACCGATGGCAAATGTGCCGACCCATGTTTGTCAACCACATGTGGACTCAAGGCCGTATGCCAGAGTGTACACCAAGTTGGAAACTGCCAGTGTCCCGTTGGCTATTTGGGAGACCCGCTCGACACCGTTGTGGGATGTTTCAAGGTGGAGTGTGTGACCAGTGATGATTGTGCTCAAGAACGAAGCTGTGACTCGGAAACCAATCGCTGCGTGAATCCTTGCGATTTAACCAGCTGCGGAAAGGGTCAGTGCCATGTAGTGAGCCATAAGGCGTCGTGCACATGCTACGACGGATACCAACTCAGCGGTGCCTCAATTTGCGAAGATATTGACGAATGCTTATCCAATCCGTGCCATTCAACTGCATTATGCCAAAACCACCCGGGCAGTTATAGCTGCGCATGCCCTGAAGGTCTCATCGGAGACCCTATCCAATCGGGATGTCGCGATCCAAATGAATGTATGACTGACCCCGACTGTCCTTCAACTGCTAGTTGTCAGAATCAGCGTTGTAAGAACCCCTGCGAGCGCGCAAACGCCTGTGGCAAGAGCGCCAACTGCATCGCTGTGGCCCACAGTGCTGAGTGCTTCTGTCCACCGAACTATCAAGGAGATCCAAGCATCGAGTGCAATCAAGTTGAATGTTCCGACAGCGATGACTGCCCCAACGAGAAGACCTGCCTCGAAGCGAAATGCGTCGACCCTTGTTCGCTGCCAAACGCCTGTGGGCTTCAAGCTCGATGTGTCGCCCAAAACCACATCGGAGTATGCACCTGTGACATTGGAAGGACAGGTAATCCCCAGCTTGGCTGTGTTCCATTGCAGTACTGCAGTGCCGACTCGCAGTGCCCATCAGGCACCATCTGCAACAATGGAATCTGTAACTCGCTCTGTACCAGCAATAGGGACTGCATCTCAGACCAGCTGTGTATCCAAGGAGTCTGTCAACCGACCTGTAAGTCCAACTCAAGTTGCCCCGAATTCCAGTTCTGCAGCAACAACATCTGCACCAAGGAGGTGCTCTGTCGGAATGACGAAGACTGTGCTGTCAACGAAAACTGTATTCTGGATAACTTCGGGCGAGCAAATTGTCAAGACGTGTGCGTTGGTCGAGCCATCTGCGGTCGCAACGCCGAATGTACAGCCCGTCAGCATAACCCCGACTGTGACTGTAAGGATGGTTTCTTCGGCGACCCGAAATCGGGATGCAGAAAGATCGAGTGCAGCTCTGATAACGACTGCTCCAATGATAAGACCTGTGACAACTATATGTGTAAGATAGCCTGCCTGATCGGACAACCCTGCGGAGAGAACGCCCTCTGTACAACAGAAAACCACAAACAAGTTTGTCACTGCCAGCCAGGCTTCACTGGAGACCCCACAGTTCGCTGTGATGTAGTCGACTATTGTAAGGATGCCCCCTGTGGACCCGGAGCAAGGTGTCGAAACTCACGTGGAAGCTTCAAATGTACCTGCCCGATTGGGCTCGTTGGCGATCCCTACAACGAAGGCTGTCGCACAGCTGTTGAATGTCAATCCAACGACGACTGTCCACCGGCGGCTGAGTGTGGTTCCTTCAACGGCGTTCCCAAATGCCGTGATGTGTGCGAAAACGCCAAGTGTGGTCCCAACGCTGAATGCGTACCCAAGGGTCATGTGGCTACCTGTCTTTGCCGTAATGGCTACGATGGCCAACCGTCTGACCTCTCCATAGGTTGCCAACCCCTGCCAACACCCTGCCAAGTAACTAGCGACTGCCCTGCTAACACCTACTGCTCGGAAAGTATCTGCAAACGTAAGTACTAACCATGACAGAAAAGTCCACCCCCAAAAGCCCAAAGCCCCTCGAAACTAATCTTCCTTGGGAATACAAATAACTCCTGTACTACTGCGGAGTCCGGTATAACCTCTAACGGTTCGCCGGAGAGCATGTTCTTGTTTGATTTTTATTTTCTTAATAGCCTAGTCTAGTTTGTAGTAAAAGAGTCTGCTTCGTTCATGACAGAAAGCAAGACTTAAAAAACAAAAAAAAAAAAAACTTACAAAAAGGTATGATGTGACATAACCTCCAAGATGATCAGTTTAACCGAATTAGTTCACAAAGTGGTAGAGGAGATAGTATTCCAGAGGGTTTTTGGAGGAGCACGAGTCACAGCGACTAGGTGAACGTTGTATTAATGGATTCTTTGGACTCCTTACAGCTGCTTGTATCCTGGACACCGAATGTGGAGCCGCTGAGATTTGTCAAGGCGGTCAATGCTTGAATCCATGTGATCAACCACAGGCTTGTGGCATGAATGCCGAATGTCGTATCGGAGTGCATCTTAAACAGTGCAATTGTCCAGCTGGTTTCACTGGAAATCCGGACGTGGAGTGCGTCAGAAGTAAGTCGAAGGATCATGACGATTAATGGGAGTGGGTTTTAATAGTGATTTTCCTTACAGTTCCAGTAGCGTGTACCAGTGATGAGGAATGTGGACAAAGCTACACGTGCAGGGACTCTATGTGCCTGCCGGCTTGTGTGGCGGATCAGGATTGTGCGCTCAACGAGAAGTGCTTGAGAGGGAACTGCATGCGTAAGTAGATTTAGCTCTTAAATTCAACAACTATTGATGACTCTCGATCTGTAAACTAACACAAGTCCTCCTCTACTTTTACAGTGACATGCCGCGTGGACAACGACTGCTTCCTTGGCCATGTGTGCCTCCACAACAAATGTGTGTTCGGTTGCCACGTCGACGATGACTGCAGTGCTTCTGAGTCCTGTAGGAACGACAAATGCATCAACCCATGCCAGGAGAATCCATGCGGCCCCAACGCTGTCTGCACGGTGTCGAACCATCGCGCCTCCTGTACCTGTATCGAAGGAATGGTACCGAATCCCACTCCCAAGGTTGGATGCGTACGAACACCAGCAATTGGTTGCACGGAGAACCGCGACTGCGCCACCGGTTTGGCTTGCTTTGAGTCCATCTGCCGACCACTCTGTGCCGACGATGGTGCCTGCTTGGCAAACGAAAGATGCTATAATGGCGTGTGCAAACCACTCTGCCGACGCGATGACGATTGTCGAAACAGTGAAGTGTGCCTCGGACAAATGTGCGTTGCAGGATGTCGCTCCGATCAGGGATGTCCCGACAACTTAGTCTGCGCTGGACAACAATGCGCCGATCCGTGCGCTAATCCAACCGCCTGTGGCACCAATGCCCAGTGCTCGGTTAAAAATCACAGAAAACTATGTACCTGCCCAGAGGATCTAGTGGGAAATGCTGATATTTCTTGCAAAGCCCCAGAAACCGCCTGCTCGACCAATGACAACTGCCCGGTTTCACACCTCTGCTATGGCGGCATGTGTCAACGGAAGTGCCGCAATGACCAGAACTGCCTCAGTGACGAACGGTGTATGCGAGGAACTTGTCGCACCGTCTGCAACACAGACTCAGCCTGTTCTCTGGGACAGATTTGTGAAAATCGAGTTTGCCAAATCGGCTGTCGCAATGATCTCACCTGCCCCAGCGAGGAGTCATGTGTCAACAAGAAATGCAGAAACCCGTGTGAAACAGCCGGACAATGTGGACATTGCGCCAACTGTCTGGTGGTTAATCATGGAGTTCAGTGCAGCTGTCCAAATGGTTTCCTGGGAGACGGTCTCACCGGCTGCCAAATGCCACCACAACGATGCAGTCCTGACTGCGAATGTGACGAAAGCAATACCTACTGCGCGTCCACCTGTATACGAAATGATGACTGTGCCTGCGGACAGACCTGCTCAAGAGGACGTTGTCGCCAGAAATGCGGCCCCGGAAAGCCATGCCCACTGGGACAACTATGCGAACGAGGATCTTGTCTCTCGGGATGCAAAGTAAACACGGATTGTACCACAGATCAGGTGTGCCTCAAGAATCAGTGCGTCGATCCTTGCTCGAAACCTCGAGCATGTGGGGAGAACGCCCTATGCACCGTATCCGACCATCATGTATTGTGCTACTGTCCCGATGGTTATGAAGGAGAACCCAGCAAGAAATGTGTACAATTCGAGTGTCATGCCGATGAGGACTGTGAAGCCAACAAACGATGTGATGGAGGAAAGTGCCGCAACCCATGCTTGGAGTATGGAGCTTGTGGAATCAATGCTCAGTGCAGGGTTGTCGATCGTCGACCACAGTGTTCATGTCCACCTGACTTCTTTGGAAATCCTGCCGTAGAATGTCAATCACTGACCGGAGTAGGTTGCGCTACCAATCCCTGCGGAGCGAACTCCAAGTGCCATGATGTGCCCGGAGGATTCGAATGCTCCTGCATGGACGGATGCATGGGCGATGCTACGAAGGGATGTGTCTGCGGCGAACACCAAGTCAACGTGTGTCACGATCAGCCATGTGGACTGAATGCGGCCTGTCGTGTAGCAGACCACAATGAACCACAGTGCTACTGTCCCGAGGACTTCCCCAACGGAGATGCCTATGTTCAATGTAAGTACCCAAGTTAAAACCCTACCCAAGATAAGTGAACTACATATTACCTTCCCCTAGGCTACCTAACCCCACCTAAGGAAGACTGTCGCACAAATGGTTGCAATGTCGGTGAATGTGTTCGCCAAGGCTATGACTATATCTGCAAACAAGGTAAGTGCTTTGTTCTAGCCATTTTGATTGTGTTCTCAATGAATACACAAAAGAAAACTTAATTCCAAAAGTTACTAGAATTTTCGACGAAAAAAAATAGCAATTCTCAGCCAGTATTTAAACAACATTTATTCTTATAGTGATTAAGGATTGATGAGTAATTTTATTTTGAGTTTTTTCCTAAAAATCAAAAATTAACTTTGTTGTTGATAATTAAACCAAAAAAAAAAATTATTCGTAATATTTACCAAAAAAGTTTGTGTTCGTAACAAAATTAAAACCGTTTTTTCTCTAGACGTTTAACCCGTAATAAATAAATAATTAGTTTAACGGTAATATTTTGATTAATCAATTAAAATATTTACAAACCATTAACTTAGTCGCAAATACAGCCAGAGCAACATCAACAACAACAAAGACAGAAGATAGTTTAGTGTGTGTATAGAAATTTAAAAATTTAAAACAACCACATGCACATGTTTAAAATTAACATTTTAATTTTATACAAAAAGAAAAACAAATCTCCTCATAAATCGATTTCTTACAGTTGTCTTTTTTAAAGAACAAAAAAAAGATACACTTTGCTACACACACCAAACACACACACAATCCTTATTTATAATTTTATCTTATATTATCAACAAATTTTGCACCTGATTTTACAAAGTACATTTTATTTTAGCATTAAGAACATTTTTTCCTTTGAAACAAAAAAAAAAAATATACACAACAAATTCGCATATGGAAATCCGTGGGATGTCGCTGTCGCTATCGCGGTCTCCCAATCTGTGCCTATTTTCTCTTGCCTAAATAATTTAAAATTATTTTTTTTAAGCCTAACATTATTTTTTATCACTTTTACGAATAAATACATTTTTCATACAGATTAAAAATAAATACAAATCGTAAACTCTTCTTAAGATAATAACATTCTAAAAAAGAATAATAAAACAAAACAAATAAACGCATACCATTATTAATCATAAGCCGGTGATCCGTCATGATCATTTGAAAATAAATCCTATATGAAAATAAATTAGTAAATTCAGCAAAAAATAATAATGCTTATAACCGCATACACAACACCGAAAATTAGCCTCATAACTCATTATCAATTGACATATTATTTTTACTAAAAATAACAAATAAAAAGTAATTGCACAACCAAAACAAACTACCGTCTGACAAGAAATTCAATTTAGATAAAAATTCAGCTGTCCTATGAAATGTCCTTAGTAGCTGTTTGCATTGGTGCAGAATGTAGGTTTGAGAGATCTTAATACGGTCGCTTTCGTTTAGCTTTTTGCAGCATTTTTGATTTCATTTCATACATGCGCCCATGTAAACAGTTCATTTAAAATATTACTAGTCTGTTTCCCAAGGTATATCTATATTTCTATGAGGTTTTCAGGGAGCAGGCATTTTTCTGGTAGCTTTTTACAAATCAGGGTGGAAATGCATAGTTATATGTTTTGTTATTTCCTAACACTATAATATTCAATAAATTATTGAACCCAATAAATGTAAAGATTTTTATCTTTCGCCACCATTTTAGTTTAAATCTTTAGGTAAAATTATTTTTCCTACTTAAATAAATAAATAAATGAATAAAAAATTATGTTCAGGTCAAAATTGGCATAAGAATCAAAAACAAATACGACATTTGTCGCATTTTTAAAATCCGCTCATTCGAATACAAAAACAAAAAGATAACTGAAACCGCCTCGGTTGGTGCTAAACTATTTGAGAGCAAGAATTTGTTGGCTGAAAACCGGCCAAAATTTTTGACGCTTAATATTTTAGCTCTACAGAGGCGTTGGTTTGAATTTAAGTCCGCCTTGTAAAAGTCGAAAGCAAATGGAACCTAATGTCGTATCCCGACACAACACGTGTATTTGAACGGAAGTAACTTCTCAGTAATTGTTTTAAAACGCTCTTACGAAAAGTGTGAATAAGATTTTTTTTTCAAAAGTGCCAGAAAATTAAACCATAATTATGGTTAAAATATACAAGCCGGTATTCACACTGGGACGGACTTGCTTTTTCTTATACATAATTGCAGCTAAGCTCTTATTCAATTTATAGGGTGTCGTCTTTTCGCCATACATTTTTTGCCAAATATTCTACGCCGGCTGTCAAAAAGTTACCTTTATCTTAAAATAATAGTCTGCTGTTAATTTCGTAGAACCATTCGTTAGCACGTTCAATTTCTAGAAGAAAAAAACACGATGACTGGTCTTCGTCATGAAAGTGTGACGAATTGCGGAAAACTTTTATTTATTAGGACAGCTTCTCAGTTTATGTCTTAAAAGCTGGACTGAGAAGCTACAAACTGTCTTTAGAATGGAAGCCTTAAAGATATAAACTGAGAAGCTTTATGTCTTAAAGGCTAGACTGAGAAGCTATAAACTGTATCTCTTAAAGGCTAGACTGAGAAGCTATAAACTGTATGTCTCTATATTGGAAGGGACATATAGTTTTAAGTCTAAAAGACTGTGGACCTTACCAAACAATATTTTTACTTTCGGCACAAAATTGTAGTAGTTCACTATGGCTATATTCTCACTACATATTTCGCACAATGGCTTAGTGGTTAGTGTGTTGGACTACTAAACAAGGGGTCGCAGGTTCGAGTCCCACAAAAAAAACCAAAATTCCAACTCAGGGTTTTTCTCACTGCGCCACCTCTCGTGAACGTCTGACAAGCATCCGATAGTTGTCCTGAAAGAGCTTCTCAATCGGCCGTTTGGAATCGGCATAAAATTGTAGATAACTTCCATTTGTTCCAAAAATGAGAAACTCGCACAAAACGAATGGTTGTGAGAAGCTAGGCCCAGGCTCCCTACAGACCTGTTGCGACGACTATTTATTTATTTATTTTTATTTCGCAATTGTGAGCTTCAGTAAATTTAAAGTCCATACTTTATTTTTATTTTTGATGAGCTAAATTACTTGGGCCGCCTAATTTTTTGTGAGATTTTCGTCAGAAATATGTATTTTAGCACTTTTTTGCTGCTGAGAAGCAAAGTTACAGTTACTAGCTACACCCATATGAACTGTAGGTACAAAAGGTACTTATAGATTTATTTTTCAAAGCGTATCAGGAGACATGGGGTCCTTTGTTTAACCATTTCTTTTTTGGAAAATACCGATTAGTTATAGGAAGGCATGGTCTTGTAGAACTACACTAAATAGATATAGTAATTCCTCCTTTACCTTAGTGTATTGAGTCTGCAAACAGATAAAATAGTCATTCCAGGACCCTAAGTCATTATCTAGGTTTATTCAAATGCAAAATAAATTTCCTACCGCTAAAGTTACTTCGGCACCCCAGCTAAAGCAAAGTTGCACTGCACACGATCATTCCAAGCACGCAAAAATGTTTTCGAAATATTTAATAAAGTCAAAACTGATAACTTTTCAAAAAGAGAATTATTAGCGGCTTCTAAAATAATATCCTGCACCGGCATTCTACAACCGCACAGATAACAATAACGAAAAAAAAATATAAAACCAAAAAATTCTAAATAACTTTGAGAAAACCAAATAAAACAATAAAACTTCTTGCAAGTGGCCTTTATACAAAGATTTATTATATTTAAAACATAAATATATCTAATGAAATGTACAAATGCCGCGATAGCGATACGTATCCATCAAAATTTTGGTCACTTAAAGAAAACAAATTTAGGAAAAAATAAATACCAAAAATTTTATTTATCTATAGTATCTAGTAGTGAATAGCCTATATAAATATTTTTTTAAATATTAAATTTTCGTACACCAAACAAAACCCCTTCCTCTAAAGTCTACGTTTAAATAATTTTAAAATAAATGATTATATTCTTAAAAACTAAAACAAAAAATGTGAGAGAAAGGTATGTCAGATTGGGAACTGTGGATGGGACAATTCTCACATAGTTCACATATGCTTGCAAACAAAAAAGAAAAAAAAAATATTAACGAAACTCTATACAGATTTGATCGTCATCCTGTATAAAAAGTAATAAGACACCAACCAACAACCAAAAAATTAATTAATAAAAACTCATTGTATATGTACATCCTCGTAAAAAAAAATTGCTTTTTATATACATAGACATAAAATTTACCTTTTTTTATAAATATATATTTTCGACCTTCATCTAGGCCTTCTATTGTACAGCTTTTATTTATATATGAAAAAGAAAATTCTTTTGTTAATATTTTTCCTTATAAAATTATTTTGTTGCTATCTACTATTAAATTGGTGCTTCTAACTCTATCCATCCCTCTCTCCTTTTGGGAACTAACACATTTTCATACAAAAAAAAATGTAAATATATATTTTTTATTTTTTTTTTTACTTTGTATTCTTGTTTTTTTTGGAGAAATAATTAACTTAGTGCTTAAGTTGTACATATACTGTATAAAGAATAAAAATTACATAAACTTATTGTAGTCAAAAATCGTAAAACCGCAGTCACAACCACATTCTTCGTTCCCATTTAAGAGAACACAAATATTGAAATATCTCAATGAAAACAAGTTCGTTCGGTTCTTCGGTATAAAAACCTTCCAATACCGTGTCTCTAACGGGCAGAGCGCATGTGTTGGATGTATAAAAATAGGAAATAAAAAATATGAGCAGAAAATCCACGTTATTTTCAAAAAAGAAATTCACAATACAACAAAAAAATAAAAACAAAAAACCTCAAAATATATTCGTGAGAAAAGTTTCCCTTCACAGTTCTCTATAAAGAAAATAGTTTTTTTTACAATTAAACAAAACAAAAACTAATAACGAATTTTTGTACATACACTAATCTCTGAAATATTTTGCAATACCACCATTTATTTTAAAATTATTTAAGCACCAAGACATAACCTCTCTGAAAGATGAAAAAAAAAACCTTCTCAAAAACCCTGTTTCCAATCCCTAAAACTTAAGTTTTCTAACCTCTTCGGAAGGTCTCTTCTATGGCCTTCTCTACTCTGAAATCTAGTCACAACTTTCTCACTTTCTTTCTATAAAAAACACACAAACTACACAAAACTACACATATACTACTCCCACTACCACGCCCCTTAAAACAAAAACTTTACAAAATATTATCGAAATAAGTACAAAAGTTACCAGCAAAAATCTCCTACATTCCCCGTGATTTATAGACACCGAACAGTGCTACTCCGACAAGGATTGTCCTAGCGAGAAGGCATGCCTACAAGGACATTGCAACGATCCGTGTGCAATGCGTGGCGCATGTGGCGCCAACGCTCTATGCAAAACCGTCCTCCATCGTCCGCGTTGTTCCTGTCCGAATTGCTTTATCGGTCGACCAGAAGTCGAATGCAAGCCAGATCCTAAGTGTGCAGATTTCACAACCATATCTCCCCGAGATCCAACCCTACAAGTGGCCTGCTCGAATGACCAAGACTGTCAAGAGAACCAACAATGCAGCACTTATGGCCAATGTGCTGATCCCTGTCAAAGTCCTTCGTTCACCTGTGAAGGCAATAAGAAGTGTGAGACTCGACGCCATCGACCAGTCTGTGTATGCAAGTCTGGTTTCATTGTCAACGAATATGGAGAGCTGACATGTGCGCCAGAAAAACGTGAATGCTATCGTGATGATGATTGCGCCTCCAATATGGCATGTACCGAAGGTAAATGCAGAAACCCTTGCATCGTTCCGGTGGGACGACAACCCGTTTGTCCCGAAAACAAATCTTGCCAAGTACAAGATCACAGACCTGTGTGCATTTGTATGAAAGACTGTCAACCGTCGATTTCAATTTGTCTCAGAGATACCGGGTGCCCGACGGGTCTGGCTTGCAGAAAGTATCAGTGTGTTAATCCGTGCGACTTTGCACAGTGCGCCGCCAATTCGCCATGCATTGTGGAGGATCATAAGCCGATCTGTAAATTCTGCCCACCTGGATTTATTGCGGACGCACGGAATGGATGTCAAAAAGGTAAAAACAAAAAAAAAAACTCACACTGACACATGAAAACCAAAAAAAAAAAAATACATTTTGACAGATAAACACCAAAAATTAAAGTTATATATATGTAAAAGTGAATAGGACTTGATTTTTTTGTAGGCTCTCTATCACTTGTTTTTGTAGAAAGTTTATTTTTTTTGGGTTTACAGGAGTAAGAGTTTTTTTTTAATAATCTTATTTTATTTTGTTTATCAAATTTAGCAAGGAACAGTCTATGTCTTTTCTTTTCTTTTTTTGAGTGTACAACTTTCTGGGTAATCAACAAGGAGAGTTTGGAATTAGTTTTATACTTTACACTGAAACACAGGGATGTTGAATGTAGAGACAGAGAGATGGAGACTGCCACCGATCGTATGTGGTGACCTAGTTCTGTAAAGGACCGGAAAAATGTGAACTCTACTGTCAACTTACAGATCTGTTTCTACTAGGTGTCCCTTCGTTTTATATATCAACTGCCCAACAACAGTTCAGTACAGCTGCTGAAAATAAAATAAGTAAATCCATATAGCTTAAAGGGTGAATCAAGGATTACTTTCGAGTAATCCCCCTTAAGCCAGTGAACAATTAGAAACATTTAAATTAAACGTCTTGACCATAATAGTGAACGTCGAGTCTCACACATTTTTAAACGTTTGACTGACCTTGAGTGGATTTTTGTCCATTTTTGACATTAGCTTAAGTCTACTTAATTCCATTTGACCATTAACTGTCATGTTGTGGTTTTTCCTTTCGCAGCGATATGCATTTTTGTGCCTCCCGCTATAGATGAGTGTTCTTTCAATATTTGACATTTTTAAAAAGTCAAATAAACCCACACATTTCCACCGGAGAAGTTACGCACTTGTTTCCTGAATAAGCATTTAAGTGTGCAGTATGTCAGTGGCAGATCCGTGTCCAATGACGTCAATGATGTCGGGCATTATACAAATTCTTTAAAATTCTCTTAGACAATTAAGTCATTCCCATTTTCAGTACAAATTGGCAACAATGTTTGGAAAGAAACGTTGCCGACTAATTTTTTGGCTTTATATGGCCAAAAACATTCTAAAATTCATCGGAAACATAGACTTAAAAAATAAAAAGGTTGCACTTTTCCACGATTTTTTAACCCAGGGCTTAAAAATGGAAGTTTCTATTCAGCTGCTGCCTACATACTTCTCTGGTTTTGTTTTCTCATCTGATCTTCACTTCAAGTCAATATTGTGCAACTTTCATATCAACTAGACCTCCAAGTCTATGAAGAATCTGTACGGCGTTCGCCATCGCAATTTTTTAGTCATTTGAATAGCTTGCTTGTCGTCTTATAGAGGGTAGAGCTTTTCATGAACGATTTACCTTACATTTTTCCTTATGCCGACTGCATTGACTGCTAGCTTAAGTTAGACTTCAAGCTTTTGCTAGCCTCTCTGTTGGCACATGCAGGATATTCTGAAAATATACAGGAAAGTCTGCACAAATTATTCTCTGCGTTTGGTCGATTGCAATTGATGGCTGTCATTTTTCAAGTTTCTTTAAAAAGATTCTAATACCTACTACAACATTCCTATTGCAAGTTTCAGCCGTAAAAAAAAAACAATTCCAACTCTCTCATAAATTTAAAAACCTTTTTAAGTTATCTTTTAAATTGCATCCCAGAAAAAAATCAAAAAACAAAAACAACATATACTATACAAATTTAACCCCTTACGAGCCCAATGTAAAAACCAGCTTATTCTGCTCTCCTTTTATTTTAAGAAAAACACAAAACAGAAAAGGATAAAACTAAAAAATAATAATACAAAAAAAACTACTATCTTCTCTCTCTGTGACCCCTTATAAACACACACACAAAATTCGTTATAAGAAATGAGAGAAACTAAACCCCACCAAATGAAAAACAAAAAACAAGCACCAACGCTTTAGCTTTTAATTGTTTTAAACAAAAACAAACAGAGAAATTTTTGTTGAAATATAGCCATCCTCTTAAAACAATATACCAAAACAAACAAACAGAAACTAAAAACATTCACACACGCTCATGCTCACAAAATAAAACAAGAACTAGTAAATATTAAAAATAAAAACAAACGTAAATATCTGCTATATTATAAATTAACGCCAAAGAACAACCAAAAACCCAACGCTTTCCAAATCAAACAATTTGTTTCAGCTATATTTGAATGGTTTTCAAACAACCTAAGAAAAAAGCGAGTTAAATTTAATTCACGAGTCAATAATAAAATGCGACAAAAAAAAAATACAAATTTTTCTTCACCTCACTCACAGAGCCTTAATAAAACAAACGCCCTAAATCGTTGGATGATTTCAAGAATTTTGAAATATGCTATGCAGTGTCATTTTAAGAAATTCATAAATCAATTGTTCGTCATTTTAATTAAAGAGACATTTCTATAAAAAAAATTAAATTTATATCTATGGACGTTAAAATGAATTTGACAGTCAAACTTATCATTATCATTTAGTTGTCATCCATATTTATAATTCTCATATTTGCCAAAGTTTCACTATAAACAACGCTAGTCCCTTATGCGAGACTTATTTCAGTCATTTCTCACACGCAAAGAACGTCCACCTTCTTGTGTTTCCATCTTTTAACATATTCCTGGAAAAGTACGAGTACTCGTTCTAAGACAGCTATAAATTATTTTTTGATCAACGTCCAGAAAACTTATGGGAAAGGAGGGACAGCTACTGAAAACATTTCTTACTACAGCACCGTCAAGCGAGTAAAGGGTTCTTCGAAGAAAGCGCGATTCTGCAGATAAATGTTAACAGAGAATATTTCAAAGGTTGGCTGTCAGTTCGACAACTGCAGTATCTGTCATTATTTCGAAGAAAAATGGATAAGTTATTATTCAAAACTTTACTACACCAAAAACTGCCCTTCTAACGTTAGTATTTTCTGCTTTAGCATTAGCATACAACGAAAGGAGGACAAAAGTACAATGTTCGCTAAAGTTTTTGACATGAGTTTGTAGACAACAGCTTGTAGATCTCTAAGGTCGGAACCACCTATCAACATCCAAATGGCAGTCATAGAGATTTGTGTCTGTCTATACAGTAAAGTTTGTACAGGCTTGAAATGTCCTTTTAAAGATTGAATCTTATGTCATTAAAAAATGTTGTAAATAAAATGAGCACGATTAGTTTAGACGGTAAATTTTTTTGCCTGTCAAATGTCAAGCCATTTTTATGTTACATAATTACAGATGTGAGCCCAAAACTTCGCTGTTTTGTTTGCTTAAAAGCATTCCCGTAAATATATTGCCAAATTGCGGATTCATTCCAACATTTTTTCGTTTTGATGTTCTGTCAAATGGGAGTAATGTTTAAACGTCAGCCAGGCACAGATTTATTTTTACTCGGTGCGTCTGTGTAAATTAGGGTGTTTTTATGTTCCGAGTCGAGTAGTTTAATTCAATAATTTTTATGGAAAGAAATCGAGAGTGATAACATCAGGAGATCGTGGGGCCAGTCTACATAACAATATTTTGACATTGACATGTTCTGTAGGCCTATTTCGATAGGTGTACAAGAAAGTTTTCCATTATGCAGCCGTCACTCGATTCTATACAAAATAGTTTAACAATTATTTCCTCCATAAGTAATGGTGATCGAACAATCTCCAAGACTGTGAAATGTCCAGTGACAAGTGTCACTCAAACCGAAATCAAATGAAATCAATCTAGGAAATAAAAAGCTTTTTGTAAATCACAAAATCAGCACAACTACTAAATACGAATAAAATACAGTGTGCCCTATGATGCAGAACATAAATCTCTGAAAATACTTATTGACAGTTGTGTTTCGAGAATAACAATTCCATCCAATTTGGCCGTGTTGACAGTTAAAATTTTACACACATATATCACATCCTATAGACAGAAAGCAAGAAGAAGATTAATCGGCCGATAACTCTTTAACTTTGTTTTATGTTTGTATTAGGTGCGTTTGTTTGCAAAATTTCAACTGTCAACGTACGTTGAGGATCGTATTTTTTGAACTGACACTCTTTACCAAATCAAGTTATTTAATTTCGTTGGTAGTAGGTAAGCATGTGAAATATACTTCAATAAAATTTATATGGCTCTAAGATCTAGCAAGTAAAAGGTTCTTCGAAAACCAGTAAAAACAAATAGAGTTCACGACTAACAGATGCGTCAAAAAGTGCAATTATTCTGGGATATATCACGTAAACATGAATTATCTCGTTACCTCAGACAATTTTTATACAAAAATTTTCCTTATTGGATTCCAAGAAAAATTAGTCTTAGACGTCAAAGAATAGTCGAGTTTTATCTTTCACCTTGAGCTTTGAAAGCGTACCTAGATAGAGTTTCTATAAATGAAATGGCACAAAAGCATTAAAGGTAAAAATTCCACTGTCAAACTAAGAACTGTCACTTCATATTAGGCATTCCATCAAAATCCTTGAAATCATCCAAAACTTAACCCCACAAAAAGACTGCATAATACCTTGCTTTTAAAAGATTATTACTAAAGAGAAATTTTGGGATTTTTTTTTTACTTACAAAAATTAACTTTTAGTTTTGTATTTGTATATAGTAACACCCTTCAGTAGATAGAAACCAACAATTAAATGGAAGTGCTATCAAATAGAATATAAGCTTTTATTTTCTTGTACAGAACAAAGTAAACCCATTAACTTAAGCATATGTATATATTTGATTTATTAATTTAACACTTTTAACAAAAACAAAAAAAAAACTACATAACAAAACATGAGTAACAAGTCTTATCAACCAATAATAAAAAATAATCAAATCCGCAGCAACCCGCAACTGTACACAAGACTCGGACTGCAGTGAAACGCTCCAGTGTATCAAGGGCGTCTGTGGCGACCCCTGTGCAACTGGCTGTGGTGAATCTGCAATCTGTGTGGTGAAAGCACATAGGGTTTATTCATGTGAATGCGCACCTTATTATACTGGTGATGCACATGTCAAGTGTACAGAAATTTTAGCCACAACCACAGTTAGCTTAAGTAGTATTAGTGATGGAACAGAACAAGAACAGTCAACGATAGGTAGTGGTGTTAGATTTGAAGCGACTACATCTAAATACACCACGTTAGGTATATGGAATCAAACGGAGATGCGTACTAAAGTAACAGATATAGTCGCGGAAGACTCTTCAAGTGTGGAGGGCATACTAACGACGGAGGTATATTTTAGGGCAACAACAGAGGGCTATACGACGATGTTAGAGGGTGGGGGTGACGCTACTTCCAGCAGTGCTACATTCACATCTCTAAAACCAGATGCGACAACAGAAAGTTCAACTTTATATACAGAAATTGAAATATCAGACAGAACGAGAACAACAATGGAACCAGATTTTGTAAAACCGACAATTACTTCGGAAGATAGAGTAAAAGAAGAAAAAGATACCACCGAATCAACTACTAAGATCGATTCATTCAATATTACAGAGGTAATAAGGCCTTCGACAGAAATTCCATTAGAGGCCATTACCAAATCCAAAAGTAAAGAAACAACAACTGGGCTACCCATTGAGAGAAAAACCACTTATTCGGGTGGCAAACCAACAACCGATGTGCAAGATTTACAACAGCAAACCTTGAGGACTTTAACAGAAGTTCCGTTTGAGGGCACTACCGCATACCCTAATAATGCAACTACTCTTAGCGTACCCACTAAGAGCAAGACAGCTTATCCTGGTGGAGAAATATCAACCGTGGTTCCAGACTTACAAGTAACAACATTCAGGCCTTCAACAGAAATTCCATCTGAGGGCACTACCGCTTACCTCAGTAAGGCAACTACTCTTGACGTACCCACAGAGAGCAAGACCACTTATCCGGGTGGAAAACAAGAAACAGAAATTCCTTTTGAGGGTACTACCGCTTACCCCAGTAGAGGAACTACTCTTGGCGTACCCACTGAGAGCAAGACAACTTATCCTGGTGGAGAAGAAAAGACCGCGGTTCCAGATATACAAGCGCCAACATTCAGGCCTTCAACAGAAATTCCGTTCGAGGGCACTACTGCATACCCCAGTAAAGCAACTACTCTTGGCGAACCCACTGAGAGCAAGACCACTTATCCGGGTGGAAAACCAGAAACCGAAATTCCTTTTGAGGGCACCACCGCTTACCCCAGTAGAGCAACTACTCATGGCATACCCACTGAGAGCAAGACCACTAATCCGGGTGGAAAACCAGAAACAGAAATTCCGTTCGAGGGCACTACCGCTTACCCCAATAAAGCAACTACTCTTGACGTACCCACTGAGAGCAAGACCACTTACCCGGGTGGAAAACCAGAAACAGAAATTCCTTTTGAAGGTACTACCGCTTACCCCAGTAGAGGAACTACTCTTGGCGTACCCACTGAGAGCAAGACCACTTATCCGGGTGGAGAAATACCAACCGCGGTTCCAGACTTACAAGTGACAACATTCAGGCCTTCAACAGAAATTCCATCTGAGGGCACTACCGCTTACCCCAGTAAAGCAACTACTCTTGGCGTACCCACTGACAGCAAGACCACTTATCCGGGTGGAAAACCAGAAACAGAAATTCCTTTTGAGGGCACTACCGCTTACCCCAGTAGAGGAACTACTCTTGGCGTACCCACTGAGAGCAAGACCACTTATCCTGGTGGAGAAATAACAACCGCGGTTCCACTCTTACAAGTGACAACATTCAGGCCTTCAACAGAAATTCCATCTGAGCGCACTACCGCTTACCCCAGTAAGGCAACTACTCTTGACGTACCCACTGAGAGCAAGACCACTTATCCGGGTGGAAAACCAGAAACAGAAATTCCGTTCGAGGGCACTACCTCTTACCCCAGTAAAGCAACTACTCTTGGCGTACCCACTGAGAGCAAGACCACTATCCCGGGTGGAAAACCAGAAACAGAAATTCCTTTTAAGGGTACTACCGCTTACCCCGGTAGAGGAACTACTCTTGGCGTACCCATTGAGAGCAAGACCACTTATCCGGGTGGAGAAATAACAACCCCGGTTCCAGATTTACAAGTGACAACATTCAGGTCTTCAACAGAAATTCCATCTGAGGGCACTACCGCTTACCCCAGTATAGCAACTACTCTTGGCGTAACCACTGAGAGCAAGACCACTTATCCGGGTGGAGATGTAACAACCGCGGTTCCAGACTTACAAGTGACAACATTCAGGTCTTCAACAGAAATTCCATCTGAGGGCACTCCCGCTTACCCCAGTAGAGGAACTACTCTTGGCGTACCCACTGAGAGCAAGACCACTTATCCGGGTGGAGAAATAACAACCGCGGTT
Source organism: Cheilosia vernalis (assembly GCA_949126925.1). Lineage (NCBI taxonomy): Eukaryota > Metazoa > Arthropoda > Insecta > Diptera > Syrphidae > Cheilosia > Cheilosia vernalis. The sequence continues at coordinate 7,343,323 of OX421362.1, forward strand.
CCAGACTTACAAGTGACAACATTCAGGTCTTCAACAGAATTTCCATCTGAGGGCACTACCGCTTACCCCAGTAGAGGAACTACTCTTGGCGTACCCACTGAGAGCAAGACAACTTATCCTAGTGGAGAAGAAAAGACCGCGGTTCCAGATATACAAGCGCCAACATTCAGGCCTTCAACAGAAATTCCGTTCGAGGGAACTACTGCATACCCCAGTAAAGCAACTACTCTTGGCGTACCCACTGAGAGCAAGACCACTTATCCGGGTGGAGAAATAACAACCGCGGTTCCAGACTTACAAGTGACAACATTCAGGCCTTCAACAGAAATTCCATCTGAGGGCACTACCGCTTACCCCAGTAAAGCAACTACTCTTGGCGTACCCACTGAGAGCAAGACCACTTATCCGGGTGGAAAACCAGAAACAGAAATTCCTTTTGAGGGCACCACCGCTTACCCCAGTAGAGGAACTACTCTTGGCGTAACCACTGAAAGCAAGACCACTTATCCGGGTGGAGAAATAACAACCGCGGTTCCAGACTTACAAGTGACAACATTCAGGCCTTCAACAGAAATTCCATCTGAGGGCACTACCGCTTACCCCAGTAAAGCAACTACTCTTGGCGTAACCACTGAGAGCAAGACCACTTATCCGGGTGGAGAAATAACAACCGCGGTTCCAGACATACAAGTGACAACATTCAGGCCTTCAACAGAAATTCCATCTGAGGGCACTACCGCTTACCCCAGTAAAGCAACTACTCTTGACGTACCCACTGAGAGCAAGACCACATATCCGGGTGGAAAACCAGAAACAGAAATTCATTTTGAGGGCACCACCGCTTACCCCAGTAGAGGAACTACTCTTGGCGTACCCACTGAGAGCAAGACCACTTATCCTGGTGGAGAAATAACAACCGCGGTTCCAGTCTTACAAGTGACAACATTCAGGCCTTCAACAGAAATTCCATCTGAGCGCACTACCGCTTACCAAAGTAAGGCAACTACTCTTGACGTACCCACTGAGAGCAAGACCACTCATCCGGGTGGAAAACCAGAAACAGAAATTCCTTTTGAGGGTACTACCGCTTACCCCAGTAGAGGAACTACTCTTGGCGTACCCACTGAGAGCAAGACAACTTATCCTGGTGGAGAACCAACAACCGAGGTCCCAGACTTAGTAGTGCCAACCTTCAGGCCTTTAACAGAAATTCCGTTCGAGGGAACTACTGCATACCCCAGTAAAGCAACTACTCTTGGCGTACCCACTGAGAGCAAGACCACTTATCCGGGTGGAGAAATACCAACCGCGGTTCCAGACTTACAAGTGACAACATTCAGGCCTTCAACAGAAATTCCATCTGAGCGCACTACCGCTTACCCCAGTAAGGCAACTACTCTTGACGTACCCACTGAGAGCAAGACCACTTATCCGGGTGGAAAACCAGAAACAGAAATTCCTTTTGAGGGTACTACCGCTTACCCCAGTAGAGGAACTACTCTTGGCGTACCCACTGAGAGCAAGACAACTTATCCTGGTGGAGAACCAACAACCGAGGTCCCAGACTTAGTAGTGCCAACCTTCAGGCCTTTAACAGAAATTCCATCTGAGGGCACTATTGCTTACCCTAGTAAAGCAACTACTCTTGGCGTACCCACTGAGAGCAAGACAAGTTATCCGGGTGGAGAAAAAGAAACAGAAAGTCCGTCCGAGGGAACTACCGCCTACCCCAGTAAAGCAACTACTCTCAGCGTACCCACTGAGAGCAAGACAACTTATCCTGGTGGAGAAATAACAACCGCTGTTCCAGACTCACAAGTGCCAACATTCATGCCTTCAACAGAAATTCCGTTCGAGGGCACTACTGCATACCCCAGTAGAGCAACTACTCTTGGCGTACCCACTGAGAGCAAGACCACTTATCCGGGTGAAGAAGAAAAGACCGCGGTTCCAGATATACAAGCGCCAACATTCAGTCCTTCAACAGAAATTCCGTTCGAGGGTACTACCGCTTACCCCAGTAGAGGAACTACTCTTGGCGTACCCACTGAGAGCAAGACAACTTATCCTGGAGGAGAACCAACAACCGAGGTCCCAGACTTAGTAGTGCCAACGTTCAGGGCTTCAACAGAAATTCCATCTGAGGGCACTACTGCATACCCCAGTAAAGCAACTACTCTTGGCGTACCCACTAAGGGCAAGACAACTTATCCTGGCGGAGAAATAACAACACCGGTTCCAGACTTAAACGTGCCAACATTCAGGCCTTCAACAGAAATTCCGTTCGAGGGCACTACTGCATACCCCAGTAAAGCAACAACTCTTGGCGTACCCACTGATAGCAAGACAACTTATCCTGGTGGAGTACCAACAACCGAGGTCCCAGACTTAGTAGTGCCAACGTTCAGGGCTTCAACAGAAATTCCGTTCGAGGGCACTACTACATACCCCAGTAAAGCAACTACTCTCGGCGTACCCACAGAGACCAAGACAACTTATCCTGGTGGAGAACCAACAACCGAGGTTCTAGACATAGACGTGCCAACATTCAGGCCTTCCATAGAAATACCGTCCGAGGGCACTACTGCTCACCCCAGTAAAGCAACTACTCTTGGCGTACCCACTGAGAGCAAGACAACTTATCCTGGAGGAGAACCAACAACCGAGGTCCCAGACTTAGTAGTGCCAACGTTCAGGGCTTCAACAGAAATTCCATCTGAGGGCACTACTGCATACCCCAGTAAAGCAACTACTCTTGGCGTACCCACTAAGGGCAAGACAACTTATCCTGGCGGAGAAATAACAACATCGGTTCCAGACTTAAACGTGCCAACATTCAGGCCTTCAACAGAAATTCCGTTCGAGGGCACTACTGCATACCCCAGTAAAGCAACAACTCTTGGCGTACCCACTGATAGCAAGACAACTTATCCTGGTGGAGAACCAACAACCGAGGTCCCAGACTTAGTAGTGCCAACATTCAGGCCTTCAACAGAAATTCCGTTCGAGGGCACAACTGCATACCCCAGTAAAGCACCTACTCTTGGCGTACCCACTAAGGGCAAGACAACTTATCCTGGCGGAGAAATAACAACATCGGTTCCAGACTTAAACGTGCCAACATTCAGGCCTTCAACAGAAATTCCGTCCGAGGGCACTACCGCTTACCCCAGTGAAGCAACTACTCTTGGCGTACCCACTGAGGGTAAGACAACTTATCCTGGTAGAGAAATAACAACCGCGGTTCCAGGCATACAAGTGCCAACATTCAGGCCTTCAACAGAAATTCCATCTGAGGGCACTACTGCATACCCCAGTCAAGCAACTACTCTTGGTGTACCCACTGAGGGCAAGACAACTTATCCTGGTGGAGAACCAACAACCGAGGTTCCAGACTTATACGTGCCAACATTCAGCCTTTCTACAGAAATTCCGTCCGAGGGAACTACCGCGTACCCCAGTAGAGCAACTACTCTCGGCGTACCCAGTGACAGCAAGACAACTTATCCTGGTGGAGAACCAACAAATGAGGTCCCAGACTCAGTAGTGCCAACATTCAGGCCTTCAACAGAAATTCCATCTGAGGGCACTACTGCATACCCCAGTCAAGTAACTACTCTTGTCGTACACACTGAGAGCAAGACAACTTATCCTGGTGGAGAACCAACAACCGAGGTCCCAGACTTACTAGTGCCAACGTTCAGGCCTTCAACAGAGATTCCATCTGAGGGCACTACTACTTACCCCAGTAAAGCAACTACTCTTGGCGTACCCACTAAGGGCAAGACAACTTATACTGGCGGAGAAATAACTACATCGGTTCCAGACATACAAGCGCCAGCATTCAGGCCTTCAACAGAAATTCCGTCCGAGGGCACTACCGCTTACCCCAGTGAAGCAACTACTCTTGGCGTACCCACTGAGGGCAAGACAACTTATACTGGTAGAGAAATAACAACCGCGGTTCCAGGCATACAAGTGCCAACATTCAGGCCTTCAACAGAAATTCCATCTGAGGGCACTACTGCATACCACAGTCAAGCAACTACATCCGAGGTCACAGACTTAGTAGTGCCAACGTTCAGGCCTTCAACAGAAATTCCATCTGAGGGCACTACTGCTTACCCCAGTAAAGCACCTACTCTTGGCGTACCCACTGAGAGCAAGACAAGTTATCCGGGTGGAGAAAAAGAAACAGAAAGTCCGTCCGAGGGAACTACCGCCTACCCCAGTAAAGCAAATACTCTCGGCGTACCCACTGAGAGCAAGACAACTTATCCTGGTGGAGAACCAACAACCGAGGTTCCAGACTTAAACGTGCCAACATTCAGGCCTTCAACAGATATACCATCCGAGGGAACTACGGATTACCCCAGTAAAGCAACTACTCTTGGCGTACCCACTGAGAGCAAGACAATTTATCCGGGTAGAGAAAAAGAAGCAGAAAGTCCATCCGAGGGAACCACCGCTTACCCCAGTAAAGCAACTACTCTCGGCGTACCCACTGAGAGCAAGACAACTTATCCTGGTGGAGAAATAACAACCGCGGTTCCAGACTCACAAGTGCCAACATTCATGCCTTCAACAGAAATTCCGTTAGAGGACACTACTGCTCACCCCAGTAAAACAACTACTCTTGGCGTACCCACTGAGAGCAAGACAACTTATCCTGGTGGAGAACCAACAACCGAGGTTCCAGACTTAGACGTGCCAACATTCAGGCCTTCAACAGAAATTCCGTTTGAGGGAACTACCGCTTACCCCAGTAAAGCAACTACTCTTGGCGTACCCACTGAGAGCAAGACAAGTTATCCGGGTGGAGAAAAAGAAACAGAAAGTCCGTCCGAGGGAACTACCGCCTACCCCAGTAAAGCAACTACTCTCAGCGTACCCACTGAGAGCAAGACAACTTATCCTGGTGGAGAAATAACAACCGCAGTTCCAGACACACAAGTGCCAACATTCATGCCTTCAACAGAAATTCCGTTCGAGGGCACTACTGCATACCCCAGTAGAGCAACTACTCTTGGCGTACCCACTGAGAGCAAGACAAGTTATCCGGGTGGAGAAAAAGAAACAGAAATCCCGTCCGAGGGAACTACCGCCTACCCCAGTAAAGCAACTACTCTCAGCGTACCCACTGAGAGCAAGACAACTTATCCTGGTGGAGAACCAACAACCGAGGTTCCAGACTTAGACGTGCCAACATTCAGGCCTTCAACAGAAATTCCGTTTGAGGGAACTACCGCTTACCCCAGTAAAGCAACTACTCTTGGCGTACCCACTGAGAGCAAGACAAGTTATCCGGGTGGAGAAAAAGAAACAGAAAGTCCGTCCGAGGGAACTACCGCCTACCCCAGTAAAGCAACTACTCTCGGCGTACCCACTGAGAGCAAGACAACTTATCCTGGTGGAGAAATAACAACCGCGGTTCCAGACTCACAAGTGCCAACATTCATGCCTTCAACAGAAATTCCGTTCCAGGGCACTACTGCATACCCCAGTAGAGCAACTACTCTTGGCGTACCCACTGAGAGCAAGACAAGTTATCCGGGTGGAGAAAAAGAAACAGAAAGTCCGTCCGAGGGAACTACCGCCTACCCCAGTAAAGCAACTACTCTCAGCGTACCCACTGAGAGCAAGACAACTTATCCTGGTGGAGAAATAACAACCGCGGTTCCAGACACACAAGTGCCAACATTCATGCCTTCAACAGAAATTCCGTTCGAGGGCACTACTGCATACCCCAGTAGAGCAACTACTCTTGGCGTACCCACTGAGAGCAAGACAAGTTATCCGGGTGGAGAAAAAGAAACAGAAAGTCCGTCCGAGGGAACTACCGCCTACCCCAGTAAAGCAACTACTCTCAGCGTACCCACTGAGAGCAAGACAACTTATCCAGTAGGAGAAATAACAACAGCGGTTCCAGACTCACAAGTGCCGACATTTAGGCCTTCAACAGAAATTCCGTCCGAGGGAACTACCGCTTACCCCAGTAAAGCAACTACTCTCGGCGTTCCCACTGAGAGCAAGACAACTTATCCTGGTGGAGAACCAACAACCGAGGTTCCAGACTTAGACGTGCCAACATTCAGGCCTTCAACAGAAATTCCGTTCGAGGACACTACTGCTCACCCCAGTAAAACAACTACTCTTGGCGTACCCACTGAGAGCAAGACAACTTATCCTGGTTTAGAACCAACAACCGAGGTCCCAGACTTAGTAGTGCCAACGTTCAGGCCTTCAACAGAAATTCCATCTGAGGGCACTACTGCATACCCCAGTCAAGCAACTACTCTTGGCGTACCCACTGAGAGCAAGACAACTTATCCCGGTGGAGAACAAACAACCAAGGTTCCAGACTTAGACGTGCCAACATTCAGGCCTTCAACAGAAATTCCGTCCGAGGGAACTACCGCTTACCCCAGTAAAGCAACTACTCTTGGCGTACCCACTGAGAGCAAGACAAGTTATCCGGGTGGAGAAAAAGAAACAGAAAGTCCGTCCGAGGGAACTACCGCCTACCCCAGTAAAGCAACTACTCTCAGCGTACCCACTGAGAGCAAGACAACTTATCCTGGCGGAGAAATAACAACCGCGGTTCCAGACACACAAGTGCCAACATTCATGCCTTCAACAGAAATTCCGTTCGAGGGCACTACTGCATACCCCAGTAGAGCAACTACTCTTGGCGTACCCACTGAGAGCAAGACAACTTATCCTGGTGGAGAACCAACAACCGAGGTTCCAGACTTAGACGTGCCAACATTCAGGCCTTCAACAGAAATTCCGTCCGAGGGAACTACCGCTTACCCCAGTAAAGCAACTACTCTTGGCGTACCCACTGAGAGCAAGACAAGTTATCCGGGTGGAGAAAAAGAAACAGAAAGCCCGTCCGAGGGAACTACCGCCTACCCCAGTAAAGCAACTACTCTCAGCGTACCCACTGAGAGCAAGACAACTTATCCAGTAGGAGAAATAACAACAGCGGTTCCAGACTCACAAGTGCCGACATTTAGGCCTTCAACAGAAATTCCGTCCGAGGGAACTACCGCTTACCCCAGTAAAGCAACTACTCTCGGCGTTCCCACTGAGAGCAAGACAACTTATCCTGGTGGAGAACCAACAACCGAGGTTCCAGACTTAGACGTGCCAACATTCAGGCCTTCAACAGAAATTCCGTCTGAGGGAACTACCGCTTACACCAGTAAAGCAACTACTCTCGGCGTTCCCACTGAGAGCAAGACAACTTATCCTGGTGGAGAACCAACAACCGAGGTTCCAGACTTAGACGTGCCAACATTCAGGCCTTCAACAAAAATTCCGTCCGAGGGAACTACCGCTTACCCCAGTAAAGCAACTACTCTGGGCGTACCCGCTGAGAGCAAGACAACTTATCCTGGAGGAGAACCAACAACCGAGGTTCCAGACATAGACGTGCCAACATTCAGGCCTTCAACAGAAATTCCGTCCGAGGGAACTACCGCTTACCCCAGTAAAGCAACTACTCTCGGCGTACCCACTGAGAGCAAGACAACTCATCCTGGTTTAGAACCAACAACCGAGGTCCCAGACTTAGTAGTGCCAACGTTCAGGCCTTCAACAGAAATTCCATCTGAGGGCACTACTGCATACCCCAGTCAAGCAACTACTCTTGGCGTACCCACTGAGAGCAAGACAACTTATCCCGGTGGAGAACCAACAACCAAGGTTCCAGACTTAGACGTGCCAACATTCAGGCCATCAACAGAAATTCCGTTCGATGACACTACTGCTTACCCCAGTAAAGCAACTTCTCTTGGCGTACCCACTGAGGGCAAGACAACTTATCCTGGTGGAGAAATAACAACCGCAATTCCAGACTCACAAGTGCCTACATTCAGGCCTTCAACAGAAATTCCGTTCGAGGGCACTACTGCATACCCCAGTCAAGCAACTACTCTTGGCGTACCCACTGAGAGCAAGACAACTTATCGTGGTGGAGAACCAACAACCGAGGTCCCAGAATTAGTAGTGCCAACGTTCAGGCCTTCAACAGAAATTCCATCTGAGGGCACTACTGCTTACCCCAGTATAACAACTACTCTTGGCGTACCCACTGAGAGCAAGACAACTTATCCTGGTGGAGAACCAACAACCGATGTCCCAGACTTAGTAGTGCCAACGTTCAGGCCTTCAACAGAAATTCCATCTGAGGGCACTACTGCGTACCCCAGTCAAGCAACTACTCTTGGCGTACCCACTGAAAGCAAGACAACTTATCCTGGTGGAGAAATAACAGCAGCGGTTCCAGACTCACAAGGGCCAACATTCAGGCCTTCAACAGAAATTCCATCTGAGGGCACTACTGCTTACCCCAGTATAACAACTACTCTTGGCGTACCCACTGAGAGCAAGACAACTTATCCTGGTTTAGAACCAACAACCGAGGTCCCAGACTTAGTAGTGCCAACGTTCAGGCCTTCAACAGAAATTCCATCTGAGGGAACTACCGCTTACCCCAGTAAAGCAACTACTCTTGGCGTACCCACTGAGAGCAAGACAAGTTATCCGGGTGGAGAAAAAGAAACAGAAAGTCCGTCCGAGGGAACTACCGCCTACCCCAGTAAAGCAACTACTCTCAGCGTACCCACTGAGAGCAAGACAACTTATCCAGTAGGAGAAATAACAACAGCGGTTCCAGACTCACAAGTGCCGACATTTAGGCCTTCAACAGAAATTCCGTCCGAGGGAACTACCGCTTACCCCAGTAAAGCAACTACTCTCGGCGTTCCCACTGAGAGCAAGACAACTTATCCTGGTGGAGAACCAACAACCGAGGTCCCAGACCTAGAAGTGCCGCCAACATTCAGGCCTTCAACAGAAATTCCGTCCGAGGAAACTACCGCTTACCCCAGTAAGGCAACTACTCTTGGCGTACCCACTGAGAGCAAGACTACTTATCCGAGTGGAGAACTAGAAACAGAAATTCCGTCCGAGGGAACTACGGGTTACCCTAGTAAAGCAAATACTCTTGGAGTTTCCACTGGGGTAAGGAACACTTATCCGGGTGGAGAACTAGCTTCAACAGAAATTCCTTATCTCTATAATCCTGAAACAACTACTAAATCATTAATATCATCTTCTGGAATTAGAACTACCAAAACGTACATAGCAAGTTCTGTGAAAATCAGTTCAGAGAGGCCTATAACGACTTTGAAATATGACCAAACAGATCTGATTACCAGCACAGGTAGTTATGAGACAACCAAATTTGAAAGCGATCGTGTTACAGTCCCTACAACAGAAAGCTTTAATTCGACTGTAGCCGAAGGTTTAATAACAACAACCTCGGCAATGGAGAGTGGTATTCCAGAAGAGACAACCATCAAATACCCCACAACTGAAGATGCGTTGTCATCGCCAAGTCCCTCTTTTGACGGTAAAACCCTTCCACCAACAATCCCCACAGATCTGACAACTAAAAATACAGAAACACCGGATAGAGGCAAGTCGACTGAGTATCCGCAAACGACAATGGAATCTACAAGCTTCCCAGGTACAACGATTTCAAAGTCGGATGATGGATCAATTATTACTTCAACTGCAGAGTCGCTTGTAACTGAATATCCTCTAGCGACAACAGACACAGTTGGTCCCAAAGTCACCACAACTCAGGGACCGGATAAAGGCAAGTCTACTGAGTATCCTAAGACGACTTTCGGCCCTACCACACCAATAACTGCGAAGTCAGGAGACGACGTTAGCACTGTTTCAACCTCAGAGTCGCCAACAACTGACGATCATCGTACATCAACAGATTCAGTTTTCTCCAGAGCAACAACAACCAATACAACTTATAGACCCTACCCTTCAACCCTGTCGCCACCTGGAACAACAATCATCACAGTAGCTACTGAAACCACTAAAACTACTGAAACCGAAATGCCTAAGGTTACAACAGAAATAGTTAAAAAAGACACCGAAACAGACTCCACCACATTTACAACTGAAGAGACAACAACTTATGCACCAGCGGATACCACCTATCACTCTAGCCCCAACTTGCCAATATCCACCCCACCCTATGATCTCATTACTCCCGAAACGAGCACAATCACAGTGTCGTACGGAACGACTTACTTGCCCTCCGATAAGACTGAAGTTTTTGTCACTGTACTGCCGCAAATAACTACCGAAATCACACCCTTCACTAATCGCACTACCGGTACCTGTACCAGTGATTATCACTGTACCGACTCTGAAATATGCCTCCGTTCTGTCTGTTCTGATCCATGCCTCGCTTATACGCCCTGCGACACCTTCAAACTTAGTTTCCACGTATGTAGAACCCTAAACCATACGGCTATGTGCTTTTGCAATGCAGATGCAGATGTGAATACGCCAGACTGTCACGTGATACCAGGTAAACATGAAACTCTCGAGCCTCACTTTACAAAAGAAAATTTTATTTGGAATGTTCAAGCAAGCAAAAGAATGTTGCAAGCTAAGGCCGGTTGGACGCAAGAACTGCACCTAAACTGCCACTTGCGCCCACCAGGCTTACAGTTCTCGGTACTGGTGGGGAAACATTGTTCGCAAAAAAAAATACAAAAAGGAAATGCGGCATATTTGTTGTGCTCTCTCCTTCTCTTTCATCTTCTCCTTTTACCTACACTCTCTCTCCTTGTTTTCCTTTCTTTTGAGCCACTCTTCATCAAACCACATATGGCTCTCACGAATGCACCATTTTGTTTTGGAATTCGCTACGCGCAAAAAATTCTCTCTCTCTATCTCCTGGGATTTTTTTTTGTACAATGGTCGAAAACAGTTCAGCCAGTCTTAAAACGAAAATATAAAAAAAAACTCATCTATTATGAAGAACTGCAGTCTGCCGACTGTAGACATCTGCATGTGTGTTTATGTTACCGCTATGTATACCTACTGTTGTTTTTTTATTCTGTTTCACATTGTTCTCCTGTCAAATGTGACAGCGGCCATATTTTATCTATGAGAATGCCATTGCAAGTTAGGAAGATGGTGGCGCATGTTTCTGTGGGTTTGCTCGAGTCCGTGCCCTTCGTGTTTGCGGGAGGAATGAAGATAAAATAAAAATTATGTTCGTATATTGGTTGTTGTATATAGTTGTACAAAGTGTAAATATTTGTAAATATGTATAATTTTTGCATGGAAATATGGTGGTTGAATTAGCTTTTGTAGTTATGCGTTTACCTTTATTTTTTAGTCACACTTACACTTATTATTCTGCTTGCATGTGTATATGTTGTGCTGAGCTATTATTATTTATTTTGATTTTGATCCTCTCTTAAGATGTAATGTTCCGTTTCAGAAAAAAAAAAGAAAGGAGAACGATATTTGTTATTCATAATGAAAAAGCTGTTTAGTTGGCTTATTGTAAACCATGGTCTTAATGAGTTTTTCGAAATATTCCAGAAATCGGCTGCACTTCAAGTAGCGATTGTCCAACGCAGAGAGCGTGTGTCAATTCGTTATGCGTGGATCCGTGTTCACACGCGAATCCATGCTCTCGCGATCAAGAGTGTCAAGTTAAGCAGCATCATCCGGTTTGTGTCAAGGGTAAGTTGACAGGAGTTCCACCTGGATTGAAATGGGATAATGTTGGGTCTTTCGGTATTTTCCAGTATGTGAATGTCAGCGGAGTGCAGATTGTCACGGCGGTGCGCAGTGCGATGGATGCCATTGCTTGCAACGTAAGTACTGGGAATTGTTCGTAGAAGTGTAAACTAACTGAAATATTACTCTTGATGTATACATTTGAACGTACATGCCGGTAGGCGCAGATGCTTACTGGTTAGTGTGTTGGACTACTAAGCTAGGGGTCCCAGGTTCAAATCCCGCAAAAATCCAAATTCCAACTCAGGGTCTCTTTCACTGCGCCACCTCTCGCGAAAGTCTGACAAACATCCGAGAGTATAAGTGTCTTGAAAGAGCTTCTCAATCGGCCAGGGTGCCTACAGACCTGTTGCGACAACTGTTTTTATTTTTAACGTACATGCCGACCGTTACTGTCAAGGCCTGCAGATCGTATTCGTTGCCTTAATAAAATTTCGATCACACAAACTGTTATCGGAATTTAGCTTCACATCAAAAATCCAATTGATCATCAATACAGCCTAAGAAATTCCACAAGTTGAAACACTTATCGCTAACGTAAGCAAGCTGTATTGTTTATCAATGGTAGCAATTTGTATCTCCTGCCAATTATATTGACAGTTTTGTCACATTGAGTTGCACAGATGTCAACTTATTCTAAAGTTACTGTAAATGTCACTCGGAAAAAAAAATCGGAAACTTAAGCTCCTGATGAATCTGAATTGTGGACATACGCGTTTATCGAAACAACAGGACAAGGGCATTGGGCAGTCCTGTTCCGCCAGTGCGACCTGCAACACAGATCACATTTTTTCAAACCACTATTTAGGAAAAGTGTCATGAACACTTCCTTTTTTTCGCTGACTTAAGCCGCTGCAAACTCAATTGTACTTTTTTTAAAGCCATTTAATAGTTTTTCTTACCCGTTTTAATATTGTTTCCAATTTCCACTTTGTTTTCCCCGTTCTTGTGGTGAGACGTTTTTCGGAATATTTGCTAAAAGTTCGCCCAATCTTCTTTCAGCTCGCGAACCAGGAGTCACTTCGGGATGTGAACACTGCCCATATGGAACAACATGTGACCCGACAACCGGAGCTTGCATCAAAGGTATTTGCCACTTTAACTATTCCGCACAAATAGTTTTAAGAAGCTGCTTTGAGCAGACTCTGTAAATATATTCACAAACAAACAAATTAACGTCGCACATAATTTTGCACTAAAAATACCAAAAAAAAAAAAACATTTATCCTTAAGCGACATACTATCATTGGAGCTCTACCTCAGCCTAACCTTCAAGCTTTGGTGGAGTCTTCCATTTCGAAATTTTGTAGAATTTGTATATAATTTTTAACTTTTTGAACACAATATTTTTTTATCTGTAAATAATCTTTAGCGAATATAACTACCACTACCACTTCTTCCACTACCAATTTAACTGAAGTAACAAGTACTACTACCACTGCTACTACCAACATAACATATGTCACTACCCTTAAAGCGGTTATCGATGAGGGTGATTATACTACCACTGATTATACTAACTTAGTTACACAACCAACAACAACGGTTGCGACACCGTCAGCAAATATCACAACCACCGGCACTGCTTCGCCGACACCACTGTCATCAGGTGAGGAGACTACAACAACCTCGACGACAACGTCACGAGTAAGTCCAATGACAACAACGTCATCACAAGATACAACAACATCCGACGACACCTTAACCACAACGGAGTTTTCAACCGAATCAAGTGAAGACACAAGCACTAAGACCGGTCTTACAAAAGGCTATCGTGATGGGGAGAATAATATAACCGAGACTATCCATCCATCGACCGAGGAAACTTTCGACACTGTTACAGCGTCAAGTTCGACCATTTCATCGACGAGAGGTGAATCTGACTTAACTGGGCAAATAACTACTTCCGCCGGTCTAGACGGTTCCTCGACTGAAAGTATAACAGATGGAGGAGTTAAGACGACAACATCGGGAGGAGTCGGTACAACAACCATCCCTATCGAATCCACAACAAAGTCAATTAGCCCCACCACTAAGAGCACAGCAGATGCAACAACTCAAATCGCAGCGGATACGACAACAACTGAAAGCGACTTAGATACAACAACACCTTCGTCCACTCAACCTCCTTCAGCAACCACCGGTCGTTCTACAGTTTTTATAGAATACACAAAACGCCCATCGACCCGTGGTGATACATCTCTTGAGTACGACTACCACAACATGACCACAATGGTGTTCCGCAACTACACAACAACAACAGAGAAGTATGATTCAACACTACCAGTAATATCTGACGAGACCACATCGCAGACATCAACCACAATAAGTGGATCAGATTTAGTCACCGACTCATCATCAACTACACCAACGACCGTCGGTGAGACGAGGTCATCTGATTTTGATGTGGAATCGCCAACAACACCGGCGAAAACGACAACAAGTTCAGAGGAGGACTTAACAACAACTTCGAAGGATGTTGATGTCATTGGTCCGCGTAAAACATGCCTTAACAATACTAACTGCGGTTCAAATGAACTTTGCGTAGCGGGTCGTTGTCGTGCCATTTGTGATACACAAACTGATGATGGTGATAATATTGATTGTGTCACAGGTATAACATTAATATCATTAACATTTGTTTTTTTTTAAGTTCACATTATAATTCACATTTGGTTTTCAAAGAAACAAAATCGCATTAGTTGTACATATGTTTTTTGTTTTAGTTTAAAATTAATGCGGTAATTCTGTAAATATTGTATATAAACAAAGTAATAGTGTAATTTTTTTTTTTTGTTGTTGTGTCAAACAATTTATTTAGTTTGACAGTACATAGTACATAATTGTTTCTTTTGACAGTTCGTAGTGGACACCAACTTGGGTGTAGTATTATAGCTGTGATTTGTATGAGGGAATAAAATTGTAACCTCTCACTTTATGAGGTTTCTAACAAGTACTATTGTGTGATGTCAGCAATCTTCAAGATTCACTTTAGAAGCCATCTTCCATCCCGATCGGGGGAAAGAAATTAAATGTTGTTTGTTGTTTGCACTTTCCTTATATAGAGCATTTCCTATATAAGTCTTAGCACCTCACTCATCCCAGGAAGGTAATCCTTAGGGAGGCGATGTCATTTATTGAGAATTTCTGATACTTTCCGACCTCATTTGATATTCAAAAAAAAAACTGTCCTGAGCTGCGCAGATGGCCTCCTTTCAAAAGCTTAAGTTGCACGGGCAGCTTCTTGATTAACCAAATTTGTTTAAGACCTACAACTCTTCAAAGAATGCTACAACAATAAGCCCAATATTTTTGGAAATATCTCATCAATCGATCCGAAGGTTGCTGCATCAAATGCACACATATATCCTAATTGCAATCAACTCCTATTGCAATCAACTGCTTGATTGGATCGCCTCACATTATTTCACTTTATATTCCCCCATATGAAATTTCCTCCCCCGAAAAGGGAGAACCCATACCGCTTCAACACCATCCGATATGCTTACCATATGTATCGTAAGATAGCAGTACATAGCTCAGGCTTGCATTGCATACATCAATCCATCAATCAAGCTATATTCACGAAACCAAACCAATTTAATTCTCTGGCCCAAATCACAGACAAAATGATAACAAAAATTATCGGCTTGCGAATTTTGTACAAACATTGCTCTCAATTTATTTTATTTGTTTAACTATTAAAATTTGCCGTGTACACATGGTGCACACATAACGTCATCCAGTCATTTATTAAAATATTTAACAATCTAACCCTTCTAATCGCGAGCAGAACCGCCCGGCACAGCGAAGATACCCGAACCATGCCAATCGAATAATGATTGCATTGAATCCGAAGCTTGTTACATGGGCCTGTGTCAGGACCCATGTGAGTTTGCTAGCGTGTGTGCACCGACAGCCAAGTGTGTAGCGAAAATGCATCGACCGATATGCTCTTGTCCGAAAGGACACGAAGGCAATCCGACCGTTAAGTGTACACCACTGGAAACAAGTAAGAAATTAACTGTTATTAACGCTTTCTAACTCCTTTAACATCAACAACATCGAAGTGGCGATGTACAATGCACAGAAAAGAGTTGTTGTCTCCTACCGTCCCATATATGTATACAAAAGCCTACATACTCCTTGTAATTTTACGCACTTTTCGATCCAATTGTCTTATACACAAACGTCTTTGTTTCTACTTCTCTTTCCCGCACCTTCTACTCACCATCTGTCACATAGTTGAATGCACCCGCAATGAAGATTGCGGTATAACGGAGGCTTGCATCGGCGAGAAATGTCAACATCCGTGCGATGTGCACAATCCTTGCGCATTCAACGCTGTCTGTATAAACACAAATCACGGTTCCGATTGCAGTTGTACAGATGGATACCAGGGCAATGGCTTTGTTGGATGTCAGCCAGGTTTGTATTGATGGATTCTAGGCTGAAGGACATCACTTGATTTGTATATTTGTTTTGGTTTCTTTTCACTACACTGTATCACTGTACATATTGAACACGCCCACACACCCACTTGTAGTTATGGACTATCATCCGATTTGCCAGTACAACGAAGACTGTCCGCCGGATAAACTTTGTGACAGATTGAACAGACGCTGTGTCAATCCTTGTATGGAGGACTCGTGCGGGGAGAATGCGGAGTGTATTCCTGCCAATCATGGTATCGAGTGTCACTGCTTTAGTGGATTTGTTGGAAACGCCTACGTGGAGTGCCAACAAGTTCAAGGCTGCCGGTCTAACTCGGAGTGCAGCTCGAATGAGGCTTGTCTTAATGGAAAATGTGCGTCGCCATGTAAGTGCGGCTCGAACGCCCTCTGTGATGTGATTAACCATCAGGGCGTGTGTAAGTGTCCACCGGGCTACACAGGAAGACCTGAGATTGCCTGCAATCCTCCAACGAATCCTTGTGATCCGAACCCATGTGGAACAAACGCCCTCTGTGAGCTGGATAGGGGTAACCCGATCTGCTTCTGTCCAAAGGGGCTGACCGGAAATCCTTTCAAGAATTGCAGTAAGTATTATAGTCTTCTTCTGACTAAATTGAGTCACTCACTCTTGTCCTATTCCAGTTCCCGAGGGAGACGAGTGCTCGCCAAACCCATGTGGACCGAATAGTGGATGCCGCGTGGTGTCCAACTCACCGGTTTGCTTCTGTTTACCCGAATATGAAGGTCAGCCGCCAAGCACACCCTGCGAACTGCCAAGCAATCCATGCGATTCATCGCCCTGCGGACCAAACACCCAATGTACATTGCTAAGCAATGGATTCTCTAAATGTACCTGCCTGCCGGGTTACGTGGAAAGTCCCAACACTATTCGCGGATGTGTGGAACCTGTCAACCCCTGCGACCCGAACCCATGTGGACAGGGAGCCGTGTGCGACTCTGGTCGCAACCCAGTCTGCTTCTGTCCCGATAATATGGTAGGCAATCCATTCAAACTCTGCACACAGCCATCAGTGACTACCGAACTGTGCCGTCCTGGGCCTTGTGGACGTAACACCGACTGCTACATCGTTGGAAATCGTGAACAGTGCTACTGTAGTCCTGGCTTTATCGGAGATCCATATGGCGGCTGTCGTGAGCCACCACAAAGCCCTTGTGAACCAAACCCATGTGGACCTAATGCAGTCTGCTCAATCCAAGGATCCCAAAGTGTTTGCAGGTGTGCTGATGGCTTGAATGGCGATCCAAACAGTCCAGATGGATGTCAGAGTTACGAATGCCAGGTCGATAGTGATTGTTCAAACGACAAGGCTTGTATGGGCTTCAAATGCTACGACCCGTGTCCAGGAGCTTGTGGATTCGAAGCCAACTGTCGCGTCGAAGCTCATCACCCAGTATGTTCCTGTAAACCTGGTCTCAGCGGAAACCCAGGAATACGCTGTTTCCCGACTGAATCACCCAAGACCCCAAGCAAGAACCCATGCCACCCAAGCCCGTGCGGACTAAACACCGAATGCAAAGTTATGAACCATCGTGCTGTATGTTCTTGCCTGCCTGAATATCTTGGAGATCCACAGAGTGGATGTCGTCCAGAATGCGTTATTAACTCCGATTGTGGACCAACGAAATCATGTATCAACCGAAAGTGCGTGGATCCATGTGCCGGAGACGTATGCGGTGTCAACGCCATATGTAAAGTCGTCCAACATACACCAACCTGCGCGTGTATCGACGGATATGCCGGCGATTCCTTCCTGCAGTGCATCCCAATAGGTGTACTGAGGAACGTATCCAGGGATCCTTGCACACCCTCACCATGTGGACCAAGAGACGTTTGTTCTATCCACGGTGATGGAGTTGCTCTATGCGATCCATGCTTTGGATCAGATGCCATCTACAACCCACGCTGTCGTCCTGAATGTCTCGCAAACTCAGACTGTCCCTTCGATAAGGCTTGTGTAAATCAGAAATGTTTGGACCCCTGTCCAGGATCCTGTGGCCGAAATGCCATTTGCAATGTTTATGAACACAGCCCAATCTGCTCATGCCCACAGGGTCTCTACGGAAACCCATTCGAGTACTGTACCATGCCATCACCGGTTACCCCTTCGAAGGATGAAACTTGCAATACCATCCGTTGTGGAGCGAATGCCGACTGCAAGCGTCGCAATGGCAATGGTCTTGCCTGTGTTTGCAAAAAGGGTTACTTCGGCGATCCCCTCATCGGCTGTCGCCCTGAATGTGTCCTCAACTCGGACTGCCCCATGGACAAATCGTGTGTTAATACGCGTTGTGTGGACGCTTGTATCGGAGTGTGTGGTCTACACGCAATGTGCCGCATCGTCAATCACGCCCCTGTCTGCATCTGTGAAGAAGGCTACATGGGCGACGCATTTACTGCCTGTCAACCATTCTACCTGCCACCAGCGGACAAAAATGTTCCAACTAATCCTTGTGAACCATCACCGTGTGGACCAAACAGTCGCTGCTTGACCACTCCTGATGGATACGCAGCTTGTTCTTGTCTGCCGGGATACAAAGGAGCCCCACCAGTCTGCCAGGCTGAGTGTGTGGTCAGCTCTGAATGTGCCCTCAACAAAGCTTGCATCAATCAGAAATGTATCGATCCTTGCCCGGGAACTTGTGGAATTGGAGCACGCTGCGAGGTCCTGAACCACAACCCACTCTGCGGCTGTGAACCCGGTTTCGAAGGAGATCCATTTGTATCGTGCGCCCGCATCCCGACCGAAGTCACACCAACCAAACGCCCGAAAAATCCATGTCTTCCATCCCCCTGTGGTCCCAACTCGATCTGTCAAGTGAAACAAGGACGTCCCGTTTGCTCGTGTGTCGCCAACTACATTGGAAGCCCACCGTACTGCAGGCCAGAGTGCACCCTGAATAGCGAATGTCCCCTAGACAAGGCTTGCATCCAAGAAAAGTGTCAAAATCCATGCGTCAACACCTGTGGATTGAATGCTCGCTGCACGGTAATTTCACACTCTGCTCATTGCAGTTGCGAGGACGGCTTCGAAGGTGACGCCTTTGTCGGATGCTCGCGAACACCTGACAGTAAGTTGACTCAATTTCGTGTCCCGTCTCCCATATATGAAAACGTGCTTATTTTCAGAACCAAAAGATCAAATCAACCCCTGCTACCCGAGTCCATGTGCCGAGAATTCTGTCTGTTCAGAACGCAATGGCAACCATCGCTGTGTCTGCATCGAACCGTATATCGGCGATCCCTACACGACTGGTTGTCGACCGGAATGTGTCTACAATTCAGATTGTCCATCAGCATTGTCCTGTATCAAGCAACATTGCCGCGATCCATGTGTGGGCACTTGCGGCTCCAATGCCGAATGCTCCGTGGTGAATCATGTGCCGACATGCAGCTGTCAACGGGGCTACGAAGGTGATCCATTTACCGGATGTAAACGCGAGTCCATATATCGTATGTTAATGATAGAAGCTTGATAGTTTGACTTTTTGAAAACTCGATTTCTTTGTTTTAGCTATTCGTCCGATGAGTCCCTGCGAACCATCTCCATGCGGTCCGAACAGTCTTTGCCGGGTAATTGATGGTCGGCCCACATGCTCCTGCCAAGGGGGATATTTCGGTTCACCACCAACATGTCGACCAGAGTGTGTTGTTAGCGCAGAATGTAACCAGAACTTGGCATGCATCAATCAGAAGTGCGTAGACCCCTGCGCTGGAACGTGTGGCTTCAATGCGAAGTGCCAAGTTGTGAACCATAACCCGATTTGCTCCTGTCCATCAGACTTTATCGGTGATCCATTCGAGCAGTGCCTTCCAAAACGTGAGTATTCAAGTCGATCAATTCCCTTGTGGTCATTGCGTCCATAAATTCGTCCTATTCAAAATGCGTCCGCAATCAAAATGAGTCCACTAATTTGGATTTTCGTACTCATCTAGCAATCGAGCCACCTCGCAAAGTCAACCCCTGCATCCCAAGCCCGTGCGGACCGAACTCTGAATGTCGAGAAATGGACAGCCGAGCGGTGTGCACTTGCTCCATGGGTATGTTCGGTGCACCACCGAACTGTCGGCCAGAGTGTGTCATACCTCAAGATTGTCCATCGAACCGTGCCTGCATACGTCAGCGTTGCGAGGACCCATGCATCGGAGCTTGCGGCTTTAACGCCCTTTGCAGCTCACAGAATCACCAACCCATCTGCTCCTGCATAGAGGGTCATGAAGGTGATCCTTATGCTGGTTGCAACATGCGTCAAGGTAAGTCTAGTCGTGTAAGATTCCCCAAAACCGTATCAATCCATTTTCCATATATATTTCCGCACTTCACCTTCTTCACTCTGCATGATTTGGATTTCATTTTCCTATTTGTATGTGTAAATATCATTTTCTTCCTTTTCTTTGTACATGTATTCTTCATACCAAAAAAAAAAAAACATTAGCGGTGCCAGAGATCGCCGATCCGTGTCATCCATCGCCTTGCGGATCGAATGCTATTTGTAGGGAACGAAATGGTGCGGGTTCATGTACTTGCATGCAAAACTATTTTGGTGATCCGTATTTAAACTGTCGTCCGGAATGTGTCCAAAACTCGGACTGTCCACGCGCAAAGTCTTGCGTAAACATGAAATGTGTGGATCCGTGTTTAGATCTGTGTGGTATCAACTCCGAATGTCGCGTGAACAACCATCTGCCTGTATGCAGTTGTGCACAGGGATATACAGGCAATCCGTTGAGGATTTGTCATTTGATACCTGAGAGTAAGATAAGCGAGCCTCTGTATAGAATTGACCCTGAAACTTTTAACTTTTCTAGTAAAAACCGTCGAACCGGTTCGAAATCCTTGTAGGCCATCACCCTGCGGGTTGTATAGCACATGTCAGGTTAACGCAAATCGCGCTGTTTGCTCGTGTCTCCCTGAGTATATGGGTAGACCGCCGAATTGTCGGCCAGAATGTGTTATTAGCTCGGAGTGCCCTTCGGATAAGGCGTGTGTCAATCAGAGATGTAAGGATCCATGTCCAGGAACTTGTGGCCATAATGCCAGATGTAGGGTTACGAATCATTCGCCCATCTGTACATGTGTACGAGGATACACTGGTGACCCATTCACACAGTGTGTCCCAGTGAGAAGTAAGCAATTATTTTAGGACCCAACGCGAACATGGTTTTTGACCGACCTTGTCCTTAAATTTTTAGTTGAGCCAATCCCAAGAGTACCAGACCCAAAAGTACCAGCAAATCCATGCGTTCCATCACCGTGCGGTTCGAATTCGCAGTGTAGAGTGGCGAATAGCGGAGCTGTTTGCTCTTGTGTGGCCAACTACATTGGCCGACCACCTAATTGCCGACCAGAATGTACAATCAACTCGGAATGCCCCTCGCACATGTCTTGCATTAACGCTCGTTGTTCAGATCCTTGTGTGGGATCCTGTGGATCGAACGCCATTTGCCATGTTCGCTCTCATGCTCCCATCTGTATGTGTGAACAAGGCTATACTGGTGATCCCTTCTCAGGATGTTATCGCGATGTACCACGTAAGAAAGATAGAAAACCCTTTCTTGAACCCCAGCATCTAACTACAAAAATTTCAGAGCTTCCTGAACCTGTGATGCCCTGCAACCCATCCCCATGTGGTCTGAATGCCATCTGTCAGGAGCGCAACCGCGCCGCGGCTTGCAAATGCATTCCAGAGTACTTCGGCGATCCCTATGTAGAGTGTAGGCCCGAATGTGTCATAAACACCGACTGTCCCAAGTCTAGAGCTTGCGTGAATAACAAATGTGTCGACCCCTGTCCCGGAATGTGTGGCTACAACGCCGAATGCAGTGTTACGAACCACGCGCCACACTGTGACTGTCTACCTGGATATACTGGAAATCCAATTAGCGGATGCCGCCTCATTCCTGCAGAACCTAGTAAGACCCAACTACTAACCACTGCGCACTTATATAATATATATTCACGATCCACACACAAAATCCACAGTTGTACCCATCGCCCAGACCAATCCATGTCAACCCAGCCCTTGCGGACTGTATAGTAACTGTCGATCAGTAAATGGTCATGCCGTCTGCACATGCATATCGTCTTATATTGGCGCTCCGCCCAATTGTCGGCCCGAATGTATGTCCAGTTCTGAATGTGTCCAGGATCGGTCTTGCATCAATCAACGTTGCAAAGATCCATGCCCCGGTACATGCGGCTTGAACGCCAATTGCCGGACCGTCAATCATAATCCTATATGCTCGTGCAAGGCCGGCTTCACCGGTGACCCGTTCCTGCGCTGTATATACGAGGAGAAGAGTAAGCCACGACGACAACATCTACGATCACGCTTTGCATGCTCACACTTTGCTTTTTTTGTTTTTTTCTTTCTCTTTCTTGCATGTGTACTTTACGGTTGTGTATAGAAATCATACCCATTGCTAAGGATGCCAATCCATGTGCGCCAAGCCCGTGCGGGCCGAACTCACAATGCCGTGTATCTCAAAATGAACACGCTGCGTGTTCTTGCTTACCGAATTATATTGGACGCGCGCCGAATTGTCGACCCGAGTGTACTTTGAACTCCGAGTGCCCCGGCAACCGGGCCTGCATCAATCAAAGATGCCAGGATCCGTGTGTCGGAACATGCGGTTCGTTTACCTCGTGCATTGTAAATAAGCATAGACCGGTGTGCCGTTGCCTTGATCATTATTCGGGCGATCCATTCTCAGGGTGTAGCCCGATAAGTAAGCTTTGGTTCAGAGATTCGTATCGACGGAACTGCTAATTGTGTGTTCTTCCTTTTGTCTGACAGTTGAAATCCCCCCGGAAAAAGCAGAACCCTGCAACCCGTCGCCATGTGGATCTAACGCCATCTGTAAGGAGCGAAACGGTGCTGGTTCATGTGCCTGTATCGCGGACTACTTCGGCGATCCGTACAGCGAGTGTCGACCAGAGTGCGTACTGAACAGCGATTGTGCTAAGAATAGGGCCTGTGTCAACAACAAGTGTATAGATCCATGTCCTGGAGTATGTGGAGTTGCAGCCGAATGTCATGTCATCAATCATTCGCCAAGTTGCAGCTGTCCATCGGGATATACTGGAAATCCTTCAGAGTATTGTCGCGAAAAGCCCATTCGTATGTTGCCTTTTCCTTTTTCAGCACAGACTCCCTTCACAATCACATTTTTTTAGAGCATCTCCCGGTGGAGCCCTGCAGACCATCACCATGCGGCCCGTACAGCAACTGTCGTGAGGTGAACGGTCATGCGGTCTGCTCCTGCATCCAAAATCATATTGGTACCCCGCCGGCTTGTCGGCCAGAGTGCTCCGTTAGCTCGGAATGCTCCCAAGACAAGGCGTGTCTGAACCTGCGGTGCGTAGACCCATGCCCGGGCACCTGCGGCCATCAGGGTCTCTGTAAAGTTACCAATCATAATCCGATTTGTTCCTGCCCATCAGGCTATAGCGGAGATCCCTTCATACGTTGCATTAAAGAAATAAGTAAGACTGTCTTATCTGCGTTTTGGTTGTGACCCGTTTACAAAAAATTCTCATTCCTAGTTGAACCAAAAACGCCTGTCCATCAGGGCAATCCATGTGTCCCCAGCCCATGTGGACCAAACTCTCAATGCCGCGAGGTCGGCGAGACACCGGTCTGCTCATGTTCTCCCAACTTTATCGGCCGTGCCCCAAATTGCCGCCCCGAATGCACCATCAACTCTGAGTGCCCAGCAAATCTGGCCTGTATTAATGAACGCTGCAAGGACCCATGCCCCGGATCATGTGGCTTTAACGCCTATTGCAACGTTGTCAATCACTCACCGGTTTGCACGTGCGAAATCGGCTTCAGAGGAGACCCCTTCTCTGGATGCAACCCCACGCGTAAGAGCACTCACGTCTCTAACTTCGACATTAGTCTATCATTTCCCTTTTAACAGCCATCGATATCCCAGAAGAAAAGATAAGCCCATGCAGCCCCTCACCCTGCGGTCCAAACGCCCAGTGCAACGAACGCAACGGTGCCGGTTCCTGTACCTGTCTACCTGAATACTTCGGTGATCCATATAGCGGATGTCGTCCAGAGTGTGTCGCAAACAGCGACTGTCCACGAGACAAGTCATGCAACAACAACAAATGCGTTGATCCCTGCCCTGGAGTTTGTGGTCGCAACGCCGAATGCCGTGTCGTTAATCATGCTCCCAACTGCAACTGTCTACCAGGTTTCACTGGAAGTCCACTTAGCGCTTGCCACGAAATTCAAGAATTACCTCCGCAACCAAGTATGAGAGCCTAACCAAAAGCTTTTACTAACCCCTCAAATGAGTCATTTCTAAACTTGCCCCGTCTCTCTCTCGAATTCATAGAACAACCAGAAAATCCCTGTGTTCCATCGCCCTGTGGGCCATCCAGTCAATGTCGAGAAATCAACGGTCATGCTGTATGCTCTTGCCAGAGTAGCTTTATTGGGTCGCCACCCAACTGCCGGCCGGAATGTGTTGTCAGCTCTGAGTGCAGTCAAGATAGGTCGTGCGAGAATCAAAAATGTGTTGACCCTTGCCCCGGTACTTGTGGCAATGAGGCACGCTGCCAAGTTATCAATCATTACGCTGCATGCTCCTGCCCTCCAGGTTATACGGGAGATCCGTTCAATAGATGTGAAAAGATTTTATGTAAGCATGTTGGACTTTTCAGTTCTCTCACTCTCTATGGGGAAGGGGACTTGTTGGAAGAAGTGTGTTTTGTGGTAGTCTTCTCTTAAAAACTGATTCTCAGGTATAGGAATAAAGATGTTAAGGCCTCCGAAATTGATTTACTTTCGAGAACCATTTAACAAAGTCAGACAAAGTCAACTGACCTTTTCCGCGATAAATTGTCTATAGTAAAAATATGTTAGCAACTACAAACCAACCTTTTCCGACAAGCCCTCTCACCGCCTATGGTATTTTTTGCACTACTTGCATGTACTTATATATTTTTTATGTTTTTATTTATTTTTATTTTATGAATGTGTTATCTATCCAATATCCATCTATATCTACTACTACTATTATCCTGCCTGCAACCAATACTATCAACCTATACCACATATACAGTAGATAAACCCGTAGTCCCGACTGGTAATCCTTGTGTGCCATCTCCATGTGGCCCCAACTCGAAGTGTCTCGAAGTTGGTGGTTCACCTGCATGTTCCTGTCAACCCAATTATATTGGACGTCCGCCAAATTGCCGGCCCGAATGCATTAGCAGCTCGGAGTGTCCGGCCAATTTGGCGTGCATCAATCAAAAATGTAGTGATCCATGTGCGGGTGCTTGTGGCATACACACTTTGTGTACCGTCACCAAGCACAATGCACAGTGTCAATGCGACAGCGGGTATACCGGAGATCCGTTCTCTGGATGTTCGATTGTACAGAAAAGTAATGACATCTATTTAAGTCATTTTGCCTTACTAAGCTATTTTTCCTTTTACACTCTTCCCATAAATTTAGTTCAACCCACGGAAGAACCCAGGAATCCATGTAATCCATCGCCATGTGGAGCTAACTCCGTTTGTCGAGAAAGGAACGGAGTTGGATCTTGTTCCTGCTTGCCAGAGTACTTTGGTGATCCGTACAGCGGATGCCGACCAGAATGTGTGCAAAATTCCGACTGTGACCGATCGAAGGCTTGCATCAACAACAAGTGCCAGGATCCATGTCCAGGGGTGTGTGGCTTGAACGCCGAGTGCAGGGTCTTGAATCATGCTCCTAGCTGCCTGTGTATCGAAGGTTTCACTGGAGATGCGCATAGAGCTTGCAGTGTGATTGAGACTGTCACGGAGGCTCCGACAAACCCATGCCAACCTTCACCATGTGGACCATATAGCCAGTGTCGCGAGATCAATGGCCATGCTGTGTGTTCATGTAACGACGGGTATATCGGAGCTCCTCCGTCGTGTAAGCCCGAATGTGTTGTTAGCTCAGAGTGTGCACAAAACCGTGCTTGCATCAATACGAAGTGTAATGATCCATGCCCAGGAACCTGCGGATCTAGTGCCAGATGCCAAGTAGTCAACCACAATCCGATTTGTACATGTCCTCCGGGAATGACGGGAGATCCGTTTGTGTCATGCATTGAGCAGGTTGAACAAACTCGTGATCCACAAAACCCATGCGTGCCTTCGCCATGTGGCCCTAATTCACTGTGCCGCGAGATCGGCGATCAGGCGGCGTGCTCATGTCAGTCGAACTACATTGGCCGACCACCAAATTGTCGCCCCGAATGCACCAACAATGATGAATGCCAGAGCAACTTCGCATGCCATAACGAACGTTGCGTGGATCCATGCCCTGGATCTTGCGGAAATAATGCCCTTTGTAAGGTCGTCCAACATAATCCAGTATGCTCTTGCCCGGATGGTTATGAAGGAGATGCGCTGATAGGATGCTCTCTGATTCCTCCCGTGATTCCAAAGATACCACCAACTACACCTTGTGAACCGTCACCTTGTGGACCTAACGCTGAATGCCGCGAACGAAATGGAGCGGGAGCTTGCTACTGCCATGAAGGCTACGAAGGCAATGCCTACGATACCGACCGTGGTTGTAGGAGAGAGTGTGAGTCCAACGAAGACTGCCAACTTATGCAAGCTTGCGTCCGCTTTAAGTGTGTCGACCCGTGCGAGAACATTTGTGGTGAATACGCTATCTGCGGAGTTGAGAACCACGTGCCTACCTGTACCTGTCCACCCGGGTTGACAGGAGATCCATTCTTCCAGTGCAAAGAGGTGCGGGTAGTGGTGGCCGTTGAGAACCCATGTGTGCCATCCCCTTGCGGGCCGAACAGCATCTGTCGAAACATCAACAGCCAAGCAGTGTGTTCCTGCCAGAGTGGATTCATTGACCAACCACCAAATTGTAAGCCAGAGTGCGTGGTCAGTTCAGAGTGCGCTCCAGAGCGAGCGTGCGTTAACAATAAATGCGTTGATCCATGTCCACACACGTGCGGTATTGGCGCCTTATGCACCACCAAGAACCACAGCCCTATTTGCACATGTCCACGCGGGCAAACCGGAGATCCATTCGTCCAATGCACCAAGATTCGTAAGCATCCATAATATATTTGTCTCCTTTTCTCCTTCTCACAGAATTTCTATTTCTTTTCAGCAATCATCCATGATCCCGAGCCAACAGAACGACCTCCTTCCTGCGTGCCATCCCCATGTGGGCCAAACTCCAAATGCCAGGTTGTCGGAGGAAATCCAGCTTGCTCTTGTCTCCCAGACTTTATTGGAAGTCCACCAAGCTGCCGACCGGAATGCGTCCTTAACTCTGAGTGCGGTCCCACTGAAGCCTGTATCAACCAGAAATGCCGCGATCCATGCCCTGGATCATGTGGTTTCGAAGCACGGTGTCACGTACTCAACCACGTTCCGATTTGCAATTGTATCGATGGCTACACAGGAGATCCATTCGTCCGCTGCAGCATCCTGCCGCCAACAACGCAGAAACCTCTCTTAGCAGATCCATGCAATCCGTCACCATGTGGACCAAACGCCGACTGCTTCAATGGAGAGTGTCGCTGCCAAGACAACTACCAGGGAAATCCCTACGACGGATGTCGCCCCGAATGTACCCTCAGCTCCGATTGTCCTCGCGACAAAGCCTGTCTGCGTAACAAATGTGTTGATCCATGCCCGGGAACGTGCGGAATCAATGCCCGTTGTGAGGTTGTCGCCCACATCCCAGTGTGCTCATGCCTCCAAGGATTCGAAGGTGATCCATTCACCAACTGCCGCCACAAACTACCGGAACCAACTAAACCACCAGAGCCTTGCTCTCCATCACCATGTGGATCGAACAGTCAGTGTCGAAACATCAACGAACACGCTGTGTGCTCGTGCTTGGATGGATTCATTGGAGCACCACCACAGTGCAGACCAGAATGTGTTGTCAGCAGCGAATGCTCGGCCACACAAGCCTGTGTAAACAAAAAATGTGTGGATCCATGTCGTGGATCTTGTGGAATCGACGCCCGGTGCGAGGTCATCAACCATAGCCCTATCTGTGGATGTCCCCCCGGAAAGACCGGTGATCCATTCAAACGATGCTTAGATATCCCAGCCGTGCCAATTGAAAGAACCGACGAAGAAGGACCTCGTGATCCCTGCGTGCCGTCACCCTGTGGGCCAAATTCGGTTTGCAGAGTCGGCTCCAGTGGACCGTCATGTCAATGTCTGCCAGAATTCTTCGGATCCCCACCAAACTGTCGCCCAGAATGTATCATAAACCCTGACTGTCCATCAACACAGGCCTGTATTAACAACAAATGCCGCGATCCATGTCCAGGATCATGTGGAACCAACGCTGAGTGTCGGGTCATAAGTCACACCGTCTCTTGCTCATGCCCAATCGGATTCGGCGGAAACGCATTTGTCCAATGCATCCAGCAAGAAGTTGAACCACTCAAACCATGCGATCCATCGCCATGTGGAGCCAATGCCGAGTGCATTGAACGCAATGGAGCTGCCTCCTGCAAGTGCATAGATGAATACCAAGGAAATCCTTACGAGGGTTGTCGCCCAGAGTGTGTTCTCAGCTCAGATTGTGAAACTGACAAGGCTTGCATTCGCAACAAGTGTCAGGATCCATGTCCTGGAATTTGTGGACAGAATGCGCAGTGTTACGCAGTGAATCACGTGCCAAACTGTGTGTGTGTCACCGGATACTCGGGTGACCCATTCACCGCATGCCAAAGGGAAGTAGTTCCGACAGTTCCAACCATCACTAACCCATGCAGTCCATCACCATGCGGTCCGAACAGCAGATGCCGCGAAGCCAACGGAGGAGCCGTATGCTCGTGTGCTGAAAATTACATCGGAGCACCACCAAACTGCAAGCCGGAGTGTACTGTGAACGCCGAATGCTCACAAAACAAAGCCTGCTACAAATTCAAGTGCACAAACCCATGTGCGGGAACCTGCGGCATCGACGCCAAATGTGAGGTTATCAACCACAATCCAATCTGCAGTTGCCCCCTCGACATGACCGGTGATCCATTTACAAGATGCTACCAAACTCCGATTGTCAAGGATGAACCTAAGAAACCACAAAGACCTCTCAATCCATGTGTACCCAACCCATGCGGGCTGTATGCCGAGTGCCGTGCCAATGGCGAAACACCGTCATGCTCATGTCTATCATCGTACATCGGCTCACCACCAAACTGCCGACCAGAATGCATTGTCAACACTGACTGTGCCCCAGACATGTCCTGCATCGCAGAGAAGTGCCGAAACCCGTGCGAAGGATCATGTGGAATAAATTCAGAGTGTCGCATCCAAAACCATATCCCCATATGTACCTGCCGGCGAGGCTTCACCGGAGACCCATTCACCCAGTGCGTCGAGATTATCGAGGTGGTGCAACCAACCACACCTACTGATCCATGTGACCTGCAACCCTGTGGGGCTAATACCGACTGCGATGCTGGCGTGTGCACTTGTATCCGAGATTATCTCGGAGATCCCTATGTCGGATGCCGTCCAGAGTGCACGCTCAGCACAGACTGCTCGCCAAACAAAGCGTGTCTCAACAAACACTGCGTCGATCCATGCCCGGGAACCTGTGGCGAACAAGCTCAATGTGACGTATCCAACCACATTCCCATCTGCAGCTGCCCAAAGGGCTACACTGGTGATCCATTCATTCGATGTCGTCCAGAAGTCAAGATCGAACGACCCAACGAGCCATGCAATCCTTCACCATGCGGACCCAATAGCATCTGCCATGTCTCAGCATCTGGAGCTGTTTGCGCTTGCCAAACGGGAATGCTTGGATCTCCGCCAGCGTGCAAGCCGGAGTGCCTAACCAGTTCAGAGTGTTCTCTACAAACAGCATGTCTCAACAAAAAATGCGTCGATCCATGTCCAGGAGCCTGTGGTCAATATGCCAAATGTCAAGTTATTAACCACAATCCCGTGTGCAGTTGCAACGCTGGTTTCACCGGTGATCCATTCACACGTTGCTACGAAGAACCAAAGGTGGCTGAACCGATAACACCATCTAATCCATGCCTGCCTACACCATGTGGCCCGAACTCAGACTGCAAGGTCATCAATGACAGCCCGGCTTGTTCATGCCTTGAAACATTCATTGGCACACCACCCAACTGCCGTCCTGAATGCACCATCAATCCAGAGTGTCCATCCACCAAAGCCTGCATTCGACAAAAGTGCGGTGATCCATGCCTTGGATCGTGTGGATTCAATGCTCGCTGCTCAGTGGCCAACCATATGCCGATTTGTTCCTGTGAGAGCGGTTTCACCGGAGATCCATTCACCGGATGTCAAGCCATACAAGGTAGGATTGTACATGATTTTTCTAGTTAGGCAAGGCAAAAGCTTGGAAGTAAACTTTTTTATGGACTAGAGGGCTTCATAATAATTATATTGGATGCATTATATCTTATAACAGAGCTTTTCGCCTTGATACTGGCGCCAGGTTGTAAGACAGAATTTCGTCAAAATAAGAAATATATTTTGAAATGTGACGAAATCTATCCACCTGGCTAAGGTATGAACACATACACAAGTTAGAACATAGCAACATTTTTATGTCATGCAAAACTGCACTTTGCATTTTTGCTAAAACGTTTTTTTTTTCAACTGTTCGACATCACACTTCACACTATCAACTGAGTGCAAAACTAATCGCACTTTAAAATAGAATAAGTATACGTATGACCCAAGCAAAGGGATCAATCACTTTTTTCACTCAATGATTTTAAACAACCAAGTTTGATACGACACCTGCAACGTCAAATTATGTCACTTTATGTTTCACGTATTTTTCAGTTCGGTAAGTTTTAAGAAATGCCGTCTCACGATCACGAAGACAAGGTCACTCGAATAAGTAGAGAAATAAACACCAGGACACGGCACTTCTATCACTTCAAGCTTTTCGAAGGCTATTTCAGAATAGGAAGCAACCATACTTACCACGCGATTGGCACAATTCCTTTTTAAATCGAATCGGAATCCTGACGATTCAATTTTTTTTTTAAATATATTTCCAAGGGCTCGTGTTTAATTGACTATTGCGTCCGTCCGTATCTAGGCGAAATTTCTATTCAAGTACTAGAATCAAGGCGCAGCGGCTTAGTGGTTAGTGTGTTCGACTACTAAGAGAGGGGTCCTTTCCCGGAAAAAAAAAGAAATTACATCTTAAGGTTTATTCCACTGCACCACCTCTCGCGAACGTCTGACAAACGTCCGAAAGACTGCACCTTCATGAAAGAGCTTCTCATTTAGACGTTTAGACTCGGCATAAAATTGTAGATCTCTTCCAATCTTCACAAAAATTAAAAACTCACAAAAACCAATGGTTGTGAGAAGCTAGGCCTAGGGTCCCTTCGGATCTGGTGCACCAACAATTTAAATATTGTTTTTGAAGCGAATATAGCTTTTTTACGGACGGTCGGTGGGTCACGCATATAAATTATTCAAAAAGATGGGGAGTAAACCGAAAAAAATCGTCACCGTAGCGTTAACTTCCCCCTCCATGGCGCACTTGGAAGATGAAAACTCTAGAACGGCTCCACCGATTTGGATGATTTTTGTTTTGTGTTGTTCGTCTTGATTCAGGGATGGTTTAGGAAAAAAGAAAAGTCGAAAAATTCTTAAATATATGTGTGTAGAGAGCGAAAGAGGAACAGAGAGAGTAATCTAAACTAACTGGCACTATGAAAAATTAAAATGAATTTTAAATAGGCCGCCACGTAACACGGGCCAATACTTTACGTCCAATGATTCGCTTCTTTCGGCCGTCCCACGACAGCTCGATTTTTTTTTTTTTTTTACTAAAATCAAGGCTGCTTGGTCGAGTTATTAAAAAAAGACTCTTTAAATATTTATTGAAATTTAAACTATTTAAACTTAGCTTAACATTGGTACCAGTGCCGACCTTGGCCCTTCAGGCGTCTCGGGTGAGATTCTCTTCAGCGCCCCTTTTTGTCTTATAGTAAGACTCTTATACAGATCATTTATATACGTATTGAAAGCCAAGAAGAAAACCTTAGCTACCAATTAAATGCTACGCAAAAAGACCAGAAAACTGTACCTTTTATGTTTTCATATGGAAACTACTGATTCGATCGCGATATTATGTAGTCTATGTCCGCCTCAGTATCACAAGTTAACGATCGAGGAATTTAATTGCAAAAAAAAGTTGGTAGGCTTACCTATAATAGCGTACCTAAGGCTGCCCTATTTGGTGTAGAGTTAGTTTAGATCTGCTCCCACCTAGTTTTGATCATTTGCCAGTTTGTAAGTAGCAAATTATTTTTTAGTTACCAACTAAAAGGCTATTTTAAAAGTGGTCCCAATTCGTTTGCAACTTACATACTTACAATGTTCGGCCCGTCTATGTTCTATACGTATGACTTTGGGAGTCCTTGGGTTCTACAAGGCCTAATTGCGATTGTGTGCCATTCTTAGCCATGTACCTCAGTTCCCTCCAATTCCTCTTCAATTACCGGGACTCATCTTCCACTCTTGAATGCCATATATTGTACGAACGGATCCGAACAGCTCTTCTTCCATCGTGCGTTAATACCAGTTGGAGAAGACCATGAGAAGGAGGTAGACAAAGAAAGAAAAGTTGGGAAACCACCGAACAGCCCAAAAATGTAGGACCAAGTCATCCCAATATCAATTGTGCTCTTTAAACCCAAAAAGTCGTGCATAATTAAACCAAGTACCATCAAAACTTAGTTGAAAAGTGTGCAGCGTCGAATGTTTGATCGCAGCTAAAATACCTTTTTTCAAGCTTGTTCTAGTTTGTTAGATACACTTTTTAAAATTTATTTTTCCAGTAAAAATCAATTTTCAGACTGTTCCGCACAAAGCATTGTTAAACGGTCCTCTCTAACATCCGGCTAGGGGCTAAATGCAAGAGACCACAAACGAAATGCTGATTCCACGCTGACGCAATTCTGTACGAACTGTCTGAATTCGCGCCAACTGGAAGTGTTGAACTAATCCGAAAGTTGACGTTTACTGTTGTTTTATATAATATATTTTACTACATACTGCAATGCCTAACGCGCTAATGCTAAAGTTATTTGGAACAATCGTCAAGCCTTTTTACGCCAACAATATTATAACGCTAAACGTAACTGCCTTTATGTTCACCCTTAACTCTGTATGCCTTTATTGTCTGAACCTGCCTCTAAAACCGTAGTCTGCCATTGAAAAACCCAAACCAGCCTCTAGTTATTTAAGGTCCTAATCGTAACCCTGGTAGTCTAAGTTCTGCGTTAAATTGAACAAAACCGCTTTTCACAAAAACCATAGGTTTGACTCCTAGTGGTGTGTAGTCGTAATCATGTAATCATTTTACACCACACAAACAGAATACACACGCAAAAACAAATTAAATTGGTAATCGAAGCCCTCACACGTACAGCAGAAAGTACTGCGAGGGTTTCGTACAAAAAGAAAACACACACTGATATCGCCTTAACCCTAACATTCTGCCTGAATTAAAGAGTACACGCTTGACATCAGGCGATGTTATAACCTAGAAACTGCCTTTTCCCGTCCCCGAAAAACCTAACTTTAGAGTCTGAGTCTGCTTAGAAATTAAGATACACCGCAATCAACAAAACAAACACTGCCTTAACAAAAATGCACCTAAAAACGTAATTATAATATTAATCAACAGCAAAATTAATGAACACTGTCAGCGCTATATGCAACGCACATTTTGCATTAACCAACAAACAGCAACAAATTACAACAACAGACACCTAATCAACAGGCGACTTACGTAGAGTAGTCCGCTTATTTTTGTAACCAGGTGTGTGCCGAACTAATCTCTTGAAAACCATTGAAAACGATATCTAATGGTCTTGTCTGTGTTTCTCTCTCCTTTTCTCCCTTTCTGCCTTTTAGAAATCAGCTATGAAAGTGTAACCCCATGTGAGCCGAATCCATGTGGTTCCAATGCCATTTGTCGCGAACAAAACGGAATTGGATCGTGTCAATGTCTGGCCGAACATTTCGGAGACCCATATCAAAGTTGCCGCCCCGAGTGTATTCTCAACTCCGATTGCCCTACGAATCGAGCTTGTACTCAAAATAAGTGCCGAGACCCGTGTCCCGGCACATGTGGTTCGAACGCTGAATGTAGGGTTGTGAATCATATACCGTCTTGTAGTTGCCGATTGGGATATTCCGGTGATCCGTACCGATATTGTAACCTTATACCTGAAAAACGTAAGAAGGGTTGAAGTCTTACTAGCGGAACTCGGCGCATGACCTTCTCTAAATTTTTTTTTTTGTAGCAATTCGTCTATTGGAAGCCACGAACCCCTGTCTGCCAACACCTTGTGGACCGAATAGTCAGTGCCGTGAACTTAGTGGCCAAGCGGTGTGTTCGTGTCTCGAAAACTACATCGGACTTCCTCCATCTTGTCGCCCAGAGTGTGTGCTAAGTACTGAATGTCCATCGGATAAGGCGTGTATTCAGCAACGCTGCAAGGACCCGTGCGAAGGTACCTGTGGCCTGAATTCAGAATGCCGAGTTCGAAATCACAGTCCGCTCTGCTCTTGTCGCCGTGGATTTACTGGGGATGCATTTACAAGATGTTTCCCAATTCCGCCTCTTCCATCGAGACCTGTGACCAAAATCGAACAGGACCCTTGTGTTCCGTCACCATGCGGACAAAACTCTCAGTGTCGCAATCTTAACGGCCTTCCTTCTTGCTCCTGTCTGGCCACTTATATTGGCGCCCCACCGAATTGCCGCCCTGAGTGCACGATCAGTGCTGAATGCGCAAGCGACAAGGCTTGCATTCGCGAAAAGTGCATTGATCCATGTCCAGGGTCGTGCGGATTTGGTGCAGAGTGCAGTGTAGTTAACCACACGCCGATTTGTGTTTGTGCCGTTGGGTTTACTGGTGATCCGTTCAAAAGCTGTAGCCCGGCCCCAACGCCCCCTATTTTAAGTAAGTCATTCTTCATGTCTTTTGTTTTGTTTCGTTTTCTTAAACAGTCTTGGTTAGGTGAACCTATTGATCCCTGCAACCCATCGCCGTGCGGAGCTAATGCCGAGTGTAGCGCCGGAATCTGTCGCTGCCTGCCACAGTATCATGGGGATCCCTACGCCGGATGTCGCCCAGAATGTGTTCTCAACTCGGATTGTTCGAGAGACAAGGCTTGTATAAGGAACAAGTGTGTAAATCCGTGTCCGGGAACATGTGGTGATAATGCGATCTGTGACGTTATCAATCACATTCCGATGTGCAGATGTCCCGAGGGTACTGCTGGCAGTGCCTTCATCAGATGTAGCCCTGTTAGAAGTATGGACTGTCAAAACATTTTTAGGTGCCCTATATAACATGTTCTTCATTTGTAGAACTTTTGATCACAAACCCCTGTCAACCAAGCCCCTGCGGACCAAACAGTCAATGCAGGGAGGTGAACCAACAGGCTGTCTGCTCTTGCCTTCAAAACTACATAGGTAGCCCCCCGACCTGCCGTCCCGAATGCACATCGAACTCGGAATGCTCTCCAACTCAAGCGTGTCTAAACCAAAGATGTAGAGATCCTTGTCCGGGAACTTGCGGAGTCGGTGCAAGATGTACTGTGGTTAACCATAGTCCATTCTGCACCTGCCCCGAACGCTTCAGTGGAAATCCATTCGTCCGATGTCAAGCTATAAGTATGCGATTGTCAATCTCCAAGCTTAGCCTCTGTTAACCTTGAATATACCCCTCCAGTAGTTGAACCAGTTCATGACATTGTTGACCCATGCCGCCCATCACCCTGCGGACCGTTTTCGCAATGCAAACCGATTGGAGAAGCGCCATCATGCTCGTGCTTGGAGAACTACACAGGGCGCCCGCCGAATTGCAGGCCAGAATGCGTCACGAGCTCGGAATGCCCAAGTACCTTAGCCTGTATCAACCAAAAGTGCAAAGACCCATGTCCAGGACGCTGTGGACTAAATGCCGAGTGCCGAGTTGTTAGCCACACGATTATGTGCATATGCGCTGCTGGGTATACGGGTGATCCATTCATTCAATGCGATGTTCCACAGCCAACAGCAGTCGAATCTCTAGATCCCTGCCATCCAAGTCCATGCGGATCGAATGCCGAATGCAGGAAACGAAATGAAGCTGCTTCTTGTCAGTGTTTTAAGGATTACTTTGGCAATCCCTATGAAGGATGTCGTCCCGAATGTGTTCAAAACTCCGATTGCCCATCGAACAAAGCTTGCATGCAAAATAAATGCTTCGACCCTTGCCCAGGAACTTGTGGACAAAATGCTGAATGTCAAGTTGTCAACCATGTCCCGTCTTGTAACTGCTTTGCTGGATATACCGGCGATCCTTACAGATACTGCAACCAACCATCGCAACGTAAGATAGTTGTACCGACTTATAGCTCATTTTACGGGAATTTGTTTCTTTAGCTATTATCAAGGAGTATGTGAATCCATGCCAACCGTCACCCTGCGGTCCCAACAGCCAGTGTCGGGAAGTGAATAGTCAAGCAGTCTGCTCGTGTCTCCCCGCATACGTTGGCAGCCCACCATCTTGTCGTCCCGAGTGTACTATAAGCTCAGAATGCTCTGCGGATAAGGCCTGCATCAATCAGAAGTGTGTCAACCCATGCGAAGCCAAGCCCTGTGGCAACAACGCCGAATGTAGGGTGCGGAACCACAGCCCTATCTGCACATGCAGGTCAGGTTTTACTGGAGATGCGTTTATACGGTGCTTCCCTATTCCACCACGTAAGGAATACGAAAAGTTACTTACACCGTCAGTCTCCTTAATGTGTTGTCTTCCATTAGCCCCACCAGTGGTCCTGAAGGAGGATATTCGTGATCCTTGTCAACCGTCCCCATGTGGCCCTTACTCAGAGTGCCGCAATATCAATGGCGTGCCGTCATGCTCCTGCTTGACAACGTATATTGGTGTCCCACCGAACTGTAGACCTGAGTGTACAATCAACGCTGAGTGTTCCAGTGACCGCGCATGTATTCGAGAGAAGTGTGTAGATCCTTGTCCTGGAGCTTGTGGTTTGAACACGTTCTGTCGTGTTATCAACCACACTCCATCTTGCGCCTGTATCGAGGGATACATTGGCAATCCTTTCACAAACTGTCATCCAAAGCCTCCAGAACGTAAGAGTCTATATCCTTTAGGTTTACAAAGCTCATCGTTTTCCCCAATAGCAACTTCACCACCAGTTTTCGATGATCCTTGTAACCCGTCGCCGTGTGGTCCTAATGCCAACTGCAATAACGGACAATGTACTTGCATAGCTGAGTACCAAGGAGATCCCTATATTGGGTGCCGTCCCGAATGTGTTCTCAACTCCGACTGTCAATCAAATCGCGCATGCCTCCAAAACAAATGCAAAGATCCGTGCCCAGGAACCTGCGGAATTAATGCCCTCTGTGACGTAAACAACCATATCCCAATGTGTAGATGTCCCGATGAAATGTCTGGCAATGCCTTCTTCGAATGCAGACCTGTTCCAAGTAAATATAATCCCCCTTCCCCCCTTCGCCTTGAATACTTTGTTCACTTGTCAACGTTTCTCAGAACCAATAGCGACTAACCCTTGCCAACCTTCGCCTTGCGGACCAAACAGCCAGTGCCGGATCGTTCAAGAAACGGCAGTCTGCTCTTGCATCCCGGAATATATCGGTAGCCCGCCACAGTGCCGACCAGAGTGTACCACCAATTCTGAGTGCGCCCCCAGCCAAGCATGCCAGAATATGAAATGCAGAGATCCCTGCCCAGGAACTTGTGGATTCAATGCCAAGTGCAATGTTGTCAATCACAATCCATTCTGTAGCTGTCCAGAGAGGTTCTCTGGAAATCCGTTCATCCGCTGCGAACGAATAAGTAAGATCTTGCCAAACTCATCGTTGGATGACCATTAACCATTCAATATTTTTCTTAGTTGAACCAGTCAGGGATATTGTGCCAGTGAATCCATGCACTCCATCACCATGTGGACCGAACTCTGAATGTCGTGTCTCTGGTGATAGTCCATCATGCTCTTGCCTACCGTCGTTCCTTGGTTCCCCACCAAATTGCCGCCCCGAATGTGTGTCCAACTCGGAGTGTTCAAACACCTTGGCGTGCATCAACCAGAAATGTGTTGACCCCTGTCCCGGACTCTGTGGCAGCAACGCCCAGTGTCGGGTTATTTCGCACACGCCAACGTGCCTTTGTGGAGTCGGATTTACTGGTGATCCATTCACTCAGTGCGTCGAGATTCCTCCCAATATAGAACCATTGAACCCTTGTAACCCCAGTCCGTGTGGAACAAACGCCAAGTGCGAGGAACGCGGCGGAGCCGGATCTTGTCAATGTTTGCCTGAGTACTTTGGCAATCCTTATGAGGGATGTCGCCCCGAGTGCGTGCTCAACTCTGATTGCCCTTCGAATCGTGCCTGCCTGCAGAACAAATGCAGAGATCCATGCCCCGGCACTTGCGGACAGAACGCCGAGTGTCAAGTTATTAACCACGTGCCATCATGCAGCTGCTTCTCTGGATATAGCGGAGACCCGTACCGCTTGTGTAGTATCGAGAAAGAACGTAAGATTGTCCCACAGATTGACACGAGAACTCCGATTTTTACGCAAATTTCCCTTTATAGCAATCCGCGAGTACGTCAATCCCTGCCAACCGTCCCCGTGTGGTCCAAACAGTCAATGTCGAGAGATCAACAGTCAGGCAGTTTGTTCATGCCTACCGGAGTACATAGGTAGCCCACCAGCTTGTAGGCCAGAGTGTACGGCGAGCTCAGAATGTGCCGCCGATAAGGCCTGCGTGAATCGAAAATGCGTGGATCCATGCCCTGGAACTTGTGGACAAAATGCAGAGTGTAGGGTACGAAATCACAGCCCTATCTGTTCGTGTCGAGTAAGTTTCACTGGTGATCCCTTTACTCGATGCTTCAGTATACCTGTAGTACCACCACCTCCAACCAAAGACGTCTACCGCGATCCATGCGTACCGTCTCCATGTGGGCCGAACTCACAATGCCGCGAGATCCGTGGTTCACCGTCATGCTCATGTCTGCCTAGTTATATCGGCGCCCCACCCAACTGTCGTCCAGAGTGCTCACTTAACTCAGAGTGTCCAAGCAACCAGGCCTGCATCAATGAGAAATGCCGTGATCCATGTCCCGGGTCGTGTGGAATCAGCGCCATCTGCAATGTCATTAATCACACGCCAATTTGTACCTGCATTGTTGGATATACTGGTGATCCGTTTACAGTGTGCAACCCAGAGCCTCCTCCAGTGGAACGTAAGACTACGCAGAAATTCAAAATCATTGACATTAATAAATAAAACATTCCCCTAGCCGAAGTTTTTAAGGACGACCCGTGCAATCCCACTCCTTGCGGTGCAAATGCCAACTGTAACAATGGGCAGTGCACTTGTATTCCCCAGTACCATGGTGATCCCTACTCCGGCTGTCGCCCAGAGTGTGTTCTTCACTCTGACTGTTCCAGAGACCGAGCCTGTATTCGAAACTCCTGCGTTGACCCCTGTCCAGGTACCTGTGCTACAAGTGCCATCTGTGAAGTCTTGAATCACATCCCTATCTGCAAATGTCCTGACGGAATGCAAGGCAATGCATTCATTCAGTGTGTTCCTAGTCCAAGTATGGATAAATGGATTATAATTCTCCCCGCTTGTTGTAACAGATTTCCATCCACAGAGCTGCAAACGCCATCGAACCCGTGCCAACCAACACCCTGTGGCCCGAATAGCAGATGCCAAGAGATCAACCAGCAGGCCGTCTGTTCTTGTGTAGAACGGTTTGTGGGAAGCCCACCATTCTGCCGACCAGAGTGCACAACGAACTCCGAATGTTCACTAAATCAAGCTTGCTTGAATCAAAAATGTACTGATCCATGTCCGGGCACTTGTGGTGCTAATGCCAAGTGTCAAGTGGTCAATCATAGCCCGTTCTGTCGTTGCCCTGATCGATACTCTGGCAACCCGTTCATCAGCTGTCAACTAATAAGTATGCACCTATTAACAACACCCTTAAAGCCCCTTCTCAAAATGTATTTTCTCCCAGTTCAACCAGTCCGCGATGTAGTGAAGGTGGCACCATGTACACCATCGCCATGCGGGCCATATTCAGAATGCCGAGTTGTCGGTGAAAGCCCATCGTGCACTTGTCTCGCATCGTACATTGGTAGCCCACCGAACTGTAGACCGGAGTGTTTGACTAGCTCCGAGTGTTCCAGCAACCAAGCTTGCCTCAACCAACGTTGCAAGGACCCGTGTCCTGGCTTATGCGGTAGTGGAGCTGAATGTCGGGTGCTTAGTCACACTCCGAGCTGCCTATGCCCAGTGGGCTATCAAGGCGATCCATTTGTTCAGTGCACGGTTGTGAGGATTCTGCAATTGGATCAGATTGATCCATGTCAACCAAGTCCGTGCGGCTCGAATGCACAGTGTATTCGAAAGAACGGGGCGGGAGCCTGTCAATGCTTACCTGAGTACTTTGGAAACCCCTACGAGGGATGTCGCCCTGAGTGTGTGCTAAACTCCGACTGTCCATCGAACAAGGCCTGTCTTCAGAACAAATGCAGAGATCCATGTCCAGGAACTTGTGGACAAAACGCGATCTGTAACGTTGTCAACCATCTGCCAACTTGTGCCTGTATCACGGGCTACTCCGGAGATCCGTACAAATTCTGCCAAGTAGAACGCGAACGTGAGTTTGTGTTTTTAAATATAGACACCTCCAAGGACCAGTTAACGTATTTCAAACCCCCTTTAGCCATCAAGGAATATGTGAACCCTTGCCAGCCAACTCCATGTGGACCGAACAGTCAATGTCGGGAGATAAATTCTCAAGCGGTCTGCTCTTGTCTGCCAACCTTTGTGGGAAGCCCACCGGTTTGTAGACCCGAGTGCACCATCAACACAGAGTGCCCATCAGACCGTGCCTGTATCAACCAAAAGTGCCAAGATCCATGTCCTGGAACAT
Source organism: Cheilosia vernalis (assembly GCA_949126925.1). NCBI lineage: Eukaryota > Metazoa > Arthropoda > Insecta > Diptera > Syrphidae > Cheilosia > Cheilosia vernalis. Next base: position 7,384,435 of record OX421362.1, read on the forward strand.
GCGGAACAAGCGCCACCTGCCGGGTGAACAACCACAGCCCACTGTGTAGCTGTAAATCAGGATACACCGGTGATCCCTTCTCCAGGTGCTATCCGATTCCTCGTAAGTTTCCGAAACAATTAGCAAAGTATATTTCTAATCGGTCCCCCAACTCAAACAGCTGCACCAACTATCATTCAACGCGAGCCACAAGACCCTTGTGTTCCATCTCCCTGCGGGCCAAATGCTGTATGTCGCGCCATCAACGAGTTGCCATCATGCTCATGCCTTCCCAACAACATTGGGGCCCCACCAAACTGCCGCCCTGAGTGCACAATCAACTCGGAATGTCCTAGCAACCAAGCGTGTATCAATGGCAAATGCCGCGACCCTTGTCCAGGATCATGTGGACTCGCTGCCGTGTGTAACGTTATCAATCACACGCCGACTTGTGTGTGCCCCGTGGGATACACTGGTGATCCGTTTACATATTGTCAACCTGAACCACCACAACGACGTAAGGACTGATTAGCCCTTCTGATATATCTTACTTTTAACTGTCCTGCTCTTAGCTATTCTTTCTGAAGACCCCTGCAATCCATCACCATGCGGTGCCAATGCTATTTGCTCTAAGGGCCAGTGCACCTGCCTTCCCGAGTATCAGGGTGACCCATACTCCGGATGCCGTCCAGAGTGCGTTCTGAATACCGACTGTGCTAGGGATAAGGCTTGCATTCGCAGTAAATGCGTTGATCCTTGTCCGGGCACATGCGGCACAAATGCTGTCTGTGATGTCATAAACCATATACCTATGTGTAGATGTCCCGATGGAATGTCTGGCAACGCGTTCGTTCAATGCTCGCCAGTTCCACGTAAATATTTGAGAAACTCCTATATTTTCCGTCCAGTCATGCACTTCCCTTTTCAGCCCCAACCGTCAAAAACCCATGTCGACCATCACCATGCGGCCCGAACAGCCAATGCCGAGAGGCTAACAACCAAGCCGTATGCTCATGTGTACTAGGCTTTATAGGAAGCCCACCAACCTGCCGTCCAGAGTGCACAGCCAATCAGGAGTGCGCCTCCATTCTGGCGTGTGTTAACCAGAAATGCCGCGATCCATGTCCAGGATCCTGTGGCCGCAACGCTAAGTGCACTGTAGTAAACCACAACCCATACTGCACATGCCTTCCGCATTACACTGGCAGCCCCTTCGTCGCCTGCCAAGAGATCATTGAACGCCCTCAGGACCCCGTTGTGCAAGATCCCTGTCAACCATCGCCCTGTGGACCGAACTCCGAATGCCGTAGCATAGGAGAAGCTCCATCCTGCTCGTGTTTGGAAGGCTTTTTCGGAAGTGCGCCCTACTGCAAACCGGAATGCGTATCTAACTCTGAATGTGCAAGTAACCTGGCATGTATCAATCAGCGCTGCAAAGATCCATGCATTGGCCTTTGTGGCCTGAATGCAGAGTGCCGCGTGGTCAGCCACACACCCATGTGCATCTGCACAGCTGGCTTTACAGGAGATCCGTTCAGTCAGTGCGCTGTTGTTAGGCAACTTCCTCCTGAAGTCATTAACCCTTGTAATCCCAGCCCGTGTGGATCTAATGCCAACTGCATTGAGCGAAATGGCGCTGGTGCTTGTCAGTGTCTACCGGAGTACTTCGGCAACCCCTACGAGGGCTGTCGACCAGAATGTGTACTTAACTCTGACTGCCCATCGAATCGAGCTTGTGTTCAACAAAAATGCAGAGACCCCTGCCCGGGTACATGTGGACAGAACGCGGAGTGCAACGTCATGAACCACGCACCCAATTGCAACTGCTTCGTGGGATACACTGGAGATCCATACCGTTTCTGCAATATACCTCAAGAACGTAAGCCTCCACCCCAACCCAATGTATGATTTCGTACTAACTTATGTCTTACCGTTCGTCTAACCCATTAGCAATAAGCCACGAGTACGTAAACCCCTGCCTGCCAACTCCATGCGGCCCCAACAGCCAATGTCGGGAGGTCAACAGTCAGGGAGTCTGCTCTTGCCTGCCCGAGTTTATAGGAGTCCCACCATCATGTAGGCCCGAGTGTACATCGAGCTCAGAATGCTCCGCTGATAAGGCTTGCATAAACCGCAAATGTGTAGACCCATGTCCTGGAACTTGTGGGCAAAATGCCGAGTGCAGAGTGCGTAATCATAGCCCCATATGTACGTGTATAAATGGCTTTACCGGAGATGCCTTTGTCCGATGCTTCCCAGTACCACGTGAGACCTTTTTATAAAACGCACCTAAGAACTCCCACCCCTAACTTATATTTATCCGCAGCACCACCACCACCTCAAGAAGTGGAAGTATACCGCGATCCATGCGTGCCCACACCTTGTGGTCCGAACTCTCAGTGCCGCAATCAAAATAACTCCCCATCATGCTCCTGCCTTCCTGAGCACATTGGAGCCCCACCGAACTGTCGACCTGAATGCACATTGAACTCGGAATGTGTCAGCAATAGGGCTTGTATTCGTCAGCACTGTGTTGATCCATGTCCGGGATCTTGTGGATTTGCGGCCACCTGTAACGTCATCAATCACACACCAAGCTGCCAATGTCCAGTTGGGTATACTGGTGACCCGTTCGTTAATTGCCATCCAGCTCCTTCACCCCGTAAGCCTTCATTGCGACACTCAATGTCCTCAGAGATTTATAATCCCCTTTCAGCACCGTTGCGTGAGGAAGAACGTGATCCATGCAACCCGAACCCTTGTGGTTTTAACGCCATCTGTCAGGGCGGTCAGTGTTCCTGTATTCCTGAATACCAAGGCAACCCTCTAGTGGGATGCAGACCTGAATGTGTCCTCAATTCCGACTGTTCTCGCGATCGCGCTTGTATCCGCAGTAAATGTGTAGATCCCTGTCCAGGAACTTGTGCCCCCAGCGCCATTTGTGAGGTGCACAATCACGTTCCAATGTGTCACTGTCCGGAGGGAATGACAGGAAACGCCTTTAGTCAGTGCATTCCAGCTCAGGGTAAATTTTTATATTAGTTACTCACTCAGACCGCCCTATAATTTTGCATATCCTCAGTTGAGTTGTTTGTGAACCCCTGCCAACCATCACCCTGCGGACCGAACAGTCAATGCAGGGAGATAAATATCCAAGCTGTCTGCTCTTGTCTCCCGACCTTTATTGGAAGCCCACCCACCTGCCGCCCAGAATGTACTACCAACTCAGAGTGCGCCCCGAATCAAGCCTGTCAAAATCAGAAATGCCAAGACCCTTGTCCCGGAACCTGCGGTCAATACGCGAAGTGTTCCGTGGTCAACCACAATCCGTTCTGCTCCTGTCCTGAGAGTTATACGGGAAATCCATTTGTACTCTGCCAGAGAATAAGTAAGATTCATTTGTTTCCTCTTATACCTGATGTAACTTTACACTCCTCTCCAGTTATACGTGATCCAGAACCCTCTAACCCCTGTCAGCCATCACCTTGTGGACCGAACTCGGAGTGCCGCAACATCAATGGCTCTCCGTCGTGCTCATGCCTTGAGCTATTCACCGGTAGCCCACCGAATTGTCGACCAGAATGCGTTACCAATACCGAATGTCCTACAACTCAAGTTTGTGTCAATCAGCGCTGCATGGACCCATGTCCGGGATTGTGCGGCCTCAGTGCCATTTGCCGAGTGATAAGCCACACCCCGATGTGTACCTGTGAAATTGGCTTCACCGGAGATCCCTTCGTCCAATGTAACGCAGTTCGCGTCCTTCCTCCGGAAGTAATTGATCCCTGTAACCCAAGTCCCTGCGGAGCGTTTGCCGAGTGCCATCAACAAAATGGCGTTGGCTCCTGTCAATGTCAGCCTCAGTACTTTGGCAACCCCTACGAGGGATGCCGCCCTGAGTGTGTCTTGAACTCTGATTGCCCTTCGAACAAGGCTTGTGTTCAGAACAAGTGCAAAGATCCGTGTCCAGGAATTTGTGGACAAAACGCCGAGTGTCATGTACTGAATCACCTTCCATCGTGTGTGTGCCGGTTTGGACACACAGGAGATCCATACCGATATTGTGCTCCAGAGACAAAACGTAAGAGTCCTATTGAGCGCGCCAAGTCCCTATCTATTTATGTACAATCTTTCACAGCCGTCCTACAAGAGTACGTTAATCCATGCCAACCATCACCCTGTGGTCCAAACAGTCAATGCAAAGAAGTCAACGGTCAATCTGTATGCTCGTGTCTTCCAAACTACATAGGCACTCCGCCAGGTTGCCGTCCAGAGTGTACCATCAGTTCAGAGTGTAACCTCGACAAGAGTTGTGTTAACCAGAAATGTATCGACCCTTGTCCAGGAACCTGCGGAACGAATGCTGAGTGTCGTGTTCACAACCACAGCCCTCTATGTTCATGTAGAAATGGCTTCACTGGTGATCCCTTCACTCGGTGCAGCCCAATTCCACGTGAGACTTTTATTCCAATTTCAATTCTTCAGGTGACTAACTTTGAATCTGTAGCTCCTCCAACAATTGCCGTGCCTGAAAAAATTCGTGACCCTTGCCTGCCGTCGCCCTGTGGCCCCAACTCTCAATGTCGCAACTCGAACGGTCAAGCATCATGCACCTGCCTTTCGAACTTCTTCGGAGCTCCCCCCAACTGCCGTCCAGAATGTGTAACCAATCCAGAATGTTCCAGCAATTTGGCCTGCATCAACAATCGTTGCATTGATCCCTGTCCGGGATCATGCGGTTTGAACGCTTTGTGTAATGTCATCAACCACACCCCGATCTGCTCATGCATTCAGGGATATGTGGGTGATCCATTTACCAGCTGTCAAGTTGCACCGGAACGTAAGGATTTTCTGAAACAATCTTGTACAAACCTAATCTCGCTCCCTCTCTCTTAAAGCAAAACCAGTCGAAAAGGACGATCCATGCAATCCTTCCCCTTGCGGGGCCAACGCTATCTGCAACAACGGCCAATGCGCATGCATTTCTGACTACCAAGGCGACCCCTACATTGGCTGTCGCCCCGAATGTGTTCTGAGCACTGAATGTCCGCCCAATAAGGCGTGCATCCGTAACAAATGTGCGGATCCTTGTCCGGGAACCTGCGGTTTTAGTGCTATCTGCGAGGTGCTCAATCACATCCCGATGTGTCGCTGCCCTGAAAATATGGCTGGAAATGCGTTCGTCCAATGCAACCCCATCCGACGCGACCCAGAAAACATTAATCCTTGCAGTCCCTCACCATGTGGTCCAAGCTCACGTTGCCGGGAGTTCCAAGGCACCGCTGTCTGCTCATGTATCGAAGGGTTCATGGGAAATCCACCGACCTGTCGCCCTGAATGTACCAGCAACACAGAATGCGCCCCTTCGTTAGCTTGTCAAAACCAGAAATGCATAGACCCATGTCCAGGAACCTGTGGTCTTGGCGCTAGATGCACCGTGGTCAACCATAATCCATTCTGTACCTGCCCACAAGGATTCACAGGATCGCCTTTCGTGCGTTGCCAACAAATAATAGCTCCGATCAAGGATGAACCCAAGAATCCCTGCCAACCATCACCCTGCGGACCAAACTCTCAATGCCGTGCTGTTGGCGATTCCCCGTCGTGCTCGTGCTTACATGAATTCATCGGAGCTCCACCGAATTGCCGACCCGAATGTGTAACCAACTCCGAATGTCCCAGCAACAAGGCCTGTCTTAACCAGAAATGCAAAGATCCCTGCCCCGGACTCTGCGGTAGCAATGCCGAGTGCCGCGTGGTCAGTCATACAGCCATGTGCCTTTGTACCCAAGGATTCACCGGTGACCCTTTCTCTGGTTGCTCGCCAATACCTCCAGCTGTGGACGAAACCAGACCTTGTGATCCAAACCCTTGTGGAGTCAACGCCGAGTGCAGAGAGGTCAACAACGCCGGTTCCTGCCAATGCTTGCCCGAATACTTTGGCAACCCTTACGAGGGATGTCGACCGGAATGTCTGCAAAACTCTGATTGCCCATCGAACCGAGCATGTGTGAACCAAAAATGCAAAGACCCGTGTCCCGGTGTTTGTGGACAGAACGCCCTATGTAACGTCATCAATCATCTACCTACTTGTGACTGCCTGTCAGGGTACACTGGTAACCCGTACCGGTACTGCTCCATCCCCGAGAAACGTAAGTGTCCCCATAACTCCCGAATGAGTAGCTCTAATGCCCTTCAACCACCCTCAGCCATCATCAAAGAGTACGTAAACCCCTGCCAACCTTCCCCATGTGGTCCCAATTCACAGTGTCGCGAGGTAAACGAACAGGCGGTTTGTTCGTGTCTTCCAAACTTTATTGGTAGTCCACCAGCCTGTCGGCCGGAATGCACCACCAACAGTGAGTGTCCCTTGGATAAGGCCTGCAACAACCAGAAATGTGCCGACCCATGCCCCGGAGTGTGTGGCTCAAATACTGAGTGCAGAGTGCACAACCATTCGCCTCTGTGCAACTGCAAGAGTGGTTTCACTGGTGATGCCTTCACAAGGTGTTACAAAATTCCTCGTAAGATACCCCACTAACAGCTCCTTACATATTATCTGTACAAAATTCTTCTTTAAAATAGCTCCTCCATCCCCAATCCGCGATGTATATCAAAACCCATGCGTGCCATCGCCTTGTGGACAGTTCGCCGAGTGCCGCGACATCAACGGTAGTCCGTCATGTTCATGTCTACCTTCTTATCTAGGCTCTCCACCGAATTGCCGCCCCGAATGTGTTGTAAACTCCGAGTGTCCCAGCAATAAAGCGTGCGTTTCCCAGAAGTGCGTAGACCCATGTCCTGGGTCGTGTGGCTTCAATGCCGAATGTGATGTCATCAATCACACACCAATTTGTCAATGCACCAGAGGATATACTGGTGACCCCTTCACTTCTTGTCAACCAATCCCCGTGAAGCAGATTCAAGCGGAACCATCGGACCCGTGCAACCCCTCACCATGTGGAGCTAACGCCATCTGCCAAAACGGACAGTGTTCTTGTATTCCTGAATACCACGGTGATCCTTATGTGGGTTGCCGCCCAGAGTGCGTTTTGAACTCCGATTGTCCCACCGACAAAGCTTGTATCCGAAGCAAATGCATGGATCCCTGTCCGGGCACTTGCGGATCGAATGCAATCTGTGAGGTCTTCAACCACATTCCTATGTGCCACTGTCCCGATGGAATGACCGGAAACGCCTTTGCGCAGTGCTCCGCAGCGCCAAGTAATTTACCCTATACTCTATTTGAATTTCCTCAACCAACCATGGTCCCTTCCGTTTCAGTTCAAGTGCGCCAAAATCCCTGCCAGCCGTCGCCCTGCGGTCCCAACAGTCAATGCCGAGAAATTAATCAACAAGCGGTGTGCTCCTGCTTGCCGGAGTACATAGGTAGCCCGCCGCAGTGCCGCCCAGAATGCGCCTCCAACCCGGAGTGTTCACTCAATAAGGCCTGTTTGCAAAATAAATGTCGCGACCCATGCCCCGGTACTTGTGGAGTGAACGCCGAGTGTTCCGTAGTCAACCACAGCCCGATTTGTCGCTGTAGGGATAGGTTCTCTGGAAATCCCTTTGTTGCTTGCCACCCCATACCAAGTGAGTCTACGAAACCAAGTTCGCCTTCCTTCCGATGCCATACAGTACCCGTTTATATTTCAGTTGAACCGCCACGAGATGAGATAGACCCATGTCGCCCGAGTCCCTGCGGACCCAACTCCGAATGCCGTGTTAACGGACAGTCACCTTCCTGCTCATGTCTGGTCAATTTCATAGGGTCCCCACCTAATTGCAGACCTGAATGTGTTACTAACTCCGAGTGTTTGAGCTCCCAGGCGTGCATTAATCAGAAATGCAAAGATCCCTGCCCAGGAGTGTGTGGAAACAACGCCGAATGTCATGTCATAAATCACACGCCCATGTGTGTTTGCACCTCGGGCTTCAGTGGTGATCCATTCACCATCTGTGAAATTATAAGAGAACCTCAACGGGACGTAACAAGCCCCTGCGAACCCAGCCCCTGTGGAGCTAACGCCAAGTGTACTGAACGAAATGGCGCAGGTGCTTGTCAGTGTCTGCCCGAGTACTTCGGTAACCCCTACGAGGGCTGTCGCCCTGAATGTGTCCTGAATTCCGATTGCCCTTCGAACAAAGCGTGCATCCAGAATATGTGTAAGGATCCCTGCCCGGGAACGTGTGGCCAAAACGCCGACTGCAATGTAGTGAATCATCTGCCATCGTGTACTTGTATACCAAACTTTAGTGGTGACCCGTACAGATTCTGCAGCCCTGTCAAAAAACGTAAGACCAGCTCGCTTCTAAACCTTTTCACTTCTTACCCCAGAACTCCCATTTCAGCCGTCCGAGAGTATGTAAATCCCTGCCAACCGACGCCATGTGGGCCGAATAGTCAATGCCGCGAAGTTAAGAACCAAGCGGTTTGCTCTTGCCTTCCATCCTATGTTGGCAGTCCACCGGCCTGTAGGCCCGAGTGTACTTCAAGCTCCGAGTGCCCCCTCGACAAGGCCTGTGTCAACCGCAAATGCATCGATCCATGTCCAGGAACTTGCGGAGAAAACGCCGAATGTCGCGTTCGGAATCACAGCCCTCTGTGTTCGTGTAGGAGCGGCTTCAGAGGAGATCCCTTCACAAGGTGTTACCCAAATCCTCCACCGCCACCTGTTAGAGATGTCCAGCCTTATCGCGATCCATGTGTCCCGTCACCATGCGGCGCCAATGCTCAGTGTAAGCCTATCAACGATCAAGCCTCATGCTCATGCTTGCAGTCATATTTCGGTGCCCCGCCAAATTGCCGCCCTGAATGTGTAATAAACGCCGACTGTCAAGCAAATAAGGCATGCATTCGAGAAAAATGTATCGATCCCTGCCCTGGATCGTGCGGAAACCAGGCCCTCTGCAGTGTCATTAATCATACGCCAACTTGCACTTGTCCCACAGGATATTCCGGCGATCCATTTACCAACTGCGTTCTGGAACCACCCTCTCCAAGTAAATTGAGACCCAAGTCTGTTATTTAAACATTCCAAGACATGATTTCTCTGCTTTTAGGTCCCCCTGTTCTCGACGATCCATGCAACCCATCGCCATGTGGTCCAAACGCTCAGTGCTCCAATGGCCAGTGCACTTGCTTGCCCGAGTACCATGGCGATCCATACTCAGGATGTCGCCCAGAATGCGTACTGAACTCAGATTGTTCCCGCGACAAAGCTTGCATTCGAAGCAAGTGCACTGATCCTTGTCCAGGAACCTGTGGCCTAAGCGCCATTTGCGAAGTGAACAACCACGTTCCGATGTGTCGATGCCCGGATGGAATGTCCGGCAATGCGTTCGTCCAGTGCAATCCTATTCAAAGTACGGCCAAGCCCCTTTGTGATCTTACCGACAAGTTTAACTACTGTTTTGATCCCTTTTTAGCCCCACCAGTTGGCAATCCATGTCAGCCAACTCCCTGCGGTCCAAACAGCCAGTGTCGTGATATCAACCAACAGGCAGTCTGCTCGTGTATTATAGGATTCATTGGCCGTCCACCAGCTTGTCGCCCGGAGTGTACTATCAACTCTGACTGTCCCCTAACCCAGGCCTGTCAAAACCAGAAATGCCGTGATCCCTGCCCCGGCACATGCGGCCTTAACGCTTTCTGTAACGTAGTGAATCACAACCCTTTCTGTTCCTGCTTAGAAGGATACTCTGGCAGTCCATTCACATCTTGTCAACGCCTACCTCCTCCACCAGTGGTACACCAGGAGCCACCGAATCCATGTGTTCCAAGCCCTTGCGGTCCCAACTCGCAATGCGAACCAGTTCGAGGATCACCATCATGCTCGTGCCTTCCCAACTTTATTGGCAGTCCACCAAGTTGTCGCCCAGAATGTATTACCTCTTCGGAGTGCCCAAGTAACTTGGCATGCATCAACCAGAAGTGCAAAGATCCATGTCCGAATCTTTGCGGACAAAATGCTCTCTGTCAAGTTATCAGTCACACTCCATCATGTCTGTGCCTTGAAGGCTTTGAGGGCGATCCGTTTACCCAGTGTAGCCCTAAGAAACCACCGCAACTCGACGAAATCAATCCATGCAATCCAAGTCCATGCGGAATAAACGCAAAATGTGAAGTGCGTGGAGGAGCTGGATCTTGCCAGTGTCTCCAGGAGTACTTTGGCAACCCCTACGAAGGCTGTCGCCCTGAGTGCATCCTCAACTCTGACTGCCCGTCAAACCGTGCATGTGTAAATCAAAAGTGTCGCGATCCATGTCCTGGTACCTGTGGCCAAAACGCCAGATGTAACGTCATCAATCATTTGCCGACGTGTAGCTGCTTCGATGGATACTCTGGAGATCCATACCGCCATTGTGCCATTCCAGCAGAGCGTAAGAATTTTTCTAGTCCTTCAAAAACGCTCAAATTTGCTCACAAAACACTTTCACCTTATCTTATAGCTGTCAAAGAATATGTTAACCCTTGCATCCCGTCACCCTGTGGCCCGAACAGCCAGTGCAAGACTGTCGACGAGCAGGCCATCTGCTCATGCCTACCGACCTTCATTGGTAGTCCGCCTGCCTGTCGACCTGAATGCACTGCAAACAACGAATGTCCCCACGACCGGTCGTGTGTTAACCAGAAATGCGTAGATCCCTGTCCAGCTACCTGTGGTATGAACGCCGAGTGTCGAGTGTGGAACCATAGCCCCTTGTGCTCGTGTCTGTCTGGTTATACCGGGGATGCGTTTACGAGGTGCTATGCCATCCCACCACCGCCACCGGTGAGAGATATAGAACCATATCGTGATCCATGTATCCCATCACCGTGTGGACAATTCGCCACGTGCCGAAATGTGAACAACCTTCCGTCCTGTTCATGCCTGCCCACCTATATCGGTCAACCCCCAAATTGTCGACCGGAATGCACCTTGAATTCAGACTGTCCAAGCAACCAAGCTTGTCTGCAAGAAAAGTGCAAGGATCCATGCCCAGGCTCGTGTGGGCTTTACGCGATTTGTAACGTCCAAATTCATATCCCGATGTGCACCTGCCCAATCGGTTATGAAGGCGACCCCTTCACAGCTTGTTCACCAGCTCCCCCTCCAAGTAATATAGTACTTCACCGAAACCGAAGATCAAGCTTTAATGTTATTTTGAAATTTAGAACCACCTGTAGCTGACGACCCGTGCAACCCATCACCATGCGGTCTGAACGCCATCTGTCGCGATGGACTTTGCTCCTGCATTCCAGAGTACCGCGGTGACCCCAACTTCGAATGCCGCCCAGAGTGCGTTCTCAATACAGAATGTCCTCGGGACAAGGCATGCATCCGCAATAAGTGCATTGATCCATGTCCAGGAACGTGCGGTCTTAACGCAATATGTGAGGTCAATAATCACATCCCGATGTGTCACTGCCCAGCGGAAATGTCTGGCAATGCTTTTGTTCAGTGTTCGCCAGTTCCAAGTAATTCCGACTCAGACTCTATACAAGGTATCCCAGTCACTAATCATGTCCTCCCAAATTCTAGAGCCCGTCATAGAGAACCCCTGCAATCCCTCGCCGTGCGGCCCGAACAGTCAATGCCGCAATGTCAATGGCCTTGGCATCTGCTCCTGTCTACCTGAATTCATCGGGTCACCACCTACCTGCCGACCTGAGTGTGTAACAAATTCCGAGTGCCCCGCCAACAGGGCATGTATTAACCAAAAATGTCAGGACCCATGTCCAGGAACTTGTGGACGTAACGCGCTCTGTAACGTGGTTAATCACAATCCATTCTGCTTGTGCCCTACCGGTTACACAGGCAGTCCCTTCGTAGCTTGCGAAGTCAAAGGTAGACCCCATTGTAGTTCATAGTTCGATCAACCTCAACCCTTCTCCTTTTTAGTTGACCCAATAATAGAAACCGATTCCGATCCATGCTACCCGTCACCATGTGGACCGAATTCCCAGTGCGTTAATACAAACGGCATTCCGTCGTGCTCATGTCTACCACAGTTCATTGGCGCCCCACCCCGCTGCCGTCCAGAATGCATATCCAATTCCGAGTGTCCCAGCGATAGGGCTTGCATCAACCAGAAGTGCGCAGATCCGTGCCCTGGTTTATGCGGCCTTAACGCCGAGTGCAGAACCGTCAATCACATACCCAATTGTGTCTGCCAGACTGGCTTCTTTGGAGATCCGTTTAATCGATGTGAAGTGATTCCAGAACCGGTGAGGGATCAAGTTAATCCCTGCCAACCGAATCCATGCGGCAGCAATGCTGAGTGCCGACAACACGGTACCGTTGGGTCCTGTGTTTGCCTGCCGGAGTACTTTGGTAATCCCTACGACGGATGTCGCCCAGAATGTGTCTTGAACTCGGATTGTCCGTCAAGTAAGGCATGTGTACAGAACAAATGCATTGATCCTTGTCCCGGAACTTGTGGACAAAATGCTGAGTGTTATGTGATCAACCATTTGCCATCTTGCAACTGTTACCAGGAATATACTGGTGATCCTTATCGATACTGCTCTCCGATACCCAAACGTAAGAATGAAACATCGGTAAATTTTAGAACCCCCCTGACAAACTTCTCTTATTCCCTAGCTGTCCAAGAGTATGTAAACCCGTGTGTACCTTCGCCCTGTGGACCGAACAGCCAGTGCCGCGAAGTTAACCAACAGGCTGTCTGTTCTTGTCTGCCTGAATTCACTGGAAGTCCACCTGGATGTAGACCCGAATGTGTGATAAACACCGAGTGTCCTTTAACCAAAGCATGTATCAATCGAAAGTGCTCCGATCCGTGTCCAGGAGTTTGTGGACAGAACGCAGAGTGTCATGTCCATAGCCACAATCCAATCTGCGCATGTCGCTCTGACTATACCGGAGACGCCTTCACACGGTGTTATCCAATTCCAAGTAAGACCCCCCATCAGCGATTCCGTATCCCCTTACAATATGTATATAATCCTTATAGCTCTAGTGGAACCAGTAAACGAAAACATTCGTGACCCTTGTGTGCCATCGCCATGCGGACAGTTTTCTCAGTGTCGCAACATCAACGGTGCGCCCTCATGCTCTTGCCTGCCAAGCTATCAAGGAGCTCCACCCAATTGCCGTCCCGAGTGCAGTGTGCATTCTGATTGTCCTACCAGCCTCGCCTGTATTAATGAGAAGTGTCGTGATCCATGCCCCGGCTCATGTGGCCTCTCGGCCATCTGTACCGTCCTCAATCATGTACCAAATTGTGTCTGTCCATCTGGATACACCGGAGATCCATTTACATCGTGCAAACCTCAGCCTCCAGTTCTACGTAAGGCCAACACAACCTTTTCAGTTTCCCTAGTTTCTCAAACAAGCCCTCTATCAACTTAGGTGAACCAACAACGCCAGAAGATGCCTGCATTCCATCGCCTTGCGGTGCCAATGCCAACTGTAATAACGGAATCTGTACATGCATTCCTGAATACCGCGGTGACCCGTACTCCGGTTGTCGACCTGAATGCGTCCTCAACTCGGATTGCCCACGTGATAGAGCCTGCATCCGAAGCAAGTGTGCCGATCCATGTCCTGGAACTTGCGGTCGCAATGCTATATGCACCGTTTCCAACCACATACCAATATGCTCGTGCCCTGACACGATGACCGGAAGTGCATTCTTCCAATGCGACCCGCTACCGGCCACAATCGCGACCACCCCATGCACGCCATCTCCATGCGGACCCAACAGCCAATGTCGAGAGTTCAATCAACAGGCCATCTGTTCCTGCGTGCCTGGCTATTTTGGCGCCCCACCATCCTGCCGCCCTGAATGTACCACCAACTCCGACTGCCCACTGGACAAATTCTGTCTCAATCAGAAATGTAAAGACCCGTGTCCCGGTACCTGCGGCATGCGCGCGGAATGTTTAGTCCGCAATCACAGTCCTCTATGTACTTGTCCACCACGACATACCGGCAATCCGTTCATAGCCTGTCAACCAATAAGTATGGCTGCATAATTTTAATCATACCCTCATGCTCTAACCCTACCAACCTCTTCTAGTTGAAAAACCACCGCGCGATCCTATACCTGACCAAGACCCATGCCAACCCTCACCATGCGGCTTCAACTCGAAGTGCGAACGTAGCGGCCAAGACTACACATGCACGTGTCTGCCAGAATTTATTTCAGACCCACCAAACTGCCGACCAGAATGTGTCACCAATGCCGAGTGTCCATCGAACAAAGCGTGCATTCAACAAAAGTGTGCCGATCCATGTCCTGGATCATGCGGATCGCAAGCCGAGTGTACCGTAATTAGCCACAGCGCAATGTGTCACTGCCCGCAAGGAATGACGGGTAATCCATTCACGGCATGTGTTCATCAACAAGATCCACCAACGGAGGTCGCTTTGCCATGCAGCCCAAGTCCGTGTGGACCCAACGCAATATGTCGTCCCAGAAATGGTTTCAGTCACTGTCAATGCTTGCCAGATTACTTTGGCAATCCCTACGAAGTCTGCCGACCAGAGTGCACAAGAAATTCCGACTGTCCGGCCGATAGTATGTGCGAGAATAACAAGTGCAAAAACCCATGTCCCGGGACTTGTGGCCAAAATGCTCTATGTCGGGTCATAAGCCATGTACCCAATTGCGAATGTTACTCGGGATATATTGGAGATCCCTACACCGCGTGCAGTCCACCACCGGAACGTAAGAGAACTTGTTGACCTAACCTCTTACTCAAAGCTGACTCAAGGGGTCCTTACCAATTTGCCTTTTGTTTTGGTGCTATTAAACTGCTAAACTTTAAAAGTGATGACACTGACATGCCATTTAACGCAGAACTCGAACCTCGAACCTCCCCTATAATTAAGAAACTAAAATAAACGTAACCCTTTCAAACCTCATTCAAATTACATTTGAGCCCTTTTAACGCAGAACTTAGACTTCGATAACCTCTACCAATTCTAAGCCTTGATTCAAGTTTTATTTAGCCTAAAATAATAACTAACGCCTTTTGCATAGCCTGCTTCCAATTATTAACCCAAAGCTTACACCCTCAGCTCCGCCAAAATTTACCTTTCAAACCTGAACCAAGTGGCACTCCTTTGTGCCGACTATACTGACTACAAACTCTATCTAAACTTTTCCAAAAACTGAAAACTATTTAAACCGGAAATATATTACAGAATCAGCCTAACAGAACAAAGTCGCAAGACGGTTCGTTCTCTGGCAAAACCACTTCTGCAATAAGTAAACTCTTACTCTCATTTCTACCTTTCTCTCGGTAAAATATGTTAACTGATAGCAGTGGAGGCCGTTGCTGATCCACATAGTCTTTTGCAGGCAGCAGGCTCTTAAGCTTTGCTTGTCCTTGAAACAAAACCTCTGAAACAGCTTAATATATCAGACTGCCGCTTAAACCTTATGGCTGCCGTACTCTTATATTTTATCCTAAGCTTTGAAAACAGGAAGATAAAACCTATTTTCCTTGTAAACCATTAGCCTTTTTCTAACTGTAGATTTTAAGCCAGCTTCGTCGCTAAACTTCCTTAGTCTAAGTATTAATGAAACTCTGCAAACCAAAACACTTTCCGCTTTAAAGTACCATAGTAGCCTTATAAAGCTTGCTTACTTTTCGCATATTTTGCTTTCCTTTTAGCCAAAAAGATTTTTTTAACTTATTTTAAACCGAAAATTCACAGCAATTGTCACGCAATACATAAATCCCTGCCAACCATCGCCGTGTGGACCGAACAGCCAGTGTCGCGAAGTCAACCAACAAGCCGTGTGTTCCTGCCTGGCAGAGTATGTGGGTAGACCACCCGCTTGCCGACCTGAATGTGTCGTCAGCTCAGAATGTCCATCGGACAAGGCTTGCATCAATCAAAAATGTGCCGACCCATGTCCCGGGTCTTGCGGCATAAATACCGAGTGCCACGTCCGACAGCACAGTCCACTATGTTCGTGCAAGACTGGCTTCACTGGGGAAGCGTTCACACGCTGTTATCCTATACGTAAATATTTATTAAGACCCCCCCCTCCCTCCCTTGGAAGTGTACTTACAAGGTACAACGACCATTTCAGCACCGCCTCCCCCACCATCGACACCGAAGAGAGACGAAAACCCATGCATTCCATCTCCATGTGGACCATATGCGCAGTGTCGGCAGATCAACGAGTCGCCATCATGCACCTGTCTGTCCACCTACATTGGATCGCCGCCAAATTGCCGTCCCGAGTGTTCCATCAATCCGGAGTGTCCCAGCAACCAGGCTTGTTTGAATGAAAAGTGCCGCGATCCATGTCCTGGATCGTGTGGGTTCAATGCCATCTGTAATGTCATTAATCATACACCAAGCTGCTCGTGCCCGGTCGGGTATAGTGGAGATCCATTCACAAGCTGTCATCTATTACCACCACCGCCTAGTATGATAAGTCAAATAGTACAGCACGAATATTCTTATAACTTTTACTTTTCCCAAGAACTCGATGTGACAGTACCCAAAGATCCTTGCAATCCGTCGCCATGCGGATCGAATACAGTCTGCAATAACGGTCAGTGCTCATGCATCCCTGAGTATCACGGTAATCCGACAATCGGATGTCGCCCTGAGTGTGTTCTGAACTCAGATTGCCCAAGGGATCGAGCTTGTCTGCGAAATAAGTGCGTAGATCCGTGCCCAGGAACGTGTGGACGGAACGCCCTATGCGAGGTCAACAACCATATCCCCATGTGTCGATGCCCGGAGAAAATGACGGGTAACGCGTTTGTACTATGTGAACCGGTTAAAGGTAAATCGTGAGTCGCGTTTTCCGAGACAATGTCTATAGAAGTGTATCCCTTTTCAGTTGAAATCCCACGCAACCCATGCCAGCCGTCGCCATGTGGTCCCAACAGCCAATGTATTGACCGTAATGGCAATGCTGTATGCTCATGTGTCACCGGCTACTTGGGTGCTCCACCTAACTGCCGCCTTGAGTGCTACACCAGCTCAGATTGCAGTCAGAGCCAGGCTTGTATCAACAATAAATGTGTCGATCCCTGCCCTGGTCAGTGTGGTCTAAACGCTATCTGCCAAGCCGTACAGCATAGAGCTCATTGTGAGTGTACCCCTGGGTACACTGGCAATCCTTACAGTCTCTGCAATAGGATAGGTAGGATTGATTTCAATAGGCCCCCACACTCTTCTCACCAAAATTTTGTTTGTAGAAATCCGCCCACCAGTCCGCGATGAAAACCCATGCCTTCCCTCACCATGTGGACTCTATTCAGAGTGTCGCAACGACAATGGCAAGGCCAGGTGTACCTGTCTCTCTGACTATATTGGCGAGGCGCCCAATTGCCACCCCGAATGTACCAGCAATGACGATTGTTCCAATAACTTAGCATGTATTAATCAAAAGTGCCGCGATCCTTGTCCAGGCTCATGCGGACAGAACGCCCAGTGTGTGGTCACTTTGCATATACCGAACTGTGTATGCCCAGCGGGACTTACGGGTGATCCGTTCTTCCGCTGCACAGATATACCACGTAAGCCGCGACTTACATATTTCTCTGTGTATTGTGACCTAAACTGTATTTGTTACTCTCATTTCAGTACCTCCGCCAGTGCAGAAGGAACCCACGAATCCATGCTATCCGTCACCATGTGGAGTCAACGCCGAATGTCAAGTCCGAGGCGATAGCTACACCTGCGAATGTGTCAACGATTACATTGGCAATCCCTTCGAAGGATGTCGACCAGAATGTGTTGGCAACTCTGAGTGTTCTGCCAACAGAGCTTGTATCCGATACAAGTGCGTCGATCCTTGCCCGGGAACGTGTGGCGTTGAAGCTATTTGTAGCATCCACAATCACATTCCGATTTGCTCATGTCCACCAGGACTGACAGGTGATGCCTTCAGACAGTGTACTCCAATCAGGAGAGTCGAAGATAAGCCAAAAGCAGAAGATCCATGCCACCCGTCGCCATGTGGATTGAACTCCATCTGCAAGAATGTTCGAGGAAACGCGGTCTGCGAGTGCCTGCCGGGTTACTTTGGCAACCCAATTGGTCAAGGATGTCAACCGGAGTGTACCCTTAGCTCTGACTGTCCCAAAAACCGAGCGTGTGTTAACTCCAAGTGCGTTGATCCATGTCCAGGAGTCTGCGGATTCGGAGCTCAGTGCCAAGTCGTCAATCACAATCCAATCTGCTCCTGCTCAAGCCCAATGGTTGGCAATCCGTTTGTCGAATGCCACACCCCGGTCGCTAAGGAACCAACAGATCTCTGCAACCCATCACCATGCCGTAGCAATGGCATTTGTCGAGTTATAAATGGCGCCGCAACCTGCACATATCCCGAGTGCGTCACCAACGAGGAGTGTCCAAGGAACCGTGCATGCGTCAACCAAAAATGCCGAGATCCTTGCATCAACGCTTGCGGTGTCAACGCGATTTGCAATGCTATAAATCATAAGGCGATTTGCACCTGTCCCACGGGATACTACGGATCGCCATACAATGAGTGTACACGCCAAATGGATGTAGTCGTAGTGCCCCAACCCGAATGTGTGTCAGACAACGAGTGCTCCAACGACAAGGCCTGCATCAACCAGGAATGTAAGAACCCCTGCGAGCAGTCGAACATCTGCGGACAGAACGCCAAATGCCATGTCCAACTCCATCGACCACTCTGCGTGTGTAACGAAGGATTCACCGGAAATGCGCAAACCTTCTGCCATCTTATCGGTTGTCGATCTGACGACGAATGTCCAGCTTCTGAAGCCTGCGTCAATAAACAATGCGTTGATCCATGCTTGTACCCACAATGTGGCACCTTGGCCATATGCCGAGCTGATTATAATCACAAGGCCCGTTGTCACTGCCCGGAAGGATACCGAGGTAATCCTCAGATCCAATGCACGCGACCAGAGTGCACACGGGACACCGAGTGCGCATTCCACCTGGCGTGCCTCAATGAACGCTGCGAAGACCCATGTAACTGCGGAATTGGAGCCCAGTGCCGGGTGGACAACCATCGCGCTCAGTGTCGATGCCCAGCTGGATACAGTGGCAACCCACAACAACGATGTGAGATCATACCTCAGAAGGAGCAACCACAGTGCACCGTCGATGCTGACTGTCCCAGTAAGCTCGCCTGCTTCAGTGGAGAGTGTAAGAACCCATGCTTCGTTACGAAGCCGTGCGGACAGAACGCCATCTGTTCGGTGGTTGACACTCTTCCGCTGCGCACTATGATATGTCAATGTGAACCGGGCTACATAGGTGATGCTGACGTTGGATGTCGCAAAGGTAAGCATAGATCCAGCCAAGCGGAGCTTTTCAAATTATCTAATGAGCGTCCAAGATTTTTGTTTCAGCGGTGCAATGTACATAAAAGTCTGTATTTATGTATAAATTCAAAAATGCAAAGCGCACCATATTTCCTAACCTTAGCCTATTATTCACGAAATATTCTTTCCCCAGAGCACCTTATGTAGAAGGCCTTGCTAACATTCTTTTGTGTCTTCCCCTCAGAACCGCAAAAGGACCATGGCTGTCGGTCTCACGATGACTGCCCAGACACCGAAGCTTGCCGCAATGGGGTCTGTATGAATCCATGCGTTGAAGGTTCGCCATGCGCCCGAACAGCCGAATGCTTAGCTCAGAAACACCGCGCTATTTGCACCTGCCCAAGTGGTTTACTGGGAGATCCTTTCGTGAACTGCTACGAGGAGCAAAAGACCATCATTGCTGGATGCGCTCACGACTCAGACTGTGCCCCATCGATGGCCTGTATCAATCGACGCTGCCAAGATCCATGCGCCGAGGGCAACCCATGTGCTGGAAACGCCGAATGCCGGGTATCAAACTACAGACCGCTGTGCTACTGTCCTCCAGGATGGGGTGGCGATCCACAAATACAGTGCTACAAACGTAAGTACTCAAAGTTCTTCAAGTCGATTGCACTTTAGCTTTATATCTTCCCACAGCCGAATGTAAGATCAACTCGGACTGTCCCTACGATAAGGCGTGCATCAACGAAAACTGTGTCAATCCCTGTACTTTTGGTTCAGTGCGATGTGGTACAGCAGCTCAGTGCGAACCGCAAAACCATCAAGCGGTGTGCGTGTGCCCGCCAGGCACTCAGGGCAATCCCTTCGTGTCGTGTATCGCAGGTCACTGTCAATACAACGAAGACTGTGCCGACCATGAAGCCTGTGACCGTTTGAACCGCGTCTGCCGACCTGTGTGCGATGAAGATACCTGTGCGCCTACTGCCGTCTGTACTGGACGGCGCCATCAACCACAATGTCAGTGCCGTCAAGGAACCACTGGCAATCCGTTTGTGGAATGCGTCGGCTTCAAAGAGCCGCTGACGCCCAAGCCAGAGTGCGAGGTTGATTCCGACTGCGCGACCCAATTGGCTTGCATGAACAATCGTTGTGCCAACCCATGTGCCGTGCCGAATGTGTGTACACCACAGCAGACGTGTACGGTACTCGATACCCTGCCTTTGAGAACTATGATCTGCAAATGTCCCAGCGATATGGTAACGGATAACTCCAGGAACTGCGTGCCGATTAAGCACGATGTTATATCCGGATGTCAAGTAAACGAAGAGTGTGCCAATCCTGAGGTGTGCCAGAGAGGTCAGTGTATCGAAGCTTGTCGCTTGGACCGCTGTGGTCTGAATGCCCAGTGTAGGTCACGAGATCATTACGCACAGTGCACGTGCCCAGTAGGATACGAAGGCAATCCGAGGGTCGAATGTAACCAAATAAGTAAGCTTAACTCATTTGTCTTTATAGGCACCAATATTACAACCTTTTTATTTTAGCTGGTAAGACCCCAACAGGTGTACCAACCGCCGAGTGCTACAAGAACGACGACTGTCCCAATGACCAGACGTGCCGCAACGAACGCTGCATCAACCCATGCGCTGAAGATCCGTGTGGCCGTGGAGCATACTGCCACGTTGAGAACCGGGATCCAGTCTGCCGATGCCCACCAGGATACACTGGAGACGCCAGGACTGGCTGTATTCCACGTAATTTTACACCTTTCTCTGTCACATGGCAGTATTTCAGATTTTTTTCTCTTTGCAGCTACCGATGTGTCCCGAATTGGATGCAAGTCCAACTCCGACTGTGGCCAGACTGAGTCCTGCGTCAACGAGCAATGTGTGAATCCATGTAACTGCGGCAATAACGCCGAGTGCTTCGTTAAGAACCATCATCCTATCTGCTACTGTAAGGCAGGCTTCTCAGGAAACGCTCAGTATGGCTGCGTCCAAATTGGATGCTCATCCGATGACGAATGCTCTCTTGATAAACAGTGTGTCAACCGGGAATGCGTCAATCCTTGCCTTGTTTCCGACCCATGCGCTCTGAATGCCGAATGCTTCGGCAGGAATCATCGGGCGACATGCCGGTGCCAGCAAGGACTCGAAGGTGATCCGTTCACACGATGCCTTCGCGTTGAGTGTCGCTCAGACTACGATTGTGCTACGAATCTTGCCTGCGTCAGAAACCACTGTGTCAACCCGTGCTTGGACAACCCATGCGCCCAGAATGCCATATGCAGCTCAATCAACCATGCTGCCGTCTGTAGATGTCCCGAGACAGCGCCACTAGGAAACCCGCTGTCATACTGTGAACGCAGACCAGTTGAGCCGCAATGCGTCAATGATCCTGATTGTCCTTCGCGCTTGGCATGTATCGACAACAAATGCCAAAATCCATGCGTGGAACTCTCACCTTGTGCCAAATCTGCTAGGTGCAGCGTCCTTGACAGTGTGCCAGTTCGTACAATGGTCTGTGAGTGTCCAGAATCGCATGTGCCCGACGCTAGAGGCGAATGTAAGCCAATCGTGCTACAAACTCCACCAGGATGCACCACGGATAGCGAGTGTCCCGACACGGAGGCCTGCGTTAACCGCCAATGCCGAAACCCATGCAACTGTGGAACCAATGCCATCTGCAATGTCCAGAACCACAGAGCCACGTGCTCATGCCAGGATGGTTTTGACGGAAACCCATACTCGACTTGTCGCAGTATCGGCTGCCGTGTCAACGGCGAATGCGACTCCGGAAAGGCATGCATCAATGGAAACTGTGTGAATCCATGCCTAGTGAACGACCCTTGCGGAATCAATGCTGAGTGCTACGTCCAAGCCAACCAACCAATGTGCCGCTGTCGGTCGGGCTATAGAGGAAACGCCTATGAACGCTGCCGCGTCATCGGATGCCGAACAAACAGTGACTGCCCGTCAGACAAGACCTGTACCAACGAGCAATGCGTCAATCCCTGCATCTATGAGAATCCATGCTCACCGAGGGCGGAATGTAAGCCTCAGAACCACATCGCCATCTGTAGGTGCCCCGCTGGATTTATGGGTAACCCATACATTGATTGCCGACCAGATATTACTCCAGAGTGCACCTTCGACATCGACTGCCCGTCCCGACTGGCCTGCATCAACAACGAATGTCAGGATCCATGTGCCGTTCTAGAGCCATGCAACAGACCTGCCAAGTGCGAGGTCACACCAACATCTCCAGTGCGAACAATGATATGCATCTGTCCTGACGGATACATCAGCTCAGGCAGTGGAACGTGTAAACCAACCAAGGCTGTGACCACCATAACCGGTGGATGTATAGCCGATCCAGACTGCCCAGCGAACAAAGCCTGCATCAGCGGAGTCTGTCGCGATCCATGCAACTGCGGACTGAACGCCGAATGCCGCATCAAGGACCACAAGCCAGTGTGCACATGCCGCCAAGGTTTTGAAGGAAACCCCGAATTCGAGTGTTCCAAAGTGGAATGCGTATCTGACAGTGCTTGCCCCTCGACCCATAGCTGTAGAAACGGACTCTGCATCCCAGCTTGTCAGGAGCAACAATGTGGACAAAACGCGGAGTGTATAGCTTTGAATCACCGGGCTATCTGTGAATGTGCACCAGGATTTGGAGGAAATGCCAGAATCTCCTGCATCCCAGTGGGATGTCGTGCCGATGACGAGTGTCCCAGTGACAAGGCGTGCGTTAATGGAAAGTGCCAAAACCCATGTGATACCACAGCAGTGTGCGCAATCGACGAAGTCTGCAAAGTCTACCACCACCGGCCACAATGCGCTTGTCCACCTGGAATGCTAGCCCGAAGAAATGGCTGCGAAATTGAAAGATCTGACCTTTGCGTTTACGACTCCGAGTGTCCCACGCAGACAGCCTGTATTGGCGGTGAATGTGTAAACCCATGCAACGCTACAACGCCTTGTGGTGTCAATGCCAACTGCCGCGTTTTGGACACGGTTCCAGTTAGAACAATGATCTGTGAATGTCTAGAAGGTTACACCGGTAACGCAGCGGTTCAGTGTGATAAACGTAAGTTGAATCGGGTTTTGTTGAGCCCCACTAAATGCTTCTCCAATTTTTTCAGGTTCCCTTTGCATCATCGAGAAGGGCTTCGTCCGGGATATTGACGGACTGTGTGTCTGTCCGCCTGGCACTGCTCTGGACGTTTACGAATACTGTACCCCGTGCGTCGTTGAAAACGGTTTCAAGATCGACGAAACGGGTCACTGTGTATGCGCCCTAGAGCGTGGAATGGTCATCGATGAGCGTGGACGTTGTATCTGTCCCATTGAATATGGCTATCGACTGACAAAGGACGGAGAATGTATACCTACAACCCAAGCCGAGTGTCAATCGGACGACGATTGCGCTGACAACCGCTTCTGCAACCTGGAAACAAAGACTTGCGAAGATGCCTGTCTCACCAAGACCTGTGGCATAAATGCTTTCTGCAACACAATCAACCATAAGGCAGTGTGTCAATGCAAAGTTGGCTTCACCGGCAATGCTGACGAATTCTGCAGTAAGAACTATTAAAGGTAATCCAAAAGCATTTCTCTATATCTGTCTCGTCCTTAGATCATACAAACTTCCGTACGGACTTCCCACGTCCAGAGATGATCGTAAGCTGTCTAGCGGATGGAGTTCAAGTGCAAATCCATCTACCTGAACCCGGTTTCAATGGAGTTCTATACGTTAAGGGCCACAGCAAGGACGAGGACTGTCGGCGAGTTGTCAACCTGTCCGGCGAATCTACACCCAGAAACGAAATCTTTAAGGTACACTTTGGAAGCTGTGGACTGATGCATGTCAATGGAATCGCCAGCTTTGTACTGGTCATCCAGAAACATCCCAAGCTTGTGACCTACAAGGCTCAGGCCTACAATATCAAGTGTGTGTACCAGACCGGCGAAAAGAATGTCACTCTCGGATTCAATGTTTCAATGTTGACCACTGCCGGAACGATTGCCAACACAGGTCCTCCGCCGATCTGTCAAATGCGAATCATCACACATAACGGACAGGAGATCAATTCCGCTGAAATCGGTGACAATCTAATGTTACAAGTCGATGTCGAACCAGCAAGTAAGTTAAAAAAAATCCAACATATTTCTCAGATGAGTGTAACCTTGGTTATAATTGTTTTAGCTATCTATGGAGGCTTCGCTCGAACTTGCATAGCCAAGACAATGGAAGACAACGTCGAAAATGAGTACATTGTGACAGATGAGAATGGCTGCGCTACAGATCCGACGATATTCGGAGAATGGGAATACAATCCAGACACAAATAGCTTGTTAGCCAGCTTTAATGCCTTCAAGTTCCCGTCAAGCGATAACATCCGCTTCCAGTGTAACATTCGAGTGTGCTTCGGCAAATGCCAACCGGTTAATTGTCGTGGATATAACGCCTTCGGGCGTAGAAGACGTCGTGCCATTGCTGATAATTCGACGTCGACGACCGCTGTGTCCAGTGCCAATGGAGGTACAGAAGGATCACTGCGCGAAGAGATCACAATACAATCGAATGCCATTCTGACATTTGAGAAGAGGGAGTCTGGTTCCAGTGATTCAAACAGTAAGTACAGATAGTTGTTTTCAGATTTGAGTGGTTTGCCTCAGGACGGCTCTCTTTGGACAACACTTTTCGGGTAGTTTTGTATGGTGGCTAGAGATCAATATTTATAGAAATAGTTTTCGCACTAGGTTCCCGCATAAGACCTTAAGCCTAGCTTCTCACAATTAGTTGTTTGTGTGTCTTTCCCTCTTCAGTTCTACAACTAATGTTACAAATTTGTTCTTCCCCCAGTCAAACCATCCGCCCAGCGTGTCGAAGACATTTGCGTCTCAATGGTTGGTCTCATCATAGCTCTGGTCATCACAGCTCTGCTAGCACTAGTTGCTGTCGCAGTAGCTGTATCATGTTGGCTTATGGCCTACAGAAGACGACCGAAATCAGTTGGTCCACTGCCACATCCGCCAGAGTTCCCCAATCCCCTCTTCACCAATCCAGAGGCGATACCCGAACCAACACCTGACTACATATCGTAAGAATAAAACAAAACTACTTAGTTTATAAACAAATTAGTAAAAACAAATTCGGTGCTTGCACTATATTGAATCAAAAAAAACCAAACGTAACAAAAACTGGAATTAAAACAAAACTAGCCTTAAGTTAAAATTTTGTAAAAAAAAAAAAAAATCCTGTGCAAAAAGATGCACTAAAAACTTAAAAACCTGTGTATATTGAACGAAAACAGTGAATGCTTTAATCAAGTAAGCAAAACTCAAACGAAGAAAAGAATGTGTCAAAGTTTCTGAAACTAAACAAAAAATATATATATTTTCTAATAATATGAATTAATTTTAAGCTTTAATAAACAAAACGTGTAAAATATTTTAAATCTAAGAAAAATGGCTTCGCTTTATCGAAAAATGTATGAAGAACCTTAGAAATTCGATAGGAAATGTAGAGAAGAAACCATCCCGCTCGAAGTACCAACATTTAGATAGGGCCAAACCCATTTTTGAACCTCAACTTCTGCGGGGAACTTTGCAAGGCGTCAACTCAGCCCACTGTTAGCAATAGCTATGTAAAAAGAAGTGCTACAGGGGCACAAATTCTACTGCCAAAGTCGCAATCAACTGAGGAAATTTGCGCAGAAAAAGTATTTACAAAAATACCACGTTCCCATGAGAAGTTGACAGCAGCGACATCTTCTCCGCTAGTCGAAATAATAGGTTAATCGTGAAACGTATTTTATTTTAGAGGGCTTAAATATATCACAAAACATGCAAAGCTGCCCACAGAAAAAAAAAAAAAAACTTTTCTTTATGGTGAAGGTGTAGTTTCCCTTCTATAAATGTACTATAAAATATACTGCCTATATAAAAGCTCCTAAATTTAAGTCAAAGTTCTGACGATGCATTTGAAAAGAAAATACAAAAATACTCCTGCCACGTAGTATTTAGTGAAAAGTCGCATGAAACTATGGATCTCCTTTTTCCATAGCAGATGGGACACACCCTCCTGGAGAATAAATAACTTTGTATTATAATAACACTTAAGCACTGTGGATTACTTGAAGGTAATCGGAAGTCTTCACTCGAAAACAAATCAAAGGAAACCTCGTCCCAGTTTTTTGCACAGCTTTATGTATTTTGTCTTTTATAGAAAACTTTATTTTATTTAGAATTTTAAAACGACGACTAGCGGAGGATTTGATTTTAACTTTTTTTTTATTATTATTAACCCAGTAGATTAACAGTAAACTATTATTTTCCCTATTAATACTTTTAGTCAAAGAAAGATACTTACTACTCTTTGTAAATTTGATGTTTTAAATTTGTTGTGATTATTTAAAAGAGACAATAATTATAGCAAAACAAATGCAACGAACAAGAGCCTTCTTTCCTGATCATCCACCTAAAGTTTGGGGATTTGGAAATTATCACCAGCAACTGATTTATCGGTTCTATTGCAGCGAAATTTTTAGAACCAATATCAGTTGCTTTTGAGTATATTTCGCGAAGCCCCAAGCCGTAAGTGGTTGATTTGTGTAGGCAAATGAGCAAACATTTCGTTTGCGAATTTCACGATGAAATTGTGCATCACTAACTAATTATTAAATAAAATAATAATAAACAATGTATAGTCACTACTTTAAGGCGATTTTTTTTTTCAAATTTTATTGTAATTTTTTTTATAATAAAATGTGTGTATAGGGTCTTAACTCCACTCGTTAACTATTCTTTTTTAAGTTTTTTTTTTATATATATTATTTTTTGTAAACTGAATTTGTTAAATGCAATAGCTAAAGGTTAGCCATTTTTAAATGTGAAATATTTAATTGAATACAATGAAAAACTGAAGATATGAATAGTTTCAAAAATTTTGAATACTCCACTTTTTTCTTTTAAAATTTAAATTTTATTTAAACTCAACAAATGAAAATGTTGAGTATGATTCTAATCTTTTTGCACAATCGAAATGAGTTATACATATATAACGAAATTTGTAAATTGTTTTCCAATAGTTGAATAAAAACTAAAAAAATCAAGAAACACTTTATACAAAATTAAAAAAAAAAAATAATAATAAAAACGAAATGTTCGCTTATGTAAACTAATAAATAAAAACAAATAAATAAAAAAAACTCTTTGTTTGTCATTGGAACCTGGCTGGTTGGTTGGTTAGCGTTACCGTTACCCGTAACTGACGAGAGAAAATCAAATAGCGCATTGAGCGCCGTTTTGAGACCACAACTGACGGAACCTGAAATAAAGGGATGGTAAGGGAGCTCAAAACCAGCCTGTGAAGTTGAGAAATTTGATAATCTTGTTCAAATTAAGGCTTTGGATGGCTGAAAGGTCATCATCATCATAAAAAGGATGACCTAGTAGACAGCGTCTGATTTTGGCTAGGGCCGGACACTCACAAAGAAGATGGAACACTGTTTCAATCTTGTTTGTGGCAGCGCAGCTACGGCAGTGGGTGTTATGGTTGATGCCACGTTTGGCTGTGTGAGTTCCTTAAGGCCTATGGCCCGTACTAATTGGCCTTCTCATTCCCCTTAATGTTCATATGGTCGGGAACCCAGACGAGAGTGATTTCAAACCGATGACAAGCTCTGGTCAGTGTCTCCCTGCATTCCGCAACTAACTTGGGGCCCTGAATTAGTTGAATTAGTTGAAAAAGTGTGGTCGCAGTGGCTTAGTGGTTAGTGTGTTGGACTACTAAGCGAGGGGTCCAGGTTCGAATCCTGCAAAAACCCAAATTCCAACTCAGGGTTTTTTCACTGCGCCACCTCTCGCGAACGCCTGACAAACATCCGAGAGTATAACTGTCATGAAAGAGCTTCTCAATCGGCCCGTTTGGAATCGGCATAAAATTGTAGATTCCTTCCATTCGTTCCAAAAATTAAAAACTCACACAAAACGAATGGTTGCGAGAAGCTAGGCCCTGGGTCCCTACAGACCTGTTGCGCCAACTATTATTATTATTATTATTATTAGTTGAAAAAGTATCCTTAATTGCGGCCTGACTGTCGACGAAGATGCCTATTTTTTTCAGGGTGTCACGATGTTAAGGAGCACACTACACGCCTCCTTAATTGCAATTACTTCCGCTTGAAAGACGCTGGCTGCTTTGGGAAGGCAAAGAGTTTTAGAGATGTCTAATACTGTTGAGAAAATACCTGCTCCTACTATACAGTTCATCTTGGAACCATCTATGAAGATAAGTAGGTATGTCGAATTAATTTACGACCGCATTCTCCTCCCATTCTGATCCAGAAGTTAATCTAACAGAGAAGTTTTTATGGAAGTTGAGTTTAGGTACAATGACCTTTGCCGTCAGGAAGGGAAAGTAAGATGCTGGTATGGCCGTAAGGCCTTTCGGACTAACATTTAGATTCCTTCAATCTGACAGCGCTACAGGCTGCATTGTTTTTTTAAATGCAGATCCACTGACAGAAAATTAAGAATCACATTGAGCGCTAGTTTAACCTGGATAGTTTATCCCTCATGTAGCTTATTCCCAGTTTATATGGGAAGCCCTGTTGATCAGCCTTAAAGGCAAGGAAATACTAGGTAAGCATTTTTATATCAACGCATTAGCAAAGTTCGTCTCAATGACTTTGGCTAGAGCTTATACCCATAATTCAGTGCACATTCCCGTATCAGAGCACAATGAAACATCAGTTCCAATTCATCATTTAAAGCCCTTCCTGTATGCTGTCCAGTTGTTGCCGAAACGGCGAAACGTTTTATGCCTTCACACAACAATGCGAATACATAACATCAAAAAGCGATGCTGAAAAGGCTCGCATTCTTCTGTAGTTCGCGCAATTGACAGAGTCTGCTTTTTGATGCAAGTGACGATGACATTCCATCCATTAGGACTCTTCTTGATCCCTGTCGCTTTGCTTTCTCAACTTGAAACTCATGCAAGGGGTTTCATATCCCTAATTGCGAAACTAGTAAGAACTCCAACAGTCTTGATTTTTTGCTGTATTATCAATATCAATTCGACGATACGTCCATCACCGATTCGTTATATGCCTTTGAAATGACTTATCTCACAAACTCAATCAGCGTACTTAGAAATGTATTTAACAGAAACGAAAATCCATTTCATGTTATCTGCGAGCGTTTTAATTGCCGTCCAACAGGCAGTCAGACAAGCCAGTCGGATCGATAGCAACAAACAGATATTTGTCAGGGAGAAAATGAGCGATTTATTACAGGGTGTCGTAAATATTCGCTCATCATGTGGCGTTGTCTATCACAATCATTCCAATGTGAGGTACAAATTCCGATGATGGATTGTGACAAAATAAATATAAATTAAGACCGAGCGAAACAGACAGATGAGATATGGGTACCGAGATTGAAGATATCGAATAGCGGGGAAAAAATGCAAGTCAAAGCGGTCACGTCCGGTGACAAATGTTTTATCATTGCTAGTGATGATTAATCACATAATGCCGGGAAAAGGCTAATTACATAGGCTCAAAGCGTTCATAATTTTCTGAGTGTTTCGAGCGATCGAATGTGATGGTGTTATCGATTAATTTACAGTGCAGCTGGTTTGCCAAATCGATCTTGTGTAAACGTATAATCTCAACCACTGAATGTAGTTAAGTAATGGAATTTGTCGTCATGATCGTTGATGATTAAACGTTTAATGTGTATACCGAGAGTCAGACATTTGCGAACATTTTAAGAGCGATAAGCGACTCGGTTCTAATATAAAGGTCCGTTTGGGAAAAATTCTCAGAAGCTCAACTTTAAAGGTACAGGTAAAGTAAATAAGCCAATTTAGACAGTTCGTTTGCAGAGGTACCTACTCTTTCTTACAGCGAACGATTAGTTAACTTGATACATATGGTCAGTTTGAGTGGTAAAAGTTTTTGAAAAACCAACAATGGCCGCGTTCCACTGCCCGCTAGACGTCTAGCACAAAATATCCCATTTGAAGGAACGCTCGCGCTAGATCGAAAGCGCCAGCGGAAAAGTGACATTTGACACTATTTTTCTAATCATTTGGAAATTAAAAGTTTGAAATTTTTTTGATAAGTTTTCTAAGAAAATGGATCATTTTGATGATAGAAATTATAAAAACAATCTGAATTGCTATTTTACTTACATTATCACCAATTTTATCACAATTGCAGCGCAGGTTCTTTTTTTTTCTCTATTAATCCAGCGAGTAGTTTTGCCCCGCTAGATTGAAAAATTTCACAAAAAATGACAGACGTCCAGCGCAAATCTTGAAATGTCAATTTGTTTTATGGAGTTTGACATGCCGCTAGTCATCTAGCGGCCAGTGGAACGCGGCCAATGTTTCTATGACACCTAGTTGAGAAATTTTCCAGGTTGTGCCAGATGTCAAATACTTTCATGTCAAACTGACCTTGTAAAGGGTTTTTCACCAGGGACGCTACAAAAGTAGAGCGACAGGGACAGCAAACGACGCCGAATTTCTTGCCGCTCTTTTGACATTTCTCTTCAGTAAGGTTTGCCATTTCATGAAATTATTAAAATTTACTACCGAAATTCGGAGTCAGTGGCCTCAACGTTAAGAGCGCTACGTCCAATTTATGGTCGTCATAATCGTCCTAGCAGATCAACAATTAAGCATCTAGTGGAAAAAATTTAATCCACATGCACAGTACAAAATGTTCCCGTGCCAGTGAGACAAAGAAGTGCCCGTAGTGTTGAGAATATTGCTGCCGCTGAGGCTTCAGTTGAAGAAAGCCCAAATGTTACTCTCGCACGTCGTTCTCAAGCGTTGGGCATCTCTTGGCCTACATCCTTACAAGATTAAATTGACGCAAGAACTGAAGCCGCTTGACCACCAGAAGCGTCGTATATTCGTGAATTGGGCTGAGCAACAACTTGAAAATGATTCGGATTTTCATCGAAAAATCATCTTCAGCGATGAGGCTCATTTCTGGCTTCGTCAATAAACAAAATATGCGGTACTGGTCAGGCCGCAATCCACACGTACTCCATGAGTCATCATTGCATCCCGAAAAAATTACGGTTTGGTGTGGTTTATGGGCCGGCGGAGTCATTGGGCCGCACTTCTTCCGTGATGATTAAGACCGGCACCGAATATTATTGTCCCCAATTGGATGATATGAACTTGGAGGACATGTGGTTCCAACAGGACGGCGCCACAAGCCACACAGCGAATGTCACAATCAATTTATTGGAAACCAAGTTTGGAGAACGTGTTATATAACGAAATGGTCCAGTCGCTTGGCCGCCTCGTTCGTGCGATTTGACGCCGTTAGACTATTTCCTGTGGGGCTACGTCACGTTTATGGTCTATGCCAACAAGCCAGCGACGATTGATGAACTTCGTACGAATATCGAACGTGAAATTGCACCTATTGGTCGGCCGATTTATGCTTGAAAAACGTCTAAAATAGGGTTCAGCGTCTGGACTTCTGCAAGCGTGCCCGTTGTGGCCATGCAAAAGAAATCGAGTTCCATACATAATGGCATCGAACGTACTTTCACAGGAATAAAGATTTTCATTGATATCAAAACAGTTTTTGTTTTATTTAAAAATACTTTTGTAGCGCTCTTATTGAAAAACCCTTTATTACTCTTGGTCCAATACCGTACTCGGTATGAATGAAAAGCAACTCATAGACATCAACGGCATAATCTATACAGAGTCAATACTCTGTACGCCTTCTCATCAAAAGTTACAGACAAATAGAAAGTTATCAACACACAAGGCGGCTAACATCCTTAGACCAAGTCAGAGCATACCATAAGCTTGCAAATTTTAAAACAAAAATGCAAATATCGTTGTATAGTAATTCTTAGACTAATCTATAATGACAACACCTGTCTTCCCAACTAAATAATGCAATCAGTTCTGAATCAATGTCAAATCCAATAAGAAAAACGATCTCTTGGAGAACATTGTATAGACATCATCACCGATACCACAGAAACGTGCATGTTTGGCGACAACTACATCGAAAATAGCTTAACAAGTCCCATGATACTTTCTCTATCTTCTTCCACAAAACATTTAAAAACAAAGAAATGTTAAAACTCCATTATTGTGCCGCCAATTTAATCAAGTTCTGCGTGGCTAATCTCGGTTAATCTCGCACAACCTTCCACAAGTTTCCAGCACGTTTTCTCAATTGAAGTAATTGGTTTGTTGCGACTTTATCTCAACTTAACTACCACGCTTGGTGATATCATAGCATTTAACATTCAACCAGCACATTAACTTCACAACTACTTCACCAAAGAACAAAAACAAAAGTTGTTGCCCAGTAATTCGTATCCGAAAGCAAACAATTTCCAACTTTACCCAAAGACAATATACACTAACTCTATCGTCTAGATGCCTCACCTCAAAGCAGCAATAACTTAAAATTCTCACGGCTGTTCACTTTCCACTTGTTCCAGTCTACCCATACACTCACTTCTCCTCACTGTCACCTCAATTGGCATTTATGTCACAACGTTCATTCATCTATTCATTCATAAAGTAAACAGAAAAAAAACCACTGTCTAAGCTCTCAGCTTTCTTACCGGAGAAACAAAATAAAAATTTCAAAAACTTCCCCTATCCGCTGGTCCCTCATCGACTTTTGCCATTGAAAATAAATAAACCAACGTGGAAGGCTTATAAAAACTGATAACAAACATACAAACTGCAAAACTACCTACAACAAACAAAATCACAAATAAAAAGATAAAAAAAATACAAGCTTGAAATAAAGAAAGATAATTCAGCGGAAAGCTTTGACACTTCTCGGGGTATGTCCATATCTTGGATATCAGTCACCAGAACGTGATACTCATGCACACGATCGCGTTGACTTGACGATCAGTTGACATTTGACAGTGGCAGAAGTCGCATTAAAAATGGTTCCCAAACGGTCTAGAACAACTAGCTAACTAATTATTCTTGTCGGTTTTTGTCGGTGTGTTAGAGCTGAGTGCCAAAAAATAAACTGATCCTCAAATGATCCTCATCGTCGGATCTAAAGCTAAGGCGGTAGTATCTCAAATCGAAATCGGATATTGTTTCGTTACCCGACGGACACGGGATCATTGATCGCTATTTAGTTTTGCCCCATGGATTTTCTCCAAAAAAAACCGCTGTTTTCGTTCCGCTTACAAACGAGTTGCGTGCGAACTAATCACCGTGAATTATGAAGTAGAGTGTATCTTATAGATTCAATTTGTGAGTTTTGGTTTACGAAATATTTGTCATTTTGCTTTGCGTTCCATTATTACTCGTAAACATTTCTAAATCCAAGAGTGAGCACAACTACTAGTACGTCCGTTCGGTACATCAATCAATTATTCAATTATAATTTAAAAATAAAAAAAAGTGCGTTCGAGTGCAGCCATTTAGTGCGGGAGTAACCAACCGACGGCGGCACAGCAGCCTGTATTAGATTAGATACTCTATCTGTGATATCATGGTATTATAAAGACGTGTCCCGTCATAATGAGATGATGTTATCAAGCGGCGATTTGAATGCGCTGGCTATCATCTTACAACCTGTTGTTGGAGTCGAGTGAATCGCGAATGCGACACGTTGAAATTACCTACCTTCGAATATACCTTTTGTGTGCGAATTTGTTTTGTGGTCGGTCGCTTTGCATTCCAAACCTCATTCAGCTACAGATACGTATACGAGTATACTCTTAAGCAAACGTCATTGGTGGCAATATGTTAATTTAAGTGTGTTACAGTTTCTTGTTCTTATTTTGTGCTAATTTATTAATTGGAACCGACATCTGACCTCTTTTGGCGGGTACGGATGAGCATTCTGTCTGTGAATCATCGCTTTCTTTACAAGATTGACAGACTGACTTATAAACGGTGTCTGGCTGGTGAGGCAGCGGCTGCAATATCTTATCTGTCATGTGGTTGATTAAAAAATATAAATAGCTAGGTATCTTTTGTTTGGGAAGATAAATAATTTGTATCTGATGTACACATAACTGTGGACAACATGCAAACACAATTATTAAAAGCATCTGATTGGGAATTTCCAACTCACGACCTGTCCACAACAGGCAGGTTACTGTGATGCCGAAAATATTTATTATATGTGGTTTACATTGTACATACATAGTTGGAGAGTAGGTACGTACAGTTTTTGTGTTTTTGTTGTTCGGGGAGACCCATTTCCTGTTCGACAAGTAAAATAATTTTGACAAGCCTTAGTGTTTCTGTTTCGCTTGAACTTCACTTAACTGTGTGGTGTTGTATAGTCATGCATAGCATTTTGTTGAGTCTTCTATAAATAGCCGTGAACATAGTATCTTTCTCATGAGTTTTGTATTTTGGACCATCTTTGATGAACACTTATGAGTTATGATTAATCGAAATATATACGGGGGCTCAATGGCGCATTTGACTACCGATGATTTTAAGTGGGAATCGTACCTTTTTCTGCCAATGACCCCACATCGGTTGATCTGACAAACATCCGGGAGTATGAGTGTCTTTAACGCTACGATACTCGAGGATCGTTAATATTTGCGCAGGGATCATCGAGCTCCTAAGGATCTTACTTTATTTCCTCAATTTTCTAGCATGAAGGCAATAAATTGAAACTATTCATCAAAGTCAGTTTCAATCACCAATATTATGGTACAGACTATGGGTTATAATTGGTCCTTAGTGAACTGAGTTTAGGCTGACGGGTTATCGTTTGACTTACCGACGCCGACTTCTTAGAAATGCTATACTCACTTAGAGAAAGAATGGATCGATGGAATTGCATAAGATCGATCAGGAACTTTGATTACACATGCTCCTTACTAATAATCATTTTTTACCTTCACACTAAATATTTTGTAGAGCACAATTTATGCAATTTCGTATGGAAAATTTTTTTTTTTTTATTTATTTATTTATTAATAACAGCATTGCTTACAATTTAAGACAACAAGCTCTTTTAAGGTTTGCAAGCCCTTAGCGTTAAATTAGAATGACATGTACAAACAAATAGATTCAGTAAAACTAAAAAGTAAATACAAGTAAAATGAAAGAATTTTAGACAGAATTTAAAAAACATATTCTACAGCAAATTGAAAAAGGTTTATGACAGTTCCAGTGGTCAGATATTTTAACATAGAGGATTTAAAAGTACTCGCGCTTCCAATCTTTCTAGTCTTATCTTAGGCAGTTCATTTACATAGAGTCAGCAAAATAGTGGTCCCAGAACTGAGTCTTGAGGCACCCCACACCTTACTGGCAAAAACCTAGAGAAACGCTTACCCACTGACACTCGTTGGCAACTGTCGTGTAGATAGGATAGGATACGAGTTTCATTGAAGAGAGTGAAAATTTGAACTCTTCACTAAGTTTGGAGCAAAGGATTGAGGGGTATCGAAGGCCTTCATGGTTTTCATCAACAGCTTTGCTGAGGTCATCGATTACCAATATTAAAGCGGTCTTACAGCTCCTTTTTGTGCGAAAACTCGACTGATTTTCACTTATTAGATTTTTACTTAAGAGATATTTCCACAGTATAACTTTCTCGAAGACCTTGGAAAAGAATGAAAGTATTGAAATGTGTCGGTATTCCACAGAATTTCCGTTCGTTTTCTTTCTTCTTCTTAGCTTTCTTCCATTGTGAAGGGAAAAATGACGTTCTTAAGATGGTGTTAAAAATATGCAAATTTAGGGTAGTTTTCGTCAAGTCCCATGGCTTTAGATTTGATTGCTAATATAGCTTCAGCAACATCTTCTTGGCGTACCCTTCAAAAATTGAAGAATAGGGTGTTTATATCATCAGGCGACAAGTCGAAAGACTTCCAAATCCGAGTTCAGTTTGTCACATTCGACAATTTGTGGAGTTTTTAGCTTCTCTTTACCTAAGCCAATATCTCGAATTTGTTGCCATATCTCTTTGCCAGACGAACAGATACCAAATTATCTGTTGCACTCATTTTGTCTTATTTCGGAGTGATCGATATAGATTATAAAACTCATCTGTGAGTTCGAAAAATGTATACTGTAGACTAAAAATGATTATTAGTATCGCGGAATGTAATTTATCTTCTACCCAAATCGTGTGGACCTCTGCATCTAGCTGCAACTTGACTCAATAGGGAACAAATAAAATCCTCAACTTCTGAGCTTCACTTACTATGAGCAAATAAGCTCGTCCTATACGAAAATTCCAAATATGATTTAATTTTTCAAATCTTAAACTCGAATTGCAAAATTTGGAGGAAATTTGTGACATCAAGCAGAAGTCACCTGTGTTATCTCAAGATAAAATTGGTTTACCCAAATACAGCGTCTCTCTTAAGACCATCCCGTCTTCGGTTTGCATGACGTTTAATTGAAAACGTTAAAAAAGATCTGTCAATATTATTCAGCCATTTATTGGTCAAACTTTTAGCAACAATTAAGCTATAATATATTAAATATACAAAAAAGTGAGACTTTCTGCTAAATGCAAATCAATCCATTTGAAAAGTCATTGAGAACAAACTGTCAAGAATAGAATTTCTGTGTACCGTGCCAGACTTTCTAAGGGTTCACTTATCAATCAACTAGTAAAAATCGGTGCCGTCTCATTATAACTAATAAAGTTTCGTTAAGATTCTTTTAGTTTTTTTAACCGCTGATAGACTTGAGTAGTAACCTTATCAAATGCATTTCGCAAACTCCACAAAATAAAAAATGAACGCTTTCTGCATAAAAGTGGTCTAAACAAATTCCAGTGGATAGCAAACAAAAGTGCAATCAGACACTCATCTCATTTTATTTGTATTGTGATAAAAAAAAATCGAAATAAAAGCCGGTTGAGTAAACAAAAAGTTGGCTTGACAAAAGTTGTAAAAACGCTTTAAAAAAAAACCAAGCGATTTTTTTACTAGCTCTTCACAAAAATGAAAACAGTAGCCGAGCTAATTACACAAAATTTCCAAATGTTGGGGGTGTTCAATTTTTGATTGGACGTCATCGTCGTTGTTTTATTTCTGACATACGTGTATCTAATTGAATAAACTTTCTCAAGCCCCCCATAATCAGAGCAGTGAATGGAATTGAGTAATTCAAGTAAATTGCTGCCTAATTTTGACGATAACAGCACAGTCACAAGTAAATTATTTCACTGCTTCGTACATAAGTTGGTAATTTGGATTTATATGTACCTACTCGTTTTTTTATGGCAAAAGTAAATCATAAAATAAAAAGTCATGTTATTTGCAAACCCACATGACATTATAAGTGATAAGGCGAATTGGGACTTATTTTAATTAAACAATTGCAGTGAAAGTCGTTGCTGAATTTATTCTATTACCCGGTGGGGGGATGTTGTTTCTGTAAAGGTTTTAGATTTAGATGTATTTGAAAGTTTTGGCTAATAGTGGATAAATACAAATTTGTGGATAGTAATGCAATTGCATTTGGCGTCGCACATTTAGTACGTACCTTAATGTTAGTTTAGGGTTACGTGTTCAAATCCAAGCCAATACGACGAAACGACTCCCAGGAATAAAATAACTGACGGAGACCTAACGTGTTTGAAAAAATAATAATACCCAAACCGCACAATTTTCAACCCAATCTTTATTTCTCTTTCTAACTTACGAACCGTAAAAATATTACTTTGCTTTTTTTGAAGACTTGAACCTAATGGTTGAACTCAACATTGGTCTTTAAATGTTGCTTATGAATTATACAACTTTTTCAGTTAATTCCACAACAAAAAAAAAACAGATCATTCCACTAAAATATTTAATTTCTTTACTGTTCCATCTGTCAGGCATTTTTTTTCTGATGGAATCCAATCAGGGGTGGTTGATTTGTTTTAATTGTTTTCGTAGGGACAATTTTTTTCTGACAGAATTTTCGCTATAACCACATAAACGAAATAAGAATCATTTTCATACTAAACCAACTTTTTCTGTTGCATTTTACGTATGGCTATAACTAGGGCCTAAGCGGTGTACTCAGCTATTAAGTAAAAAAAAACTTTATTTAAGAGTAAAAATACGAAAATGTTCTAACTTTTACACAATGTTGTTCCCCGAACAATTTCTAAAAAAAAGGCCGGCATCGAAAGAGTAAGATATTTTCCTTTATGAATTGAAAACAACTGTCAAATATATGACATTCTTAATTTACGGTTTGATATGAAAACATTCATCTAAGAAGAATTTGGAGTTTATGACGTTGTTAAATAAAGACGAAAATTTCATTTTATATCAAATCAACAGATATGGAACTGTTCTGCTGGAAAAATTCCGATTCCAATTCATACCATTGACACTATATCGCACATATAGCTTTTTTTTTTAATTGTTTCGTCTTGGCAACAAGAACTGGAGCAATGAATCCACAATTCACAGACTGAGCAATCACACAACAAAGTGGTACACAGATGGGTCGAGAACTGATGAGGGAACTGGAGCGGGAGTATTTGGGAACCAAATATTCTGAACCAATGGGCAAAAGTACCAGCATCTTTCAGGCTGAAATCTATGCCATAGACAGGTGTGTTCAAATTAACCTCGACAGAAACAGAGTCAATTTGTGATATAGCTATAATGTCAGACAGCCAAGCTGCTATTATGGCACTTAACTCCTACATCATTAAATCCAAACTTGTATGGGAATGCCTACAAAAACTTAATGAACTTGGTAGGAGAAACAAAATAACTCTCTGCTGGGTGCCTGACCATGTAGGAATAGAGAGGAATGAAATGGCCGACTCCCTAGCAAGAAAGGGAGCATCAGAAACTTTCATAGGTCCTGAACCATTCTGCGGAATAGGGGATCACACCCTCAAAGAAGAATTTAGGAAACTAGAGAAAAAAAACAGGGCAAGAACCTGGCATAACACTCAGGGCATGAGGCAGGCCAAGAAACTTCTGGGGCAATACAACCGGAAGAGATTCCAAGCTTGCATCGGCATGAGCAAAAATAACCTTCGTATCCTAACGAACTTCCTAACGGGGCACTGTAGACTCAAGGAACACCTCAGGAAACTGGGTATATCTGAAGAAGGTCTCTGCAGATTCTGCGATGAGTCCAGTGAAATCCCAGAACACTTGCTGTGATCATGTGGGGCACTGACCCACAAAAGACTGAAATACTTGGGCAAGTACCAACTATCTGATGAGGAAATACAGTCACTAGAGCCAGCTCTCATCCTTAGATTCTTAAAGGAAACTGGACTGGAGAGAGTGCTATAGGACGAATTTCTTCCGCCAAGGAGAAAGAAGAGTACTAAAACCTCTAGAATGATTTCGAAAGGAATTATACTATGAGGGGAACTCTTTTGAGGGAATAAACCACTCTGAGGCGTAAGCAGGGGGTACAATAGACCAAAAGGTCGCAGTACAATAACCCCTCTCAAATAATAATAATAATGGCAACACTTTAACCAACTACAATGTACGAGCATTTGACAGCTGATAACTAGTTTGTACACGACTGTATACACGATCTTAGCTGCTCGAAAAACAAGATAAAGGATTGACTTTCAGATTGACAAGTATCCACTTTCTTCGATGCCGAAATAATTGGTCTCTCCATAAAAATTGTCTAAAATACATTTCGTTCAACCGCAAAATTATATTTCTTTGTATAATTTTGCAACGATTGCCAGCTGACAGATTCAATTAAGCTCTTTTAATTCCTTGTTCGGTCGTAAATTTGCATCGTTCAGTCATCAATAACAGCTAACATAAAGTGCATTCGAAAGCATTTGAGGTTATAGGCTTATGTTCGACTTATGTTCCATATGCGTTGTTAATTTACGGTACATGTGCAAGTTACCATCAACCCTCAAAGTAATCTTGTCACCAGGCAAAACATGCAAATGCAAATATTAATTATATACCTGGCATAATTTTTCTTAGATTTGATAATTACATGCACGATGCTAGAAGGCGTGTTCAGTCAAAGAGATAATTGAGAAGTTGTGTCTCATGCCTCAGTTGAGATTAATCATTATACTTCATTGATTCTGAAACCAATTATCAAAGTGGTTACTTTTCATTTTCTTAGATTCGAAAATTAAATGAGATTAAAGCGGGGGCCATCTGTTGGTTTTTTTGTGAAATTGTGTTTCTGTGAGAAGGCGTTCACTTTGCATATAATATTAATATATATGATGTACCTTTTTCGTTTAGTGTAAGCTGTAAATATTTCCTGCGCGAAGCTAAGAAACTTTATTTCTGGTGGTACTACAGTTCGGAGTTAACCAGGATCTCAAGCAAAGGCTGGTTAAATTTATTCGCTAGAGCACATGGGTTGGTGTATTGGCTAATTTTTATCATCGGTGCAGAAAAAGACCGGCACCAACAGAATAACGTTTCTGGTACATTTGTATTAATTTAATCAAAAGGAATTCCGGGACTGCCTCGAATTAAAGCTTTTAACCTTCCAGTCAACATATGGGGGCACTTCAACACAGCCTTGCAGTCATCTGCATCTGAAACGTGACCTGGCGCAGTGCCAGTGTCATATTTGAATGCAGCAGATGGAAAAACAGCATCAAATAGGGCATCCTTAGGTTGACTTTTTCAGTTACTCACGCGCCCTTATGTTTCGTCTAAGGGCAGTAGTAAGTGTGGTTTCTTGTCTAAGTAAATCGCGACGAAGTAAAGATATTCGGTGAACTAACTAACTTCCGTTTTTAAATGCATTTCGGGTACCCCTACTTAATAAAGTTATTTACAATCTTAATTTACCGACAGCAAGTGCGCGTCGACTAGCTAATCTCTTTTCATTGTGAAGCTAACGATCTAGTAAAGCAAAATGATTTACGACGCTCGCTATACTCGGCCAACAAGCAGGTTGTAATACCTTCGTAGGAGCTACGAGTTACATGCAAATAAAAGTCAATCTCATTTGCATCCATCATAGCAGAGTGCGTGACATCATCAGAATCTAAAAAGTGATTTACAACTTTAGCCATTTCTAGTAAACAACAGTAACGAAACACAATGGGACACCAAAATAAGAGAAAAATATAAATAAAAATAAATACCACACATCAAATGTGCCAAAGTTAGAACGTATAACGCAATAATAAATAATTCACAACAAAAATAGCAAATCAACAAAAAAAAAAAAAATTAACATGGATCCCACCACCAGCAGCACCAATAACAAGCCCAACCAAAAACCATCGTTGGCCCTTAACTTTCGTCACAGTTTGTTGCTCGACAACCAGTCGGACTCTTTAGATGGCGACGATCAGGCACAACTCATTCGCACCCCATCGTCTAGGACACGAAAGTTCATTATTATTCCAGCGACAACGACGCCGCCAATAATTCAAAAACAGCAGCAGCCGCAGTTTTTTTTACCACCATCAACAGCATCAGCGGCATCCATAAGTGAGCAGCTACAACAGAGCGAAGTGAATCCGAATAGCGACGCGACACCCAGCGCCCACCTCACAGTGAAACCGAAGCAACAAAGCGGAATCTCGGCAACGCTTACAGCTGCCCCAGTTGCGAACAATGGAACTGAATCCATCAGCACGAACACTAGTCCGACAATTCCTTCAATTAATTCGTCATCAAGTCTCGGTGCTGAGCTGCAATCGAAATCGGAGCGGAACAGCAGCATGCGATCTGTGGTGTCAGGTGAGTGTCTCTGTGTAGAGTGTGATAATTTGCCATTAAAGTGACAGCATTAGTTCTGCCCACTAATTCAATTGCATAACTCTGGGGGTGATTACTTTTTGGGGGGCGATCACGCCAATTGCACAAAGTGATCGTGCGAAATTTCGCGACTAGAAGGGGTCTGAACCGTTGATTAATCGTGTGCATAACTTTGTGAGCCCCCAGTGATACTGCTGTACTGGGGGGACCGTGATTTTATTTGCATGAAACTCCAAGTGTGTGTGGGAGATATGTATCTCTCTAAGTGATCTTAAATCATTTTATTATGATAAATGGTAGTCTTACAAAGAGACTTCTAAAGAGAACGTAAAAATCTTGAAATGCACTCAAGACTATCGAAGAGTCTACCCCTCAGTTTCATGAGTTTCTGTCATTGCTGACATCCGCCGGACTTTCAGTGGATTGCGTGTGACATTGGTCATGTCTAAGAAAAACTACGTCAAACTCAAAGTTTTGTGAACGTCTTATAAACACGATACGCTTAAATTTAAATGGGTAATGTGACATTTCCCACAATAATAGGTCTGTTCCTTTACTTTTAAATCTTACGAATTATTACTAATTTTTACTCATTGCCGTTCGCTAACTCGAAAAATTCGTAAAAGAGAGCGTCATCGAGAGAGCAAGATATTACCACTCCACTGAGAGAGAATTTTCACTCAACTAATTTCTTGGTGTAAGAAGTGGTAAAGCTGTCAGTCACGTTACAGTTAACAGCTGATTTGAGGTTTGTTGTCCAGTTTGGCATTTATTTGACTCTTTGCGTATTAAAATGGTATAAACAGCCGGAAAAATAATATGGAATGTTCTTCTCAAGATTATTTTCTATTCAGATAGTGGTAACGAAATTCTTCCTTGCTGTACAAAAAGACAATCTGCTCCATGTCATTTTTAATGCAGCTTCGCTTTTTCCTCTTCTTGAATGCTTGTAGTTTAAACAGTAGATACAAACTCCTTCACATACTCGGATTTGTCAAAAAGAAATTCGATTGATTCCCAATCAATTTTTTTGAATTTTTGAATTGTGTATTTGGCATTTTTCATAGATTACTAAAAAAGGGTTCCCCTACTTTTTCGTAAGTGTCTCTCTCTGTAAGAGAATCTATCCCCACCACTACCATTTTGACAGTATTTTCCATTCTTACTACAAAAGTAAAGGAACAAACCTAATGTTGCCGTTAATCGTAGATGACAACCGCCTTGTCAAACTCTAGAAAACTGAACTGGAAATTAAACAATTCCATTGAGCTCCAGACAATATTGTAAAATTACTCTAAGGGAGATTTTTCGGTAAAAAGGTTATTTTTTTGTCAAATTTCCTCAATTTTTTAGTTTCCCCAAGGGAAATTTTTCAATTTAACGAAAAACTACCTCTAAAATTGAAAAAATATTGTTTCTTTGTGAGAACGACCAACAGATCAGCTGTGACTTCGACAAAGAGAAGCTACAGCGCCGCACACCACTGCATTAGTATCGGCATTTTCAGAGGCACAGTAATATCATTGGCCTCTTCTGCTTTTAATATTAAAATTTATGATCAAGTAAGACGTAAATTGCGAATATGAGAGCTTCAACTGATGGCTGCACAAGCTGTAAAAGCATGGTACTTGGTTTGAGCCGCAGCGGTACAAGGAGTAATTTCTTATTTCTCAAGGTGTGACTTTGTAGGCTTACGTTTCATGCCGTCAAGCTGTCTTTTAATCGGAAGAGCGTCTTGTTTCATGATGAATGTCAAGCTGTTTCAACTACTAGAACCACGAATTTACACGCGCAATCAATGTCATCCGTATGACGACCCAAGTCTAATGAAGCCCCTCGCTTACTTCCATAATTCATTATCACACTCGTGCGGTAACATATAATTGCGCAAGCATACTGCTCGCACCTATAAAAGTTTCTGTAGTTTTGTCACGACTTTAATTACAATTTCGAGACTCTAAACTTGTGATTTCTATCCCCTTGTGCGATTGGACATGCCTGTCTCTCATCAAGTTTCACACGATTATTCATTTGGTTGTTTATTTTTTTAACTATTTCCAGTTTGCTGTCCCGACGCAGATGATCGCCACGAATGCCACAATCACCTGTTACATCCTTCGACCAGTGGCAAACAGCTTAGTTCCAGTTCCTACATCTATGGCGACAATGCAAGTAGCCAAATCTTCTCCGATGTAATGTCAGTTCGATCGCTAGCATCGATCGGCATTGGATCAACCGACGGACGAAAGCTGGTAATTCGCAAAGTACCCACGACAGCAAATGAACTGTTCAACATAGTTAATCCACCGTCGCCACCGTGAGTATATATATCTT
Organism: Cheilosia vernalis; assembly: GCA_949126925.1. Classification (NCBI taxonomy): domain Eukaryota; kingdom Metazoa; phylum Arthropoda; class Insecta; order Diptera; family Syrphidae; genus Cheilosia; species Cheilosia vernalis. Next base: position 7,428,703 of record OX421362.1, read on the forward strand.
TATCTATATCTAAATTAGTTGCACCTACAATTACAAACAATCATTAGGTAATTTCGGTTGCAGGGAAATAGGCAATTATCTGCACATCTCCGAATTAAGTGCACATTTTCAGCATAATGAGCAAATGTATAAAGGGTAAGCGTATATGACACGGACCAGCCGAGAACTTGTTCCGTAATTACCGCAATGGTTATCTAAGAGTTGGTTCAGTAATGTCACCAGGCTTCTGTCGACATGCCTGGCCTCCACTTTCAAATGGACGTCGTGCCGTGAGTTGTGCTTGTTGTAAGCTGCGCTTGCCTCAATTGAGGCTCTTCCAGCACATTGTGTTTTATTTTGAATATTGTTTAATTGCTCTGAGATAATTAGTCAGTTACGTAGCCTTTAAAATAGAAGCTTGTAGACGGAATTTCAGCCCACACTAATCGCAAGCTTCCGAAAACAGAAACAGAAAAAAAAAAGATCAAAGTAGGTACCTACGCCCGGACAAACCTGCATATCTAAGAGAAAATCTTTCGCTGAAATGGTTGTTGGTAAATACAGAGGGCTGGTGTTTAATAAACTATTCGACTGTATGATTAATATGAGGCAGGCAGCAATATTGCCGACACATTAGAGAAGGCCTGTTGCACCAGATCTGGCAACATCGGAAGTAGCAGAACGACAAGCTGTCAAGCGTGTTCCACGAGTTTTTGTTTCTTTTTGATTGCGGTTAGGAAAAAGACTTGTGGGAGGCCTTTGACAGAATTTTGAACTTGAGAATAGAAAAGTAAATTCAGATTACATAATAAGTATTGGATAAAAATTTATTATCATTGGGGGGATTTTTTAACAATATAAAATTGAATTGTGGTACATTTAATTAAGCTTACTTTTTTGGAATTTAAAGGTCTGTTCCTTTACTTTTAAATCTTACGAATTTTTTACGTATTCTTACGAACTTTTACTCAATGCCGTTCCTTAACTCGAAAAATTCGTAAAAGAGAGCGTCGATCGTTGAGCGAGCAAGATATTACCCCTCCACTAAAAATCTTACGAATTTTTACTCAACAAATTTCGTGGTTTAAGAAAACAAAACAATTAACAGCTGATTTGAAATTTATTTTAATATTTGACATTCGATTGAATTTGTTTTGATTTCCTGCGTTCTATTAAAGTGGTATCAAAAGGCGGCAAAATAAATATTGAATGTTCTCCCCGAACATTCCATCGTATTGAAAATGGTATAAGTACATAGACATTAGAGAATATGAAATAAAAATCATTTCGAGCTTTAAAGATCCACAATACAGGGATCAAATAACACAGGAGGTTTTGCAGAGTCAGGGAGAAGATTTTTAGCCCATCACGGTCTCACAGTCGCAGTTGTCGGAAAACGAGGAACAAATTTTCCACGACTCTCGGGTCGAAAACGAAGAACAAAAACTAATTGGTTGGAAGCGCCCACCAAAATCCTTCTCTCCCTTTGCGAAGAGTTAATGCCCCTACTGGGGAAAACACAAAAATTTAAAACAAAAAAAAGATGTGGGCTAAATCGCGGAAGCTACAAGCTTCGTGCCCAGCAAACCACAGAAAAATCAAAAGATTCTTTTCACTGGTCATTCGTTTGTCAGAACGTAGATTCTTATAGGTTTTACACTGTTCGAATCGTTCACTTAGCCTTTTGTACAAACTCCTTGATATGCGAAAGTGACGACGAAATTCTTCCTCGCTGTACGAAGGCACGATCTCCTGGAAATAAGTTTTAATGCAGTGTCGCTTTTTCCTCTTCTCGAAAGCTTGTAGTTCACTCAGTACAAACTATTCCACATATTCGGATTTATCAAAAAGAAGTTCTATTAATTCCGAATCACTTTCATCACTAGATGAATCAACTAATATTGGTAATAAATTAGATGGTTCCTCTCGTTTATCAGACATTTTTGACTTTTCTTTACCACTGCAATTTATGGAATTATTTATCTGTCATATCTGTCATTTTTCATAGTTTACTACAAAAGCGTTCCCTAACTTTTTTGTAAGTGTCTCTCTCTGTGAGAGAATTTATCCCCACCACTGCCATTTTAATTGTCTTTTCCATTCTTACTACAAAAGTAAGGGAACAGACCTAAAAATTTGTTGTCGAAAATTCGAGATCTTCTCTCAAAAAGGCTTCAATTTACCTAATGACAACAACTGCAGCGTGACCTCAGGCGGGAGTTTTAAGGAATTCATAAGCAATTTGGCAGTGCGGATGAAAACTTTCTACTTCTTGGAAGGGTCAGAAAACAAGCTTTTCTAGATGACCAGTGAATAAACCTTAAACTTTTTCTATTACAATCTTCTTCTAGCTGAATCATTGGCTAATCAATTTTCGAGGGCTTGGTTGATGCATTTTGAACAAAGATGGAACGATAGATCGTAAGAAGACACAGTATTATCTGGCCTGGGTTGGTGGTGGCAATTTAGCCATTGTGCTCTAGAGTGCCTTCAGTATTGAACACATTTACGCGGTAGAGCCATCATCCTTATCAGGTGCATTAGAACCAGCCATAACAAATGTCATCAAAATCCTTTCATTGGATTTGCTTATGGCGGTCTTCACCTTATACGAGTAGTATGAATTGATGCGTGCTGCTCCCCCATTTCCTACTACAGTAAAAATGTACTACTCTTGACAGAACGCAACTTGAAGTTTGAATCATAAAGAGTTTTTGCAAGCCTCCTACCATAATCCAAAGTTCAAGCAGCCACTAATGTGTCACAGAATATAGCAAAGTGCTGAATATTAAAAATCGATTTATAACCTCATTAATAAATAATTCAAATTGCTTAAAATTATAATAATTACCGGCGTTGTAAACAACACCTATGAGTTCAACGATACCATTAAAGGAATGGATTGGATTTCTCCGCATTAATACGTAAAACACGTTCCTCTATCAATCGATCTACCAATTATGTTTGCACGCCTATCTGCACTCGCTAATTGAATGATAATCATAAACTAATAAAACAATTCGACGCACCTTCATTACGCGAAAACGTGAAGCAAATATTGGTCAAGTTGCTGCCGTTGCTGTTGTTGGTGTTCCAAAACTACATCGAAGTTCGATGCAAATTTAATTCAGAAATTGTATCCGTATCATCATATAGCTACTTATATGAACTTATACAGCGAACTGTGTAATGCTAATTGACATGTATTATTATTCAAATGCGGTTTGGAATGCATGTGATGCAGTGAATTTTTTTGTATTTCGATCTACGAGAATGGATCGGTTATATATTGCTGGCGGTCTGGTTTCGAAATGGGAATACACTCCGAACATGTCTCACGGGAATTAAGGAAATATCGGTTCACATAAGCGTCTGGACGAGAGATCAGTTGATCGGAAACGTGATAAAAATAAAATACTAAAATTTTGAATTTCAATATGAAAGGAAGTGCTAACTTATATAAAGGCAACTAGCTGACCCCGCGAACTTCGTTCCGCCCAAATTTGTTAATGTAATGAAAGTAATAATTTCGAGCATGCCCAATGCACATGCTATTTTATGTAGACGCTTAAATACCAATGGCAAGCCGTTCTGAATAAGCGGAATCCACAGAGGTTTGCAAAGTGCTTTATTTGGACAATGTCCATTATAATTTTAATTATGCAACTTTAGAAATAGCGCTTGATTTTATTTTTAAATGGGAGGTGCCACAAATCGTTTTCCTATACCGCTTATGTTTTGCAAAGTACCACCTATAGTGTGGTATCCTATCCTTCAGCGCCACCTATCGGGTCCAGAACCCAAGTAAAAGTTGATGGTTATAGTGTCCTACATTTCAGACATATTTCCGTAACAGTATAACAGTCCGTGGTACTAATAATATTTTTAACGTCCAGACTACATTTTTCCAGCTCTCAATGGAAAAATTTCCATACAAAATTGTATTTTGTGACCTAGGAAATATTTAGTGTGAAGGTTAAAAATGATTATTAGTAAGTCCCAGTGTGTAATGTATTTGGGAATGACTTGTGACTGTTAAATTGGTTTTCATGTGTTTGTAAGTTGGTTCGCACGAAACAGAAAATGTGAAATAAAAATACTGATACCATTTTCAAATCTTCCCATGAATCATGTTTGTAATTATGACATCATGCAGGTCTACATCGGTTTCGGGATCTGGAACCTCGGCACATATGATGTCATCATCTTGGTCTGGTTGCATTCTTTCGACTAACCAAATGAGAATGTAAGCATGAGGCAAGCCTCTTTTTGCCATTCAATGGAATACATCCAACATCGAGTATAACCAAAGACACGATGCTTAACAATATAGTTCATCAGCGACCGACGAAATATTTGTAACTTTAACAGAAATGAAGAAAACTAACCGCACCTATCAACTTGGTTGGTAAATTGTAAGCCTTTTCCCTTCTCTCTCTACACCGGTACCGAAGGTGTTATGGTACCTTTGAGTTGCGTTCCCCATAACCCTATTCACTAATCAGCAGAATACCACAATTGTTACACGCTCATTTTTCGTAACAACCCCTAAGTGCAAACTCAAAACGCTCCACAACTCCTGTTGCCTGTCATCATTGTCCACGTCATCTTAATCACCCCTACATTTCAACTTACTCACACATACTTATGCAAGGATCCTGAAAATACATGTCAAACAAAAATGATGGATTCAAAAACCATGAAATAAAAAAGTATCTACTCCATTTCAAAAAGTTACTTAATGTTACATAGTAAGCATAAGCGAACTTATTAGGTAGGTAGGTATATTTAAAAAAAAATTTCTAAATTTTTGACAACAACAATTTGCTTGGAAAATAATTGACAACAACAATTGCTTTGAAAATATAAAATTTTTTTTTGAATTTGAAGTGTCACTACTCGATTTCTATCCAGTTTATTTTTTTTTTTTCAAAGTGCTTTTCTCCATGAAAAACGAAATGTGTGCCTTCAACGCCACCTGTTGAGAATATTTAAATTTTTCTTTTTTCCTAAACCTTCGCGGAGCAATTACGAACAAATCCGCAGAAGGAAGTATCCAATTTGGTCCAGTCGTTTTCGAGTTTTAAGCATCCGAACAAACCAAGATCCATTTTTATATATATATATAGATAGATTTTTGCCATCAATTATGAAGACCGTCTTAAGCACATGACTGCGTAAGCAAGTGGATGTGTGTTTTTAGTTTGCATTTCGAATTTGGATCGCTTTAATTTTTTTTAATAAACGACACGCTTGGAATTTCTTACATAATGGTTGAATTTCAAGTTCAAGATGATCAAATGGTTGTGTACCTACATTTTAAGTTCTACAAAACCTCAAAACGACTTGATTAGCGAGTAGCCCTTGTTAGCCCTTTAAACTGGACAATGCACACGTTTGCAAATTCCAACCTTGAAGCTATTTTCCAACCACACAATTTCCCAGTCTGGCGCACAATTTGTTGACTGTTGGCCTAACAAATTAACACACCCATTAGCGAGAATTTCTAAATAGATCGTTTTAGAATTTATTGTAGATTCGAATCAGCACTATCAGTGACTATCAGTTTAGCGATACGATTCGGAGTGTTAAGGTGGCAGTGTTAATGGTGTTGGAAGATGGCGCAAGAGTTCTGATATAACAAGCCATATCTTCTCGAAGGTTTTCCACCGCGAATATAATCGACCTTTCATATAATTTCTTAAAATTTTTAAATCGAAAACGAATTCAAAACGGCGACACAGGTAGAGTCGTATCATGCCGACTGCTGATCATCACCAATACGATATATCCTCGAGGCATTCGGAAATATCCTATCATAGATTTAATCGTGTGGCTAAAATGTGAGTGCGGTTTGAATATTATATAATATACCTAGTACTACAATTTCTTTAAATTGAAACTACAATCATCCATTTGAAATCCTTTAAACAGGCTAAAGAGGCAATCCAAAAAGGATAAACAGGCATCAGTTAAGTTCCATAATGTTTTCGACCAACTTCCATGTAATCGCACACTACCATTAAGTCATATTGTTGTTCTCCCTTTAACCTCAAAAGGAGGTCTGATATTTCGTAGCTGTCGATTTGTTACAAAGTGCAGCTAAATACTAAATCATCATATTTTCAGCAAAAATGCTCTTCCTTGTCAAATTTCGTAGCTAAAGTTTTTGGAAACACAAATTACAGACAATCATTCAAAATGTCCAAGTTATGGGGCATAGAAATTTCATTGGCTGTCTTTTATATTTCCTACCATTAAAATAAGTTGCAATAAATTTGCTGCGGCCCTGGCGGAAATGGCATTGATCCTAAATCCAAAGTGATCAGGCCAAAATTATTCATTTGGAAGTGACTTAAGACTAGACTCACCGTTGGTCCAGTCTTCATCAGCAAAATTTTTATGTATACCCAGATGCATCTATTCCCAAAGCTGAAAACAAAAAAAAATGTTAACAGAATAAAAATTTAATAAACCTAAGAAATCTTACGTAAATCAAAAAGCTTTTCGAGGTTTCCTTCCACTACAAGCGCTCGTTGCGCGTATCAGTTAGCGCAGTTTAGTTCCCTATCTTAAGAACCGGGCCTATGGTCGACAAATTTGCTGAATATGTATAGTAGCTCTGGGATGTTATGGCTCTTGTTAACATCCGCAGCCAATAAAGTTGTACAAAGTAGGTCCTTTCATTTGTTTTATAGATTCACATCAGATAAAAGTTTAGTTGTTTTCTTTGCAAATAGTTTCGAACAGGACCTAAAAGCAGAGCGAAAAGAAGATATTTGTATTAACTAGCATTTTTACAAGAAGGGAAATGACAAACGGAAAATAAAACATGCCTATAAAAGTAAATTCAAAACAGCCACCCTGGTAATAATCAAATAAGCAAATTCCACAATTAATTGATGGGCTAATATTATTTTGAAATGCACTAACTTCATTTTGTTTGTTAAGTTTAAGTTTAACGACTAGTGTCAGCTGATTGAAACGTCAAACGAAAACTAGTTGGTGGTCGGTGTGAATGCATCGACGAGTCTTTGACTCGGTGTGAAAAGGCTATAAGGTACCTAGGTACCATTGCCAAAAATCTCGCGCGTTTGTTTAGCAAACTGTTACCTTTTATAAAGCTTAAGCGATTTTTTACTGCTCCAGGAAGTTGAACCATGATATAATTCAATGGGAGTAATCCAGCTTAAGTCAATCATTGCATTAACAAAGTTTAAGAGGACCACCATAGCAGGACCAGTGGCTCATTTCAAGAATCTAAGTGAACTTAAATTGACTTAAGTCAATTTTGGCAGTAGCCTAAGCCAACATAATCTTATTGCGGTTATTACCCCAATGGGCAATTCATCAAAAGCATTAGGCGATTGAATTTAATTTATTAGCTTCTTTTTTTCTTTCAAGCCAGTAACAGATTAGTATAGCAAATTGAACTTTGACGTTGACGCAAAATGAACTTTGACGTTGCTATTTTCAGAGCCATTGGTTTTCTTTGCATGAACAATATTTCGATATAAATTTTACAAATAAAAATAAATAGTTGGCGCAACAGGTCCCTAGGATTAGTTTCTCACAACCATTCGTTTTTGTGTGAGTTTTTCATTCTTGAAACGAACGGAAGGGATCTAAAATTTTTTGCCGAGTCCAAACGGCTAATTGAGAAGCTCTTTCAAGATAGTTACACTTTAGGTTTAGGATGTTTGTCAGACGTTCGCGAGAGGTGGCGCAGTGGAAATAAGCCCTAAGTTGTAATTTGGGTTTTTGTCGGCATTTTAAAAATTGGCATTCTTAAATTGTGTCTACTTTACCACCATCAAATTAACTTGGTAACGCACTTGCTGCCACCCATGAATCATGTGTGAATATAAGATCACAAAATCAATAAGAATGTGTCATTATAAGCCTCCATTCATATTCCACCCACCTATTAATACAATTTTTTTTTAAATTGTTTTTCCCACTGTTTCGATGACTAGGCTCTTGAGGTTTTTTTCTGGTAAAATTCTTTGTAGCCATTTAAACTCTGTGTAAATGGACTAAATTACTTCTTTCAACAAGACACAAACAAGTCACAGTCTACTTTTGATTGAACTCGTAAATACATTAATTTTGTTTTTCGAATTCACAAAGATACTTAATAAGTTTGCAAAACACATTATCACTGTTGGGGTTGTTCAGCAAACAAGGTTAAGCTTTAAAAACATCGCTAAGCAAATAACACTAGCTTACTTGTTATACGTCAACGCCATATTGGCATTTGGATTCTTTATTTTTTGAATATGTTTGCACAGTGTTTAGCAAGTTTATAAAATATATATAGCGTGATATTGGCGCATGTGTTAATGGACTCATTTGATAATAAAATAGAATTATTTTTTTGAGCAGCGGAGAATAGAACTTTGTGCAAGAGTATTTCCTTTGACTTGGATTTGACCTATTTTATGCTGGCAAACAATTTTATTATATTATTTGAGTGCATGGTCTCATGGAACAAAACGGAAGCGCCAGCATTTTTGAGCGTACGTAGAAATTTGTGGCTTTTTATAGTAGAACGTCGGTAGAAAGATATAAAAAATGCAAGCAAGTCCGATCCAATTTGTCAATTAACCACTAAGGATTGCATAAATCGTATGTTATGCATTTTATTAGCCGTTCAGTCGTTCGCGTATTTGACATTTTACCTACTAAGAATGCAAGGAATTATGCACATTCAAAAATCTATTAATTTTAAGTCGACTAGGTTGGTCGGTATAAGGTGTAACATGAACACAAAATCCAGATGGTTCGGTAACGTCACTTTTCCTACGTCAGCCACTATGTGAACTGTCAACTTAGTACTTTTTGACGGCTACCCCGCCATAAACGTCGACTTCAAAAGCTGTTTACGTGACGGATCTAGGCCATTCAATTGCATTCTTTTGGCAGTAGGTAATAATGTCGGACGTTCGCAAAAATTACATTGGGTGGATAAAACTTTTAGATAACTCAATTTTTTGGCACCGCATAAGTCAGCTGTCAGGACACACTTTGCACCTTGTCTAAAATATAGGGGGTTTAATATTTATTAACACATCTACCGCCTCTCGTCAGGCCTATTTCGAAATAAACTGGCGCTAAATGTCGTTTGTTTCAATTACTGAAATCTCATGTCACGACGACGCCTTAATGGATATCTAATTCGCACCATCGGATCGCCACATACACCCTATTAAGTCAACAGTTTAACAAAATGACACACCCGAGTCAAGTGTTTCAATTAAACATTTGCATCGTTTTAATTGTTATTAGATTTTTGCAATAACTGGACGCGGATTTTCAATTAAATTGCATTGCGAATGCCGCCCGCCTGTTACATACAGTGTTCAGCCCATGTAAACTGGCACAAAAGGCTATAGCCAGCTTATCCAAATGAGTGCAATTTTATCTAAATCGACGTTCATCAATCACGGCGCGCATACGAGATCGGGCATTGTGCAATTATTGGCACGCGTATATTGTCGTCTGGAGTGTTCGCAGCGAATCTATGTCACATTTAACAAATTTCTTTTGCAAATTTTCAGACCTCTCGGTGCAGACGATGACGACGATGACAGCTTTATGGACTTTTCGGACGATTCGGCGAATTTGAAACCCCGCCAACAACACTGGGCCAATAAGATGCAGTTCGTTTTAGCCTGCATCGGATACTCTGTCGGTTTGGGCAACGTTTGGAGATTCCCCTACATGTGCTATAAAAGTGGAGGAGGTGAGTAACAGGGTCGCGTCAGGGGGGGAGTACACTGTTACACAATTGGTCACTTATCTTGAGAGATCAGCGCCAAGTGTCACAACAGATTTGTTGTTATAGCGCGTTTCCTCTTCGCATTAGCACTTGTGTGTGACGACAAGAGTACGACGGGGTTGTATATCTGCCCTGCGCTCTTCATTGTCAAATTAACAGATCTGTCAAACGAGAAAATGAGATGAAGATTAAAATCTTCAATTTCCTGGCATTATAGTGACAATCTTCTGTTCCACTTGGATGAAGGCGCAGTGGATACACTGTCTCTCTGTCCGTGTGTAGGTGTGGATGATAGAGCCGTGTAACTCAAGATGACATTGACGTGCGATTTTTTTCAGCCTGGTACTGTTTCTATTGAGTGGGACGCTGCTTCTATTGTCACCCATCGTCACTTTACATATTATGCTAATCGAGATACTTGTTTCTTCTTCTTTTTTTGTTGTATTGCAGGCGTGTTCTTAGTACCTTATTGCATTATACTAATTGTGTGCAGCATTCCGCTGTTGTTTATGGAACTGTCGGTGGGACAGTATACCGGACGAGGACCAATTGGTGCACTGGGACAAGTGTGCCCGCTTTTTAAAGGTAAGTTCTTTGTAATTGGGGTGAAATTCATTTGTAAGTGACGGAGGTCAACGGATAAAGAACTGTTTTGTTCACTTACACTTTTTGGTTGTATAGTCGCAAGTGGATTGCTCAATCATGGGTCAGTGACGGAATTTTGTTAATCTATATAAAAACTCACAGAGATTAAGCTGTGGTTTAATTTGAAATCTCCAATTGATGGCTACTGACGATCTGTTTTAAGACAGACACCGTATGTCTTATGTCAAACATAATCTCATACCGTATACACACATCAGGTGGTACCTGCAGTGTGCATAGCCTAGAATTCTGATAACGATCTGACCTCGATTCTCTATACAATTAAACAGACTCACGCCAATACGATTGCTAAACTCAAAGTGCGTGTGAATGAATTGCCGCATTCAATCATTAACTTTCGATCGGTTTTGATTGATTTTATTTGAGTAAACAGATCGCAAAACGATTGACAGAAACATAAACTTAAATCGATCAAACTGCGAGACAACAAGCATTTATCAATCGATTGACTTAATCGATGTTGTTACAGAATTCATTCAATAGCAAGTTAATTATTTTCTTAGATTATATTTTTTGCAAAAACATTCTCCGACTTTATACAATGCCAACGTGTAAGGGTACCTAAATATGGTCAAGATTGCCTTGCTACTATGTCGCTGCATTGCAACTCTACTCTGCTTGAAAACAGTAAAAAACAAATAAAAACTTTACCGCATAACTTTGTAAGTTTAACATAAAAAAACCCAAGAACAACATTTGTTTAATTTTAAAACAACGAGAGTTTCTCACTTTCTAATGGATTTTGCTTAGCAGTGGCACCAAAAATTTTAAAAGTGAAAATTAAACACTGAAATTCATGTATACCCACCATTGTGCATAAAAATGCAACTTGGCAGCACAATTCGGTAACTTTACATCTAACAACTTTTTACATAAATAGAAAACGTTATTATCTTTTCTAACGAACTAAGACCAAATGATGAAGCACAAAAATGAAGGGAATCTATTTAAATATAATTTAGGGGTTCATCTTATGCAAAAGGTTTATTCCAAAATTATTTATAATGTAGATACATATTTCATTTTTAAGAACTAAAAATATGACTGGGAATAGAAAATAATAGAGTTAATCTTTCTGTTTCCAATTCCCTTGATAACTAAATGAATGCATTTCAAATCTGACCTCCACCATTTTTTAATTATTCACCTAAGCTGTGTGTCAATAAGGTAAAAGTGCGGGCTTGATTACATGCCTTTTCTAAATGTTGGCTTTATCATGGTTATAAATATAGCCTTGTCGAGTATGTACAGAATATTTTATGTTGGTACTATTAACTAATTTATATTTGAATATTTTTCACAAAGAGAAGACTTAGAATATGCTTTACAGATCTAGTACATTTGTTTAGCATTTTCGATATACAAAAAGATCGATAAAGCTAAGATTAGACTGTATGCCAATTATGCATATGAATTCAAAAAGGCAAATGACCATATTAGCTGCCAAATGAACAAAATGTCACAACTATCAAAACTCTATATTAGACTATTTGACCAAAATTACCAATAAATCTACTCATATTTGACTTGATGGTCATTTAAGGATTTATTTGTTATTTATTACCCAATGTTGAAGAAGGGTAGTGCTGTAGAGAAAACAAATCAAAAAGGTTGAAGTTGGAACTTGATTAGTAACACAAAACAAATAGAAAGCAAACAATTTCTACACAAACAAAATTTCACAACAGGAAAAAAGTATATACATAATCACAATTAGAGACAAGAACAAGACCACTAATTAAACTAAAAAAAAAATTACGAAGAAAGGACAATTAAATTATTTACGCAAATAAAAGATTCAAGAATCCAAAAAAAAAATTAAAACGAATCCAAATCCTACGAACTCATCAAACACCGATGACAACAAAATAGTACTTGTTCCATCAAAAATGTCAGCAATATGCCATAACGAAATTTCAAGAAAGTGCATATGGGCATATAATTCTTTATGCTGGCATTCGTGCTTATTGTCCCATTACCCTATATGCTATTTGGGCATTTTTAACTGTCAAAATCAGCCTGGCCATGTGTGGCGTTTACACTGTATGACCATATTTTGACAGGAGAACTGTCAGAAATTGGCATTTTATGACCACTTGGCATACAGTCTAATCATACCTTAAGACTATTATTTGTATTTGTTTTCACTTATACAGATCTAGTACCTACATTTGTTTAGCATTTTCGATATACAAAAGATCGATAAAACTATTATTTGGATTTGTTTTCACACCATGACTTAATAAGAAAAGCGTGGACAGAAATACACAATAATTTGAGGTTGCCATATCTAAATAATAGATAATAACGTAATGAATTTGACATTAGCCTTATGACAGCCAAAAATGTTCGTTTAATTAAATAAAAAGTTTCATTACAAGTGATGTCAATTTGAATATTTAACATGCTCAGTAAAAGTAGAGTTAAACATGTCCGATAGTTGGAAAATCCACAAAAGTTACAAACGAACATGGAAATTTTTATTGACAACTGTCATGAAATGTTAAAAATTCATTAAAACATTTAAAAAAGATGTATTAAAGATTATAACGTTCTTATTATTGTTCTCAAACTGACACAATTTATTCGAAGCGCTGAGAGCTGTCAAAATATTTCACTGACATTTTTTTATTTGGAATTGACAGCATTCTGCGCCAATGTCGCTGTATTTCTATGCATCTGTCACTCGTAACTCTCCACATTTCACGAAACCACTCTACTTTTCAGAGAAGGTTAAGTTTTTACCTTTTCCATTAAAAAAAAATGTTTTGCAGCCCACTTGCAGTGATTTATAGGAATTAATAAAAAAACCGCACCTTACGGTTAGATTGGGGACTCGTTCTTTGGTATGGTATGCAGTATGCTTAATAAATCGGGGGTACCTGCTTATCTGGGGGTCAATTCCCGTTCCGTGATACTGTGAAATGAAAAGAGTTTTCGCAAGTTTACGCTGAACTCGATTCTCGATCTATGAAAAAATGAAAACAAATGTCAGAATTTCAGCCATTTCATTTGTGAAGAAGTGTGAAAACGTGATGGATACACAAAAATTAACGGGGACAAAGAGCTTCAAAGATAGTTGACAGCATTTATCATTTAGTGCATTTTAGTACACATTTAGACTACTTTTTATGATGATAAGTTCGAGAATCGCATTAGGTGTAATCGTGAAGTGATAAAATGATAAACTGCTGTGAAAACTGAAATGATAAATTATTTATCATTTCACAGTATCACGGAACGGGAATTGACCCCCTGCTGTATTTGTAAATTTTGTGTATGAAACTTGAGTATCTCGCTTTTATTAAACTTCTATTTATAATTAGATCCGTGTGTCACTCTCGGTTTTGTAAGTTGCCTATAAAATGGAAAATATCCATTGAGAGCGGGTTTTTTAGGGATTCCAAAGGTCTGGGCTTATAAAAGAATATGGCCTCCGTCGAAATAATACAAATGTTCTGCGGATTTCACTCTCTTAAATTTGAATTTCATAGGCAAACTAAATTAAGCTAGTGAAATCTAATGACTCATACACATATTCCTCTCCCGACCCCAACCTTTACCCGGTTTAGGAATTCCTGAATGCCTTGAGATATAGCTAAAATATTTGATTGAAAGTACGTCCAAACAATATCCGAATTTCATTGTATCGATGATGATTTGAAGCACACAAATCGTCGCTACAATGCAGAACTAGACTAAGTCACACTTTTACAAAATATCAGTAGAGCGATTTTTAAGTTGGAAAATGTTTTTACTCCCAAACTATTTTACGAAACACTTGACGTAAAAAAAAACCTAAGTCCCAAGCCCGTGTAGTGGACATAGGTTAGTTCTGCCCTAAAAAGAAAATTAAAGGACATAGGATTTTTTTGTATGATTAAAACTGTGTACGTTCTATTGCGCGTAGGAATACAGTCATCACCTAGGAACGCGCAGAATGCGACTGGCTATTTTCTTATGTAAAATTCGTAAATTTCGATATTTTGGACTTAGACTAGTTCTGCATTGTAGTGACGAAATGTTCTTTCTACGACTTGGGAAACAGGGGCAAGATTCTGTAAGACGAAACGATCAAACGTTTTCGTGCGCATGAATGATTTGCCCTATGTTACACATGCAAATTTTTTCGTGCAAACGAAAACGTTTTAACGTTTCGCCTTACAAAATGCCGACCCAGATCTATTGGCACATGTTTAACTATAGGTACATAGGTACACTCATTCCTGACAATATGCGATCGTGTTAGTTACTTTTTTTATTTACTAACTCAGTAAATGATTTTTAATAAATATTTGAACTCGTTCTGGTGTGCAAAATAAAATAATTTCATGATTAAAAATCGCACCTAAAATTGGTTACGTATACGACACAGTAACAACTCCAATCAAGAAATCATAAATATTATAGATTTAAATTGTCGTCAGTCAAGGCGAAGTGATTAAAAAACCGGCACATTGTTTACAAATAAACCTTCGTCTTGTGATTTAGCTTCAGATTATTTTTTTATGACAGATTTTGCATAAGATAAAAAATATCACGAGTTCTGTTACTACGATTAGTGCAGCGGGCTATTCTTTCTGATAGGATCAAGTCCGTGTACGATACTACATTGAGTCGTTTTTGACGAAAATTTATCTCTGTTGGGCTATTTTCATTACCAGAGCCGCAAAGAAAGCGTTAATAGAGATAACAAGAAGACAGCGAAATACATTTCAATGAAATCACCTATCGTACGAACGACTGATCTGGGCTGGAATCGGCTAAGGTTGATTGTCGCTTTTTTGATTGTAGTTTTTGATTATCAACTCTTCTTTGCTCTGCGTAAAGCGATCACTGTGGATGGGTGGAACATGCGTTGACCTTATTCCAGTTGGTAAATCCAAGCAGTCCCAAAACAAACATATTCTTTTTTTCACGAAAGTATTTAATTTATTTGGAGTCGAAGCCGAGGTGCATACATATGAAAATGACACCTAAATAGTTGTCACATTCAGCCGTGGACATAAAGCTTTGATTTTGATTGTCAACGGTATTACCTTCTTTATCGACAGCCAGGCAGCTATTAAAGCACTAACTGCAACAGAAATAAAATCAAAGCTTGTGAAATGCTATCGCGAAGAACTCATGGCTCTTGGCACTCAGCATAAGGTATTGCTCTGCTGGGTTCCGGGACATGAAGGTATTCCAGGCAACGAGAAAGCGGACGAATTAGCTAGACAAGGTTCAGCAGCTGTATTAGAACAAGCCGATCCCTCTGCTGTGAATATCCCGCCTTGCTTACTCAAGCTTGAAGCGGGGAGAAAAGCCACAAGGGAGGCGAACGCTAGGTGGACCACACTAGAAACTTGCCATACTACAAGAATGCTATGGCCAAGCTTCAATGAAGCAAGAACCGCGAGTTTAATACGAAAGGATAGGAGATCCCTCTCCATCATCGTAGGTATCCTAACGGGGCACAACACTCTGCGGTACCACATGAAGAAACTACGCTTGACGGAAGAAGAACTTTGTAGAGGCTGCGGTGATGAGGAAGCTCTTGAGGACACAACCCACTTCCTATGCCACTGCTCGAGCCTCCAACACAATAGGCACAGATTCCTAGGGAGACACTTCTTTCAGGACATAGACGAGCTATCTAGCACACCAGTAGACAAGATAATGAGCTTCATAAAATCCACAGGATGGTTTGTATCCAACGGCACAGTGAGTAATTGATCACACATATTTATAGATAGGGTCAACATGGGTAAGGGACAACCCTTTTCCCCCAATGGGCATCACAATGGGTCAACATTGACCTGAGTGTGGCACGGAGTACTCCACGCCAGCCCGCGTACCTAACCTAACCTATCAACTATCATCTATCACCTTAGCCGATTCCACATCTAGCTCTTTTCTCAATTGCATGTAGCAAAATATTGAGATTTTCTTGATCGATTCGCATATGTACCTATAAACAATTTTGATTTATTGCTTTATAAGTATGACAATCAATGTGCATACCCACGACACGCGCTGTTATTTATTAGAAATGCAATATCGCCGCATTAAATCGGAATAACTAATGAAATTTGAATTTCAAATTAAAACCACCTACCTTTGTCACTTGCACTGTGTATATCTTAAGTAACTAAAATCGAAAAGTCGCCACAGGATGGATAGTCACTTGTTTTGGATTGATTTTCAAAATCCTGTTCAAAATATTTTACTGGAACGAAGTTTTGTGGTAGGTTGGTGTGTTCTTGTCTAGATCTACTCGTAGGTTGTCATTCAACACCCACAGTTGCTGTTAGTGCTGTAGCATTTTTTTTTCCTCGATCAATCAATCATCACAAGGTCCGTTCGTGTACTTTAAGCATAGAAAAATGAAAAATGTCAAATCTCTAAAATCGAGAGAGAATTCTCTCAATTTCAAGAGAAGTACCTGATCGGTTTTCTTACAAAAAGTTTATGAAATGTCATGTTTGGCATAATTGTAAAATGCAGCATCTACAAAATAAGTTGGAATTGAATTTTTTTCAAACTAAATGCCTATTAAACTTTCCATTTGAATGCGCTGATATATTCTAGGAGAACATTCAGTTATAACTTGTACCTCTGACGTCGTTGAAAACGAAAATAACTAGTTTTACATGTCAAACTTTTGAGCTGTCACTTAGTTGGCAGTTTTCATTTTTCAGTAAGTCGAAATTCGGCGAGTAGAAAATTACGAAAAAATGAAAAGAGGGGAAATGGATTTCTCTCTCATTTTTTTAAATTTTCTCAGTACGTGATCGCATTTGCACAGTTTCTTAGCAAATTTTAAATAATTTAACGTTTGCAAAAAAGTACCCGAACGAACCTACAGACAGAGATACATTTTTAATAACATGAAAATGCGAAATGGGGGTAACAGCAACTGACCAAAGCAAAGGGAACCATTCATAATTTGGTCAAACAAAAAGAGAAAGTATCCAAAAGTTGTTTTAAAACTAATGATTGGGTACAAGGGGATAGTCTGACAGTAGTTCAAGAAGCAAAACAAACTGTTGAATCTATGAATGCTTATGAAAATAGTTGCTAATTCGTTTTAGTTTTAGTTTTAGTTTTATTTATTATAACTACTATACATAATGTCACAGTTAATCAATAATGAAACAGATTTAATTTAAAAAGCTTATTATTATTTTACATTTCTTTCAATATTTTTTTTTAAATTTAATTTTGATATGGATTGTACTCATTAAAATCCCTTGTCAGGTTATTGATGGGGCCATTACTCCCATAGTTACATCGAGATGTCCTTTGATATAAAAAATTAGGGTTCCTTGTTGTCCTCGGTCTGGTATTGATGTTAATGGAGTTGAGAACATATGTGGAGTTGACATTACCAGTCAGAACGCAAAAAAGGAATATAACATTGGATGTCTCTCCTCGTTTTTCTAAAGTCTGAAGATTCAGCAACTTTAATCGGTGGAAGACGACTCTCGGGGTTCCAAGGCAAATCACGTAAAGCGAAGAGAAGAAACTGCTTTTGAATACTTTCAATTCTTGAGATTCCAGATTCATAAGACGGACACCAAGCAGGACTACAGTATTCCAAAACAGGTCGGACGAGAGAAAAGTATAGAATTTTGGTTATATAGGGATCCTTAAATTCTTTTGGGAAACGTTTTATAAGTCCCAATCGGCTTCTTGCCTTGCTAACAATGGAATCCAAATGCAGATTGAAAGTGAGCTTCCTGTCAAAAACCACACCAAGGTCATTAAAGCAATCAACAATTTCAACAGCTTCCTCATTGATAAAATAAATGGGCGCAGTTGAATTTTTGCGTCTCGTGAAGGTCATGCTTTTACACTTCTTAAGATTAAGTTG
Source organism: Cheilosia vernalis (assembly GCA_949126925.1). Classification (NCBI taxonomy): domain Eukaryota; kingdom Metazoa; phylum Arthropoda; class Insecta; order Diptera; family Syrphidae; genus Cheilosia; species Cheilosia vernalis. Next base: position 7,446,987 of record OX421362.1, read on the forward strand.
CATATAGTTTCTTCTACACCAATCCTGCATAGCGTCAATTTCATGTTGTAAAAATATATAACCTTGTTGGCTACCATATGAATAGTACAGCTTGCAGTCATCCGCAAATAGCAACATTTTGGAATATGTAATAAGAGGACATAGATCGTTGATAAATAACAGGAACAGGAGTGGACCAAAGTGGCTGCCTTGAGGGACACCAGAATAGACGACAACATTTTTAGACAAACAGGAATTTAATTTCACATTTTGCGTACGATCACTTAAATATGAACAAATCCATTTCAACATCTAATGCTGGAATCCATAGAGTTCAACTTTTTTTAACAGGATTACACGATTAACTTTGTCGAATGCTTTACTAAAATCAGCATAAAAAACATCTGTTTGTAACCCGTTAATCAAGCTTTCGTTGACATGGGAAGTAAACTCTATTAAATTAGTTATAGTTGATTTTTTGGGACGAAATCCATGTTACTCATCAGCAAAAATTTTAGAGCAGTGAAATTGCACGTAGTTACAAATAATTTTTCCAAAGAGTTTGGGTATACAGGACAGTTTTGCGATCCCTCTATAATTTTGCACGTGGTGCTTATTACCATTTTTATGTAGGGGCATGATAAATGAAGATTTCCACATTATCGGAAAGACTCCACTGGACAGCGACAAGTTGAATAAATAGGTTTATGATGAAATCTACAGATGATTTGACAAATAAACTTGGAACACCATCAGGACCAGGAACACAGTTATCATCTAAAGTCTTTATATATTGCACTATTTCATTTTTGCTTATAAAAAAGTGTGACAGGCAAAACAGATGTGTGACAAATCTAGTAAATCAACATTCGGGGAGTCGTTTGACGTTGCTGCAAACCTATTTATAATTTTCTAGCCATTTATTTCATTGACTTTTGATAGACGTATTAAAGTTCCCGTATAGCTGTGCAGGGCACGTATGTTATAACAACAATTTTTAAAGACTTCTTTAAAATTAGCACTTAAATAAGATGTTGTTAAAGCGTTTGCAATTGCACAATCGAAGAAAAACACGAAGTGTAGTGTAGTAGAAGTGGTCCTTGATCTGGTGCACTTTAAGTTACTGCCTGCTCTTAGCTCACGCATGACGTTTTATGCTGCATATTTACAGGTTATGAAAATCGACTAAGCGCCACAAACATTTTTGCAATTATCGCTCAACCAAAATTGCTTTATTCCGCATTTAATTTAGATCGGAATCGTTTTAATTTAGCACTTGGTAAAAATCGTCATAAATTTCAATCAATGAAAACTATTCAACAAAAGTGGACGAGACACTAATCGTCTATGACCGGAGAGGTCATAATTGTTTGCATCGGTTTCATTACTTAATATGAATTTTGCTGTTTGAGATCAAGGGTTATTAAATTGGGTTCGTCTGGCATCTCACTTGAAAGGTCATTTTAGAATCACGGTTTCATACTTAAGTCGATTGGAGGATGGGTAATTACAAAGCTGCATAAATCAATTCCATCTGAGGGCGGATTGTGCAAGACTTTATAAGTCGAGTGCATGAGACTTCAAGCTTCCTCAACCAAACGTTTAAAGTGAATGACAGGATTGGCATGTCGTACTGAGCCATTTTTTTTAAATCATTGCGGTTTAGACACAAAATTGTGGACTTTGAAGATGGAACTACTTGAACAGATGTTTACAGCATCGGGTTCAGACTTGCTTTGCTAAAGAATAACCTCTTAAATTTCCAGGAGCTGGTCTCGCGAGTGTGGTCGTCTCGTTTCTAATGTCAACGTATTATAGCGTCATAATAGCTTATTCCATTTACTACTTCTTTACATCGTTTAAACCATTCATGCCATGGACTGACTGCAATAACAGGTAAGACGCAGACAGCTTTTTTAAATGCCCATTTTAATCGCTACCTACAGATGGAACTCACCCGATTGCTGGGTACCACAACGAAAGGATTTGAATATGACTGCACCCAATACTTCAAGGACTCCATCGGAGGAATTCTTTGAGTAAGTTCACTTAAATTCTAATCAAATTGTTCTCTAAAAGTGACTCCTCTCTCCGTTTGCAGAAACAAAGTTCTTCAAATCAGCCCCGGAATCGAGTATCCCGGCATCATGCGCTGGGAGCTGTTCGCCTGCCTCATCTGCGCCTGGCTCATGGTGTACTTTGCCACATGGAAATCTATTAAATCCTCAGGAAAGGTAAGGCGTAAGCACCAAGTCCAGTCCATTGATTGAAGCAAAGACTTCTCTACAGGTCCGATACTTTACAGCGACGTTTCCATTCTTCCTGATCATCATACTCATGATCCGCGCCGTCACTTTGGATGGTGCCGACGAAGGACTGCGGTATTTCTTCCGGCCAGATTGGTCGCAGCTGAAGGACGCAAACGTATGGATAAATGCCGCCTCGCAGAACTTCAACTCGCTGGGCATCGCCTTCGGATCGATGATATCCTTTGCCAGCTACAACAAGTATAACAACAATATACTGAGAGACACAGTTGCTGTAGCGGTGGTAAATGTGATGACCAGTTTTCTGGTGGGCATTTTCGCGTTTGCCACATTGGGAAACTTGGCCTTGGAACAGAATACCAATGTTAAGGACGTTATTGGCGATGGACCGGGATTGATCTTCGTTGTGTATCCGCAGGCGATGGCAAAGATGCCATATGCCCAGCTCTGGGGAGTGATGTTCTTCTTTATGCTGCTCTGCCTGGGCTTAAACAGTCAGTTTGCGATAGTCGAGGTCGTGGTCACATCGATTCAGGATGGCTTCCCTAATTGGATCAAGCGCAAGCTGGGCTATCATGAGGTTCTGGTGCTAATCGTATGCGTTATCTCGTTTCTCTTTGGACTGCCGAATCTGATACAGGTAGGTGATGAAGCCTCTCAATTGCTGTCGACTAACCTTCGATCGTATTCCAGAGTGGAATATACTTTTTCCAACTGATGGATCACTATGCTGCCTCGATATCAATCACATTCCTCGCCTTTTGCCAAATGATTGCACTGGCATGGTTCTACGGAGCCGGGCGACTGTCTAAAAACATCAAGCAAATGACTGGCAAGGCACCATCATTGTACCTAAAGTCTTGCTGGATCTTCTTTGGACCTTTGTTGCTATTTGTAAGCTTGCGCAGCTTTACCGTGAATCACACACTAACCATTTTCTATTCCGTAGGCCATTTGGATTCTCAGCTTAATAAACTACAATGAACCCACCTACCACAACAGAAAGTACAAGTACCCAGATTGGGCCTATGGCATCGGCTGGATGATTGCCTCGCTTTCACTTGTCTGTATACCAGGATATGCCTTCATTAACCTCATTCGAGCACCGGGAAATACCTTCTGGGAGGTGGGAATCACTACTTTTACAAATCTACTCCAATTCACATGTTTCTTTCGCAGAAATTCCAAAACGCCATCAAACCCAACATCTATGAGTGCAAAATCTGTGGCGAACATCACTGTGAGCACGATTACCCAGAGCAAGAACAGTACATGCTGGAACATGAGCTGCCAATCTATCAACAGAAGATGTTACAGAAGCCACCCTCAGAGTGTTGTAACCACAAGAATGTTCATTTAAAGAATCCACTATTGAAAAAAGACGCACAGCGAACGGAGGACAGTAGATGAGTGCAGGGACGCCACTCTTTAATTTGTGTACATTCCAGGAGTTTTATGTGTATTTTATGTACTCCATTATAGGTAGTCAATTTGTAATTTTTGTTTGTAGATGCAGATAGAAGAAGGCGCGCATAGCGTTCGAAAGCAAACAGACCAGTAGTGTCAGGAAATAGCGAAACAAATATAAGAAAATAGTGCAAATTTGTAAAAAGTTTTCTTGTTAGAGTTAATAAAACAAAATGTTCAGTTTGAGTTTGTTTGTCTTGTTTAAAAAATGCACTTAGTTGGTCGAGTAGCACGTGTGTGGTATCTCGTATGCGACATTCATAAGCTCATTATCCCTCGGTTGGAGTACGAGTGGATGAGCACATAAAGTTGACAGCCGTTGGCAATGCTGTCTCCCACCTACTTGGTTCATCATATATACAGTCTACCAAGAAATAGCTCTGAACCTTGTTTTTAACGACTGAATAAAACGTATAGAGTTCTTAAGCTTCCTACAATAGAAGCTTTTGGTCATCTTTGGCTTAGAATGCCAACAAAAAAAAGCTGCTGACGCATTAAAAGGTTTGGGATAGGACGGGTAATTTAGCATTTATTTACATTTTCAGACTTACATCTACTCCAGCTTACGCGACAACTTGCGACGGCGGTAGGGCTTCACTAGGTATATGCAAATGTTGAATAAAATCCGATCCTGGAAATGCATCGCTTCGGCAAGAAATGACATTCTTAACCAACCACAAAGCTTCAGCACCCAAATGCTGATTTTTAAAACCAAATATCCGATTCAGCACTTTCGCAAGATTTGTATCCCAAACAACGCATTTCTCAATCAAAACATTAAAGCACGCGGAATCGAGAGCGACCAAGTTGGCCAGCATTCGAATGGCATAGAGAATCAGCATTCTGTTGGGGATGCCTTCAAAGTCAACCGTTTGTGTTAGGTTTGCCAAGGAAAAGTTAATCAAGTAGTTGACCTGCTCTGCGGATAGGGCAGTGCCTGGAGATATGATTCCAGAGTTGAAAATGATTTTCAAGTGGTATTCAGCGGCTGGCGAAGTGGGATTCTTCAAGTGGAATTTTTGAAAAATGACTTCAAGGTCAGTAGGTCTAAAGGAAAACATTATGTATATAGTTTTTTATGTGTATAGATCGTTGAGCCAAACCTCAGAAGATTATGCCTTGATGTTGTGATCACGTCGAGAGCAATAGCAGCGTCCTCTCGGTAGTCTACCTCTTCCTCACCAGACAGATATAAGGTTATCAACTTGGGTACTATCTCCATTGAGATCATGGCAATTGCTCCCTTTCCTCCGGTACACATAATGTTGGCCAAAGTCCAGAGGGAGGTTCGCTTGAGTTGTTGCTCATTCGAATCCAAATACGTTATCAAATAACTTCCCGCCATCGAAGCAATTTTTTCACAAACTGGCTGCTCGCCCAGTGACAGATTGCAGATAGTCTCACTGGCGTGAAATTGATGCTCTGTATCAGATCCTAAAAGACGCATATTGAATTAAATATTGATTACGATAAGTACCTAGCGAACTCTTACCTGTGAGTTCCTTCACAAGGGTCTGTATGGCGCCGGGAATCTTGGCGAACGCTCGAATGTTCTCAATTCCCTGGAGGAAGGCGTGATTCAGTCTATACATATCTTCGGCAGTAGCGTGTTTGCGACGTTTGATTCGGTTGGCCAATCCTTGGACATCCTTTTCGGTAAGATTTTCGAGTTCCAAGACTTTAGACTGAATTTCACCCAGGCCAAAACGAAGTAAATCGGATTCACAGTTTCGCTTGGAGTCTCTATTGTTGCGAGAATATTTACGGATCTTTTCACGCAGAACCTCCGTCGCTACAATTTGGTTTTCTTCAGCCATTCTCTAGCAAAGTATTTGAATATTAAGCGTATTTTTCCTTGCGAAATTCAATCTTCTACTTCTACTCTAACAACTGTTGTTGTTTAAGCTCGAAACACAATCAGGTAACAGGTACAGCAGCTGCTGTCAAACTGAAGGAGATGTAATCGATACACGAAAAGTCTGTGGAAACGTGCAGAAGACGAATGCACAGATACCCAATCGTGGTTGATGGACAGTTTTCTACTCCAAAATTACAATGCGTAGGTGTTTTATGTTAAGTAATGTCCTTGTACCTATCTACATTCCGATTGTACAAAACTACCATTTCAATTTATACCACTGAACTCCATCACTTTATTTACAGTGTCTCCAAAACTGCACACCAGCTCGTCAGCTGTTAGCCAAATGTCAAAATAACCTAATTTTTTTAGCGAAATATCTTGTCAGACCAAAATTTTCAACAATGTCGTTCAGCATTCTTCAAAAGTTATCTCTTCAGTGTTTAAAAGTAGAGCAACCTCTTTTAAGTAAATAAAACTTTGTTCCATCTATTCCGAATTACACATTTGCATTTATTTGTAGCCACTGTTCGTAACGCCAGTAAGAAAACCGGAGGAAGTTCGCGTAATAACCCCAAGCATCCAAGACCAAAACATCGTGGATGGAGAGTTCAAGATGGACATTACGTCGCACAAGGAACTATTCTTGCTACGCAAAGAAACACAAGATTCCATCCAGGCTTGAATGTAAGTGAATGGATATTGATTTTAATTGACTTACAAGTTATCTGTATGTAGGTCGGCTTTGGACGCAATGGAACCCTCTTCGCCATGGAACATGGTAAGGTTTATGTAACTTGCGAGAAGTTGGAACCCAATTGGGATCATACGTGGATTCAGCGTCACTATGCTGGCCGAATGGATCAAACGATTCATAAGAAGTTCTTCAATGTCATTGCAGAGAAACAACATCAGCGTTTTAGGTTAATCGATGAGATCTAGTTGGACATGAATAAAAAGTTGATAATTTAACGATGTGCAGATATTTTGTGAAAAGTTGATAGAGGGGTAAGTAATAATGACGAATTTGCCATCTGCTTGGTTGTGATCCAATTTCGGAGTTACTAGTTACATTTGCACTGTAACTATTCCAATTTAGTCGAACGGGTACGCTAATATTGAGTGAAAGAAAGCATGGTCAGCTGCCATGACGTATCTACGTACTTTCTTGCTTTATTTGATCTCCGATGTTTCTTCGACTTTAATGTTATTGAGAATCGCGAGCGTCCGGCTCTCGTCCTCATCCTCCTCTTCCTTATTCACCTTTGGAACGATTTTCCGCAACTTTTTTGGTTGGATTATTATTCTTATTCTCCTTGGTTTCCGCTTGGCTGTCTTGGCCACCTTTTTCTTTTCTAAATCAGGCAGTGAAAAGTCATCCAATTCTGTTTTCATTTCAAATGAGTTCTCAACTGTCTCGGGCAGCTCCAGTTGAACCGCCTTTTCGGTGTGTACTCTCTGCATGTGTTCCTTTAGCTTGTCCGACCGATGGCTGGTAAATGCACACAGGTGACACTTGTGATTCGTGTTGTCAGCATGCTTCAGAGCATGCCGCTTCAAATTCTTATTCTGACTGAATTTGTATCCACACACCTCGCAGACGAACGGTCGTTCTTGCTTATGCGTGTCCATGTGAATCTTGAGATTCTCCTTTCGGTTGGAAGTGTGTGAACAGCCGAGATGTGTACATTTGAACACATCTCCAGTGTGAGTCAATTTGTGTGATTTTAACGCCTTCATATGAGTGGTACTGTATCCACAAACATCGCAGAGCATCTGCTTCTCCTTGTTATGGATTTGCAAGTGGCTGTGCAGTCCCTGTTTCCATTTGAACCCTTTCGAACAGTGTGGACACACATACGGAGTCTCTATGGAGTGTTTTGGATGGTGGACGTACAGTGCATTTTTTGTCAGAAACCTAGAATCACATTCGAAGCAGAAGAACGGTTTTGGGTCGTCATGACGTCGGAGGTGTTCATCAAAATCTTTGTGCGAAAAGAATCCTACCTCACAAAGACAACAAGTCAGATTGCAACTGGAACATGTGGTCATATGGTCAATCATTTCTTGGACTTTGTAGCACTTGAAGTCGCACCCAATGCAGTAATTGATCTTGCTGTGTGCCCCATTGTTAACCGCTTTTGGATTGCGTACCTAAAACGAGCAACTTGTCACTGGGTGCTATAAGCGAATGAGCCACAGACTTACCTTAAAATAATTCTGCTTCTCCTCGAACAGATTCTCCACGACGACGTTAACATCGTCTTGCCTCGGTGGCTCCTCCTTGCCTTCTTCAATGCAAAAGACTTTGAGAAGTTCTGTCACCGATAAAATCTTTGCCAATTTTTTGAAGTGGTCTTCATGTTCATTGCTAATGGAAACTTCATCCTCATAGAAGAAGTCAATGATAGTCTGCAGGCATTCGGTACACGAGAAGTTGTGTATTTTAATTTTTAACGGATTGTGAATCGAAAATTGCAATGACTTTTGAAGGAAATGCCGACCACCAATAAATTCACTTTGTGCACCCACTACACAGAAATGCCCCCACGCCGATATCCCAGACTGTAGTTCTATGTTCAAGTCACAAAATGTGCCCGTCTTCCGCTGGTCATTGAGATATTTGGATACTTTTGATTGAAATTGAACAGAAGTCTCCGGATTCATTTGTTTGCTTTTTTGACAAACCGAAAGTAAATAAAACTAAAGTACTACAGCTGTCTGTCAGCTGTGCTATTGCCTTCTAGTTGTGAGTGGCGCCACCTTGTGATGTTTTCGTTATTTCCTAATGTGAAGTACACACTTTGCTAATATCAATCAAGAAGAAAATAAATCATAAGATAATCTTTTGGTGCTGAAAAGGCTGAAAAGTGTAAAACCAACATATTGCCGCAGCAGAAAGTCTAAATATTACCCTCCTGTGTCTGTATTAAGAATAAAATTGGTATACAATCCTTTAATTTTATTTGCATTCAATTCGATGGCTAATTCAGCAACAGTCGTGCCCCTTATATAATCCACCGATACGATGTTCGCCATAGGTCCCAATTCATTCCTATATAAATTGGAAACACCACTGTTGACGTCGTCAGCCATTCGCCTTAAGCCACCGTATTTATCCAAGGCAATGCCTGCTACTTCTGCTGTCAATTCAGCCATGTCCGATCTTGCCCTTAATGGTTCCCTGTAAAGCAAAATTTGATGTCCTCTAAAGTTCAAATTTATGTTATATACTTACTTCTCTTCGACTGCGTAGATATTAATCAAGTAGTGTTCTAAGGCCTCCCAAGTCTGGACATCCCCCCATCTTTGATTTACGGATGGAAACAAAGTATCCCCAAACCTCTCTACTGTGGAACTGTCGTCGTAGGCGAGAAAAACGTACCGCTCTCTCTTCCAAAGTTCACCGAGAGTAACGTTCCACGTTAGCTGTGGATCTATAATCAGTTCGGCGAACTCTTCTCTCACATATTCGACAAATCGATCGTGCACATCAACTCCTGTGAATCCAAATGGGAACTCCTTCATGCCGAATATAACAATTTCCTTCGTATCGCGAACGAAATCACGCACCTGCTTGATAACTTCTGACATAGGTCTCTGCATGGTTAGTCCATGGTTCACATAAAATGGTTTGCCAGGAAGGGACCTATAGTAAGCAGGTCGTATGTCCAAGTATCTCGCACCGTGCATCAATTGTCCCCTGATGTCTTCGTCCTGAGTGAGCGAGTACTTGGTGGCAGGCGTTTCCCATTTTCCAGGTTCGAAGCCCACTCTGTATGAACCAGCATCATGCGTTCCCGGCACAAAAAGGTCAGTTATTCGCAATCTCTCTATTCCAGGTCTGAGATCTGTCATCCAAGAGGCGTATCCTTTCAAGCATCCAACAGCCATTAGTTCACGCTCCCAAGTGAAGTAGTTTACCCAGTAGCCATAGCAGTCTGTTGTCGTGCTTATATTTCTCGAGATTTCATAGTCAAATGTGACATTTGTTGTTACCCATCCATTTTTAGTTCGGGGAGCTATCTCGGCAAGGACCTCTGGATTCCACTTTCTGCCAAACGATGCAAACGAGACTGGAGGCTGGCTAGTGATAATTATTCTATCGCCAACAACCCAGTCGATGTTGTACCAAATTACTTCGAGGAACCTCTTCTCAGCAGTTATGCTGAGAGTCACTTTTGGAACGGCCAACGAGTTGGTAAGTGTAACACTGAGAAGGCTTAGCCCAATCACAATAACCGATTTCATCGTGATGCGTTAAAGAACTGGCCACTACTTGAAGGTCCTACACAGAATTTTATGCTTTGTTAGTTCTAATCGCTAACTGTTGATAAAGAATCTAAATTCTTGGACGGGATTCTTGATTAACGTTTTATTGATTGTTTTGAGATAAGTTACTTGTGCGATAATCTTATAGGTGTGATGGTTGGAAGAGTGCTTTTCGTGGGTACTGTGGTTGTAATGAGCCACGGAATCTACTAAGTCAACAGAGCAATTTCGTACTTTGAACGATGTTTTTACGTGAGCCGTTGACTGCGAGTATGTTCTTAATTGTGTAAACTTTTATCGTTTAGTTGAGTGGGTTCCTAATAACTGGAAAATTCTCCAAGAATTGCGGTTGCACCTTGCGCCCAATGCGCGAGTTGCAAACCAATAACGCAGCAAAGTAGTCTTAAAAATACTGACTTATGAAAAGCTCTTTGATTTCCTCAAAGAAATTCGTTTGCCTAACCTTCCTGAGAGTTATTAATACACGTCTTAACTTCAATTGTTTATTTCCTAAATATACCTAGATAAATCAACGTTGCTATCTATGAATCACTTTCTTTTTATTCCATTCCATGGCTATTTCCACTAAGCATGTGCCTCGAATAAAATCAGCTGCAACGATATTCGCACTCTCCCCCAGGCGATCACGATACAAGTCTGATATTCTCCAATTAACCCCATCGGCCATTTTACGTAACCCGCCATATTTGTCGGTAATAACACCCCATGTGTCGGGTGTTAGCTCCGCCATATCGGCTACCGGTCGGCTGGACAGTCTTCTGTGGAATAGATTACATTATAACAACTGGAATGCAAATGTTATGATCTTACATTCTGTCGTATTCATTAATCTCAATTAAATGCTTCTCAAGACGCGGCCATGTGCGAACGTCTCCCCATCTTTGTTCCACTGGTCCGAAGAGGATTCCCGGAAATTCCATTACCGTTGGGCCGTGATCGTAGGCCAGGAAAATGTTTTGTTGCATTCGCCAGACATCTTGCAAAAGTACTTGCCACGATACGTTAGGTGTTACAAGGAATTGCCCAAAACGATTCTTCAAATACGAAACCAGTAGACGGTGCACGCCGAGGCCTTTTCCGAAACCTGTCAAGAAATAAGCATTTTTAGTATTTTATGAGTGAGTAGTTAAATAGTGTATTTTAGATTTTGTAAAGCCTTACGTCGTCGTCCGTAAAGTTAAGTGTCTTTAATAAATGGAAACCCATGTCTAAATACAGTATGCGTTTTGTTTTGCCGACAACAACATGTAGAGACAAAAATAGTACGCATACGCCTCAGGGTTGCTCACCTTCTACTTTCGAGAAAACGATTATTCTCCTAATATGTACGCGTTCCATATATGAGCGAACAGCACTTGTGTCACTAATAATTTCGTTGTCACTATCGAAATCGAAAACAATATTGTGGAGAACATTTAATATTATTCTGCCGCCTGTTGATAGCGTTTTAATACGCAGAAAATAAAAACAAATACGCATAAACCAAGTGGTATGACAAACCTCAAATCAGCTGTTAATTGTAAGGTGACTGACAGCTTTACCACTTCTTACACCAAGAAATTTGTTGAGTAAAAATTCGTAAGATTCTCAGTGGAGGGGTAATATCTTGCTCTCTCGATGGCGCTCTCTTTTACGAATTTTTCGAGTTAGGGAACGGCATTTAGTAAAAATTTGTAAGATTTAAATGTAAGGAACAGACCTAATGTCAAGCATACAACAAATTGTCAAGATATACGTCAAATGTACATGTTTTCTTATAAATACTTGCATACATTCAGGCGGATTCGGATCAAGTGACTAAGTAATTTAATTGATCAATTGCTTATACTTCCTTACAGGTTCTTAAGAAGGTAAATTGCTTCCTAGCAATATTTCTGTGGCAACAAGAAAAAACAGCATAAGTCGACTTATGTCAAAATTGAGTTAATGTTACTATCGGATGCACCGTACCCTGTTCTATAAGTCATATTTTTTTCATTCAAATATCTCTTACGGTTGATGTGTTATGGATCAGGAAAAAAACGCATAAGTCGTCTTCACCCATATGCAGGAAAACCCGCGCTCCTGAAAAGTGGTAAAAATGACTTTTATGTTGGTTTTCCTTGTTGCCACAGATTTATAAATTCAGCTAAGCGACTGGGAGAATCTTATAGATCTTTTCCAACATATTGAAACTTACTCCATTATCTAAACAAGTTCAATGTCATTGAAAGCACTTAATTGCCAACTACTCGTATATTGACATTTCCAATGCTTTCGCCAAATGGAAACAAAGAACACCGATATTGAAATATAGTTAAATCTCATTGATTTTCGCTATAGTTGTACTTGTACATATAAATACCTGACACAATGACACCTATCATAAACGCTACAAGCAACAAACAGAATTGCTCACCGAGAAAACGTCTCTTTGTCTTTGTGGACACTAATTAACTCATGTGTGCCTTCATATTCCAAGTTGAATGGCTGTTAGGACGTTGACCACTAGCCTAAAGTGTTTACTTTAACATTTCAGAAGATGAACACTGTTTACTCGTTGAATAATCACTTTACTGCAAATAATCTATGTATGTGTTTCTATTGTCATAAAGCAATCTGTCATATCAAGGAAATCACTTAATCCAAGTTCTCAGTGTAGGTATACTTATTATTTAATCCAAAAAGTCGGTTAGCATTTGTTTAAACAAAAGGTTTTGCTTTGTTTATGTTTTCCCATAACCACATTTTTGTAAATGACTGCTACAATCACAAGCAAGCATCACAAAGACAATTCCCATGACACCTATCATAATAATTAGACCAGTAAATCAACAACAGCACGACTTCTCGTTTACAAAAAAAAGAATATCAAACAAAGCTGCAGTGTGCAGTGTTACGGCTTGCAATAAATTTTTCCACCCCTAAGATTCACGCTAGAGTGGAATTCCGATGGTCAACGTCGATTAATTGATTTAAAATGAATTTTCTGTCGTGACAGTCGGACGAAAGAGATACTGAGCGAATGTGCAACGAACATTGAGAGGAAACTGGAATTCGGCTTTGGGTGTATGAACTGTATTGTATTGAACTGACAAAGCAGTGTTTATCATTAAAATGCAAAGATGAATGATGAATAATTATTACTGGAGTGAGAAAATTTCGTAACTGCAAAAAAATCAAAGCGAAATAGTTTTTAAGGTAGATTTGAGTTTTTTTTTTTTTTTAAATATGAGTGTTCGTAGTCTCGACTTTAAATTTACCGAAACTCGCAATTGCGAAATTTGTACTACCCATTGTGAACTACTTCAATTGAAAGTCGAAACTAAAGATGTTTGGCCTTAACTTAACGTGCAAAAGTAAAGTCAACTTAAGTGGACTAGATTTGTCTGTACTAGACTTTATTTGAAAGCGAAAATTAGATTGATCTTACTACTTCGGACATAAAATCGCAATGTCAGCTGAGTCCTTGACTAGATTTGTAGGCTGATCAACTAAAACTCTGACACATCAAGTCAAACAGCTGTCAGACTAATTTAGTTTTCCATTGGGCAAAAAAATTAATCTTTTTTTTTCGATTCGGATCACTTTTTGCAGATCTCGATATTTTTTGTTTGACTTGTGCCCACTGAGATGTGTCATCTAATTTTCACCCCTGTCAAAAACCCTGCAAAACCCTGAAAATTTTTCTTTCATAGGAACGCAAAATATGCTGCCCTGAAGTCTTGCAGTTTTTGAAATTGAAAAACACCTATCTTTTGATGAACGAAGTATGGAGATGGTAAGAAACGAGTGAACTCAACTCTAATCTTCTGCCATAATGGAAACAAGTTGATATTGCAAATAGTAATATCGGTTTTTTTTTTTTGAGCTTCTATCTCAGCAAAGCAATTAAAAGTAGGATTTTCAGCACGCAATTACAACAACTATTGCGAGTCTCGAAGTGTCAAGTCTATCGTAGTTGCTGTAATTTGCGTGCTGAAAATCCTACTTTACTTTGCTTTCCTGAGTTCGCAGCTCAAAAAAAACTTTATAACGATATCTCAACAAACGAATACCAGCAAGCGAAATGACAGCAAAACTCAGCACTGAATTCTTGCCCCGACAAATAAACTAACGTCAGCTCAGCAGGGCTCAACTAGGGTGCCCTAAAAGACATGTCAAACACCGGTTTTCAGTACCAGGGCGAGTTGAGTGCTATATCGAACACATTAGGGTTAACCCAGTGCGCACTAGGGTCCACATCAAACAAACCTACTGTCACAATACCCATACACTTCGCACAGCTGTTTTACGCCATTTTAAGAAGTTTGCTTTGAAATCAAATGAGCAAATGAGTAGCAATGGATATAATTTCGAAGGAATTTAATCTTCATCGTTTTCCTCGTCATCTGAAGACTACGAATTGCCAAAAATACTCCATTTATATCTACAACAGGAGAAACATTTTTCAAGTCGATACCATTTGATATTGTTCCAAAAACGAATGCAATTTGAACAGCTCATATTGGTGCCAAATAACGCACTAATACATTTACAAAAGCAGATCAATTTCGTTGCATGTTCCTTTGGTCCCAATTTGAAAACGACATTAGGCCTGTTTTTTTAAACTTCGATCTCAGCACCCACGCTATACTTGACACTTCGAGACTCGCAATAGTTGCTTGTAATTGCGTGCTGAAAATCCTACTTTGCTTTGCTTAGACCGAAGCTCAAAAAAACACGGCTGTTATAAGTAAACGACAGTTTAGAAGTTCTCTTTTGCTGTGTAGCGAAATTTTTGACAATTATCACAATATCAGCAAAAAAAAAAACCTAACGAAAATAAAAAGAGAAATCGGAAAATTCTGTTAAAATGTTCTATTTTCTATTTTCTAATTTTGCAGTGGTCGGTATTCCTTGCCATTCTTTTTGGTCTTCAATCCAATGTGCGATGCTTCTTAACGTCAGCAACATTTTACGATTTGCCGCTTTTGGATCAGTCTTTATCGCCAGGGAAAAAGTTTAATTGTCATCCGCAGACATTATAACAGCGCTATTCGCCATCAACAGTCGCGCTTGGTCCATATATAGATTTTTGTATTTTTAGGATTCTGTTTTCACCCAAAAATGTACCACTTGTTCAGATTTCTTAGCCATAATAATAAGACTATGTATGCAGACATATTTCTGAGACAAAAGATAACACCGGCTGGCTATAATTAGACAGAAAAATGTGTTAAGTGTTATTCTTGACGACCGTCTTTGATTTCTGTTAAGTTCATTGAACACTTTCATTTGCATATAAACAATTTTATGGATCTTTAACCGATGAAAAGAATAAGAATAATCAAAATTTAGTTTGTGACTCTGGTTAACAGTTTTTGTATTGTGGTCTGCATCTACTGCTCAAAACCGGTAGCGAAACTCGAATTTATTTACAACATTGTGACTCAACACACCTGCGCGAATAGAAAAATACTTGGAAAGCCAACTCACCGACTGGAAACTCCTTTACTCCGAATATCACAATCTCGTTCGTCTCCAGGACGAACTGAATAACCTGATCGACGATCTCCGACAGAGGCCTCTGCCTTGTGATTCCATGATTCACATAGAACAACTCCTCCGTATTCTTATAGTAACCGACTCGTATATCCAAATAGCGTGCACCATGCATCAACTGTCCCCGAATATCATCGTCTTGCGTCAGCGCATACTTTGTCACAATGGTCTCCCTATTCGATGGCGAGAAATTCGGTCGATACGACCCCGAATCATGAGTGCCCGGTATAAATAAATCACGTATGCGCATTCCCCCGACAATGGATCGCATTTGGTTCATCCACTTTGGATAGGCCTGCATGCAATTGCTGGCCAAAATGTTGCCACTTCCATTGACATAACTTGCCCAATAGCCATAGCACTTTGTGTACGCTGTAACGTTTCGCGAGAGCTCATAATCAAATCGGATAGGTGTCGTATACCATTGTTTTGATTGACGAGGTCGCACAGACGCCACTATATCTGCGGTGCCAGTGTTACTAATCCAGTAGAACTGCGATGACTCAGAGCTGTCTAGGGGGATCACGTCCAACGATGAGACTGATGTATCAAAAGCAGCCACCACACCACCACCTGATCCGCTTCCACTACCCTCTGATCCGTCGGCAAGCATGTCGGTTGACATGTGCAGTTTGACCTTTTCGAACGAAAACGGCTCCTGATTGGTTATCAGAACCATATCGTCGCGATGAGCTCGGGCATTAATCCAAGATACCTCTAAGTGACGCTCTTTAGCACTTATCGACACCCATAGCTGCAAGTCTTCGAATGCGATAGCGCTGCTGAACACTGTGGCTATGGCTAGTAAAAATAAATAGGCTAAGGTTGCCATTGCTATTTTGAAGGACGAACTTGAAACACCGTTACACTTCTGCCCTTTTCTTAGGTAAATTCTCTCTTGTCTAAGACTAATTAACACTCTTCTTTAAAACTAAACACAATCGAGTGTTTCTATGCGCGTCAAACCGTCACCGACGAAAGCTCGAACGCGTCTGAGAGTTGAACGATGCGAATCGCGAAGAGTAGCATTTATATAATGTCCCCCGGAAGAGTCTTGCTCGCAGCGTGGACCCTCATTATTTTCGAACTACAAGTGTTCGCCGGTGGCCGGAAGTGTGGAATTAGCTAAAAAAAAAAAAACGACACACACAAAGACACAACTGATACCACCCACATCCTCCTCTGTCAGAGCGCAAGTCACCACTGACAGTATCTATCTGTAACTTTGTATTCAAAAGCAGAGCCGAGCTTTCTGCTAAGTAGACTCTCTGTTTGCACGGCGACACATCAAATATGCTCTTTGTTCAGACTTAAACACGGAACCGTGCTATATTAGAGGGCCTCTCCAGCCCGTAAACGGTAGCGGAAACTTGAACATTGCATCTCTCTAAATATGGGATCCTATCCTACATTCCTACTACCAAGTGCAGGAAGGCTTTCGGTTTGTATGCCCCAGGGTAGTGTAACTGTGTTTGATTTGTATTCGCCCCTTAATGTGATAAGTGTGAGGTAGTTCAATTACCGTCAATTGTACCTAAACAGTGTACGCGTAGCTGTAATGGCACGCATGTTGGCACTTTAATTCAATTGGGTGGTATAGCATGGGCAAGTTGACACTTTGAGAAATGGGAAAAGAAAGTGGGCGTGAGGTGTATCATTATAAGTAGCCAAGATGTATCTTCAATCTTCATGCATTTGCTTTAGGCAGTGAATAATGTTGTGTGTTACATAAATCTCATTTGCATATTGCCGAATTTTGTTTTATGGTTTCGATTAAAGAAAGTGTTTCAGAAGATGACTCTTTGACCAATTACTTGGGATTAAAAAGGTGTTGTCCTATCAACTGCTCGAAGATCGAAAGAAAATAATATAATTTTCTTTTGTCAGTTATAGAAGTCAGATCAATCACAAAGTAAAGTTGCAGAATCAGCGTTACAGTTCTTAATTCAAAGTTACGAATAGGGAAAGTGTCTCTTCAGGAACACCAAAACGCCACCGCAGAAAAAATACTGAAAACACACCTTACTTAAATTAGCTTAGTTCGAAATGTCATCAGCATCACATGTTTGTTAAATGCACAAGGTGTGCTAGGTCATTATGTGGATTCATTGTGACATGCGCGACCTATGACTGCTATGAGGGGATCTGTAAATGATTACGTTTGTGGTTTGTGGTGTACCATCGAATCCGTTTTCTTTGCAACAGATTAAAACAAGTAGCGAAGCATGACTCTAACGTGGGGGCTTTTAATAATCCCTGTCATTTACTTACTCAAGTCGTACTGTATGTACGAATAGCGAGTCTCGATGATATTTTATTACACGAGACAAAATAGGCTGAGTAAAAAACAAAAATTAACACGACGCCAACCGACGTTGGAATTGGCAGTATCATATTATGAATTTATGAACTTAAGGCACCAGGTGATAAAGACACGAAACAGGAACAGGAAGTGAAACAGAACAGAAAGTTTTTTCGTTCTGCAGTAAATTTTGGTTCTGTTTACGTTGCTCGCTCAGCTTCACAAAGCTGAAACAGAGAAAGATCCATAGAAACATGGCAGTTTCTTCAGCCATTCGAGACAAATTTAAAAATTATTTCGAATAGGATCTGTCCATTGACAAGAAAACATTTTTTCCATTTTTTTTTTTTGTTATTCATACGTCATTACAATAGCTGTTTTTTTTTTTTGAGCTTCGATTTCAACAAAGCAATTCTGTTGCTGAACAAACATTTTCTGTTCCTAATTATGTATCAGTTGCAAATGTATGGGATTCTGTTTCTGTTCCTGATTCTGTTCTCTGCCACTTGGTTGCTTTTAAGGATCATTCACATGAGAGCGACCAACTACCTACGAACGAACGAATATTCGCAAGTTTTGACAGTCCATTCACATGATACATTTAATTTGGTCGCAGAAACCCGCGAATCCAATGACAGTCGCCGTTATTTGTCTCTATAACATTTTGAGTTTGAGGTTAAGTTCGAACGAATGCTTTATTCGTTAGTTTGTGGAACGCGAATTGAATGATGTGGATTGTGAATAAACTTTAACAATTCGCGCCAAGGGTGTATTCGTTCGCGGCAAAAAGTTTGCAATTCGAAATTTCGTTATTTAAACTGTTTATTAACATGTTTTCTTAATACATTTTGATGTGATAATTAACTATCCTCCTCTTGGAATAGTAAAATGTACAATTTTCTGTTCAGAAATGCATCAAAAGTGGTTTGTTCGCATTTCAGCAATTCGTTCGCTCGCTCTCATGTGAATAGTCCTTTAGAGACTGAAAAATGGCTGTTTGGCAACAGAACGTAAACAATCCATTTGTGATGTGGGTGGAGGTTTTTCTTTGTTTGGATTTTTCTGGATCTGTCATCTGGCTGTTTATTCCGCATCGTACTATTTTATATTGTGATGACCACGTATGAGTTAGAAATCATATGCCGCAATTCGACAATTTCATGTAAATCGTCTTCACTAAACATTTTTTGCAAAACCTGTTCGATTTTTTCATTAAAGTCAAAGCTTAAACACAATTTGATAGAATAGGCGGGAGCCATGTTTTGATGTATCTATTTCTGTTTCAGGTTTGTGTAGCTGAGCGAACAACGTAAACAGAACCAGAATTTACTACAAAACAAAAAAACTTTCTGTTCTGTTTCAGTTTCTGTTACTTGGTGACTTTATGAACTTTGATACAGTGATTTGTGATCGTGGGTAATTTCCCATTTCGAGGGCATATTGCATTTCGAAATAAGCTGAAAGGGCGAAAAATCTGCATTTACTAAATCTGAAGAAAAACTTTTAGAATTCAATATCCTTGAGGGTTTTCTAACAACGGCATGAACGAAAAGGGTATTTTTGATATCATCGAGGGCAATTGAGTCGGAAAAGATCTGGTATCACTGCGAGACGGTAATTTTTTTGTTTCAAATACCTATAATATCAATCGATGAGATATTAGTGACTCGTCCATATTTTCTGGACATTTCTGTTTTAAAAATATCACATAAATGTGATTTCCATTCACTGGTTAAGTTTTGTATTAAAACCTTCAAAATTTCCGTCCCGATTGATTTCTAAATATTTATACATAAACAATTTACAAAAGTAGATTCACTCAATGCAATGCCTTTCTTTGCTTTAGAAAAAATTTACGAAAACGTAAACAAACTCCACCAGTTGTCAAACTCAAACACATTTGTATTAGTAAATCTAAAGCAAGTCTGGATAATATCGAAAAAGTGCTCTGAAATCTGAAAAATTTGTTTTTTTTGTACCAAACGAACATAAAAATTGCTCTGAAAACAAAAAAAAACGCTTAGAACGCCCAATCGAACAGAACACCACAGCTTTAACAACCTCCTATCTAGAAGTGATTCCAATTTTTCGTGTTAGTTGTCATTTTACAAACGTAAGTGTTACAAGGGATTTTTTTTAATTGTTACTCTATGCTCAATTTGTTCAATTGCTTTATTCTTATCGCTTTCTAAATATGTCATTTTACGAAATCAATATCATGTCAAGTCAAATAAAATAGCACATGATGACGGCCATTTTCTGAGAAACAAAATTAACTGCATATTTTGACATCTTTCTATATTATCGAAGCACCCCATCTGTGAGTGAAATATGGAAAAGACTGTCCAAATTGTAGTAATGTGATATGGGAATGAATCGTCTCATAGAAAGAGTTTCTAACAAGCAATTTAGGGAACGTTTTTCTACTCAAAGGTAAAACATTTAAGATTTATCATTAGTTGCAGTGGTAGACTAGATTATTATTATTAATTAATCCAGGTTATCTAGGTTAGGTACATATCTAAAGATGTGAAAGAGTTTGTAATATTGATTAACTAGAAGATCATTCAACATTGTGCTAATTCACTTTTAGTAAACATGTTTTATAACCTCCAAAAGCTTAAATTTATTTTTCAATCTGTCAACTTTAAGGCATTTGACGTTCGGTTCGGTTTATTATAGAACTTACCGCGCAGTAGCCATTTTCTTAATAATACAGCACATATGCTTTCAATTTTAATTAAATACGGCCTGCAAGAAAGCCTAACTATAACCAATCGTGACAAATAAAAAAATACTTTCAATTATTTACATATACATATATGTTACATTTTATTATAAACAATGAATAATCCCTATATTCGTCATTAAAATAATAATAAGAATAAAAAGATAAATCATAAATAAATTTTTAAAAAGCTATTGAATATTTTTGTTTTAGAAAAAAATACACTAAGTACACTTATAAGTAGGTAAGTAAAGCCGAATTAAACTTAAAATTAAAAACAAAATGCATTTAAGAAGCGCGCATTTTATAAAATATCCTTGGAATGACAAAACAAAGCACGCAGCTTCTGTTGCCATGTTGTGAGTAGATTAACCATGGACAGTTGAAACATTCAATGGTCCCAGTTCTGGTTCTATAAGTCAGTGTAGGTATACATTAATACATCTTAAGGATTACTAGGACCTTCGATAAAGACGGTGTTGAACATAGATTGACAGAATGTGACCATGGCTTTAGACACCATTCCATAGTACTTGGGCTTATTTTTACACTTGATACATGCGTAATAGAATGGAATTCCCGCCAATGTAATTGCTATGCCAGTCAAAAAGTTCATTGGCTGTGCTAGAGTTGGCATGAGGACGAGTATAATGCAGCATATGATGAATGTTATAGGCAGTAAAAGGTGGACCTTGATTGGTCGTGGAAGATCAGGTCTGAAAAGAGAAAAAAAAAAACAGTTTAATGTTTTGCCTGTTCAAGAAAATGTATTTCACTTACTTTGTCTTTCGCAGCCATAGCAGACCAGCTATGCTTGCAGCTACCGACAGCCAAAGTACCTGACTTATGTAGTTTATAAGAACGTAGACGTCGGCGGTAAGCAGCATTACCAGAGACATGCAACACTGTAAAGTAAAACACAAAAAATTCATATAATTTCATATGTTCGCTCGATCTTCTGCCTCTTTTTTTTCTTCGTCCCATCCGTCTTCAAATTTCTCTGTCGGAAACAAGATCAATATTCTTGTCGACTTTTACCAGCGTTTGGGAATGTATTCTTCATGTTATTGAACATTAAATATTTTTTATAATAAAGTTGATAAAGTTCTTGGTATATTTATGAGATACCCTTTATTTGAATCTCAAATTTGCACACCCACACACAGCACTTACCGAAAAAATCAACGATGGAATTGGCGTCTGCTGCTTGCTATGGAAGAGTGAGAAGAATTTCGGTAGATGACCCTCCTGAGCGCCTGTCGCAAAGAGTCTGGCAGATGTAAACAGCACACCATTGACACCACCAAAAGTACTTAAAGCCACAAATATCGGCACCATAAATGCAAACGGTCCAAATACATGATTTCCGAAAGTAACTGCAACTGCAAACGAACTTAGCATTTCATTCTTGGAAACAACAGCAAAGTAGGCCAAGTTAACAAGGACATAGATGCCCGTAACAAGTGGCATAGCTATCCAGATAGCGCGTGGCAAATTTCTGAAAAGACAAAAAGGGGAAAGAATACAAGGAATGTGCAGAAAATGAAAGACGACAATCAATAGCACTTCCAATCGCAAACAAATGAAACCACTTAAGGAAATCAAAAGCCGTAGTGGATGGGGTGGGTTGGGTGTGCAACTCAAGGACGGTTAGGAGAGGAGTCCATGAATTGTAAACGACTTTTGCCTTATAAATCATGTCGTTGAAAACACAGGAGTTTTATCTCCGTCATTTGTTGCTCTATTGTTTGTTTTTGTCGAGGGTGAGGGTGCTTTTGAGGAGGCACTGTCATTGACGTAAACTGCTGAGGCTCTTTCCCGTTAAATGAGATCCTTTTTATCGCAGCAACTGGTGGTTGTTTGTATTGGGGTTACTTACTAAATGGAGTGTGGGAGTGCGGAATAAAGTGTGTTCTTCAATTTGATTAATGTCTTACAATGTCTGTCGGCAACTGGATGATGGTAATATAACTCACTCTAGTTTTTACCTCGTTAAGGATGTTTGTTAAATTTTCATAACTAAAGAATTTTAGCTAGATAATTATATTAAAGCTATATTTTTGTTGACACAAATACAAGTGTCCGATGTTAAGTCAAAAGTGCATGCCATAAAAACAGATTAAAAAAAAAGTGTTTAAAAGAAATGGAGCTTAAGCTGCTAATTATTAAATGTGACAGCTGCAAAACTCACGATGATGTCCACGTAAACATCTCCCACAAATTGTAAGATGTCATTTTTTTCTATTTACTTGTGGCTCGTTATTTAGCGGTAATCGGAATGCAATCATTGGGGACGTTCGGATACCTAGTTTATGTAAAACGACCAATAGGCTTTTCACACCAAGGCCAAAACCGGGCTTTCGCCAAAACACACGAAAACTTCAACAAAAGAAAACAGAAGTCTTCCCATAAATATACCAGTTTTCAAAACGAGTCATTTGCACTCGTTTTCCACGAAAACGACTTCCAATCGTTGGGTGGTTGGAACAAACACACCTTTTGCAATATCCAGCAAAATGGCTGACCGAATAAATGTCACAACTCACAAATTAAAATCATTTTCCACAATTATAATTGGTGGGCTAATATTGTTTTTAAATGATCGAAATTTGTAACCAAAAAAGTTTGTACAGAACTTTAACGTCTAGTGTCTCACAGCTGATTGAAACGTCAAACGAAAATGAGTTGGTGGTCGGTGTGAATGCATCGACAAGTTTTCGAGGAAAACGCGGTTTTGGGCTTAGTGTGAAAAGCCTATAAGCAACTTGAACTGTTTTTGTAGTCTCGCGGTCAGCGTTAGCTTTGTTTGATTTTGCAATTTTTTATTTGGAAAAGGCCCTTCACAAATTTTTAAAAAATTGTTTTCAAACAAGTACATTTAAAATGTAACATATGGTTGCCAATCTATATATAGTTAGCACAACAGACAGTTATACTCTCGGATGTTTGTTAGACGGGTGCAGGGAAATAAGTCCACGGGAACTAAGTCCACCGAGGGACTAGGTTCCCACCTAATGGAATATAAACCCACTTTCGTGAAGTGGACTAAGTTCCCATGTAGGGTGGGAACTATGTCCACTTTCTGATGGGAACTTAGTACACACTCAAAAATAAGAAGGGGGAACTTACGTCCAAACTAAATTGGACAACAAACTCACGATCTTTTATTGGAGTAACTCCGACAAAGCGTAATAACGCCAACAAAATTTGAGTAATAAGACCAACCTTGCACCCACCCCGTAATCCAACAGTAAATCCAAGCAGGGGGGTTGCAGGGGGGCAGCATGCCCCCCCATACAGATTTCATAGTTTGAGAGCGCAATAACACCAACTTGACGTTAAAAGGGAAATAAAACCACTCTGAGTTTTCGGAATTTATTTCCCACCTTATATGGGAACTAAGTCCACTTCACGAAAATGGTTTGATTTCCCCCTTGGTGGGTACTAAGTCCCTCAGTGGACTTAGTTCCCGTGGACTTATTTCCCTGCACCGTTAGACGTTCGCGAGAGGTGGCGTTTTGAAAAAAACCCTGAGTTATGAAATTTGGGTTTTTGCGGGATTGGAACTTGGGACCCCTCGCTTAGTAGTCCAACACACTAACCACTAAGCCACTGCTCCTTCGGTTGCCTATCACAACACTATTATAGTCTTATGCGAACTAATGGTTGTTAAATATTGTGCGAAAATTATAAATGACCAGAGTGGCCTCAAAAATGACACCTTTTTCCCTCACCGGCCCTTTTTCCACTCTTCAGAATTCTGCAGCGGGCTTTTTGTTTATTTTACATTTGACTCTTCGAAATGTCAACTGAGTATGCAGGTTTTCTTGACGAGATTTGTCGGCTTCTCCATAAACGTCAACTGCAAAAACTATACACGTCACCTCTCTGGGCCAATTAAAACTGAAACACATCTATCTAGTCAGACAGCTGTCAGACTTACTAAACTAGGAATCCGAACGTCCCCATTAACTGCAAGATGTCACTTTCTTAAATGTCAATTCGTATACATTTTACAGAAGAGGAATATGTATGAACATGGAGTTCATTACACACTGTCCTCTTTGGTTAGAAACTTACTTGTATGGATCTTGCAATTCTTCTGTAACGAAATTCAAATAATTCCAACCACCAAACGCAAATAGTCCCGAGTAGAAGGCAAATCCAATATTCGCCACACCATACTGTCCGTCCCACAAGTTATCGAAATTTTCCGTTTTTCCCATCGCCATCGACCACAGGCCCGCCAGAATGATCAGCACTAAAGCTATCAGTTTTCCAGCAGTAAACACATCTTGAATCTTCATCGACCATTTCACAGAGAGACAGTTGATCGCTGTTAGGAAACCTATAATAAGGTAAAATGATAGAAAAGGCAACAATGTGTTAAATTGTATTGTATAAATACACGGCAATGATTCAAAAATTGAAAATATTGTTGCATTGTAAGCAATCAGCGTACACACTACATGTGAGATCACCGCTGTTCTGAATTATATTACTGATTGCGAACTATTTTTGCAACTAAAAGCATACAAATTTAATGAATTGTAAACATTTTAAATAAACTATCTATATGGAGGCTTATATCTGACTTACATAAACACATAGAGGCTAAGAGTTTTACTGCCGATTCTGGAGGTGAGCAATCGTCGAAGAATGGTTTGGCAGCGTATTGAGCGAATGTCAGGGCCACAATTGTCTAGAATGGGTAAAACAAATTCAAGCGATTAACATTACAATGGCAATTTAAACTGTATCTTATTATGAGGTTGGTAATTAAATTTTGTTTCAGGAATTTAAACAGTTTACAACATATCTGTTTTAATAGATAACTGCAACTACACATGGTTGGCATTTATTACAACTATTATGAGAGATAAAATTATCTTGCTCGAAGATAGGTTTTATTTTACCATTATTCGTTTATCAAATAACGACTCTTCGTGTCACTTTTTTGAATTGAGTATCTGCCATTTTTCATAGATTACTTCAAAAGCGTTCCCGAACTTTTTCGTAAGTGTCTCTATCTGTGAGTCATTTTGACAGTCTTTTCCATTCTCACTACAAAAGTAAAGGAACAAACCTATTATAGTGAGGACACTGTCTCTAGTCTTTTATATAAACCTACATGTTGTTAAAATGGAACTCTCTCTATGAGGAAACTGTCAAAATATGGGTATGCTCCGATTAAGTTAATGACTGCTCCAATATAAGGAAATCTGATTAAGATAGGAGCTTTGCAAACTTTCTTTCCAAACTGACATAAAAGTAAAAAAAAACAAGCATAAAATAATTGGTTATCTCAATTGCCAATGACTGCATTTACTTTGCTTTGCTGAGATCGAAGCTCAAAAAAACACGCCTATTGTAAATATCGTTTTACCTCGGAAAAATTCGAGTCTAGCTAACATAATTATGTGACAGTGAGTAAACTTCTTCAAACGAAAATAAATTCGCACAAAAAAAAAACCAGGCAATGGTGAGAAATATTCGCCGGAGCATTGATTAAATTTGCAATCCCCCAGACAGTGAATGCACAAATGCTATGAAAAAATAAATGAATGCCAATAAATTAACCAACTTGTTGACGAGAGTAGGCTTTGATAAAATTAACTTAAATCAACAATTTGCAATTTGAAGATGGAGAGCTCAAAATGTTTATATTGTTCATATGATAACAATAAAATTAAAAAGAAATTGTTTATGTGTGTTCAAACATTAATTCAATGACGATAAATACTGAAATTCATCACAAGAATTTGGAACAAAATCGTGCGCACTTTGTCTCAAGATAAACAAAATTTAAAAATAAAAAATAGACACATGTTTTGTGGTATGCGTTGCGTACTTACCTGTGTTGTGGGTCGAATGATCAGCAGCGCGATCCAAAGTCGTAAAAATCCAACCAATGGACCGAATGCAACCAGTAGATAGGCATAGTCACCGCCAGAGCGTGTTATACTTGTGCCCAACTCAGCGTAGCATAGCGCACCTATTGTCGAGAGTATTCCACACAGTGCCCATATGATCAATGACGTTCCAACAGACCTGTTGAAGGTTTTTAAATGCATTTATAAATAATTAAGATGAATAAAATAATGATCATGCAAAATATACAATGGGCACATCACTGCTGTAAAGTTGGATTTTATGGACCATTACGAATTTAGATTGATTTATAGAGTGTTCAATGTGAGTTAGCAACGATAAGTCTTACTGCGTTTAGATATTTTTATGTACCTTGTTTAGGTTTGAGAGTCTAAGCACCGCCGAAGCGAAAGTACCTGCCTTGATGCGTTTTGAAGTCGAGTTCAAGCTGAAAAACCTGGTTCCTTTCAAAAAGAGTAGTTTGTTTTTGTTTTCTGGCGGCATAATTTAGACGTTGAAGTGTATTTTGTAAAGAGGGCAGAAATCACATTGTGACAAAACCCATTAGGAAGGACGCATATAAAGTCAGTTTTATTCTCAATATTTAAATGTTCACACCTGCCTTAGTAAACATAAAATAGAATAAGCCACTTACCGCCATTTAAAATTTAATTTGTTAGACAAAATCCTTTGACATATACATATTTTCCTCGACACCAATAACAATTCTTGAATTTATTGCAATGGGCAGAAATCACAGAAAACAAGCGTGGATTCACGATAATGCTTTATTTTGAACGACGTACAAGGACAATTTGTTTGTGCTGTATTACAAAACATGTACTAAAGGCATTATTTCGCGCATTGACCGAGATGTCAAATATGTGATTTTTAAGATTTATCCGAGATAGCTTTTGTAGTTGTCGCTAAATGTTACCAGTGGAAACGTAGTGTAAGTACTCTTTGGACTTGAACCCCCGGACTCTCCTACAAGACATGGGGTCGTTTATTTAATAAGATTTAATTGCTCTGGTACACCTACTGACTTAAATGCATATTAGCGTACACGTGCTTATTATATTTTAGTTAGACTGTATTCCATACGTTATTAGAAGCAGTTTTATACTTAGCAAACATCCATTAACATTTTTGTGATTTAAGCTCTGCGTCATATAACGCTGCTGTTATTAAAAGATTAAAGTAAAAACATTCATTGTAGCACGTTTTATCACAGCATACAGTACCTAGTTAACGGATTCATTTAATCTGATATAGTTAAGGTCAGTTTATGTCTACAGCAGTGATATGGTAAAAATGTAGCAGCAGGGGGTCCACCGAAACCGGGTTAATTTTGAAACTGGTCTATAAGAAAAATAAGTTTGGGAACCTCTGGGGTACAGCTTTTTCCACATTGTACAATAAAAAAAAATAGAAACAGGTGATGTTGAAGTATCCTGAAGTCTTATTTTGAAGCGAACAGAAAGAAATGTTAGATAATTTAGACTTTAGACACAGCAATGTCAAACTGGGCTTTACGCGAGCATTTTTGTGTCTGAGGGCTGTATTTTCTATATAGATTACCTGCCATTATTATTTCCCTGTCATAGGTATATCAACAAATTTTAAATTAGTGAAATTTAAAGTTTCCGTCTTAATCTACGGCAGTTACTTATCGTACTTAGGTACCTACCAAATTTGAAAAAATAAAACACAAACTATTTGATTTGATCACCTATAAGGTGTCTACATGAAAATTTGTATTTGAATAACTGTCATAAATAGCCAAAATACACTCGATGACTATGATACTTTGAATGCGTCCATTACCATTACAACAAACAGCTCAACTTCTCAGTCTGGCTCCTACCATTTCGATTCGAAACAATTTTCTATGTATATATGTATTTCGATTTGTACCGTTACTGGAAAGTCGAAAAACGACAAGAAGAGAGGCAAATAAAACCTTGAACAAATGTAGAGAAGACAAGACAAGACACTGTAATCTTAAGCTCCAAAAAACGTGGTTCCACTTCCAATCAAAAAATTAATTAAAGCTTAAAGTTTGTCTCTTTTAAAATCTTTAATCACAAAAAGTAGTGACAAAAAACCTTTTTGTTAATAATTATTGGCACAACACAAATGCCGATCACTTCACATAAACAACCGCGTCATCGTACTTAGACTTAGACTGTGTTTCTATAGGTACCTACCGGCTACCGATATAAAGACTAACGCGAACCACCCGTCCCCCTGTAACACTCTCCGACCTAGGTATTAAGCTCGTCTTACTGACACCATACCAAACTCCGTTCACGGTTCACCACGAGCAACAATTTTTTTTTTGCATTTTTTAATCCATTAACATAATTGCCCCCACAAGACTAATATCATTTTTCACCAACCATGCAGATTAAGTTCAAATTACTAACAATGGTAATCCAATCCGCACACTGATGTCGTTTAGCAGTAGGTACCTAAAGGAAGGCGGAGAACCCTTTACATAGATAATAAAATACTCACTCTGTATAGAAGAACACTCCAGTGGGAGAAATGAATATCCCAGAGCCAATAATCGTCCCGACAATGATAGCCACTCCATTAATCAGGGTCAACTTTCGTTTGAGTACAATTTTATCATCGCCCGCATTGGCGAGGGATTCCTTTTTAGAAACTTCAATGCCGTTCCTTTCAGAAACGGAAAGAGGAACTGTCTCGACACTGTTATCTCTGTACTGAGGCATGTTTTACACGATATTCACTCCTATCACACTAAACACACGAAACCACTTTACGATTGCACCACAATTAATTCGATTTTAACAGCGCAACGCGACACAAACTTTACAATTTTATACGGAATACAATATTTATAGTTCTTCTATTTCTGATGCAATAGCGTGCGATGAGTAAACTCGTGGTTTAGCGCCAAAAACGTGCAAGAAAAATTCTTATTTAACTGGCTCAGGCAGCTTTCGTACAAAAAAACTCGTACGCCTTTGTTGTAGGGGTATTGTTAAAAGTCGTTGACACGTTTAATATCTTCATGGTACATAAATCAAACGCAATTAAACGAGAACAGATAAAATTACTAAAATCGAGTTAAAATGCGAGAAAGTTGCCAATACTTTGATAAACATTCGCAGCGCACAGCTACGCAAAACGGGCTTCTACAATGAACTGAAACTTAAAGCATGGATCACACTACGAGTTCGTTCGTACGGAATACAAACCACACAAGTTTGTATTTCAAATTCACATCAGTAGAACAGAATCATTTTGCATTTCGAATAAATACGAGTACATTATTATATTCAGCCATAGCCGGTATGAAATTGGATAAACTGTATAAGAGTGGGAACTGGGAATTATGTACAAAATATCTGTTTGATTGTAGGTTCAAGCTTATATTTACATTACACGTACACTGTATTAAAGCTTTTATCGGATTGGGTTTTGCTTTTTCTTTTTATTTGAGGGTTGCCATGCCTCAGTAAATGTTTGGAAGATTTTGATATTTTAAGGGAACTGTCAACGGTGAAAAAAAATGTTAAAGTGCAAATCTGGAGCACAAAACTCCTACAGCGGCTGTTTTATGTCTATAAACTAGATGTACCCGGGTAGCTTTTGAAATGAAAATATAGCCATAGTGACAACTTAAATTTAAACTCGAAGCTAAAAATGTTTTTAGGAAAAGCCCAATGTGTTGTTCCCATTTCATACTGGGGATATCAAAAAATATAAAAAATAAATGTTTGAACACATTACCAATAAATCCAGTTTGAAATTAGGACAAGAAATGGTTTCCGTAAAGAAAATCTCCCAATTCATCAAAATCTGTCGGACAAATAGGATATCACCGTATATTACGATCAAAATTATGAAAACAGAAAACTCCCCATAAAATATCACACCTTTTGCAATATTCAGCAAATTTAGCAGATTTAAAATAAATTTCCACAATTAATTGATGGGCTAATATTATTTTGAAATGCACTTAATTTATTTTGTTTGTTAAATAATGCGATCAAAATTTGTAACCAAAAGAGTTTACATCGAAGTTTAACGGCTAGTGTCTCACAGCTGATTGATACGTCAAACGAAAACTAGTTGGTCGTCGGGTGAATGCATTGACGAGTTATCGACAAAAACAAGGTTTTCGGCTCGTTGTAAAAAGATTATAACACTCTCACGCACTCAAAATTGTGCAATTTTCAGACATGAATTTTTATATCTTCAATTCTTATTTGAATTTCTCTTGACAGCTTGGGTCAAAGTTACTACATATTTAGTTTTTCTCCTTCTTCAAACAGCCCAACGATAAAGCGTTTCCTGAATATAATAAACGCAATGAATCGGCCAATACGTATAAAAAACTGATGCTCAAATCGGCAAAGGGCTTTTATATAATATTCGAAACGTAAATTGACTGTTTCTATAAAGTAAAAGTCGTATGTACGTGTATCGCAAACCTGGTAGCCCTATTTGTTACAGATTTGCTCACCACCCTTTCCCATTCATAAATTTAACATAACTAGCTCACTCAAAGCTCATTCCATTGGTACATGCGTACTTTTCACATTTCCCCTATTATATTTTGCAATCATTCCAATGGCGACACATGGTTTGCAATATTAATCAGCAGATATTCCAAGTGACGCGCCGGTTTGTTTGATTTCTTCAATCGCTAATACCTTCAATGTTAGTAGTATGGCGAATGTTTCTTATGAATAAATCATGAGACTTTCTTTATATTTCTTTTTTGTTTCACTGCACTCCAATTAAAGTCTCATTCACACATCCTGCAAACCGGCTTTCATCACTTCACACACCGACGAACACTGAATAATTAATGCTTTCCAAGAATCATTCTTACAGTTGTATCACCCTACTTAATTTTTGTGGGAAGTTGTCTATTCTATACAAATACAAACTGATTGAGATTAAGGGGCGCATGTCCTTTCCTTATTGCCAGAAAAACTGAAATTGACAGTTAAATGTTTAAAAGATAGGTACGTGACGTTAAATGTTTAGTGTCCACCTTTTTACTTTATTATAAATCAGTCGGTAGTTCATAGAAATTAAATCAAGGTGAACTGTACTTTGCACTTGTTACGATAATGAACTAGTTATTCAATTCAAAAAGTTTTTGTATGCATTTTATCTTTATGTAGAGGTTTTGAATGTCAGTATGTTATTTTATGTTATTTTAAGTGGCTCTCGGTGAGAGAAACACTTAGGCCGTTAATCGGCGAATCGGCCCACTGTGCATACCACTGGTGTTCTTTACTGGTTATTCCGGTGAACCATTTACTACCGTTAATAAAGCCAATAATGTTAGCAGCGTTTATGAAGCAGAGCAGTAAAATTAACTCTATTTTTTAAACAAACATACCTTATGGCCATAAAAACCTGGAACAACACAAAAACACTTGTTGATATTTACAATGGCACACTTTTTATTATATACGAACAAAATCTCTACAAGAAGAAATAGTTTAACTTGGTCACAACAAACCGATATTTTCTCATCCAATATCCACAAATTAGCTACCATTTTCGTTCTACTACCTTTTCCAAACTTAAAATCCGCGACGACATAAGACGACGACGGGACTTTCAGCACTACAACTATAGCGAGTCCCGAGGTGTCAAGAACGTAGTTGTTGTAATCTGTAATTGCGTGCTGAAAATCCTACTTTACTTTGCTTAGCTCAGATCGAAGCTCAAAAAAACATGCGATGATTTATTTTTTACTCTGTTTTGTAGAGATAAAACTACATAGATTGTCTTTTTCTTTGCAAATCTTCATACCCAGAAGCAATTTTTTTTAATCACCCTTTAGAATTATGTTTATTTGTTCAAAAAGCCACTGAACGTAACGACGACGAATAAAAAAGTGTCGTGCAAAAATGGGCACAGAATACCAGCCACTTCGGGAATTAAACATTTTTATGGGTAATTAATATTTGTACATGGTAACTCTACTCTTTTGTACCAACTGAACTCGTCATCCAACGAAAGAATTGCGAAGAAACTCACTCAGTGGGTCATACGTCAGAAAGCAGCGCTTTCTTGTTCGGCATGTGCGCCTGGTAAAAATAGAGTTAAAATATCAGTTGGATGAAGCAACGAACAACGATGGATGTCAACGCTTTTACATAGCCAACCAGAAAGCCAGAGTATAAGTTGGGAATTGGGATTTCAATTATTGTTGTTATTCTGTATCAGACACACCATTGGAAAACTTGCAGTTCTCCTGTCATGACAGCCGAACTCTTCGAACACAGCAGCTGCGGCACTCTCACTCGTAGCACCGAACGAACAAAGCAATAAAAAAAAAATCTCCTTGAATTGCAATTTGTAATTAAACTGCCCAATCGAATCAGATCCAATCGTCATCATCATCATCATCGTCCAATAGGAATCATCAAAAACATTTTGAATTCTGATTCCGAACTGTGCGGCTCGCAGAGCTAGTAGCAGGGTTATCTTCGCGCTACGAATAAAGAGTGTGTACGCTTTTGAAGAGTATTTCCCTACCCATTCCTTCCAAGTTCCAACCCAATTGATTGGAAGTTGGAAATGCGCCAATTGAAATTGGATAGTGGAAGTGTTTTATGAGAATGAATTGGTTGGACTTGGACATAAACACAAAGTGAGAGACAAAGACAACAACCAGTTGCAAGCAGTTGCTGTTTGCGCTGAGCGCCTGGGATAAAATTTCGCTGACGTGCCTAAAAGTACGGAATTGGGATTTCAAGCATTTCGGTAATGCATGGAATTTTCTCTTATGAAATGGTTCGAAGGAGCACACTTACTTTTCGAGTTTGGCGACATTGGTTAGAGACAGACACACAAACACATCATTTATGATGTCATCACTCATCACTCATGTTAACTGGGATGGAAATTTGATTGGGAAGGATGTCATCGCCACACGTGTATATTTTCCACTCGCGTGCATAATCGATGCTCTGGGGTGGCATAATCGATACACTAGTGTTAAAAGGTCTCCTTTCGGAAGTAAATTATCTTATTTTGTTTATTTTGATAAAGAAAATTCGTAAGGATTCATACATTTGTAGACAAATATACAGTTAAATGTGCCAGTGGGTGCGCACTAGACTTATATACTCGGCAAAGTTCAACCACATCGGCTAGGTATTGTTTCTTTTTGACAATTGAGAACATGTTAATATTGGACATTAGGACCCGTTTATGACGAATGGCAGGGATCTATAATTTTTGTATGCCGAGTCCGAGTGGCTAAATTCAGAAGCTCCTTCATGACATTTATACTCTCGGATGTTTGTCAGACGTTAGCGAGAGGTGGCGCTGTGAAGAAAGCCGTTAAATATAATTGTTATTTTTCCGTGGATCGAACCTGAAACCTCTCTCACATTAGTTTTTGAACTACACCCAAAGTATGAGCTAACCAAATCCATTGTGGAATATGGTTAAATCAGTCAACGAAAATAGTTTAACGAACTAAACATTGTAAATACCTACCGGCAGAGTGCATCGCAATTCTTCGTCACCACTGTACCCAAGCATTGAAAAGGAAACCGCCATCGTTGGGAAAATCTCAATCGCTACCTTTTGCCGCTGCACGCCTGGCAGAAATAGAGCTCGATGACTGTTTTATTGCAAATAAAAATCAGATCCAGGAAGCAGAAATTTTGCAGTGGCAGGATTCAAAAGATTCAGACAACAGATAGAAAGGAGCAAACACTACGTCTACGGTACGATCTACGATATCGAGGGCTGCCAACAAATTTGAGTAGGATTCCCATTAGTGATGTCATTCCCAGAGCTTCGAGTACGAAGTCGAAGGTTGTAGCAAAGATAATATAATTATATTATATTATCTGTGGTTGTAGGTTGTATTTGTATGTATATCGTTTCGTTCGTCACTCGTTTCGTCAGCTGTGAGAGTAAAGAGGGTAGTTCTCGCGTCTCAGCTCAGACTCAGTCGTTTCGCTCGCTGAATTTTGCTCTGCCTTATTGGGTAGGTTAGGTAAAACGTAATAGGTAAGCAACGTGACGGGACACGGGAGGCCGCTTCTCGTTTTTTTTTTTTTAATTTCACACCCTCACAGTGAGATCTGAGATGTGATGTGTGATTTGTCGAGGTTCACATCGTTAAACCGCTGCAGTACGAATTCATTGCTTTTCGTTATTTGTTTAACTGTTTCGTAATTTTCGAGACGTTTTTGTTTCACTTTTGTGGAATTTTGAGGGTTTGACAAATCAATAAGAAAAAACTAAACGGAGGTGGTCGTGGTGTTGTTAGGCAATTTCTCTGTAGATTTACACCTGTCTATACAAAAAAAGCACATGATATTTATAGTATGAGTGTTGTGCTGATGTGTCTATTTTTAGACTCACAGATTAATGCACTTTAGAAAGATTTCAAGCTGACTGTAGGTTGTTATCATTTATCAGTACAACTAATTGAAGAGGTAGAGTGAAATATAATGTTATGTACGTATTTATGTCGTTTTCCATTGGTTTCACTCGGGGATCCACTCTTTCTGTGGTCCAATGGAACAAGAAAACTGCTTCTGGTTGAATCCACAAGAGTATTGGTGAAATGCCAAAAAATAATCTACGGCAGCTGTCAGTTGACTTGTATAAAATACACAAACTACACTGGTGTGAGTGCTTCTTGAGTGGATTCTGATTTCAAATCCAGAAGCGAAATTCTCTCCTCAGAATCACCAGAAGAGTATTTTTGGTGCCAATGAAACGGTTTCAGAAATCAGAAGTGATTTTTTCGATTCCGGACTCTCCCGGACGCTTCTTTTTACCCAATGGAAAACGCATTAATGTTATCGACTGTGAGTTAGTTGTCCCTTTGTCAAAGTCAATTTGCCAGAGCTAATCTGAAAAAGAAACTGATAAACAAAAAGAAACCAATAAACTGCCGGCTCAAATTTAAATCTTTAATTTCTTAGGTCCTTATTTTGTGCCATTATTCAATTATACAATTAAGACCGCTAAGCAGACGAACAATAACGATATCATGAACGACGAAACAGTGTAGTTTACCGAGTATGTGCCGACCTGACCATTAAACTATTCAATCAAGTACCTACTTAACCCTAACAAGTAATACATCTTCAGTTCGTAGACCGTTGGGTCGTCGTCATCGTTATTGTCAAGCGGCTTGTGACTTGTGAGGCGCTTAGCAGAATTCGTCTCCCTCAATAAGTGTAAGTCAGTTTCATGACTGATGACAATTTAGAAGTGTCACTTAATGCAAATTAGTGCTGGAACTAACCTATATTAAACAAAATATTTCTCATCGTAGCCCACATTGTAGTCTTCGGAATCTTCCTATCCGTTTTATCTTTAGGCACGACTTAAACTTCAATTAGTTAGCAATTCGATGTTAATGTGAATGGTGGTAAATATCCGACTCATTTGGTTCTTTATTTGTCGCTAAAAACTACTTCAATTACCGTTCTGTGCTCGTGCTCTGTTCTCCAATCTACCACATAGCTTTCGCGTCTTATCAGTGAAATTGATGGATAATTCCATAAATTGCCAAGGTAAATACTCAACAAAAGAGATTATACGAAAACGAATTTAAGAAATAAACAGAACGAAAGGGAAAACAACGACTAACAAACTGAAATCGTCTACGCTAGCTGTTGTGACTTGCGAGTTGCGAGTCCGCTATTGCTATCGAGCAGAACGCGCAGTTGGTGATCAGACTCCAGAGCGATACAATATCTAAAGACGGACTGACTTAGAGACAAAACAGTATGGAACTGTCTGAACTTTCGAAGAAATCCTACACCCTAAATACCAAATTCGAACTCGGCGGTAAGTCCTTGCCACATGAGAAAATCACCAGCAAGAGTTTCGAGGATGACCATAAAAATGGCAATGACGAGATACTTCAACCGGGCTCCGATATCCAGCCAAAGGTCACAATAGAGGACGTCCATAGGCTGGCTCAGCGATTGTATGGCATCACCATTGGAGAGCTTAAGGAGCTGATATCCTACGACGATCGGAATTACTTTATTACTGAAGACAGGTGAGTTGACAGATGTGCCTTAAACGATTTGACGTTAGCGTTGTACATTTTTATGAATCGCCATAAGTCGATACTAATACGTTTTTATTCTAATTGACACTCACATGATCTGAATCTTATTATCGTCAATGGGGGAAAGCTATAAGTAGCTGAACATATACTCACCGGTGTTGATTATTGCCTATTTTTTTTTTGTCCAAGACGGGTGTGAGTATATTGATCTAAGAAAAATGTTTGTTTTATCGTTATCGTGATGTTTGTGGGAATAGCTTTCGATGTATATATGCGTCGTGATACGTCAATTAAATGGCTTAAACTGTGAAAACCAACACACGATTTCCCCAATAAAATAGCACGTCGATGTTAAAAATTGTGATTGATTTGTTTTGAAATAACTTCTTATGTCGTTTTCCATTGGTTTCACTCGGGGATCCACTCATTCTGTAGTCCAATGGAACAAGAAAACTGCTTCTGATTGAATCCACAAGAGTATTGGTGAAATGCCAAAAAATAATCTACGGCAGCTGTCAGTTGACTTGTATAAAATACACAAACTACACTGGTGTGAGTGCTTCTTGAGTGGATTCTGACTTCAAATCCAGAAGCGAAATTCTCTCCTCAGAATCACCAGAAGAGTATTTTTTGTGCCAATGGAACGGTTTCAGAAGTGATTTTTTCGATTCCGGACTCTCCCGGACGCTTCTTTTTGCCCAATGGAAAACGACATTAAAGAGTTGGATTATGAAAACTGACAGCTTTGTATTGCATCGCATGAGATAGCAGATCGCTATCATCACATATACTTATTGCAAAAGTACAAACTGCGCTGTAGGTATCTACCGCAGGTTTACGACCGCATACGAATTGTTTAAATTTAAGCGCACTTTTTTTTGGAAATGTTCTGTCAAAT
The DNA here is from genome assembly GCA_949126925.1 of Cheilosia vernalis. Lineage (NCBI taxonomy): Eukaryota > Metazoa > Arthropoda > Insecta > Diptera > Syrphidae > Cheilosia > Cheilosia vernalis. The sequence goes on from OX421362.1 coordinate 7,484,233, forward strand.
GGAAACTCAATGAAAGGCAAAATGAATGAAGTTTCAGCGAGTACCTACATGTAAAATTGCATAGCTTCGTTACCTACCTTAAGCTTTTTTATAGTAGCGACAAAAATGTTCGTCCGGAGTCTATAGAAGTAGAAACGCTATAATTTTTTTAGCTATAATAATTATAATAATTTTTGGCGCAACAGCTCTGTAGGGACCCTGGTCCTAGCTTCTCGCAACCATTCGTTTTGTGTGAGTTTTTAATTTTTGGAACGAATGGAAGGGATCTACAATTTTATGCCGATTCCAAACGGCTAATTGAGAAGCTCTTTCAAGACAGTTATACTCTCGGATGTTTGTCAGACATTCGCGAGAGGTGGCGCAGTGAAAAAACCCTGAGTTGGAATTTGGGTTTTTTTGTTTAGCTCCCTTTCTAAATTAGACCGGTGCATTGTTATTTTTCGAATGTCTCCGGCGTCTGACGTCGCGTAGTATAGCTAGATTTCGTGCATCGCTCGTAAATTTTGCGGATTGTTACTCTTAGATTTTTATGACGACGTCCGTCAGATGCCTCTGTGTGTAACAAAATAAATTATGACCAAAACACAAACTGATTATCACAGTACGAAGTACCTACCGTACTTAATGCCGGCGACCTTATCTTATCAGGCATATCCACAATAGACCACTAACCCTAATCTCGGCTGTTACCATCTGGTAAACAAAAAGCTGATTTAAAAATACGTGTACCTAGAATTTTTTTAAATGCACTTAGAAAAGTAGAATTCATCATGTCACTAATCCTCATGATCTAAATGTGTTTGCAACTCAATTTATCTTTCAAGGAATGTTAAAAATCCCCTAATTACACGAACCTGGCCGCATGGATATGTTTTAAAAATCCTCAATGCACATGACTCCAAGAAGACGGATTTTATTGACGCGCAAAATGAGTTAATGATCTACTTGGGTAAGTAGGCTAAGCCACTATTTGATCGATTATGTTCGAGTCTAATTAAGACGACACTTTCAGCCAAAAAAGATATCAATTGTCCAATTCCAATTGCCAACGTCTACGGCAAGTACTTTTCGGTGGAGAATATTAATGAGGTCAACTACGTGGTACGACTTTTGCAGTACATTCCCGGTAAAATGTTTCATGAGGTGCCAAAGTCAAACTTTCTGTTCTTTAACAGCGGAGAATATATCGCGAACATCGATCGCGCACTCAAGGTAATGCTTCTTTCGAAACGAACTGAACCAGCACTATAAGATTTTTCTTCCCCAAAACAGAACTTCAGCCACGAAGCGTACAACACACACAAAACTCTTTGGAATCTGAAATCGATCTTTAAGCTAAAGGATTTCCTCTCCGTTCTCACGGATCACGATCGTAAGTCGATCGTGGAGCAAATAATCGAATCCTTTGAAAACAACGTCGCTCCACATATCGACGAACTGGAAAAACAGATCATTCATGGCGACTACAACGAACAGAATATCCTGGTGGAACAGAAAAAGGGTTCGGAGGAGTACAGAGTTAGTGGAGTTATAGATTTTGGCGACACCACCTTTTCACCGGTAATTTTCGATATTAGCATCGCCATAACGTACATGATACTGCAGGGGAAGAGCTTGTCAGTTGGAGGTATAGTACTGGCCGGATATGAAATGATTAAACCCCTAAAGCTGGAAGAGAAGAAATATATAAAGTATTGTGTCGCAGCCAGATTGGCTCAGAGTCTCACTATGGGTGCGTACACTCATTCGCTGCATCCGAATAACGACTATGTGCTGGTGACACAGGAGGACGGTTGGAAGATCATCGAAGAACTGTGGAAGGAGAGTTTCGATCGAATCGATGAAATTTGGGAAGAGGCAGCCGATAACTACCTTAAGCAAAGCACCAAGTAGAAATAGACAGGCGTTAGTTGATTTTTTATTTAGCTTCTGTTGATTTACTTCTGGTTAAGTTTATTATGCGAAACATATTTCGCCGTTTATATGTAACAAATAAAGTCAATTATATTTCGAATGTAGCAATATTTGCGAAAATCTATTTACTGCGTTTCAATTGGCCGGTTGGATGTGGACTATAAGTATAGGTACCTGTAATATAGAACAAAACAGAGCCCAAGTTTGTTTTGAATAATCTCCAGGCATTGTTGGTAGTTAATTAATACTTTCCAAGCATTGTTGGTAATTGAACCTAAAAAAATATAAAAATTCACCATTTGTTGCAGATTTAGGTGCATTTTTTATTTATGATAAAGCGGCATAGGTACCTACATAATTTTGTTGTGTGTCTCGAATATCGACTTTTAGTTTGATTCTACATTCTCCTAGTTCCCTCTCACTGAACGTGAGTGGCAGCTGGAAAGCTGTTGAACATCTTTTTCAGTTGACGCTTGTGGAGGGGTAGCCGACGAATCTTGGTATACTCTAAAAATTTCTGACTGATGAAGTGATGAGTGCTAATGTCGTTTTCCATTGGCAAAAAGAAGCGCCCGGGAGAGTCCGGATTCGAAAAAATTACTTCTGAAACCTTTCCATTGGCACAAAAAATACTCTTCTGGTGATTCTGAGGAGAGAATTTCGCTTCTGGATTTGAAGTCAGAATCCACTCAAGAAGCACTCACACCAGTGTAGTTTGTGTATTTTATACAAGTCATCTGACAGCTGCCGTAGATTATTTTTTGGCATTTCACCAATACTCTTGTGGATTCAATCAGAAGCAGTTTTCTTGTTCCATTGGACTACAGAATGAGTGGATCCCCGAGTGAAACCAATGGAAAACGACATTAGTTGACAGTTCGTTACCGTCATGCGTTTAAGTTACATCTAGCCTACACCAACCAAGCCCACTTAAGATAAAAAGCACATGAACACCTCACCTGAAAGGAGTCAACGTAAACAGCTGCTTTCAAGTCGCTTCTACTTCGTATATAGACGAAGAAGTGTAACTTCGGAAGTGTCAAGTATGTACAAGGTAGTACATGGATAGATGGATAGATGGAGTGTTTTATTACTAATAATAGGTTTGTTTGACGTGGCTAGCACTAGTGCCCATTAGTGCGCACTGAGAAGTGTCAGCTGATTTTCCCGCCTACCCAAAAACCTGCACAACCCTGAAAATTCGGCTATCATATCGAACGCAAAATATGCTGCCCTGAAGTCTGGCAGTTTTTGAATTTGAAAAATACTTATATGTTCTGGTGAACGAAGTACGAAGATGATAACACTTTGTTCTGTTTATTGTTAAAAATGAGTGAACTCAATTCTGATCTTGTGCTTGCCATAATGCAAACAAGTTGATAAAACTGTTTGCAATATATGCGATGCACTAAAAAATGTAATCAGCTTTGATTCCAAATTTTTTTCATTCCATTTATCTTTAAAATAAGGTTTTAGTCCATAAACGTTGTTGTTTTCAAACAATTCCCCTTTGAATATCAAATTTATTGTATTTATCTTTATTACAATATTCAAATAAACGAATAACAGCAAGCGAAATGACAGCGCAACTCAGCACTGAGTTCTTGCCCCGACAAAATAACTGGGGTCAGTTCAGTGCACAACTAGGGCGCCCTAGAAGTCATGTCAAACACAGGTTTTCAGTACCAGGGCGAGCTCAGTGCTATATCGAACACATTAGGGTTAACCCAGTGCGCACTAGTGTGCACTAGGGCCCACGTCAAACAAACCTAATGTTGTTCACTTTAAATTTGGTAGAGTGCATACACCAACACAACACGTCTCCAAGATTTGGTTAGAGGAAAGTATGCCTGATGAATGGAACCTCAGCATTGTTTGACCGATCCACACGCAAGGATACCCTCTAAACTGCGCCAACTATAGAGGCATCAGTCTCCTTAATATCGCATATAAGATCCTTTTTGCCGTACTGTGTGAACTGATTGGACCCTATCAGTGAAGTTTTAGGCCTGGTTAGTCCACAACCAACCATATATTCACACTACGGCAGATCCTGGAGAAAACCCAAGAAGTCCAAGTCGATACCCACTACTTGTTTATCGATTTTAAGGCCGCATACGACAGCATTTACAGAGACGAGCTATACAGAATGAGGGCAAAACTAATTATATACTGTCAACAACAAGGGACACACAACATCGACGAATCAGACAAAAAGATAGACAGTTTTAACTTTAAGGTAGTTCTGGACTTTGTCTCGGATCCGCTATTAACTCTGAAAATGACATCACCTCAGAAATGAAGCGAACGTGCCAACCGCTGTTACTTTGGTCTAAGAAGACAATTGATTAGTAAGGCCTTGTCAAGAAATACTGAGGAGACTCTATATAAGACCCTAATCATCTCAGTCCCACTTTATGGTGCAGAAGCATGGACGCTATCAAATGCGGATGAATACCTCCTTGGTCGTTTTGAACTCAAAATTCTTCGAGTGATTTTTGGTCCCGTTTTCGTTGACGGGCTCTGGAGGAGATATAACAGCGAACTATACGAGCTGTACAGCGACATCGACCTAGTCCGAAAAGTACGCATCAGTCGTCTAAGATGGCTGGGACATGTAGAGCGGATGGACAGCAGCGCTCCGGCCCGAAGAGTCTTCGATTCCAACCCGGAGGGACAACGCAGTAGAGGAAGACCTCGCTTAGGTGGCGCGCAAGTGGCGCACAGTAAGCCAAAGATCGCGCTAACTTTAAAGGCGTATTGTTTGAGGCCCAGGTCCACCCGGGACTGTAGCGCCACCTAAGTGAGTACCTAAGTAAGTTCGCTTTAAAGTAAAAGCATATACATTTAAATCTAATTATTTATTACATAATTATTTTATTTCTTTCTAACAATGTTTACATTTAATAGATTTTTTTATATAATTTGTATTTTCTATTATTTTATTTCTTTGTGTTTCTCTGGTGAGTAGTGTTTAACAGTTTTGTTCTTAAGCCACAAAATTCTCTAAATAAAACTACGAACCGAAAAGTAAATGACAGTTGAATTCTGCAAATGTAAATAAAACGATCTCAGCTAGTAATGCACAAAAAATGTTGCTTAGATTTGACTATGTAATTATTTTCTATTTGTTTTAACTCATTTTTATCTGTAGGTATGTAATAATTTAATAATTGAGCATTTAGGTGCATATCCATATACTAGTCCTGTTAAGAGTCGGTTATGTTAAGGATTAAATACATCCCAGAGTGGAAGCAATGCAGGTGTAAAATTATGGTCAAATAAGAGCAACACAGCTTCGAACTTAGCAAAGCAAAGTAAAGAGGGATTTTCAGCACGCAAATTACTGCAACTACGATAGACTTGACACTTCGAGACTCGCAAAAGTTGTTGTTGTAATTGCGTGCTAAAAATCCTACTTTACTTTGCTTTGCTGAGATTGGAGCTCAAAAAAACACGGCTAATATAGACAATAAGATTGACGTAAATTAAAAAAAAAATCTTTTAGGATTTAAGTAAGTATAAATTGCGAATGTGGAATATTGTTGCCTTATTCCTAGTTAACAAAACAAATTGTCAGTCGTTTGGCTTTGTTTTTGTTTTTATGCTAGCTTAACGAGTCAGTTCAATTTAAAATTTGCAACTGCCACCATATGGATTGGTGATCTGCAGATTAAAAATAGTTCGCAGCCCTTAAAATGTGTTTTAAATAAAATATTTGAATAAGATCAGTTAAAAACCCGATTTTTGTATCAGCGTACTCAATTCAGCTTCTAGTCTAATGGCCATTTACAACGTCTCACGAATTTTCACGTCAGATGAAAGAAATTCTGCTTTTGCTAAAAAAACAAGATGGTCTCCGGAAGTTATAGAAGAAAACAGATTTTATTTCTTTGAAATTATTGGAGCAACATTTTAGGTTTGTTGTTCTTTTAATTTCGGTTTCCAGCGGAATTTCTTACTACCGCTGCCTGTTTCCATGTAAAGCATATCCAGCTTCTGAGACACATCAATGAATTTATAAAAGAAGGCACATAAACGATAAACATGCAAGAAAATAAATAATAAAATAAAACAAAACGAAAACTGATTTATTTTACATAAAGGCTTTTTTTTATTTTTTTTATCTTGTGGCAACAAAGTTTTCATTATTGTAGTAAATCAATAATTGTGAGATAGCAAGAAAAGGAAACACAAAACGCTTACAAATCAAAACTTTAGATTACCACTTAGTCGAAAAGCCTAAATGGACTTTAAACTTTTAAATTTAAATGTACATTCAAATGGAGCTACAACCACTTATTATAGCTCGCTTTACTTGACTCCTTCGGTTTTAAAGCAGAGAACTAAAAACAATTCTTATCGCCCAAACGCATACAAAAACAAAAAATAAAAATAAAAGAAAATCTCTGCAATTTAGTGTATACCACAGAAAAATTGGGTATTGAATATTGAGGATGTGTGGTGAGACGAAAGGAATAATTTTTACTGCAACAGACCCCCGAGATCTTGAACTTGTTTCTTTTTTTTTTTAAACAGAACTGCTACACTTAATTTCTTCCACCATCTGAGTTGGTAGTTAGACGGGGATGTCCGGGAGCGATTATTGTAGCCCGCCGATTCTGCACCACTGAGGAGCTCTGTTGTCGTCGGCGTTTCTTTAGAAAAACGAATGAGCTGTTCTGGGAAAGCGTCTGCTGTTGCTGCTGGTAGGGGTGATCCCGATGAGATGTTGAAGCGTGACTGTATACCTGATACCAGGGAAGGGTAAACTCGGCCGCTGTCAGACGGGGGATACCTTCGCCGAATGCCAACACAGGAAGTTCCGATGTATAGGAAATGGTTTGGATGGAGTCAGGAGATGGAAAGAAACTATTCATACCGGCATCCTCCTCCCGCAACTCATCTTTGCAGTGGCGACGTTTTAAGCGTTCGATGCGACGTTGCTCACGAATCTGCTGGACGTCCCATTTCTTTCTCCGCTTCTCGTCGTGTTCTAGTTTAGCATGGCGTTTGAGAAAGGTTTCATCGGAGAGATCTTCAGTTCCCTCGATGCTGTAGAGGGGATTCACCTCGTGCACAGTCCACTTGGGTATTTCGAGCATGGGTGCGTCAGACTTAAGAGCTTTCGCCTCTTCCTTGATAAATTCATCGCAGAAATCCTCGTCCTCCCACTCACGGGTTGAGTACATCTGGTTGGTCGTGAGTAGACCACAACGGCGTGATGATCGACGCGGGTGTTTTGCTCCGCGGGATGGGTCCTGAAATAGAATATTATAAGTACTGGAGTTTAAGAAAAAAAACCTCAATCTGAACTAACCTGATCCCGTTCCATCGTTGAATCACAGCTAAAACTCTCGTCTGAGTCGATTTTGACCTCAGGTATCTTGACGCTCGGCGCCGACATCACCGACACAGGCGATGACAGTGAAAACTCTTTCAGTTGTTCTTTCACCAGCTCCGATGGACTCAGGATCTTTCGAATGCTTTCATCATCATCAGTAACAATGCTGTGTTGACTGTCCTCGATCATTCCTATCACAGCGACGGCATCATCCGTTTCAGACATTTCAGATGTTGTAGATGGGCTCTTGCCCGAAAGGTTTATCCTGTGCAAAATTATTTTACTGATCAACTTTCCATTGCATTCACCTATAACACTAGCTCCTTCTTCGTCACCCTCAGTGCAGGATTGAATCTTGTATTTGCCCACTTCCTCCACCTCCTCTTGTTTAATTTCGGTGGATGGAATATCCTGTTCCATTTTAATAGCCACAGCAGTGACATTCTCCCGCAACTCTTTTTCAAGGCGTTCGTTTTTCGCCTTTAGCGAGTGGTTTTCCTCCTTCAGACCGACCAGCAGCTTGTCTTTGGCCAGCAGCTGGTCGCTTTGCTCTTGAATCAAATCCAAATGCAGAATTAGCATGGCTTTCAGTTTTTTGTTCTCTTTGAGCAGAGACATAACATCGTTCGAGGACGTGGTCGAGCCGGTGTGATTTGCCCGAATGTAATTGTTGCTCTCATTCGTGTGACAATAGACATGGTCCAGATTGTACTTGGTCTTGCTGTCCATCATAGCGATGGATCCTTAAATTTCGTTCAACTATATACAACTATATATTTTTGTTCTTTCTTAACAAAACGTAAATAAATAACAAAAACACGGAAGAAAGTTCTCGCGCACTCAAACGTTTGACATTTCGGTCGGTTGTCAAGCGTGCCCGGCGATTGACAGTTCACAACAAAATGCGTAGAAGCGAGGTGAATTTGTCCGGGCGAGATTAGTGGTGATGCAAAATTTCCTATGGCGAAATTGGGCTGTGGATGAACTTTTTTTTTGTTTACAATCGCGAGGGAATTAATTTCGACGCAGCTGCTGATTTGGAATTATTTTTTTCACTTGGCAGAATGTTAGAGCAATATTTTGGTAATAGTTTTGCGCGTTATTTTCAGTGAGAAGACGATCAATTTTGGTTTATAAGCACTAGCTCTTGCAGGAGATAATTTTCTGGGCACACGGCTTTTTTCTTGTTTGGCTAATGGCAGCCGGATATTCACCACCTTTGCTGATGACTGGAAAGTCATATATATTTGGGTTGCGAATGGTGGCTGCACTGATTTAAGATAAGGCTAAGGGGCGACTACATTAATGTTATACCTTTATAGAAAAATTCGTATTTATTTATTTTAAAGAAATTAATTAATTGAATGTTTGCTTTTTTTTCGGAAAACTAATAGCCCCTTCTTTTTGGATAGAAGCTCAGCTCAGCGAAGCAAAGTGAAGTAGAATTTTCGGCACGCAATTACTGTTAAATTATGTTCACATTCACTATAGACCTACTTCTACTTGTTTTTGTTATGTAGAATTTAGTAGTCATATGTACCGAGAAAATTGTATTTACTATTTTCAATTTCTTTATAAATTCAATAAACTTTTGAGATCCCACATTAGAAGACGTCCTTTTCAGAACATTAAGAATAAGAACAGGTTATGGACCCAGGCACAATGACGACAACATCAAGCATTGCAAAACTGAATGGAGAAAATTATTTCGTGTGGAAGTACCGAATGGAGTTGTTACTAATGAAGGAGAAGTTGTGGAGTGTATTACGTGAATCCAAACCACAGCTAGCTCCAGATAATTCTAATGAAAAGGCAATAATCCATTGGCAGGAACGTGATGATCAAGCCCGTGGTTGGATAGGTTTGTTGGTAGCTGATAGCCAGTTATGTCACATAAGGAATTCAAAAACAGCAAAGGAAACATGGGAAGCTTTAAAACTCCACCATGAAAAGGATACGTTGAGTAATAAAGTTTCCTTGATTCGACGTATTTGTTGTACAAAATTTGATGATACTGGAAACATGGAAACTCACATTGCAGCTTTGACAAATCTATTCCAAAAACTGACGGATCTTGGTGAAGAGCCGAAGCAAAGCTGGATCGTTGGAATGATGTTAAGTAGCTTACCTCGAAGCTATGACACACTAGTTACTGCATTGGAAACAAGGCCAGAAGAGGATTTGACATTAAGTTTGGTTCAGTCCAAGCTATTGAACGAGTATCATCGCCGAAAAGAATCGGATATTGATGGCGAATGCGGGGAAGCAGTACTCAAAATAGTAAAAAATGGGATAAAATGTTTCTTTTGCAAGAAATCCGGCCATTTCAAACAAAATTGTCCGTCATATAAAATCTGGAAAGAAAAACAAGGCAATGTAAATAATTCAAAAAAAGAGGGATTTTCAAAAGTAGAAAAACTAAATAATGTGAATCAAAAAGAAGATTTTTTGTTTATGTTTTCGGGTGGAAATCCATTAGGATGGGTTATTGACTCAGGAGCCACTTGTCATATAGCATGTAATGAGCAATATTTTGATTCACTTGACCGTAAGGAATGTTGTCACCTAAATGTGGCAAATGGTGCAAGAGTGGAAGTGAAAGCGGTAAAGGCACATGCAAGATCAAGTTCATGAATAAAGAAGGAGAAATTTTTTCTGAAATCGCATTCGCACACAAGAAAACACAAAAAAAAAAATGCGTAAGAATAAGAACAATTACAACAACTATTGCGAATTTCGAAGTGTCAAGTGTAGCGCGTAGTTGTTGTAATTTGCGTGCTGAAAATCCTACTTTACTTTGCTTTGCTGAGATCGAAGCTCAAAAAACAGGCAAACACATAAAAAAAAATTTTTTTTATCTCAGATCAGTTTAAAATCTCAATTTGTTCTCAGAATCTCAGATTATGTTTGTGGCACACAGCTGGCGGTTACGAATTGTATATCGTTGGAAAGATTGCTTTTTTAGCTGAATCTTTCATGTGAAAATCAATTGAAATGGATTTCTAGTGCAAAGTGCAAGTGAAATATTTTTTTCCTGCCAAGAAACAATAAAATTCCGATTTTATATTCGACTTGGCAGCAGAAATCTGAAATCACAGATCAAAATCGAAAACGACATAACATGGAAAAATTTATATTAATCGTCTGACCTTTTTTTGTGGAACCTCAACCTAGGTTACTTAAATTTTGAAATGGAAGGAAAGATTCGAATTCTTTTCAAATGAGTGTGACATGTGAAGTTCGATTCTTCCAGCCTGATTCCCGCAGCTCCAAGCTATTCTAATAATTTATACCAGTCCGACCATATAGTTTATCTAATCGGACCCTTAAATAACTTAGCCTTTAGCCAACTTTTACAAAAAAAACTGTTGGTATGAGTGCGAGATGACATTCGATACAAAAATTTATCGCGCTTTTGTTTATAGTCTGTAATTGTATTTATTTATTTATTAATTAATAATAATGTCAATCTTTGGTGATGATTGCGTTGAAGATCTTCTTAATGAAAATGCCAACGGCGACGCACTACCAAGCGACGACGACCAGGAAAAAGATGCTGATGGCGGTGAAGAAGGTGGCCAAAGCGAACCGATTAAAGTAGAACCCAAGAAGCAGCGTTCGGTGAGAAATACCCGACCAAGACTAACAGTAGAAACTCTGCAAGGAGCCCGTGGCATCCACACCATTGAAGAATACTTTAAAGACATCAAATTTAATGGTAAAGGACATGAGAAACAGGATCTGAATGAAGTTATGCGTCGTCTTCAGCACTGGGCTCATCGTATGTATCCCAGTTATAAGTTCGATGATGTCGTAGCGAATATCGAGCGTTTGGGAAAAAAGAAACCACTGCAAGTACATATGAGTAGGTATAGACTGGGTATGCTTGAAGCTCAAGCCATCCAGGACCAGCAAATCGAATATGATGATGAGGACGAAGCTGCAGTTGATGAACCATTTGATGAATTCGATGCTCTTCTGGGTGAACAGATTGCAATTTCGAAGCTAGCTCCCAAAACACCTAGTCACAGTCGACCTCATAGCTCAATGTCTGGTAGCTCGGTCAATACGCCTGGTTTCGGGCGTGGGGCAGCCGTTATGTCCACACCGTATTCGGGAGTGTTTGGCTTTAATGATACAAGTGATTTGGCGCAACCATTGCCATCGAGTCAGCCACTAACGCCAGCACTAGAGAAATCTCCCGAAAGAGCGCAGAAACCAAAGTTATCTGCCGAACAAATGGCAAGAATCGCTGAAAATCGTCGGATGGCAATGGAAAAATTACAAGCAAAGAAAGCACAGGAAGCACTGTAGGGAGATCAGTTTAATAAATACCTATGTAGTTTTTTTATTATTGCAATTCTTGTTTTTTTTTTTAAGGACACCGTTTAATGTAACCATAATTATGTATTTACAATAGGCAAATAATTTTCATACTTTTGAGACATTGCTATCGGGCTTGAAAGAATGGAAAAATCCTCTGCAGATCCTCTTTGCATCGGCACGCTTCAACTTGAGGCAAAAACTCCATTACGTTTATTAGGTAAATTTGGAGCTGTTGCCGTCTTTCCTCTACGAAAACCCGGTTCATGTTTCCAAAACGCTTCTTTGGGGGGAATTCTATCGTAGATATCCCCGGATGCAACGCTTTCAAGTATTTGTGCAGCATGTAGAACTCTCTATATCTTCGCATAATCATCCAATGCTCTAATTTATCGCGCATCGTAAGGTGAACCTCATAAGAGTAGTAGCTTCGATGTCCGGTCTTGATGAGTTTAACCTATAAAAAAAGAAGTGAATGCAAAAATGTTTAATGCGAATGCAATTCGTGCGTGTGTACCTGCGGAATAGTAATTAAGAAGTTCGCAGTTGTTTCTGTCGACACGTTGTTAGTTAATCGTCGTAGCTGCCTGTTCTCCAGACTTAGCTGGGCTACACAAGTTTCTAGGACTGCACATCGTTCCGTCATTTCGCGCAATTTGTTTTCTAGTTCTTGCATACTTTGCTGGCGATACGCATTCGCTGAAGACACAGCGGACGACGACTTGCTGTATTGTGATGAGGTTTCACTTCGCCTATCTCCCTCAGTCTCGGTATCCCCCTCGGTCTCCTGTTCAGGTTCTTGTGTTGAAATTTCGTGATCGAACTTTTTCGTGAGCATCTCGTTTAAAATTTCGGTGAGGCTCTCAGGGTCATATTCCGCTGATTCTAATTCTTCATCCTCAGACGGACGCACAGGAACAACAGCCTCTTCGGTTGGCATGTAAACCTCTTTTGTAACTACATTGGGCAGAAATAGTGCGACCACATCCTCCGGCGCAGCCGACTCAATGGGTCGCTCAATTGCAGCGGTCTTCTTGAAAAATCCCACCGGAGAGGGTGCGTAGATTATCGGCTCTATTTTCCGAACTATTTGACTGCTCAGGTTCACATTTATATCTGGCGTGTCGACATTCAAAGCGAACAGAATCGTATTCAAACCAGCTGCAATCGATGGCAAAAGATTGGCTGCCTCTGGGTCAACCATAAATGCCCAAGGTTCGTACATGTCATGGAGAGATGGATCGTCGAGCCAAGTTAAAATGTATCTCCTTAAAGAGTTCTCATTGAGAGCAACTCGAATAAATGCTTTTACTTTACCACATTTGGTCCATACATGCTTGAGATTATTGAATCGCTCCCGCTCATGATTGGTCAAGTGTTTTTGGCAGAAATCCCAAAACACGGAATCATGTGGCGTGCTATTGCCTGAGACGATCTCTTGGACGTTTTGTAGAAAAGCTATCGGCAGTGAAGTCGCTTGCATTCGCAGACCGTAATTGAAGGCGTCTTCGAGGCCATCGAGCAGCCCGACAATTACGTCATCTTTCTCTGTGGCGAGTTCTTTCCGTCCGCCGTACTGTGTCTGACATAGTTTTGCGCTTTGGATTATATTATTTAGAATTTCTTCCCGTTTTAGGGTCTTCGTGTCCTGCATTTTGTGCGCGCGATTATTTTCAACGAGAACTGGATAACTCGCACGTAACAAGTTGGCTTAACATGAGCTCAGGTGTTTTTTGGACAGTCAACTGATACTATATGGTGTGTGGGACATTTGACTAAACTTATTCAGACAATATAAGCTACCAATGATGAACAGTGCTTGTTTTTAAAATGTTTATTTACTACTTCGATAGAAAAAAAATACGTCCTTTGCGTGCTAATAAATAAAAAATGTTGCAAATCAGTTGTCAAAAAGAAGAGAGTGTTTCTTTGGCTGGACACAGCTTGTGTTGCACAGATACATTAAGGTGCCGCTGCACTTTAACAAAATATAACGATTTATTGATTTAAGGAAAATTATACCTATTAACTGTGTCTCTGCATTTCACAAGAAAAACTATTGGGTTATAAGAGTATACAGCGGGACTTTAATAATTTTAAAACAAATTGTATATTTAAGTTGCTTTTCTAAATGATTAGTTTATTATTTGCCATTACAATCTACGCAGGAAGATCATATATATCCATTGGTTTTCAAAAAAAAATCCAGCAATGATCTGTAGTAGCAAAGATAATGGAATACAGAGATATATAACTTTCCAGTGAAAAGGCGGCAAGCTATTTTACAGAAAAATTAATGAAGTCACATACACATTTGCTAATTTGTATTCTAGTATATATGTGAGTTCATGAATTGGACTTTATATACTGTGTATATCACTATTTTCCTTAATTGAATCAATACCTCCACAAAACCCAAACAAATTCAATACGAAACACAAAACAATTAAACACCGCGATGCTCATAAAAGCAAGATTAATCGCGGTCGGCCATTGGCAACGTACTTTTTTGTTGGTCACATGTACTCACCGACGCGACGGGGGTTGTCAGTAACACTGATGTTACCCTACCTCAAGTCACCGACATCCCTGCAATAAACAGCGACCATCTATCAGTGACAGATGGAAAGGAGAGGGGAGAATAAAAAAGACATCATTTTGAAGATACGACGCCGGAAAGACGGAAGAAAGAAGAAAATTAATTTGCGGAATTAAACAGAAAATAACTATAAGTAATATTTACAACCTTTTTATTTATTAAATGTTATTTACCACTAATAAATATTACAGGGAATTTGAAGCTTACGCTCTCAAATACTGAATAAAAAACAAAACAAAATCTTCTTCAACTTCTTTTTTTTTCGAAGTTGGTATTTACTACCAACAGGGGTTGAAATTACAAAAACTACGTCGGTAGGTACCTACCTACGAAAGTTTTCCATCTTTTTTAATCATTCATCTCTGTATAGTAGTTTTTTGCTCGCTGCTCCTATAATTATGTTTCTGTTTCCACCTTTATGATTATTGCCTGTCTTCGCTATCATAAATAAAAACAAAAATATTTCGTCAGCTGTTTCAAAGATAAGCATTAAACGAATAGTTTTGATTATTCTAGTGATAAATAAACCTTACAGGGCTCCACCCTAAGAAAAATAGGTATGAACAATAATAATCCAAATGTTGTTTTCCATCCCCTCATCAGTTCAATTCAAAAGGTCATTCTCTATGAAACCAAAACCGTGAGTATACATATTTGAACCCCTTGAATGAGCTATGTTTGAAAAAACTCTTTCCACTATTAGAGACTTTATCTGGTGGGCAGTAATATACGAGAGACCCGTTTTCGCCTCCTAACTATAGACCGTACTTCGCAGGACAAGCTCAACATTTACGAAGATCCTAACGAGAAGAATGCCTCAGAGATTCGACGTTTCGTCAGCGCCCTGGGCAACCCAAAGGTTGTCAGCGCTTATGGTGTGTTAGGTTTCGTGCGCTTCCTCGAGGGATACTATTTGATTTTGGTAACTAAAAGAAAAGGCTGTGCATTCATAGGCATGCACCTAATTTACACCATCAAAGACACAGTTATGGTTCGAGTAAATGAGTCCTCTCATCGTACTCAACACCCCAACGAAGCGCGCTACATCAAGATGTTCCAGAGTATTGACTTGAGAAGTAACTTCTACTTCAGTTACAGCTATGACTTGACCAGAACACTGCAGTATAACATGTCGGCACCGCGTTACGTAGGTCCCGGTGTGAATATTGAGAAAGATGATCCGCTTCCGGACTGGGACACCCTCACCAATAATGTTGAAAACGAAAACGAAAGAGTGGACTACGCCTTTCGCAGCAATCCGCGTAATCGTTTTGTTTGGAATGCATTCCTGTTGCAGCCAATGCAGCATATAATGCTAAAAGATTGGCTGCTAGAAGTTATTCACGGTTACGCCAGTCAGTCATGCATCAGCATCTTTGGACGGCATGTGAATATCTGTCTATTGGCCAGGCGCAGCACACGATACGCCGGCACCAGGTTTCTGAAGCGTGGTGCCAACTTTAAAGGGGACGTCGCCAATGAAGTGGAAACTGAACAGATTGTTACCGACGGTCATAGAATGTGCAGCTTTACTCAAATGCGTGGTTCGATTCCATCGCATTGGTCACAGGACATCAGTAAAATGGTGGCTCGCCCACCTATTTCTTTGGATATCTCAGACCCGTTTGCTCAGACGCCATCACGCCACTTTGATCGTCTCCTCTTTCACTATGGAGCTCCGTTGATCATCCTGAATCTGGTGAAGAAACGTGAGCGCCGTAAGCATGAGAGCATCTTAAGTCGGGAGATTAGAGGAAGTTACAAGTATTTAAATCAATTCTTACCTCCTCCCGTTCGTATGCAGTACATTCACTTTGACATGGCTCGCCAGACTCGTAGCGGTGGCAATGTCATGGAGGAGTTGGCGAATATTTCCGAAAAAGTCATTCAGCAAACTGGAATGTTCTTCAAAGACCGCAACGAAATAAGCTTCCAAACTGGCATAGTGAGGGTCAATTGCGTTGATTGCTTGGATCGGACAAATACTGCTCAGTTTGCAATTGGCAAATGTGCCCTGGCGCATCAGCTTTACAAGATGGGTTTCATCAAGCCGGCGAGATTGGAGTTTGATTCCGATTGTGTGACAATGCTGGAGAATTTATACGAGGATCATGGAGATACACTTGCCCTGCAGTACGGTGGCTCGCAGTTGGTCCACCGGATAAAGACGTATAGAAAAACCGCTGTTTGGGCTTCGCAAGGCAATGATATCATGCAGACACTGAGTCGTTATTACAGCAACACTTTCAGCGACACCGAAAAGCAGCATAGCATCAATTTATTCTTGGGTTACTATATACCTAGCAGAAGTCATTCGAAACGTAAGTAGAATCGCTACTAGTCTCACGCCCGACATTAAACGTGGAGTTTCCTTTTTGTATTTAACTGTTTTATCTAGTTGTCTGGAAAAGTTTTCAGTATAATACACTTCTATCAAGGATAAGTGCTCCAAATGGCGGTTATCGACAGACTTTTTTTTATTTATTTGATGATGAATTAAATATAATACATAACTGTATTCCCAAAATGACAAATGTTTAAATTTCAGAGAACCAACCAATCTGGGAACTCCAGTCCGACTATTACATGCACAACACCTACAAGCCATTGAGTCCACGTACTGACACTACCCTATTAACCGACTGGATTCGCCCAAAAATCCGCTCATCGCTGCCCTTCTCCTGTTCCGATTCGAACAAAATTGTCAAGGAATTATTCCGGGTTCACTCTAAAGATCTGGAAATGATTGATTCCTACTCCAACTATCACATGTCGTTCAAATTAACAGACTTTGGCGAGCACATCGCCTTTGAAATAAGCCAAATGTCAATCCGATACTTACCCACATTCCGTACAAACTTCAGCCCCTTTCAGCGGCACACTGAAGAGCGTGCTAGTCGCAAGAATCCGTCCCTAACTGGACAAAGTTCATCGACCAGTAACGACTCCAGTTCATCGTCGGAGGGAGACGATTCTAGCAGCGATGACGATTTTGTTGGCGACTGGGATTATATTCCAAATCAAATCGAAAATAACGAACAGCGGCCGTTAACTTTGGAATCGTTGCTGCCGTCTATGAACACAGTGTATGGATGCAGCATTGAGAATGCCAGCAAGAGCAGTATGAGCCTATACAAGAAGTACGTTCAAATAGGAAAGCTTTCTTCGCCGCAACTGTATCCATCAGTGCCAAATCGTGAGCAGGATGCACTAAAATTGATGCGCGGTGTTGACTTGCAACCGCTAAGTGACTATGGAACAGATTCTTACGAAAGTATTACTCCCCCAACTGTGGACGAAAAGAGTAAGAAAATCTACGAGGAGTATGTCAAAATTCCGAGAAATTTCAATTCTGTTCCAAAGTTGGAGGAGTGCGGCGCACTTTATACATATATAAAAATGTTGTAAATTATTTATTAAGCAATCAGTGTAATTTTAAATATAAAATTTGTAATATTCTACTATTTGAACACTAACCTTAAAATTTGTTTAACTTTGGTATGCAAAGATTTTAGGTTAAGTTGTATCAGCGGAAATATTTTGTTATTTTACGACCCAAATGATTGCAAGGACATAATGGGGGCTTGGGTATATGTAACGCAGCCTTAACAGCGTGTATTATTATGCGTATTTGGCGTAATTTCGAGAATGAAGATTTTCTGTTGTCAACTGTCAAGTGATGATTCGGTCGTCTGAATTGACTTGGGAATGATTGGCCTGAAAATGAATTCGTAATTCGTCTGGATTGTCGAATGTGGTCAAATGCATTGTTAATCGTTAATCACGGACAAGATCTAATGCCAGAAGGTGCCAGTGCCAGGCTGTATAACATTCCCTTTGCTTCAGAAGGTAGGTTATCATGGAAAACAAACTGTGGTGTCGATACGTTTGCGTTTCGCAACGAATTAAAACACAGATTTCCTTTGTTTTTTTTATAAAAAATAATAGATTTCTTTTTATTGAAGCGAATATGTATACATATTTCTAGAAAACAAAATGTATTTGGATTTGGATGATTTTGGTGTTCCACAATCAAACTACCGAAAGCTGGACAAAAGTTAAAAAAAAAAAAACGAAAGCAAAACGCATTATTTCAAGAAGAAAGGTTAACATAAAATAGACAACTATTTCATCGTGTGTTAGAGAAGAAAGAGCACACACCGTGTGCATATTTGTTAATTTAAACTAACTTAATTCAAAAAAATAATACATTCATAGCTTTACGTTGATTCTCCTTTGTTTCATATTTTATTTTTGCAAATCTCAACAGTAGTTGTTTTTTTAGAAGCGGGAAATCTCTAGCAAGGCAGTTGAAATTTTACACAATTAACTAGCACGATTTGCTAGGAACGAGCTGACAAATGTGTGCTCGATCAGCAGTTTGCCGATGATCCAACGTAATATCGCATAATGATGCGGATAGTTTTTGAAAGCAGCAACAGCTATAGATTTCCCCCGACTGAAAACACAGCTTTTGTTAAACAAACTTCCTCAACAAATAAAATGAACAAAAATACAAAAGATAAAATGAACAAAACTGTATGTGTATCCACAATTTTTGTTTGTTAAAGATTGCTCTGACATTTAACTACATTGATAATAAGTATTGTTTTCTTGTTTCTAATTTATTTACGTTTTTATATATATATATATAAGTTTTCTGTGTTTATTTGATTTTTAGTTTTCCTTGTATAATCTAAAAATATTTGTAATGCGTAAATTTATTTCTATTTAATCATTTTTTTTTTGTTGTTTTGTGTTACTGCCTGCCTGTTTTGGATTTAGAAATTATTTTCCCATTTTTCCTGTTATTTGTGCTATTCATTTAAGGGGAAGAGCGAGAGAGAAAGAGGGAGAGAGAGATATTAATATATCTAGAGAGAGATTGTATTGTAAAAAAACGTTTTTATATTTTTTCCTCTTGCGGAAAACTATTATTACGGAGTTTAGCGACACCCCACCAGCTAAGTTAAACAAAAATTGCGCTGTTAGGCATTTAAATAGTTGAATTGAATTTTCCTAAACCGTAGACGACGAGATTATGATGAAACGTGGCAGTTTCAAGAAGCAAAACTCTCTCAGTTCCACTAAACTCATCATAAAACTTAGAACTGCTAATTGTAAACAGAATAAGAACTTTCATAAATAATAAGATTAATATATATAAAAAAAAAAAACAAACAATGCAATTGGTTTTAGATTGGTTGAGGCACCTCCTCGGCAGATGGCGCAACCGATAGCAGAGTGCCAGCAAGGATGTTTCTTCGCTTTTTGATTGGCGGGCCATCATCGGTCGCAGTTGATAACTTTTCAAAGGACACTTCACGTTTAACCGACGTAGGTGAAGGGCTAACACTGGATCTGGTGCTTTGCTGCTTTATAGGTGTGTCTGGCGGCGGCAGGTCCTCAATAGATGTCATTAGTGGCGACAGTTGATCTTCCTCTTCAAAGTCATCGTCGGCATCGTCAGAGTCCTCCGAGTCTGAGCTCCATGAGACTTGTGCACCGGGAAATATGTACGAGCATGATGACTCGTGACAGAAGAATGTGCCGTCGATCAGGCGTTCGGCGGCGGTTTGACGTTTTGACCGTTTATTTCTGATCCAACCGCTGTTTCTTCTATTGCTGGTCGATGGGCTGCACTCTATTGTGGCAATCATGCTGTTTTGTTCTTTAGAAACACTCATCAAGTTACTACCGCCACCGCCGCCACCTCCGCCGGTGATCCCATTGCCAATCACTGTGCCACACGACACTGAGTTGGAAGAATCACAAATACCACTGTCCTTTGATGAATCTATCGACAGATGGCGGTAATTGCAGTTGTCCGGTTTCTTCTGCAATTGAGTATCAAAACTAAAGCTCTCGCTTTCTTCGTCTTCGATTTCGGGATCGTAGCTCTGCTCTTCGCGATTGTTCAAATCGAGCATTCCGTGTTTGATTTGCTTTATAGCAGCAACAGCATCTTCTTCCTGTTCCTTGAACAGCGGTATATCGCAGAAGTTTGCGCGTGCTGACATGCTGGATGACGGCATGTCATCAGGTCTATTCATCGGCTGTAGCATTGATGAAGTGGAACTGTCAAAGCCCGAATCAGAGTAACCTGTTGAGCGGAGGGCCGTATCTGTGGATGTGGAAGATTTAACTGATTGTGTGTCGGTGTCCTGGGTGCCAATGGTGGCTGTTTCATCTTCTGATGGGTGTGGATTCAAGTGTTTTGCCTCCGACAAGATGGTTTGATCGAAGCAAATATTGGTCCAGTCGTCGGCAAGTTTGTGACAAATTTGATTGATAATGACGTCCGAGTCGCCAAGCAGTTCGACATCGAATTCTAGATGACGGAGCTGTTCGCGATTGATTAGTATTTGCGGAACATTAGCTGGGATTGAGCTGGGGATTAGTGCTACTGGTCGAACTTTAAGAGATGATCCCATGACGATTAAAAGATCGCACTTATCCTTGTCGCTGGCCATAACCGTATGGAATTCCTCAGGAAGACCTGAAAAGAAAGGGACATTTTTTTACGTTTAAAAAAGAAAGGCAGGCTGGAAGTCCCAAAAAATGATTTCTTTAGGAGCAGCAGGGTTGAGGAAGAAAAGAAGACAGCATGCGGAGATATGACACGCGAAGCTCATGTGGGCATTAAAAGGTCACTTCAACTGAAGTGGAGACATTTTTGAAGCTGCAACCGTTTCTGTTGACCAGCTTATGGCAGTAAGTTTTACCTGCTCCTTTGTACAAGGAAAATCAAAAATAGGGTGGTGGGTGGCAGATGGAACTACTAATTTCAAGAGCCAATACGATACTCACCTTCACCAAAGAAAACAATGTCCGGTTTCATAATTCCATTCTCGACAATTCTCTTCAGATCACCCTCTGCTACACTGTCCGAGGCATCCGAGCTGTGCATAACATTCGGCTGGCATTTCGGGCACACCGGAATCCTTTGTGCGAATATGTCCTCGCGGATAGCATCCGCAGTCGTCTTGAATTTGCATTTAGTGCAACTAGCGGTAGAGAACGAACCGTGACACTCAATCACGTTTCCTATCCCTGCCACACGTTCCAAGGTGTCAATGTTCTGCGTATAGTTGCGCAATAATTTCTGTTTCGTCTCGAGCAGCTTGATAAAACGATGACACGGTGACGGTGTAAATTGTCCCGGATATATCTCCCTAGCGAACTTGTAAAACGGTCTTGGATCCCGTGAAAAATAACTGATGTCAAACATGGCCTGTGGATCTGGTAAATCTGGAAAGTCCTTGGCCAATCGACTGTAAATTCCATCACTTGAACGGAAGTCTGGTATACCACAAGAGACGGAAACACCTGCCCCAGTCAAAACGATAACATTCTTCGAGGTCTTCAACAGTTCAATGACATGGTCAAATGTGTTTACATCGCGAAGTTTTCTTCTCCTCGGCGGTTCCGATAACATACTCGCTAATATGCGCCACAATGTCATATCATTCAGGCCGGGGGCTATTTGTGATGCAGCCGTGCCATTGGGAAGAATCTGCGACAGCAACTCACGAGGATTTGCACCCGAGTGGATTTGTTTTTGTACCCAGTTGATGGGTTTTGTCGCTGCAATCGGTTTCCATTCTTTGCCCGATACCTCAGATATGCCACTCAAGTCGGAGAAATCCGAATCGTCCGATGAATTGTCATCGCTGTCGTCGGTCTCGTAATTGGCATCGTCCTCATCATCGTCGTCGTCGTCATCGTCATTGGTGACAACTTTATTGTCCTGTAGCTGTTCGGCGGAAACTACTGTTGTAGGGAAAACATTCTCGAGCAATAATTGTTGTTGCGACGAGCTATCTGCTTCCTTACCTAGGCCACCATTAATATCAACGACGACCGTAGTGGTGGTGGTAGTGGAAAAGTTTTCAGCGTCGTTCTTTTCAGCGGGAGAATTGTTTTGGTCTGTGAGAGTGTTATGGTTTGTGGGCTCGTTGCTTATCGCGCCATTGCATTCCAGTGGTGCTAGCGTTACGTGTATATTATTTTCCATTTTGATGATATTTTTTTGGATATTTGTTTTAATTTGATTGGAGAAATTTGGATTTTTTTTTAATATTTTGACTTTTTCTGCATTACTTGACACACACTAAACTACAAAATGACGTGATGGCTGACATTCACAAAAATGGCCGCCGAATGCGAAACCGACCTGTCAAAAGGAGGAGCATGGCGTTGCCAATTGGAAGAAAAGATCTAAGTTCCACACAATATATATTCGTTGTTATCCACTTACGAAAAATAACTTCCGATTCAATTCGTGATTATGAACAAATTCAAGAAAAATATACTGAACATACTTTCGAAACACCTACTAAAAAACGAACCACCACCAATCTGCAGCAAATGTAGTAACCCTTTAAATATGGAACACATAATTGGGCACTGCTATCTATCATCAGATCAAGCAAAGCGTCATCTAAAAACAGACACATTAGCCGAGTTTTTTTTGAGCTTCGATCTCAGCTAAGCAAAGTAAAGTAGGCTTTTCAGCACGCTAATTACAACAACTATTGCGAGTCCCGAAGTGTCAATTGGAATGTACTTTGCTTTGCTTTGCTGAGATCGATGCTCAAAAAAACTCGGCTATATTGTCAACATACTTAAACCGCATTTACATCATCACGCACGCGCAATTTTGCAACAAAACCGAAAAGAGAGATCCGTTTATCCGCAGTCAATACTATTAAAGGCGTAAGAATGAGATCACAAATCAGACGCCTATGGTGTCATGGATGCTCTACCCATAATTATAGATACGTAAAACGGAAATAGACACAGGTTCCGCTCACCAACATTTCTGCAATTTCTTGAAAACATTAATATTTCTGATTTGGAACATGTGAAATGAGATTGGTTATTAGTTTCAGTAAAATAAACCAACAATTCATCAATCAGTTACACGAAAAAAATAAATAATTGTCCGTTCATCATTTCCGGAAGCCATATTGTTTTATAGGAATGCGGAATTTTTTTAGTCATCGCTATAAAAATATCAACATGCAGAGCTTTCCTATAATTCCTATCACGCAAACAAGATGGCCGACCTAAATACGTGTCACGTTTTTTTGCGTGTTAGGTAATGCTGTCCCTTTCGGTCACACGGCTATTTAGTATTTAGCATCCCTTTAATTTTGCGTGATAGGAATGTGTGACCATGTAAATGCAGCATTAAGGACCATTCACATGAGCGCGAACTGCGAATAGGCGAACTGCGAACAAATCAATTTATCTGTATATATGAAATGAAAATAGCTATTTGTTTTACCACAAAAGCTTTTTATTCAAATAATATAACACCTAATCTAAAAAAAACCGAGACTTGATTGATTAAAATAACGAAATTTACACATACAGCAATTCTCCCGCGAATTGAAAATTCTTGCCGCGAACTGTCACACTTTATTCACAATCCACAGAGAAAATACGGCTATTTTGGGTTCGGAATATTTAAATAAAACTGATTTACGGTACTACCAATTCAATATCGACAAATTTTTCAAAAATTTGTCATAGTCACATTTATTAAAATACCTCAATTGAAAAGTCAGTTGATTCTGTTGGCTCCGGCTTTAAAATAACAATTTGTATCAAAAACGAACTCGATGTGGACGGGGTACTACAAAAAATTTTAATGCATATTGCCTATAAACTGCCGGTTACATTGTCCACAAAAAAAGCCCACCTGCGAGCACTCAACATATAAACAGAAACCCTCAGCTGTCCACTCTGACAGTTGCGCTAAGCCATCCAATATTTTTCTTCGTTTATCTTCCAGTTGGTCCTGCTGCAAAAGTTTGTCAGACATTCGGCTATTGTGGATAAATTTTGCATTTTAATTGAGAAAAAGACATTATTCAACGA
Source organism: Cheilosia vernalis (assembly GCA_949126925.1). Classification (NCBI taxonomy): domain Eukaryota; kingdom Metazoa; phylum Arthropoda; class Insecta; order Diptera; family Syrphidae; genus Cheilosia; species Cheilosia vernalis. The sequence goes on from OX421362.1 coordinate 7,508,301, forward strand.
AAGTCATCAAATCAATTTGTGAATAAACTTCAATTGGGTGTACACTTCTGTGATGGACGATGAAAGCAATGCTTCACTGTACGAATTGCTTGAAGTTACCAAAGACGCAACAGATGCTGAAATAAAAAAGGCAAGTGCATCAAACACCAAGTAATGAGTGACTTAATCTTTGTCCAATAAAATCAACCGCAACTATTGTTTACGTAACTAGTAAAAAATACCGAAATTATTGTTTGCCTGCAGGGAAAAAATTGAAAAAAACTATGAAAATGGCGAACTCCAAATGAGTTCCACAAAACAGTAGGGGACGAAAGTTTTTGCGCAAACACTTGAATAAACAAAAAAAACATGATAATGACTTGCACACATTTTTCTCTTATTGTTGTTTTCTTTTGTTGTTGTAGAACTACAGAAAGCTCGCTAAAGAATTTCATCCTGATAAGAACCCAGAGGCTGGAGACAAATTCAAGGAAATCTCGTTTGCCTACGAAGTGCTATCAGATCCCGAAAAACGCCAAATCTACGATCGCTATGGTGTTAAGGGGCTACAAGATGGAACCAGAGAGAGTACCATGGACCCAGAGAGTCTGTTTGCTAGATTTTTCTCGTTTGGCAATAACAGCGACTTGCAGGTAGTATTGCCAGTCAGTCTAGAAGACTTCTACAATGGCAACCCTTCGAAGACTGTGCAATATACTCGCATGGAGATTTGCACTGATTGTGATGGTGCTGGCGGGGATGCGTCCAAAGAGGAGCCTTGCGTAGACTGTGGAGGCCTTGGCTATCGCACGACAATGGGAATCATTGTGTCAGGGGTGAGTTTTTCAGCTTCTTTCAAATTGAATTTCTGTGAAGGCTGTTGAAGAAATCATATCATATCAAAGAATTACAATCGCTAATAAAGCTTTAGCTACAATTACTGCTACTATAAATAATAACAAAACTTACGTTTCATTTCAGCGCTGCGATGTGTGCCATGGCCGTGGTAAACTTCTTAAAGAGGAATTCCAATGTTCAACATGCGCTGGCAAAGGTGTTCTCGAGAAGGAGAACACTGTCACGGTTACAATTAAGAAGGGAATGCACAACTTGGAGAAGATACCCTTCCGTTCCGAGGGTCACCAGAACACAAAAGGTGACCGAGGTCATCTGATCGTAGTCCTAGAACAGGCGCCACATTCTCTTTTCCAACGAAAGTTTTGCGATTTGCTAATGCCACAAGTTAAAATCTCCCTAGTCGAGGCATTGTGCGGCCTGGAATACGTCCTAACACATTTGGATGGTCGACAACTAGTAATACGCACACAACCTGGCAAAGTAATCAAACCGAGTGCCATGATGATGATCAAAGGTGAAGGTATGCCTAAGCCCAACAACCCGTTCGAACGGGGTGATCTTATGATATCTTTTACGGTGGTTATGCCTCCGGATAACTTTGCTAGTGCGGAGGTGGCAAAACAATTGGAAACACTGTTACCGCCACGAATACCATTTGAAATGCCGACAGACGAAGATGCACAGGAGGTGTTTCTGGAGGATGTGAAACCAGGTGAAGACTACGATGCATCTGAGGAGGAAGGCGGAGCGGCGCAGTGCTCATTTTCGTAGAAACCTAAATTATCTGTGGTATATAACCAACAAAAAAAAAAAAAAACTTTTCATAAAGAATATAAATGCACACATAACACTCACATACACAACCACATACACTGACATTCTTAGCAGATTTTAAAATTAATTTATATTTACTTAAATTTAATGTCACCCCGAAGTTTTGTAAATTCGAGGTGTGAATTATTAGAAAGTAGGATGTGTACATATGAGTACATAAAGGTACTTATGTATCGTGACATGTGTAAAGACTGTGCGCATTGCCATTAATTTTCGAAGGGAAACACTTTTCTATAAGTGCGCTGCAGCATTTCATAAGTAACATTCTAAGATAAAATTTACATTTTAATATTAAATTTATTGCAATATAGTCTTTTGTTTGATATTTCCTTTCTTTTATCTAATCATAACTAGTACGCTATATTTGTTAATATTTCTAACAAAAAAATCTATTTAAATCAGAAATAAAAAAAAACACTAAATGCAAGACTCGTTTTTTAACTTTCTCCATTACGTAGTAAGAGAAAGATATTGGTTTCGTACAAAATTTCGAACTCGAGATTTTAATCAATGCTGATATTACGATGATAGAGGAACTCAAAAAAGTGGGTCTCAAAATTCTGTCCGGTCTGTCCGTCTGTCCGTCCTTCCACGGGCCTACAGTCTAAACGGCTTCCCGGATTACGTTCAAACCTCGGATTTGGAGTTTTTGGGCTTACAGTTCGGGAGGTGTTTTTTTTTTCAATGTAACCTCAATATTAATGGTACTTCCCATACAACATTTTCGTACCAGTTTGATTTGATCGAAAATGGCTTTAACGATTTCAACCAAAATCGATATTTAAGCTTAAGTAGGTGAGGTTACCATGACTGCGTACCCAGTTTTTGGCTAAAAATTCGAACAACGGAACTTTTGAAATTTCGACATATCTCGAAAACGGTCCATACGATTGTAGCAAAAATTAATTTCTAAGGTTATGTTGTCATTAATAACTTAATAGCAACCTCAGTTTTTCTCTATATTATCGTACAACGGATTTATGAAAAGAGTATTTTTTTTTAAAATATAGTTTTGTCTAGTATCTAGTTAACTTAAAACGGCAATAACGATTTTGACAAAAATGCAAACTTAGAGTCAAATTGATGTTTTCAAAACTATTGTGTCCTTAATTTTCAATTCGAAACACCGAAAACGCTAATTTTAGAAACTGCTCATATCTCGAAAACCCCATCTTCGATTTCGATAAAATGTCAAAAACGAAGTATTTCTATAATCCGGAACAATATCATACAGTCAGTTGTATTTTTCCCAATAAACATTGCATTATTTGCAACTGTTATGTCTGGATAGTTTTACAAAAACAAAAACTTCATTTGCACCGCAAACACGAGCATCGGGATATTCAATTTATAGCTACTAATGCAAATTCACAAACGCCTGAATTATTACATAATCTTTCTAAAGATATCGGTCTATCACGAGCAAACTTAAATCATATTCCAATCAAAATTAAAAACATATCCTTAACCTTAGGTCAAAAACAGAAACTGCTACTAGGTACGCTTGTCCTGTACTCAAAAATCAAGTGAGGAGTAAGACCTTATAAAATAGTACAGTAGACGCTTGCGACATTGCCAGTTACTGAGAGCTTAAACCTTTAAAAACTTATAATGTTCTTTTATATAACTGCCATATGAGATGAATATCCAAAAGAGAATTTTGTTTTCTTTTGTCTAGTATCGAGAAAGTTTCGTTCGACCCAGTCGTGCACTTTATTTTTTACAAACGGCTAGATTGCTTCAAACTGACAACGGCAGGATTGTTCTAGTACATACAGTGAGACGAGAATATAGGGGTTTTTCTTTTTTAGTTCAGAGCTGAGCACTGAACAGAGTTCGAGCATTACGAGTGCGCTCTGAACCATTCGTGCTCAGAGCGTTCAGAGGATGTTTTGTTTTTCCTGTTTTTTTTGCCCTTCAAATGTGACTGAAAGGTGCATGTACATGGTGTACTCAGCTTTTTACTCAGGATGCACAGTCAATTTATTCTGAGCTCATCATGCTCTGAGCGAAAAAAGAAACACAAATTTGAGCTCTGAAGTGTCTGAGCTAAAAAAGAAACACGAACTTTTTGTATAACAGTTCAGGTTGTGCTCTGAACTAAAAAAGAAAAACGCCTTATATGGAACTTGTAAAATAGGTATCATTTTTTAGGACGAAAAATGCGGCGCAGGGTCATAAGTCCACAGGCCAAAGTCCACAATGGACATTTTACCCAGGTGAGCCAAAAGTTCACAAAAAATTCTTGTGAATTTTTGACTCACTGATTGTGGTCTTATGGCTCACGGATGAAGAAGGTGAAGAAGAGGACAACGAGCTTGAAAGCAAAGCAAAAAATTCTAGTAATGACCTCATTTGCGGTGTTTCAAAAAACCCACAAGACACACTTCTCCAGCATTGCAATCATTTTAAGAATGCGCTTTCAAACTATGAATTCTGTATGGGGGGGTTTTGGGTTTTGGGCACGGGCAAAAATCCTCATTCTTCAGTCCTTCACGTGGGCGCCCGCCTGAAAATGGCTAACCTGTAAAATGGTTAGTGTCAGCCAAGGATTTACGCTAACGTCTCAATCGTTTGTCGTGATCCATTAGTCTGAGGTAGGAGTAAACCTTTAAATCCAACCTAATTCCAGTGGTGGTGTGAGCAGATAGCAAACCGTACCCAAGGATGAAAGGCTGGGGGTAAAACCAGTCGCGTACGAGCTCCCTCCGACGCGCAGGCAAGGTCGGTTGTAACTTTGTGCCCCATCTCGGTAAGTCGGCTCTGCCGGGATTGGACTTCCTTTCCGGACATACTCGTGGGACCAAAATTTAAAATATGAATAAAAACACAAACATAAAGGAAAATAAAAAAACAAAAAAGGAAGAATCCCTCTTAGGGACCTCTTCTGAGGAGGATCTGCTGGCTTCTAGCCAGGAGACAGTAGTTTCCCCCTCAAGCCGTAGGAGCACCAGTCATAGTACTCCTTCCGGCAGTCAACCATCTACGACATCCAAATCTTTGACAACAGTAGGGGCTGAGGATACCAGCCATAGTATCCAAAAGCCTCTCAACATAACTGGCAAGGCCACTGGGAGCACCAGCCATAGTGCACCCAAATCCAAGAAGTCCTCCGGCTGTCTCTTGAAGTCAAGGTATAACAGGGCTGTCTTTATTCTTGCAAAGATTGCAAAGAATGAGGAGACTGGTATGACTCATGAGAGGGACAAGGTAGACAAGGAAAAATACCAAAAGGTGGTAGACGAGTACGTCAACCACCAAAACCAACCGAAGCAACCGCAACTGAAGAAAGAGAGCGTGAAGAGAATCAGGTCCCAAGACGAGACCTCTCACGCCTCCAAAAAGTCGAAGATTGCTCCGAGACTCACCGATCTTCAACGCCCATCCACTTCAAAGGCAACTAGAACCTTCACTGAGGTAGTGAGGGATCACCTTCAAGTTGCTATTATAGACGAGCTGTCTAAAAGTGGCAATTCCATCATGACACACTGGAGTAGAATTGAAGCCAAACTATCTGAGATGGTTGTGGAACATGTTCTCTCTGGTGTTGACAGCAGACAACCTGGGTTTGACTGCGCGGAAATTGTTCGGGGGCACCGGGTGATTAAGTGCGTAGACCAGTACTCTAAGGATTTCCTTGGGTCATGCATCGCCAAGATTGGCGAAGCTTGGGATGGCTTAAAGCTTAAGCTCATTCCAGCCAGGGAGATCCCCACGAGACCCAGGGCGCGTATTTGGTTGCCCGTTATGAAGATAGACTCTGAGAGTCTTCTGAAGTGCCTCAGGATGCAAAACCCGCATATACCCATGGACGACTGGGCTGTCATTAAGGCAGAAGCTCCCCAGAAAAACAGCTTATCCTACCTGCTGCTTATCAACGAAGAGTGCCTAGGGGCACTTGAAGCGGCCGATTTTAAGCTACGGTTTGGCATAAGGCTCGCCAAACTAAAGGTTTTCCGTTCGACAGGACCTGAAGACGACACGGACGACGTCGTCGCTGCCAACAAATTGTTGGAGGACCTGGCGATCGCCAACAACTCCCAATAGCCATTATGCTGAAAGTCATCCAAACGAATCTCCAGCACTCGAAATGTGCATCGGATAATCTTTTGGTCTTCCTCAGAGAGGAAGACATTGACATTGGCATAATTCAGGAGCCCTGGGTCAAGAAGTCGACCATACTGGGCCTTTCGGACAACAACTACAACCTTCTTTACAAAAGAGACGTCGGTAAGCCTAGAACATGCATTTTAGCAAAAAAATACATTAACGCTTTCCTCTGTCCCAATTTTAGTTCGGGTGACTTAACCGTTGTTAAGGTTGAACACACCCTAGGTCCCACTACCTTCCTATCATCCGCCTATATGGCACACGACAGGCCATCCCCGCCAGTAGAAGTGCAGCAGCTCACTGCAGCGATACAGGCGAGGCAAGGTAACCTGCTCATCGGCTGTGATGCTAACGCTAGGCATCATCTCTGGGGCAGCAAGGAAATCAATGAACGAGGTGAGTCTTTATTTGATTTTCTTTTAACTGTCGATCTATGTGTATGTAATGTAGGTAACACTCCTACCTTTGTTTTTCCAAGTACGGAAAACTTTAATGGGTGGGAAGAAGTGTTAGACATTACGCTCAAAACAAACAGCGATAACTTTAGGGTTGAGAATTGGAGAGTCTCCAACTTAAAGTCCTTCTCGGACCACGAGTGGATACTCTTCAACCTTTGTATCAAGGTAGATACTCCCGTCTTATATAGAAACCCAAAGAGAATTGACTGGAAGAAATTTGGTCAGGTCTTGAAATCTAAACTCCCTAGTATCCCACATCTAGAAATCGACTCAGGTGAGGAACTGGACACAATTTCGTTCGCTCTAGAAAGAGCGATGAATACAGCCTTTAAGGTATCGTGTCCCGTTAAACACAGCAAAAAAACCTTACCGCCGTGGTGGAATGAAGACCTATCCATTCTGAGAAGGATGACTAGGGACATCTTCAATATCTGCTACAGGCATAAGTTCTGGCAACCTTATAAAGACTGCCTAAAGTTCTACAAAAAGTCCATTAGGTCAGCTAAGACACAAGCTTGGTCAGAATACTGCCAATCTATCGATACTCTAAAGGAATCTGCTAGGCTCAGTAAGATTCTATCCAAAGAACGCTCTAGTCCATCTTTCATTAAGAAAACGGACGGAACCTGGACAGAATCAACCGATGAATCCTTAGAGCTTTTACTCAACACCCACTTCCCTGGTTGTAAAGACCACTGCGTTACCCCATCTTATTCGCTGGGGAATTTTCCTTCACACCGGGAAGAAATAGAGCGCATTATAACCAAGGAAAAAATCTCATGGGCCATTCAAAGTTTTGCTCCGTATAAATCACCTGGGCAGGACGGCATTCTCCCCATCATGCTGCAAAAGCATGAGGGGATAGTGCTGCCCCTTCTCGTGAAAATGTACAGAAGCAGTATCCTACTAAATCATGTACCTCAGTCTTGGAGACATGTCCGAGTAGTTTTCATACCGAAAGTCGGCAAAAGAGGTCACGAATCCGCGAAGGACTTCCGACCTATTAGCCTAACCTCCTTCATACTAAAAACTCTAGAACGTATACTTGACCTCCACATAAGAACAGGCCTTGAAAGGTCTCCCTTATGTAACTCACAACACGCATACCTCAAGGGCAGGTCGACTGAGACAGCTCTTCATGAAGTTGTGCGTACAGTTGAGTGGTCACTCTCCCATCACCAATATACCTTAGCTACCTTCTTAGATATAGAGGGCGCCTTTAACAACGTCCACACTGAATCGATCCAGGAATCTCTCTTAGAATTAGGTGTAGAGGATTTCGTCACTTCATGGATCATCTCCATGCTCAAAACAAGGATCATTCAAGCAAAACTTGGTAACACCCTTCTAACCAAATCAGTAAGCAGAGGAACACCTCAAGGTGGGGTGATCTCGCCTCTCTTATGGATTATGGTACTTAATAAAATCCTTTCAAACCTAGACAGGGAAGGTATCAAAGTCGTTGCGTATGCGGATGACGTGGTCGTTCTAGTATCAGGAATGTTTCCGAACGTGATAAGTGAAATCATGGAAAGGGCTCTGGGTAAGATTAGCGGTTGGGCTACAAGTTGTGGTCTTAGCGTTAACCCAAGTAAAACTGAACTGATGCTTTTCACCACCAAAACCAAAATACCAACATTCTCACTTCCCCGCTTAAACAACCAAAGTCTTCCTTTATCCACCAGCGCTAAATACCTTGGAGTCATGCTTGACCCCAAACTTAACTGGAAGCATAATATCGAACACCGAGTGCGGAAGGCAAGCATAGCTTTCTACACTTGTAGTAAAACCTTCGGCAAGAAGTGGGGGCTTCAACCAAAGATGGTTCGCTGGATGTACACAGCAGTGGTACGTCCCATCCTCACCTACGGATCACTGGTATGGTGGCCCGCATTAAGCAAAGCATATAACGTCCTTAAATTAAGTAGAGTCCAAAGAACAGCTGGAATAGGAATCACAGGAGCCCTGCGATCAAGTCCGACCGCTGCCCTCAATGTCATTCTTAATTTTCTGCCAGTGGATCTGCATATAAAAAACATTGCAGCGTGTAGCGCTGTTAGATTGAAGGAATCTAAGTGTTGGTCCGAAAGGCCTTATGGCCATACCAGCATCCTTCTTTCCCTTCCTGACGGCTTAGGCCGTATGTCTACAGACTACATAGTACCCAAATACGACTTCCATAAAAACTTCTCTGTTAGAGTCCCCTCTAGATCAGAATGGGAGGAGAATGCGGTCGTTAATGAATTCGACATACCTATCTTCACAGATGGTTCCAAGATGGAATGTGGAGTAGGAGCAGGCATTTTCTCAACAGAATTAAACATCGCTAAAAGTCTTCGCCTACCCAACGTAGCCAGTGTATTTCAAGCAGAAGTACTCGCAATTAAGGAGGCGTGTATACTGCTCCACAATAGTGCGACTCCCAAAAGAAAAATAGGCATCTTCGTCGACAGTCAGGCCGCGATTAAGGCTGTCGGTTCAACTAGGTCAACGTCCAAACTTGTTGTGGAATGTAGGGGGTTACTGACCAGGGCTTGTCATCGGTTTGATATCACTCTCGTCTGGGTTCCCGGCCATAGGAACATCGAAGGGAATGAGAAGGCCGATGAACTTGCCAGATCTGGCTCAGCTCTGTGCATGTCTCATGCGGAGGAAGTTTTCCCTCCGCTGGGATATGTTAAGAGAGAAATCCTCCTGCACTTCACCTCATGGGCTGAGACTAGATGGTTGAACCTGACGAACTGTGTCATTTCAAGGAAGATCTGGCCAACCTACGATGATACCAGAACAAATAGTCTTTTAGCCAGAACACGTATAGATGTTGCCAGACTAACGGCAATCAGTACGGGTCATTGGCCTTTAGGAACTCACGCAGCCAAGCTTGGCATCCCCCACAATACCCATTGCCGTAGCTGTGCTGACACAAACAAGAGTGAAACAGTGTTCCATCTTTTTTGTGAGTGTCCGGCCCTAGCCAAAACCAGACGCAGTACACTAGGTCATCTCTTTTTTGATGACCTTTCGGCCATTCAAAGCATCCATTTTCACAAGATCATCAAATTTCTCAACTCCACAGGCTGGTTTTGAGCTCTCTTAACTCCCTTCACCCCCTTCCATTTCAGGTTCCGTTAGTTGTGGTTTCAAAACGGCGCTCAATGCGCTACTTGTGTCTTTCCCTCGTCGGGAAATACAGCCACCTAAACCAACCAACCAACCATGGGGGGGCATGTTGCCCCCCTGCAACCCCCTTGCTTAGGTTTACTGATGGATTACGGGGTGGGTGCAAGGTTCTTCTTATTACTCAAATTTTGTTGGCGTTATTGCACTTTGTGGGAGTGAAATAAGAACAACTGTTGGAAGTTATTCTTATTACACTATTTAAGAGCGAAATAAGGTACATTTTTAGAAGTTGGTCTTATTTCACGGCATCTATTAAACATTCCCATATTTTTGAGTTGTTAAAACAACTCTTTTTGTCATATGGATAATTGTGGACTTATGGCCTACTTCCATTTACTTATGGCCCTGCGCCAAAAATGCACCTATTGCATTATAACCAGCTGGGTTTTATTTTTGTGTTCGCATTTATTTATATTTTATAGCTTGTCCGGTACAATTCAGTTACAGAGAAAATAGCAAGCAAATCAATTCGGGGAAAGATTAGATGAAACGCATCAACCCGGAAATTTGACTGTCATCCAAACCAATCAAAGTACATTTTAAAATTACGCATGCCTACTCAACCGACCCGTCTAGTTTCCCTGCTGTCATTGATTTGTATTGGATGAAACTGCATCGAAATCGTTTCAAAGACACAAAGAAATTCAATTGTGTTCCACTAATTACACAACGAGCACACTTGGATGGGAGCTCACTTTGGATTTTTCAAGATCATCATCACAGTCCGATCAATCGATCGCAATATTGAGTTCGAGATCGTCCGCCCAACTTTGGCTATAGAATTTAAAAGTGCGAGGTTACTGCGTACAAGTATACATACAAACGGCGGTGTTTCTGCAGTGGGCTTACAATTTGCAGTTTCTAATCAAATTTCTAGTTATTGGCGGGAGACAGAGAGTGCGACTCAAGTTGTACTCTACTCTACATATATGAATATGAGTAGGGCTAGTCTAGAGGTATTTCGATAATAGCGTAGCGACTTCGGTCTATTGGTGGTGGTAGTGGTGATTGACCCATAAAATAGGTCGATATGCACATATTATTCCTTATCAGTAGTTGCAGTTCGAACAACGTATACTCGTGGTGCTTTGGAAGTAGGCTATGGAATTCTAATCAGTTCTTCTATAAAATGTTGTAAAAGAAAATCGAATCAAAATGCAAGTGTTCGTAGATACATACGTATCTATACCTTTCGCATTGGTGTGGTGCTCTCATAGCATTTTAAAATCGACCAACCGATCGATTATACCTAAGACTTTGGCTTCTACTAAATGTAACCTATTTGGTAATCGGACTAGCGAGGTATCCGTCGGAACGGAAAATTCTCCGATTTTATACGATTCGGAGGATTTTTGCTGCGAGGTATTCTTCGGAACAAGTGTTTGTAGAATTGTTCCGACATTTTGCAACGCATATCGGCGAACTACGTTGAAGTGCGATGAAGTGCATTTTCTTGTTAAATTTTTAATATAATGCCAGTTAAAGATATGAGCATATTTTACATTCCCTTTATTATGATAATCCTCTATTTCTTGTTAGATTTATGTACTTGCTTCTCCCCGGTCTATAATGAGTCTGATTACAATACAATACGAGTACCTATGCAGTGTTTAGCTCATCGTAGGCTCAGACGTCGCCATTCGCGTTATCGATTATTAAAAGCGTTAGAATTAGAGAGCTACTACTCCCCACATATACAAACAACCTCTATCATCGAACGCGAGGTGACCAGCTATTTTCTGCGACATCGATCAGTATGGTGTTCATTCAAGGACGAAGCTCCATACAAGCTGCCGATTGATGGAAGAAAATTCGTCGTGCAAACATAATAAAACGGCCAAACAAAACTGATATACAAGCGTGGAAAGCTTTTGCTTTGATGTAGAAATCTGAAGAGCTTCGTGATAGTGATAGATATTCTTGGATTCTAACCGACGATTATGTACATAAATGTTGTTTAGTTTTCCCAATGACTGATGTGTACTTGAACAACTTGAATATTTCACACACAGAAATACAAAATTTATACTTGTAAATAAGGCAGTAATGATTTCCATGAGTGTTTGTCTTCGTATCCTTTACAATTTATTTTGAAATTAGGAAGTTTCTCTAAATTTAACAAACGGGATGCTGGATGCATAGTGCCTCAGTGGTTAGTGTGCCAGGGATCAGGATCAACACCCTAAAAAATCACAAATATTTGTGATTCTATTGCGCCAACTTCCAGTGGGGTCCATAATTGGTTTATACCAATACCATAAAGAGAGAAAAGTTACTCTCCATTCTTTATACTTCATTTTATGTAGCTCATGCTGACTGACTTTAAATTGTCTATAAGTACTGACAAAAACAGTCAACAAATTCAACTTTTGACCGCAAGTATAATCAACTAATTGGCAGTTTCACTGTCTAGTCATATTAATAACCAACTGCCATCATCATCACCAACAGCAACATCCAAATAAAATGTATAAATATAAATACACTCAAAGTGTGTACCTACTATCAACAATTACTTTGTGCCATTATAATTTCCATGCATGCATGCATGACTAACACACGAACCGCTCCAGCTACTGTGGCTACCCATTTTTAGAAGCCAGTGCGCCGAAAAGTGACAATGCCGGTTAATAGCTACTGCCAGAACAATACCACCGACCTTGAACCACCAACCCAGACCTCGAGAGCACTAAACACGAAATATTATCTCCGCGCAGGCTCACTTCGCGATCACATCTCACTCTAACCTAAGAGTGCATTCGGCAATAAAACTTTTTGCACATCGTCTCTGTATGTTAGCTTTTATAGCCAGAGATTCTAGATCAAATAAAACCTGCATTTGTGCTCCTGGGGCGGATGTTAGGTCAACAGTGAAATTTTTGGTAGGTAAACAACTAAATGAATGAGGGGCTGGTACTGGTAGTAGCGCAGCCCCCAACCCTCTGTTCATACCAATGCAGAGTGCATTACCAAAAATAACATTTGCCAAACCAAACAATTTGTGGTGTTCTGTTTGGTTAAAAAGCTGCCTGGTTTGGGAGAGCCATAGACGCCAAAGTAAGCAGCAGTGCGCCGTGGCGTGGCGTTTGGTATCGATGGTAATGATGGCTTTAGCCGTCAAACGAAAAAGCCGCGATGTGCAAAACAATTATTTATACTTACCAGTCACCACAAACAAAAAGAAAAAGATGATCACACGAATGGGAAAAAAACATTCAATCAGTCGCAAATTTTAATATCTTTGAAGTGGGTTTTTTTTTTTGTACAGACAATACAAAAAAAAAAAAAAAACAAATGCAAAAGTAAAAATCGATATAAACGATCTTTTTACGATCTCACGTCAATTATGATGCATGAGTAGAATCGTTTGTTGTATACTGTCATCGAAATCTAACGATCTTTAATGTTGTTTTCGATTTGGCTTTTCAGATTTTGATCCGAGATTTCCGATTTTTGCTGCCAAATCGAACATAAAATCTGAATTTTATTGGTTCTAGATTTTGCCGCAGGTTGAGTTTTTTCTTGTCACTTGCCCTGAAAACCCATTTCATAATAACGCATTTCGAATTATAAAAACTCGTTTCCATACTCTTAAAATCAATAATTCAGAAAAAAAAATTGGTATTAGTGAAAGTATGTCTAAATCTGAGAAAAAATCGAGATTTTTTGCCAAATCGACCATGGAAAGCAATCTCGATCAAAAAAATATTTTTTGATGTGTAAACATCTAAGCGCGCGTTGTTGGAATCTGGTGGAGTACCTAATTCCAAACATAGAACTTGATGCAACGGATATGCGTCACGGATATGCAATTGTACCTATACATTGCGCGCTGTTGGAATCTGGTGGAGTAATTCCAAACATTTAACTTGCCGTCACGGAAATGCATCATTGTTTTTTATCATTGCATACATTTATGAGCTGAAATAAAGCATGTTTTTGAAGTTATTACTTCTTTAGGCGCGGCGCGTTGGGCACTTTGGATGGGAAGAAACCAATAAACTCGCGTCACTGTTACCATCACCATCACTGTTACCGTTACCGTCATCGTCACCGATCCCAATGAAACTTTGTATGTGTGAATGGTTGTATGCAGCTAGAAAGATAAGATTAATGTCGTTTTCCATTGGGACCAAAAATCAATCTTTTTCTTGATCTAAATCACTTTTCATGTTCCATTGGGACCAAAAATCAATCTTTTTTTTCGATTCAGAGCACTTTTTGCAGATCTCGATATTTTTTCAGATCTACACACACTCTCACAATACCAATATACTTTGCACAGCTGTTTGACGTCAATTTAAGAAGTTTGCTTTGAAGACAAATGGGGGTAGTTTCGTGATCACCAAAATAACGAAATAACATTAATAACCATGGATATAATTCAGGAGAAAATATTATCTTAATAGTTTTCCTCTTCATCTGAAGACAACGAATCACCAAAAATACTCCATTGGTATGTGCAATAGCAGAAACATTTTTCAAGTCCATATCCATTCGTGATGTTCGCAAAAACAAATACAATTTGAACAGCTGATATTGTTGTCAAATAACGCACTAATCCATTTACAAAAGCAGATCAATTTCGTTGCATGTTCCATTCGCCGTGTAAAATCTGAGATCTGAAAAAGATTTCTGTTGGTCCCAATGGAAAACGACATAAAATAATCGAAAACGACATAAATCGGCTCCTTCGGGACTATAGTTTCATTAGTTGGACCTACAAGATTTGACAAGAAATTGAAAGATCTTTCGTCGTTTTTCATTGGGACCGAAAAAGCACCTTTTTCAGCCAGGCAGTTTTTCTGCTCTCGAAATCAGCTGGCTGTCATTAGAGTTCCTCTCTGTAAGATCATTCCAGTATTTTTAGGACAAAAAAAGGAGATGAGCATCTGTTCTACATTTGTTGCCTAAAGCAAGCGAAATAACCAGAATTGGACTTTTAAAATCGTTAAGAGCAGCGATAGACCTGTGGGTTACCACTTTACCAGACATGTAAATGAGATGGCAAGCATCTGCTGGTTAATTGATATCTACTCCACCAATAGCTATTGCTGTTACTAAACGCGCTTATTGTGTACAGAGTACAGTATGCCTAGTCTTAAATAAGCGATGCCACATTTTGGGCACTAGCCAAAATGTCTCTCCAACCTTCTTTAAAAAGAGTGAAAATGATGAATAATGTACTCGGGTTTAGAATTGCGTATACGCCACAGTGAATGCAAACATCTAAACGACGCAGAAAATTATCCAGCTCACCTTATTACACGGTGAAACTAGCAAACGTTTAAATAAAAAAAAAAACCGTACCGTCGAGTAGCGAAATATTCCCCGTAAATTTCTGAAATTTTATGCGGTTTTTTTATTTTTGGGTTTTTTATTTTTTTTGACGCTCCGGTTTTTTCCACTTTGGTCTATGTTTAAGTTAAGATTTCAACCCCTAAACCGACAAAAATAACAAATTTTAAAGATTGGTGAATTTTTGTTTGTTTTTGTTGTAAACTCTTACCAGAGATGCCAGATTTTGTACTCCGTGGACTGTTTCTTAGAAGGTAGGGAAAAGTTCTTCCTCCAGAGTCTAACCAAGTACAACGATTAGCCAACACATGAATTTCTTGGAACTTGTCCAAATGTTATGCACGTTCTATTAACCATTTTATCCATTCTATGTAGGTACAAGTCCCCCCATAGCCACCGAGCACCGACAACAATTTTTCCAACGGCCAAACCAATTGACATCACACAAGTTGAAATAAAAGAGCTGACGCCATAGACAGACATGAATGTTTCTCTCCTCCATCTACCCACTGCCGCATTCGGCAGCAGCTGCAATTACACATAACTAACGAACTAAGTTTTCTTTATACATATTCAAATATGCGAATGTCCAAGCCCATTATGCCCCCATGGACACCGCCAATAATAATTGAAGACAAAGAATCTTCTCCTTGCCCGACTACTTGTGCTTTGTACTCGTAGTTTTTAATTTTCAATTTTCATCCCGAAAAAAGAAAAAAACAACATTTTCACTCCACGAAGTAGGAAGTCATTGAAAACGAAACGTTGACGATCAGCTTGTTGTCTCCATTCTCATCTCAGCTTAACCTGGTTCTTTACTAGCTCTGCTGTACATGTGGCGATGGCGAGGCATTAGCAAAAGAGAGGAAGAGTGCATCCTCCTCCCTGCAAGAATGTGTGGCGGTAATGGTGCCAATTCTTGTTTTGCTTTTTCTCGTTTTTAGTCATCTCCCGCCATTACGTTCTGCACTAAATTAAGTAATTGCAAGATGCTTCGTCGTTCTTCCATACGCCAGCAGGTATGGATGTGTGCACGCTCTGGTCAAAGAATGAGATGCATTCATGGAATCTAGCACAAACTAGGGCTGTAGAGCATTTGCCATGATATATATGTAACAGACAACACACTCGTAACTCATAGTCGTAGATACGTCAGATTTCGTAATATCTCTAGCAGAGATCGTGCAGCAGCACCAGCACCAGCAAATGGGCATGGCCTAGACTCGTTGGTTATACAACAACCAGAATGCATGGATGAGAACTAAGCATCGACTTCGACGGTATCTCTATCTATATAAATTTCGCGAGAACTACATGTATATATTTTGTTTGTTTGCAATAATTTTATTTTCTACTGAATCTTGTTGCACCGCAGAAAGAGATGCGGCGATGCAGGGTTGGTTGCGAAAACTTCGAGGGTGTTGTTAGGCACTGAGAGACCTAGTCGTTGTATAACAACTTCGATCGCGTCGGCTGTTGACGTGATGCAGATGTTGATCACTTGCAGGCAGGCCATTTCTAGGGTTAACTACATTTTGTTTTCGCGTTTTTTTGCGACGTAAATGAATCGTATATATATTTATTTTGACTTTTATAGTTGCACAAGAGTGATCTGAGCCGGTGCTAAGGATGTTTAATGAGAAGTTAGAGCCAGAGATATATACTGCCGATCAACCAAATAGACTCAGATTTAATTTATAAGAAAATGGAGTTTATTATTTTATTTTAAGAATATAATTTAGAAAACTTATTTTTTATTACGAACTATTCAATTCTTAATTAAACAAAATAAAAATGAGCGTTCTAAGTTGAATGGTTAATTAAAAAAAAAAACTTTTTGTGAGTGAACATCAAAAGTTTTCACTTATAATGCTTTAATGTTAATTAATAGTGTGTATAACCACCTTTATTTTAAATCACTTCATAAATTCGGTCAGGGATTGAATCGCAGAGAGCCTTCAGATAGTCCAAGGACACTTCGCTCCAGGCGTTCTTAATGACAGATTTTAATAATTCTATATCCTCAAATTGTCTACCGGAATGATAGACTTTAAGCGAAAGCCATCCCCACAAATTATCTCTAATGTTGAGGTCAGGAGAGTATGGAGGCCACATTAAGTTCACATTTTGGTCATTTATCCACTTCTTTACGGCTCGAGCAGTATGGATTGGGGCATTATCCTGTTGAAACGTCCAAGATAATGGCTCAAAAAGGTTGCAAAAATGGGGAAATGCATTTTGGAGCCGCTCTTTGCGTCTTATTGCGTTCATCTTAGATGAAACGAATTGAATATCAAATGTTCCATAATAGGATATGGCACCCCACGCACCATTATAGCCCCCTCACGACTATGGTGACGGGTCAAATAGTGTTCTTCCTTTCTCATATCATAAGAAAAAACGATTTGATGCCACTCTCTATTCCATGCCATGTGACTCCGAGCAAAGAGACAGAGAGTTTGCTTACGAATCTCGGTAAGCGGTGTTTTTTTTTTTTAGTTTTAATCTCTTAAGATGTTTTGCCTTGCACTTGCATTTACACCCAAATTCTTTTGAATTTTGGCTGCAGAACACTTTGAGTTTGAAGCTTCTCGAAGGATCCTTCTGATGATCGCCTAGAATGCACATTCTTTCGGCATAGGCAAAGCAAAATAGAAATATGTACTTACTTACTTAGGTGGCGCTACAGTCCGGGGTGGACCTGGGCCTCAACCAATACGCCACTCCAGTTAGCGCAATCTTTGGCTAACTGCCTCCAGTTGCGCTCACCTAAGGCGAGGTCTTCCTCGTTGTTAAATATGTAATAACTGTAAATTTGTGGCATTCAACTCTTATCACTAAAATTAGTCTATTGCTTTCCTATAAAAAAAACAACAACAACTGTGGCCATAGCTACAAGAAAATCGAAAAGGAAAAGAAAAAAATTGTTGAGTCTATTTGGTTGATCGGCAGTGTAGATTATTACAAAAGCGTTCATTAACTTTTTCGTAAGTTTGACATAGTCTTTTCCATTTTTACTACAAAAGTGAAGGAACAGACCAATAGAATTTCGTTTTGACAAATGTAACGTAACTTAAAAAATTCCGGCTCAGCAACACACTCGCACCTTGCATATGCCACTTCCGCTGTGGGAAAAGGTGATGACAGCGTCGATAGAGTTTTATCCGTTAAAATTGAAATAATTCCTATTGTGTGAATAGAAATATGTGTACATTTGCTTGACAATTTTTAAGCAAAATTATCAACGAAGAATTAAATTATTCGCATTTTAACAATATAATAATAATAAATAACTAACCAATGAAATTCAGCAATGTAAAATAGCTATATATATTTTTTCCCATACACATTTTGAATTGTGAGCCTCTGTAAATTGAATGTCGAGACAAAAATTTGTTATAAGTGCGGCGCAATGTAAATATGTGGCCAAAAATATTTGAAATTTAAAAAATGCATAACCTTGAATAGAGGCAATAAAAAAATAAAACCTCCTACATCGAGCTTTCGCTATCTAGACATTCATTGAGTGTTTGAAAACTTTTCAAGTAGGTACCTCATTTATGATGAAAAAAGTTCTACAAGCAATTATTAACCTCAATTCAAAGACAAACACAAGAAAGTCATTAACCCTCTCTTTTGGCGTCAGATTTCAACTTGCCCCTTTCACGGAAACAATAAACTTCTTACCACTTGGCTTACAGATGTTATCGCAAAACAACGCACTCAATAACCACGGCAATTCACAATGCAAAAGCAATATCGGGTTGCAACTCGAGAAATAGGTCACTCCAGTATGCACATAACAAATTGAAACACACAAAGCCCCAACAAAGACGGTTCGTTTTTCCTGCTACTGCGCCGAGCGCTGATGATCCATTGCCAGAGGGTCTAATTGAATGCCTCTACGAGTACTCGTATAATTGCCTCCTCGCGTGCACTCTCACTTACACATCTAGCAGTTTTGGTCAAGCCATCAGGTACATAACACATATCGTAGACAAAAACGGCAACTAAATCCGTCAACAATGTTGTTTTTCGATCACTTGATCACGTCAAATATGGACTCGTTGATCATCATCGGAGGCCCTCACACTCCAGTGTCTCTTTATGGGTTTTGTGTTTTGTAAATGACACTCTAGTGGTCTTGGAATCCGTCGATTGGTTTGGTGGTTGGCCCTCGATTTCAGCTTGCTTGTACGTTATATGGGTTTCAGGGTACACAGCGGGTGAAAATGGAATTCTACCTGTGATGTGAGCTCCCCGCCTTATCGAATAAAAAAAAAATACTGTGTTTCAAACACCACAACAAAAGAGAAGTCAATGTTCATAGAGTTGTTAGGTACTTATTTGTTTTGCCTGACGATTTTGTTATTTAATTGGTCAGCCGACTTCTGATATAAATAATGACAGAAAGATGATTCAATGTCACTCTCACTATGGCATTATAAACATTATCGCAGTAGAAATAGTAACGAAGTTCCATTAAGCACGTTGCAGTAAGTATAACAGTTTTTATGGTCTATCTATGAACTCATACAATATAAAATCAGGTATTTTAACTGGGCCTTACTAGAAATTATGTTTTGGATTGATTTATGTCGTTTTCCATTGGGATTTTCAGATTTTGCTCTCAGATTTCAAAGTTTTCGTGTCCAATGGAAAATAAAACAAAGTTTTTTTTCTTTGCATTTGAGGTGGTGCGTGTTTTAAAAGTCAGCTGTTTTTAAATTGCAATTTTTGTTTATAAAAATCTATTAAAGTTATGTTAATATCCATTTCAGCGACTAATGCAAATTTTTCTCTATTCTTCAAAGACTTGTCGTCTCTAAAACCGTAAAATAACACACTTTAAAGTTTGACAAATGTTTTGGTGTTAGTAAGGTGTGATTCTAGCTCAGAAATCGAGATTCACAAAATTGCTCTGACTCTCTAAAAAGTGGAACACGAAATCTGACAGCCAGCTGATTTCGAGAACAGAAAAACTTCTTTTTCTGTCCCAATGGAAAGTGACATTAAATATTTTGTAGGTCACAATAAACATATTTATATGGAAATTTGCCCATTTTTCCATTTTGAGTGAATAAAATTGTTCAAAATGATTTTTAGCACTAAGAATAAAATCAAGGTGAAGATTTTATTAATGGGGTCATTCTGTACTGCCTCAGTTAAGGACCATTCACATGAGAGCGAATTGCGAACCACGAACTGGCGAATATTCGTAGATTCTGACACTTCATTTACATGAATACTTTTTTAGTCGCAGGTACCCGCGAATCATTTGTGTTGTTGAAGGTTAAGTTCGATCCTGACTGTTTTATATGGATTGTGGATTGTGAACAAAGTGTGACAGTTTGCGGCAAGAATTTTCAATTCGCGGGAGAATTGCTGAAATTGTAAATTTCGTTATTTTAATCAATCAAGTCTCGGTTTTTACTTATATAAGGTGTTATATTAATTGAATATAATGCTTTTGTGGTAAAACATATAGCAATTTTCAATTCATAAATACGGATAAATTGATTTGTTCGCAGTTCGCCTATTCGCAGTTCGCGCTGATGTGAATGGCCCTTTATAGGTTATACGTCACCGGATAAAGCTTGCTATTTGGTTGGTAACATTATGCAAACTGTTTCTTTAAATTTAAAAAAATCGCAATGTTTTATACAAAGTTCGCACTAGTAAGCTTTAGCAATTTTAAGGTCTAGACTAAAATTTTGTATTACTGAGGAAAAGAAATAGATATACGTCTCTACCCGTATATCGTAACGTTCCAGAATTGATATGGGTTACAATAGCTAATTATATATGTATGTAAAGTTTTGTCCATTGTGAATGAAAAGTTTTGTTTTTAAATTTCAGATATCGGAAAATCTACTTTCATTCGTTTAGTTATTTTCAATTTCACTTTAAATTTTAATCGAATTTTTAATAGTTCACTACAACGTCAGTGTCAAGTGAGAGTGAGAGTGAGAAGAAAACTAATCAAATTACGATTATGTGGCACTTGCCACAAGTTAAATAGATCCGCAAATAGTTTCAAGGGGTGTGTCTTAGCCGCACAGAACTTTTGACAGGAAAGGCTGTCAAATCGGATTGAGGGGCTGCCTAAAATTTGACATTTGTGTGGAGATCAACCAAATGAATGGGCGGGGCATTGTAAATTGTTATGATGATGCTGAACTTTAGGAGCGCTCCTGGAAGCCTTTGTTCCCAGCCATCGATTTTAATTTGTTTTTCAAAATGCAAATCAAATGCGAAACTGTTGTTGCACAACAGAGGAGACAATTTCACAGCATTTCATAGAATTTCACATTATTAACCGGAAAGCCATAAAATCAAACGTCCAGCACCAGAAGCAAAACACCGATCGGCCTCCCAGTCAATTGAGGCAAATTGCGCTGATGATAAGAACCAAGCGTGTACCCAATGTCTCTGTTGTAACTCTGGGCGCTGTTCGGTTCTGTTTTCTAGATTACACTTCTCGTCGTAGCCAAAGGCGATATTCGCATTACACTATTTGCCAATAACTGTGCCCGGGGCTACCTCGAACCGTCCGCCGACGTATGGCATGGCAACATCATCATCATCGTCTTCAGAGTGCGATTTTTATTTCGCTATTAATTCAGTTTACGATCTTATATGAGCACCGCCCTCCCCCTATACTCTTTCTGGTGGAAGAACAGAGCTACATTGACCATGTTTACAGTTCCACACATGGAACAGAAAATCTTAGAAACTAGGTTACTAGATTCTTGAAGGCACTATATAGCAATTTAAAATTTTGCTGGCAGTTCTGGCTGCCTTATGGTTGATCTTTGTTATTTTTGGTGCACGCACGATCGCTGTAGCTGCATGATAAGTCTGGGAGCTCTGTGATGGTTGGGGGAGCGATCTAGGGCATTATTTCACATCTATAATAGAAATGGCTCGGAAGAACGCAGTATATATGCTCTCGGTGAGATGTGAGATGTTGACGTTTGCTGATTGTGAAGATCGGCGCGGGGAGGAATATTTGTATTTTGTAAGTACACCATGGACGAATGTGTAAATTTACTTCGTTGAATTAGATCATATATAAGAGATCCCATTATCTGCGCTGCTTTCGAAGACGTTGTGCCGTGCCATTTTGAACGCAAAATGTCTGCTTCTGCTTCTTGCAATCGAACGAGATTGGGGAAGCAGAACACACTTTAGTGCACCCTAGGTTCGAGCGGAGTGGTACTTCGATTTTTATTGGATAATGTCTCGTTAGATGGGACAGCGAATGTAAAGTTGAAGATGTGTAATGTGAAGAGGAAATCGTTAAGGATCTCGTGAAGATTCCAATTAATGATGCGAAAATGTTGGTGAGTCCGTGAGCATCTACCTATATAAATGTCCTTAAAAAGATTGAAGCAAAAACGGAGTTTTGCAAAATGCACTATGAACGATTTTCACATAAGACTTACAAGAAAAAAGTTTTTTTCAATAAGGTATTCTGTTGACACGAGCTAAATTTTGAGATTAAAACTGACTGTAGTATAAGTATCTACATTGGGCTGCCAAATTAAATGGATTTTAAGGAAATTACATGTTTCCGATAAATAGGTATTTTATTATTAATATACATATTATTACATAAAAATGTAGTTAAATAAAGATTTTATTTCTGTTTTTTTTCTCTTGGAGTGATATCCATACCTCGACCCATTCTGTTAGGGAAAATGCATAAAATCATTAAAAATTGATTTTTGTATTTTTAGAAGAGCTTTGTTTTAAACAAAATAAATGTGCTTTGTTTACTTAAGTGTAGTATGCTGTTTGTGCTTAAATTAAACCCCCATACAAAAATGTCTCCAAAGATAAACTTAAGCTAGGCAGTCACGCAGAAATTTTAACCTTAACCAAGTGGTCGGTTAAAAAAAAATGGGTTAAAATTAACTAAGTCTCTGTAGAAAATAAACGAGTATTTGTTGTTGAAAACTAGCGAGTTAAAAAGGTTAAATCATACTGTTAAAAATAGCACACTTTATCAGTTGGTATTAACCATGTCACTCTGTTGTTATTAGTTAGTTTGTTATTTACGACCGAGAAAATTTGGAGAGGAAATTGATAAATCGGTTTCGTTAAACAAGTTGAATCGGTTATTTTTAATCCACTAACTCTGTAGGAGCTATATCAACAGCATTACTTTGTTGTTTTTAACCGAAAGTTGATTGATTTTAAATAAGTGAATTTTCTGTGTGTACGCAGTTCAAGCTAAATTTTTTAGCCTCTGTACGAAAACTCTCTACAGAATTTTAGTAAGCGTGTTAATGCAAAATACATTTTCCCACAGCTACATTTTGACAGATCAGAGAAAATATTAGTATTCGCAACAAAATTTCAAACGAAAGCAAATTAACAGTAGGTATACCTTCGTTGTTGTTTTAATTCGTTGTTTTTAATTTAATGTCTTTCAGAATTTAAAAATTTCTCCAGAAAGTACCAAGTGACTAAACTAAGATCAAGTCAATTAGCTGCGACAACACAGTTTGTTTATGGAACTTACACTGTCAAAATTAAGCGAACATTATGCGAAGTGGTGGAGAGAAACATTGGAGAGGCGCTTAATTTTAGCTCACAGCACACTAGACTCTACGTTTCAATTTTTCCAAAAATAAAATCATTTTCCATAGGACTTTAGCTGATGTTTGGAGAGAAAAGTTGGAGACCAGATAAAATTTAGTTTAGCTCGAGCAGCGGACTAAGCTTTATACTGTATTGTACACCAAAGAAAGATAGTGTTTTATTTTAAACTACCTACTTAGCTCGAGAAAGGCACCGAGCCAATAGGTCTTCCGAAACCGCTGGAGATGCTTGCAGGAGCTTGCTCTCCTGGTTTAAATGTTGGATTTGTTTAAATTCACTCATCATCATCAAAGGCAGAACAACAAGATGCGTTTCCAACCAATCCCAACGATGTGCGAGCAGCTATGTATATCATTTTTATTTGTACAAATTATCTATTACTCATTCGTGTGATGTTCTGCTCCGAAGAGTGCGCAGACATTCTAACCGTGATCGACTCTTCAAAATATGCGTCATTATGAGTGTTTGGTGAATCACTGGTACGGGTACCTCTGGTTCTTTCACCCATCTCTCTTCTTCTTAATCATATGTCGTAGTCGTATCGTAGTCGCCTGAATATAAAAGAACCATCCACGCCATTCAGTCCGCAGCTCGCAGCCACACAAGGAATACCTACCTTCATTGATTCATTAGCACCATTAATGGCAATAATTATTGAAATCACCTTCAAAAAGTAACGAAATAACGAATCTCACGACATTATACCTCTACCTACACCTACATATGCCTTCGACGAGAATCAAGAACCGTGCCGTGTGCGCGCGCGCCCGCTGGCCAAACAACTTAATTTTTATTCGAAATGCCAAAAAAAAAAACCAAGCTAATAAGTCTGCATTATCATCCGCACCGTGTCGTCGCGTCGGCGATGACACCACCACCAGTGCAATACCCACTGCTGGATGCTGAGTTGGCCAAAAACATAACCGCAATTGCAATGGTTTTTTATTTTTTTTTTTGGTATTTTGGTGCGCTGCTGCCAATGTTGGATTAAAATAAATTACCATCAGATCCTTTTGTATCTCGATATAATTCCCGAACCCAGACGAATGAAAGACTTATCATTGTCTGTTTGTTGTATCTACCAAAAGTAAGACAATCAACACCTAAAGTTTGAAAAAACAAAAAAAAAGCATCTCTGAGGAGAGCATCCATCCGCTGAACTCTTGACCTTAAACTCAAGTCCCCAAATCGGATGGCGGTGCGCACCAAGAAATTAGAAACAGTCCGTCCGTCGTTGTGTCGTCACTCCGTCATCGGTATAAGTAAGCGCTGCGCTTTGCGGTGGCGAAGGAGGCAGACTGAGGAGTTCACCTTCGAAAACCACATCCAGCTCTGATGGCACGGCTGCGGGCTCTTGACTTGAAATTGGAATTCTTAGCCGACCTTGAACAAGTAAATTACTGCTGACTGATTTTTAACACAAATATCATCGCTTTCGTTTGAGTGCGATGATTTGACTTGTTATTTCGAGTATTACGCTAGAGCTGCGGCGAGGTGCTAATTCCGCTGAACGTCAAGGTTGAATTTTGTTTGATTCTTCTTTGACTGGGCTGAGTACAGTTGAGTTAGACACAAATTCTGATGGACTGTGGGATGAAACGAAGAAGATTTTGCAGCCGCGCAACGTTGTCCGAATCGCTTTTGTTGTTCGTCGTTAGTTGTTGACTTAAGGGTTTCTTAAGAAATAGCTAAAGATGGGATGTTAATTATTTGGCTACGTCGCAGAATTCTAGAAAATTGACTGAGATGTTTTTGCTTATGAAAATTAGATCAGTTTGAAAGACTGGATCCGACTAACGTGCATACCTACTTCAATTTGAGGGTTTAAAATATGTATGGAACCTGTTATTGTTAAGACAATGACATATGTATAGTAGTAGTAGTATTTGACTTTATTTCATTATGAATATAAATTTTACAAAAAAGTTTCTAAGTCTATTTTGGCTTGGCCTGAGGCCGTCTACCAGATTGGAAATTAGAAAAGTACAATTTTGTCTATCATTTACATATACATATTAAGTTATACCGATGTTTTAGAAGTCTCCCTCGATGATGCATTTTCTGTAGCGGAATGCGTTCTCCGTATAATTAAACAATAGATCCCAGCCTTGTTCTCCGTTTAAGATTCCGATTGCAACTTCCTCATCCAGAACATAGGACCCGAAAAATTGTTTCCGGAATTCCCTTAAAATTGGACATATCGCTAAAAAGTGTAGTACATCCTCCCTTACTTTCATATTGCAGATATTGCACAAAATTGGTAAATCTGGTCGATGCGGTATGTAATTTAACTGGACCAACTCTCCTCTCATTTTGAAAATAGTTCTTATTTTATTTGTCGTGAAGCAGTTTAAAAAATAAGTTCCTTCTTCAAGTTGATATTTTAATTTGCTGTAGTACAACCTATATTGTGAAGATTGGGCTTCATTAACATATTTTTGGAATGTAATATTGCCAGTTTTTTTTTAATACGTTATCCAACTGTTTTCTCAAAGAATCCGACTGCATATCTGGTGTAATGTTTAGGATTACCCCACATTCCGACGCAAGACGTTCCCATTCTTTCACTAGATTTCCTCTTGTTCTTATGATGTGCGTAAGTACTTTTTTTGGTAACCTTTCCTCGTCCAACTCAAACACTCTTACAATGTAGTTAAAATGCATTTTTAATGTGTTCAGGAACATAGGGGGTGTTCCCGTTTCTAAATGTAGCATATAGTTGGGGGTATTACTAGGCAATCTAAATATTCGCTTAAGAAAGTAATGCAAGAACTTCTCAACAGCCGCGAAAGCACAGTATCCCCACACTTGGGCCCCATATAAAAGAATGGATGCTGCCGTTGATCGAAATAGCTTTACCTTTGCAATATGCCTTACGTGTTTATTACTGATGCATTTTTCCCAAACTGAACAGATTGCGCGCTTAGCTTCAGACAATTTGTTTTGAAGGTGTTTTTTCATGCTTAAGTTAGGGGTGATCAGAACTCCAAGATACTTATACACTCGTACAATTTCAATATTCTCACCTTGAAAGGACCACTTCTCACTTCGACAGTACCTGCCACCACCATTTCTAAATATGACATATGTATACTCGTACTCAAAGCATAAACTAAGTATTTATTAGTTTATGCTTAAGTTGTTCCTAAGTGGGCAGTTGGTTAGGCATTAATATGGCACGAGCTTCCTTCCGTATATATTTGATACAACAGACTAGTTGGGATAGGTTTGGTTAAGGGGCAGCCAATGCAGTGAAATACTCGAAAAAAAGTGTAGGGAGTGAATGTTTCTCTGTTTTGTGCATCGAAAAGGTACCTATATCCTTCGCTTTTCACTTGCACTTGACTCTACACTGAAAAAAAAAGACGTCGTCATATTGACGAATGGCGTTCATAAACATGCTATTCATTGATATGACGTACTTTTCATCAATATGATGAATAAATTCATGAAAACTTTTCGACAATTGATGAACCGTTTTTCAATATGAAGAAAGTGCATTCATCAATTTTTTTGGCAGGGTTCTTATAAGAATTTGGCGTATTTTTTTCTGAGCTACGTTCATCATTTCATCAAAACATTTCATCAATATGACGAAAACACTTCTTTCGATGAATTGAGTTATTTGTTCATCCAGTTGATGATTTATTCGTCTCGTTGATGTATGGAATCATCGTATTCGAGTACGATTGCCAAATTTTGAATTTTCATCATATTAATAAAGGCGCTCATCGTATTGATGACGGCTTTCATCATACTGATGACCGCGTTCATCAAAAAAACAGACTTTAGTTTATATTAACGAGAATGTTGATGTTGATGGTGAAGCGTTCTTCTTATAGATGAACTGAATTCGTTATATTGATGAAAAAAATCAAATTAAATTAAAATCATCATATTGATGAATTGAATCACCATATTGATGAATTTCTTTTATCGTTTTCTTCAATGTGATGCGTACAGATTGTTAATATGATGTATGCTGTAGGTATACACACACGAAGTTGGTACGCCATTTATACTCAAACACAACATATGACATTAATCAAGCGTAAAGAATCCACACAGGGTGGCAAAAAAAATATTGTGAATGGTTTAACGATGAACAATGAATATCTTAAAAGAGTAAAAATTTCGAAGAGTGATTTAGAAATTTAATCGTATAGATAGTTATATGTTTATTTTTTAATTAATATTCCCACAAAAGTATTCATTTCTGTCTTAAACATTGTGTTGAAAATTGTTTGCCGTTGAATAAACATTTTAATTAGCTTTTACTACGGGCGACTGATAATGAAGTGTGAAAAATTCAATAAAAACGGTGGAAGTTTTAAAAAGTAATCCCGATTTTCCCATTATATAAAATGTTATCATATATGTATATATTTAAAGTATTTATTATGTAATCTGTAGAATGAAAGTTATATTATTCGAAAAGTAGGTGCTGTCTCTTAGATGTGCACACACAAAGGTGTTGACTTACAACTTTCGTTTAAATGATGTTATGTAAACGAACGTTTTTCGACATAAATTTTTCGCTCTTAAAACTTATTTTCAAAATTGCGTATTTTTTCGATATCTAGACGCTTTTTAATTTGTAAAAAAAGACGTACATATCGAAAAGTGTTGTAGGTGTTTTTAGTATGCATATCTACTTATAAAGCGTAGATAGGAAGAGTAGCATTAAATAAAAAATGGAAATAGAGCTACAATTATTGTCATGAAATTTTTTCACCGATTTTCCCTTGGTAAAAAGTATTGCCAATGAACTACAATGTTATATTTACCTCTTTTTAGAATGTATGTTTAGGAGCATATTTGAATATTTTCAAAATCAATTTAATGTGGTATTCGTTTGAGCTTCTTCAGATTTGCGCTCAGATTTCAGATTTCGTGTGCCTAATCGAACATAAAAACGTCACTTGCTCTTTTTTGTGTTGATATTTGTGCGATTTGAATATGTGTAGTCTTGGACACTTTTCTAAGCGATTTCCATTCACTAATTAAATTTTGTATTAAAACATTAGAAATATCCGTCCCGATTGATTTCTAAATATTTATACACAAATCACAAAAATAGATTCACCCGATGCAATGCCTTTCTTTGCTGGAGAAAAAATTCACTAAAAATGTACCTAAACAAACTCCATCAGTTGTCAAACCCAAACGCACTTGTATTGGTAAATCTGAGAAAATATCTAGATTCGCAAAAGTGCTCTGAAATCTGAAAAAATAGCTTTTTCCTGTACCAAACGAACATAAAAATTGCTATGAGAGCAAAAAAAGTGCTCTGAGAGCGCCCAATCGAATACCACATAAGATTATTTTTTAACCAATTTTTTAAGGAACATGCTCCTCGATGCTTGAAATTATAAAATTCAAGAGAATGGATCAATTGAATATTGATTATGATTAAATAACGAAAAACGCAAAACACTTTTCAAACACAAATGTATATCTACATGCACCCTGTACCCATACCTCAAGAAATGCATATGGCAGGCATATGGCTTTCTGACTCTAATTGGGATCCATTATCAAAAAAAAAAAAAAAAAAACTTCCTGGAAAAATAAAAGTAACTAGCTCCGAAATAAAAATAAATATTATAAATCCTCAATATTTCTTGAGCGCGTGAGTTTTTGCCACTACAACTTAGTGACATTCGTGGTAAAAGTGATTGTCGTTGGAATATTTTCCTTTCGGATACGAAGAAATTCAATTATTAAAATCACATAATATTGCCTCCATTACCATTTCCATGACATTATGTTCGTTTAAGTATTTTACCATTCTCAGTAAAGAAGAAAGGTTATGTGTTTACGTTTTATTTGGTATAAGTATTTCTATTTCACATTTTCTTTTTCGTGTGCACCAACTTACAAACACATAAAAACAAAAGTGATAACACAAAAAGTGGGCATCACATTGATGAACAAAATTGTCAATTTGATGGACACATTCACCACATTGATGAAATTGGACGGCAATTTCGGTTCATCACATTGATGATTTTTTCATTATATTGATGAATTTTTTCATTGCTATGGTGTACCTTTTTTTTTCAGTGTATTTCGCGCGTGTCTCCAAAGGAACATATTTACACAGTTTGCTTCAGCTCCGCCTCGCTTTAGTTATTGAAAGTTATTTATAAATTACAGTACATTGCCAAATTAATAGGGATATTGTAAATTGCTATCAATTTTTATATTGCAGTGTTCTTTTGAACTTTTGTTTCGGTTCTAAATGTCCGTGATGATTTTTATTTGACGGCCTACTTCTAAGCTTAGTACGCTGCTCGTGCTAAACTAAATTTTATGTATGCAACTTTTCTCACCAAACATCAGCTAAAGTTCTAGTAAATTTTGACATAAAGAGCACTGTGGATAAATGTCACAAAAAACAGCTGGTCTTTGAAAATTACTTATACTTTAAAAATTCAGCTTTCTAGGTACTCGTACTCCTCGTCGAGGAACTTATTTAAAAAACTCTTTCTTGCCAGTTCTACCGCTCTACGCAATACAAAAACGCAACAGAACACAGCGATCTGTCAAGAATTAGCTTGAGAAAATGAGCCGCCCCATTAAATGGGGACGCTTAATTTTGACGGATACACCTTGTGAAACAAAAGTTTGATTTTTTTAGCTCGAGCAGCGTACCACTTACCTACCTAAATGGTTTCTCTTAAATTTAGCTCAACTGAATGTTGGAGAGAGTTTTGTATGGGAGCGAAAATTTAGCTTGAGCAGCGTACGAAGCTTATAGGCAATATAAAAAATGAAAGTGGGAACGCTCAATGCTTTCAGAATTTGAGCTTAAATTTGTCAGTGGTTCCATAGTGTAGCGGTTATCACGTCTGCTTTACACGCAGAAGGTCTCCAGTTCGATCCTGGATGGAACCAGATTAGCTTTTTTTATTAATTTACTGAAAACAATTATGTACCTTTGTGAATCTGTGCCTTACACCAAGTCTGGTTCTTCGTTTTAAAGATGGAGAGCGCTTCAGATTTGTTACATCTACCTTGATATATCAGCTCCCTCATAGACGGGTACAAACGCTTCGTGATGGTCGTTAATACACAAAGGAAGCAGTTTGAGGCGAATAAATTTGTGAAAGATTGACTAACGAAATATAGATAAAATATTCGATTTAAGCTCATCCTGATATTCGAAACTGACTGCGAAGTTCTTCTTCAAAGCTTTTCTTTGTGACCCAACAGGTGATCCGAAGGGTTCTCAAACTTTTTACTTCTATTCCATTTTCGAGAGATATTCTTTGTGACCCAAGAGGTGATCCAAAGGGTTCTCAAACTTTTAACTTCTATTCCATTTTCAAGAGAATTTCATTGTGATCCAACACCCAAGAGGTGATCCAAAAGGTTCTCAAACTTTTTACTTTTATTTCTTTTTCGAGCGAATTTCATTGTGACCCAAGAGGTGACCCAAAAGGTTATCAAACTTTTTACTTCTATTCCATTTTCGACAGAATTTAATTGTGACCCAAGAGGTGATCCAAAAGGTTCTCAAACTTTTGATTTCTGTTCCATTTTCGAGAGATTTTCTTAAACTGTACTAGAACATATAATATCGTAAGCACTTCCTTAAATTACAAATTACATCCGAAATTTTATAAATCACTTGTTTCGAAAAGTTTTTACAATACATTGTGGTTATCCGACACAACAGTTGGGACCGTCTGACAACTAACAACTGACAAGCCTATTCATATTCATAAAAAAACCTTCCTAATTCTGCCATTCGGAAACGACACAAATTTATAAGTCCTGTCGTTCGCGTAAAAGTCACACAAGCGAAAGGTTTTAAAAAGCTACCCCTAAGTTGAACTTGTTGCACCCAATAATACTCACTTAGTGGCTGCACATCTCTCTACAACTGAAATATTCTCACTTCTCAGTCGGGAAGTAAATATCATACATCAAAAGATTACTAAAAGGGTTTCAAGGCCCATTGAATAATAATTGGAACGCCAAATAAAACTAGTCTATGACAAATAACTATACCCTAAAATGTAGCACTCTTTCTTACAACAATAATTCTAGTGCAAAACAAAAAACCATAAATAGGCATGTGTCTATGCTTATCTTCATGGAAACACTATGACATGTCACGGCGCAATAAGCTTTGAACGTGCTCTTTGATTAAATAGTGATTATCTAAATGTAAAAGATCAAATTAGGAAACGGAGAAAAAAAGTTTCCAAATGTTTTTATTTTGACGATAAAACTCAAGGTTGACACTTTTGTTGTTTTTGAAATCAAAAATCAAAGTTCGTAGAGGAATGGGGATTTACTTTGCTAATTACCGCACCACATTTAAACGCACTAAACTACATACATAAATTGACGGCGCTTAGCAATGCTATCAGCACTGTATTGGATCTTCGACGAATGTCCATGAAATCATACGGAAACTGTCAAATTATCTCGACAAATCATCATTGCGTACACGCAAAACATTTGTTATCACTTAGATTTTAGGTACAAACCACCACTATGGAGGTTCAATCGTTCTTTCTTTCAATCGACAGACGGCCATTTTGGAAAGTTTCTTCGTGATTCGACTTCGAAAATATTCATCACAATAATTAGTTCTTTGCGCAGTCGGTGGCTAAAAATAATTCAAGTATAATGCACCGAATACTATGTACAGTTCTGGATCTACTTCTATAAAATATGTATATTATATACTTAGTTATTTTTATAAACAAATGTGTTTTTTGACCTCGTACAAGCCAGATCCCATGATCATGTCATTAGTCATTTGGGGGCACTTTTGCGTGCACTTTTAGCTTTAAAACAGTCAAAGTAGCTCGCTCCGTGACTTTATCCTAATTGCATCATTTGCACTGTTGAACTTTAGCAAATAAATGGAAACCCCACCGAATAAGGAATTTATTTTTATTTAATGCACATATTTCGGACTTTAATGGTCCTTAATGTGATTAATTAGTGGCAATCAGTGTTTTTTATGTGCCGTACACTCTTTGTTTGGCACTGATGCATTCTTCACTGGAATTACACGAAACTCCCTGTCAGCATCTGGCTGTCAAAACGTTTATATTTTTGGAATGCAAAGTTCAGAAGAAGATTCTACTTTCGGAGAAAACCAATAATGGCCAGTCCGTATAGCTCCATTAATGCAGCAACGATTTTTGTAGCTGTCATGTATAATTCTTCTACTAACTCCTATAGGTAGGTAGGTAATCGTATCATACGAACGAACTGCGAATTTGTGTTAAAAATGCGTTCCACTCCACCTCCCGTTCGATAATTGAGACCTTTAACCAAATCAACCTTCAAATTGTTGTTAAACGATACAATGCTTCTAACAAAAAAAAAAAAACACACCAAATTACAAATCACTTTAAAAGCACGTCTCTTGGACATGCAGCAGCAGTTTTTCAGTTTTTACAGCAGCAAATACTTAGATGACGTCAATCCATCAAGCCTTATACCCATTCGACTCGCGGGCACCACCACCACATCAGCTCTTCACGTTCTATACACATCCGCAGCCCAGCCACGGGCCCATCTGAAAGATTTCTCTATCTAGCTATCTATACCTATTGGCGGCGACGGCGGGCAATTGTAAACACAAATCACTCTCGTCGAGCACTCCACGGAGTGTCGCCAGCCACATCTAACAAATGGCAATCGCAGAAGCTCTCAGTTTAGCCTGAATTTTACGACCAAGTCACGGTAGTTTTTCCATCTTTTTTTCCCCCATTATACTTGTCGTCGCTTCTGAAAAAAGCGCAAAACGACAAAACGCGAAATCGAAAATGAAATAGAAGCAGCAATAGCAGCGAAGACGAAACTGAAAACGAGCTCGCGGATAAACGAGGCAAAAAGAGTTAAGTGGACCTTCTCACGTTATCATCACATGGCCCGTGCTACACCTGATTAATGCATGTTTTTGAGTGTTTTTTTTTTTTTTTTTTTTGTCTCCACAAATGTGCCCGCAAACACTTCATTACCTTACCGTACGTGCTGTAATTGCAACGACGAATAGTTTACCCTATCCTATACAGCGGATCTATAAGCTATAAGCTATAAGGCTGTAAGGTAAACCCTTGTGAGGTGTGAGTCAGTCGATTTTATTGCCCGTGATATCGATGAGTTTTGGGTAGGTTTCAGATTCGGCTGAAGGTTGGAAGTATCGAAACAGGAGGATTGGTTCGATTGTTATCGTCCGTTTTATGTTGCTTGGCATTGTGCGGAGCTTGAAGCGTGAATGCGAATGTAGGTCAACGCGGAATGCAGCATGTAGTAGGCTAGGTAGGTACCTATAGATATAGATGACTGGGATAAGAGCCCCGGTGAGCTAATTGAGTTGTTTCGCAAGAGCTTTAAATCGAAAGCATATAGGGCTAGTCGAATATGGCACAGATCATTCAAGTGTGGAAGGTGACTTATTTGGTTTCGCTGAAATGCCAAAGGCATCAAATAAAGGAGTAGAACTATTTTGAATGGCTGTGCAATGTCATGATTAGTTTAGGTGGTTGGGGCTTACCCTCTAATTAAAAACTCTCTCAAGGAGCTAAAGGGAAACATCGTACGTAAAAGTTGGCGCCCATGACTCAAACATCAATCGCATTAGGGTTTTGAAAGATGTAAAATGACACATCGTTTAAAAGGTTTAGACACCAACTATATAGTCAGATTCTGCTTTCGCGTGAAGATAACAACCTTAGATTTAAAGAGATTGGCCAGAAGTCCATTTCTGCTGTACCGGTGCTCACGTCCGAAAAGAATGAGGAACGTATATCACCCTATCTCGCCTGTCTGTCTTCCTCTGCTCCATAATATAAAGCTTTGAATTATTACACCCAAAACAAAAGGCGAAAAGGAACCCCAAGCAAAATTAGGTAAGCAAAGTGCGATGATGGTGAAGCACATCTTCCTACTTTCAACACTAATGATGACGATTTGTATTTGCGGACACAAGGACTTTTCTCCGTTTGCTTTTATTGCATCTTGATAATGTCGCCGGTTTGGTGGATCTTAAATTCCAACAGCTTAACCAAACTGAAACCATAATGCTCCAACATTCCAAGCAACAAATAAAATCATTAACTCGAAACGAAGAAAGACGACGATGGCCAAGGAACACTGCCATCACTTCGGGGCAAATCTGTTCAAAGATGAATACACTTTTCATTTTATTTTTTTTTATTATTTCACTCGGCTTCCATAAATGAAACGAAAAAGCTTCTCAAATTCAAGAAATCTGCACACAAAAATTCAAATTGAATTCAAGTCGTCGTCGTCGTCGCGGTCGGTAGGGTGGCCCGAAGAGGGTGGACGGGCAACATAAACGAACGTAACGAAGCGAATTGCTTGTATTTAGATTCAAAAATTCAAGGTCCCCACCAGCAGTAACAGCTCTCATATATAGTTGGAGTTCCCATTGGCAAGTTGAGATTCTCAAGAGTCAAGACCAAGTTGAAACACAGTGCAGCCACTATTAGTACGGTGGTGCTCTCGGAAATGGTAGAGAAAAAAAGAATGAGTAAAAAATAAAACAAATTGTAATGCAAAACGTGAAAGATTGGACGGTTGGGTGGTTATGATTACCGAGAAAAAAAAGCTCAAGACTTCCTCGTATTCGGGGAATATACGTATTGTTTGGTTTAACCGGTGTGTATATCGGTGGTTTCTTCTTTGAAATTTGAATGCAGTCGAAATTGGTTTGTCTACGAAATGTCAGAACCTGCTGCCGAGCTGCCCATTAGCGTAGATCATTATGCTGGTTATGTGCGACTTGGTGACGAATAAAAAAAAATGTATACTTCCCGACTGTATATGAGGCGAGTGTTCGACAAGGTGAAGATGGATTTGTGATGCAAATTTCCGTGTGACGAATGCCAAATTGAATTATTTTTTAAATTGGAATCCAATTTAACGCATATTATATGAGCTGTAGGCAAGTGGGAGTTTTTCCTTTCAAATGAGGGGAAATTATGAGAACTTTGAGGGGAAATGTCTAATTGACGGATTGTTGGTGTTTTTGTTTTTGAAAGGTGTGGAATTAAAAAGTCGTGGTTATATCAGGGTCTAATTTTAGACCAGCTTTCAGTTAGAAAAGAATGAAATTTTTGCAAAAATTCCACTGACACAAGGCCAACTGTTGAAAGGTGACCCTTTTACAAGTAACACAGTGGATGTGATGGTGTATAGTGTATACTTTCAACGTCTTCGTTCGTTTAATCACTGAAACACCATTTATACCTTATACTTTCTGTTAATGTAACTATTGTGCACAAAACATATGCTGTACTACGGATATGTGAAGGGTTAGAAAAATTAAATAAATAGTTGGCGGAATATAACCCTAGGCCAGCTTCTCACATCCAATCGTTTTGTGTGAGTTTTTCATTTTCGGAACGAATGGAAGGGAGCTACAATTTTATGTCGATTTCAAACGGCCGATTGATAAGCTCTTTTAAGACAGTTAGGCCCTAATTATAGCCATACGTAAAATTCAACAGAACAAATTTGAACAGTATGATAATGATTTTTTTTCGTTTCGTTTTGGTCATAGCGAAAAATTCCCTTCGAAAACAATTAGGTAAAACAAATCAACCACCACTGATTGGATTCCATCAGAAAAAAAAAAATGCTGATGGATGGAACAGTAAAGAAATGAACTATTTCAGTGGAATGATCTGGTTTTTTGTTGTGGAATTGACTGAGAAGTAGATCGGAAAAAGTTTTTCGTACGGAAAAATTAATACAATTTTTTTTTTCAAGAAACCATTCAAATCTGGGACCCCTCGCTTATCGACGGGTTATATGAAACCTTTTTTAATACATGAACTTTGACGTATTCTCAGGTAGAGCAGATTCAACGGACTTTATGAGTTGGGACCTTGAGTCAATGCATGGTTAGTATAGTAACTAACCGAACTTTGCACAAATCAGCTGTCAAGCTATAGTTATCGCTGAGAAAAGTGTTTCTAATTCAGCAAATCAGCTGGCGTAGAGCCCACCTAAATATTAGCAGCCTATGTGACTGGATTGGGCTAATGTTAGGCACACGCAGGATCAAGTCACAGCTATAGCACTGAACGGAAGGTTAGTAGGGGAACACCTAAAGGTGGTGTCCACTCACTGCTCATATGGCTCCTCGAAGTTGATGAACTGCTAAAAATACTGGAAGCGGAAGGTTACATTGTGAGCCGATAGGATGGGCGGGGTAGAATTCGAGCGACATATCTCGGCGTAATCCTAGATTCCAAACTCGTCGTGAAGTCAAGAGCAGTAAGCCGCTGCAAGAAATATCTGGACGGAATATCACAAGCCAATGCGGTGACCTTAAGCTGGATACCAGGGCATATGGATATTCCAGGTACTGAACAGACGGATGAGCTTGCAAGAAACGGGTCGATAATACATGCATCTATGGAACTATAATCAGTAAGAACTCCGCTATGTACGCTTGCAAAGGAAGATTGACATTGAATACTGAACTTACCAATCTCACTACCTGCAGGCACACAAAAGAAATATGTCCAGAGGTGGGCAAAAAGGGATCTAAATGCATGATGGGACTAAGCCGCCAAGATATTCGCATACTCACGGGGTTATTACTATGGGCAATGACGATTTTTGCAGAAGCTGTAGACGTTGAAGAAATATAATCTTTTCGCCATCTACTTTGTGAATGTCCAGCCCTTAAAAACAGCAGACAGAGGACTCTCAAGAGCTACTTCTTCGATGACCTAGATGATTTGAAGAATGTTGATCTCAAAGTACACCTGAGATTCATACTCAAATCTGGTTGGTTCTAGTAGATAAACAGACTTCATATCATTAGCTACTCGTCGAACGAACTAGAGGGTCATGTCATAACGGAGCTTTAAGAACCCATGAGATTCGTACTAATCTATGAGGCTCCAATAGGAGGAGCGATTTATTTTTTGTCTTTCAACAAGTCACACTGGATGGTTCCCGTAACTGGACACAATCGAGCCAACTGAAGGTTTAAGTGAAGCTGTGGCAAAATCGCCACAAGAGCACCCATTGACCTACCTACCTACCTACCTACCAGAAAGGGTAACGCATTTGTAAGCAAAATGAGTATGTTAAGGAGCCGTTAACCAAAAAATATGCCCATCAAGTTGCACTCTTAAATTGAGATTTCTTCCTTTCCAGTGGAGCTTAGATATGTTTGTTAAGGCTTTCAAGACCTTCCAGAGTCTATAGAATTTTTCTTCCAGTATCTATTAAAACAACTTAAGCTTTAGTTCGGGTTTAAGTCAACTTACCACGAAACTTTTAGTATTTTTGTCATTTACCTGGATAAACCGGTGACTCATTTCCATTAAACACAATAAACATTTTAACATTCAGCTCATATACAAAGTACCTCCGTGAAACTAAGAAAAAAATCCTGCCACATACCAGTCTTCGTTATGGCCGCAAATTCCTTGGATGAGGTCAAAATATTCCAAACCTACCAAACAACTTCTAAATAATATTCCCGTACCTGCTCATGAATGGCACCAATTAGAGGTATATCCGTCCAAACCTAAGAAATACCATTTTTGGTGACAGTTTTTAAGAGCTCCATCAGGTAACCGCCAATTACATCACCATATTCCCAGGATACCCATTACCATTCTTTTGGTAAAAATCCCAAATCGTTTATCGATGCGAATTCATGTTCGATCAGTAAACATTTTAAGATCCCCCCCAAATATACGTGCCCAATGGCGATAACTAATGGATCTAACCAATATGTCTCGTTTTAGTCATATAAAAAGAATAAATCAATTAATTTTCTGTGTCGAAGACATTTTATATTTTTTTTTTTTGTCAAACCTTGTACCCTCATCCAAAAGCAGTCAAAAACGATTTCTTTGGCATTTCCCCCTCCGACAAAACAAATACTTTTTGCAGCAAAA
Source organism: Cheilosia vernalis (assembly GCA_949126925.1). Lineage (NCBI taxonomy): Eukaryota > Metazoa > Arthropoda > Insecta > Diptera > Syrphidae > Cheilosia > Cheilosia vernalis. Next base: position 7,546,555 of record OX421362.1, read on the forward strand.
GGAACCAGTAATCCAGGTTCGTAAGTCGTAAAGGAGGTGACGTTTACCTCTTTTGAAGCAACACATTTTTGTTTGTAGGGTATGGTTAATTTTATTTCAAATTTCGTGTGCAGAAAATGATTTAGGATTTGAAAATGATCTATTGGTTTGTCGACAAAAATTCAATGAAATTTCCTAACGCAGGCATTTGCCGAAAGCTACTTGTTTTTTTTGCGATACTTTACGAACAGATTTGTTCCCATTTAAAAAAGGGACAATCACATTGAATGAATCACCGTGTGTGTGATAAATCGTGGAAGATATTTCTCCATTACGATATCAGCCTGAATATGTTGGCTAAATCTAGTTGAACGTGGCCAAATTATCATGCCAAAGAAAATCGCGGTTTTATTGGATGGCGAGAAAACTCCTCACTTTAAGAGATACATATATGTTATTTTGGAAATATTTACCTTAAATGGACTGGAACTGGAACAGTATTAATTTTCCACACAGCCTCTTAAATCCAAATGACAGGTTTAGATTAGTTATTTCTCTTCTCTGCCAATTATGCAATTTTTAACTTTATGGGAGAGTGTGTTGAGTGTGCTTCTTCAAAGACTGTCATCAGGTGCGCCCTCGAATAATGTCATGCACCGTGAACATGACATGAACTCCTACAGGATTCTTCCATACATTACCAACGAAGTTGTTCACTTCAAACCAACTGCAATGTAAGAGAAGTAACTTTAAATAGCTGTCATTTCAGCAGAACGATTAAGAGAATCATCTGTCAAGTTTGTCACCTGTCATCAGTTTGTACGAAGTTAACATTTAACAAAATTGTGACATTTATCGCACCCGTCACGTTACTGCCTGGCATCATCATGCAGCCAATAATGGTTAGAAAAACAAGCTCAATTGCAATCTATGAGTCTCTGGTTTCCCATTGTGGCTTACTTCATCTAATTACTTCCTCCCTGATGTGGAAAAACTGCTTTGACAATGACAATGTAGTGAAGCACGAGCACCTAACTATCATCGCATTCCATTGTTTATGGTAAATCGGTTCACAACGCTGTAAGAGCTTTCAATCAATCTAAAGGGTTGTGGTGGTGGTGTGCATCCATCTCGTGTGCATCTTATTATAGTTAAGGTGGTGATCGAAAATGATTTGCTTCGATGATTCGATAATTAAAACCGCACAAACGCCACGATATGCTGAGCATTTGTTGGTAAGATGCGCGAGTGCAACGTTGAAGGGGGTTGCAGTAGAAGCGGGCTTGTCGGCTGTGTTGGAGTGGAGTAATGACGGTAATTATAGATTCATGTCTAAATTACCAACCATGCTCTCTCCCTGTCTCCCGGCATAGCATTCAAGGTCAACTCTACATGGCTATATGGTTGACGACGGCTATCAATCTCTCGGATGTATGAATGCATACAGAAAGATATGCAAACTTCATAAGATTCGAATGCAGCGATAAGACACTGGACCGATGGGAGTAGGTACCGAGAAATTAAGGGTGATTCACAATGGACCCGTGTGAATCTAGTTCTAGGTGTTCGACTAGATGTGCAACGTAGGTGGCACCAAGATGACTTGGAGCTTTTTTTTTCTGAGTCACCGCATCGAAGAAATTGTTCTCGAAACACAGAAACATTCATACTCACAGCGCGGCGGCGGCGACACGTTCGGTTGGCCTTGACGAATGTCATAGTCATGCACGCCAATCGTATATGCAACCCTGAATTTCATAACAAACATTAACACAAATGGTGCGATGGTGGTGGCCTGGTGGGGAAGCACCAGCGAGGGTAGTTAGCAAGCAGTAGTTGTTGGTGGTAGTGATGCTGCCGCGATATTCTATATACATCGTGTGCTTGCTTTCCGAAACAATTAACTATTACACAGTCAATTGAGAAGATCGAGATGATTTATGGTGTGAAGAGCATTGACAAACAAATATGTGGAAGGCATTATAAATGCGGGCGTGATGTAGATATGCCACATTGCTCACAACACACAGCATGTGTACCATAAGGGATGAAATATGCATTATGCAGGTATGAAGTCCTAGAACAAATAATCATAAAATTGTTTGAATGGGTTCGGTGCAGAGATTGACTTCTCGTCCTCAGCCCTCAAATGGAAATTATGTTGTTGTGTGGTATGCGGAGGGTGTATTGTAAAGCTGGTGCGATGTCGGTTGGGAGTGAACATGACTCGATAATAATTGCGGTTATGGAGACTTGTGGTCCCCTAGGGAAACAATGACGTTGGCTATTTTTTTTTTTTCAATTACTTTTTCATTAATGATCCTTCAAAAGATTTGATGTCACGGGAGGAGGGCGCGATTGTGGTTATCTGTCATGTAACGTGTTATTGATGAATACCTACCTACTTATTGGTTCAGGGGTAAATTTGGAGAGTGCACTAGTAAAATACTTCGTTTTGTACTTAGTACCTAGTTCGTTTTGGTCTTATAAAGATGAATAGGTATGACTTGCTTTAATTTGCAAATTTTCTATAAAAGATTTGCCGCGAGTTCCTCTTGATTTGTCCTGTCAGTCAATGAACGATCTACACGCTTTGTACAACAATGTAAAACAGCAACCACTCGATTTCAATTTATTGTTTTCTGCTTCGAATTCATCGGAAGAAGATTGCGTTCGCCGGCGAGTTCACCCGAGAATCTCAGGCGATACTTGTATCAATTGGAAAGCAAAATCAAAAAACATCTGGAGGAGATTCATGTGAGTACTTGCTGCATTTACAATAATTAACTCTTCTTTGCACTGACCATCGAAATCAAAGTGAATATCAAACGATTTTAGGGGTGTTTCCGGCTATTATTAAGCACAAGTTTGACAGATGAAAGCTATACAAACGATAGTGAACTCAGTTACCTACAATCATCAATAAAAGTCAACAACCCATAGGTATAATGGAAATCAAATCTGTTTTTCGTTGTTTCCCTTTCTTTTCAGGGAAATATCTGGCAGGCATTTTGTTAAAAACAACATGTCTATAAATAGACAGTGTACCATCCTCCAATACTCATACCTTCTATTTTATCAGTAGGTAGCCAACCAATTCTGGCAAAAATTAGTAAAACCTCATCAGTGATAATAAATTCCTTAAACTCCTTAGGGGATGATTAACGCAGTTAAATAAACTGCCTCGCACCCACACAACGGCAATCAGAATTATCATAATAAACCATTCCATCTGGTCGAGTTCCAGTCTTTCTTCATCTTCTCATCGAGATGACGTTGAGAGGCGACAATTTTGTTCAAAACAATAACAGCAGCGCCCTGCTGATGTTGCACTTTACATGTGTGTGCACTTATCGTTAACATAGTGTGGTGAGTTACGTTCCAATTCCTCTTTGGGATAGTTTTCGTTGTAATCCAAACTAGTGCGCCGCTCCATTGCAAACTAGAAAATACGAAAAACACGCAAACCAAACCTACCAACAAACAAACAGAAGACGACAAGAAGCAAGATGTGATTAAAGAGTGACGTTCGTGTGACACTGACAGCGACAAAGTAAAGTATTTTGTTTTGCTTTGCTTTTCGTTCTTCAGTTTGAGTGTGTGTGGTGTGCTGTTTTTGCTGGTGTTAAAGCACCCCTCAGCCATCTCCATCCCCCGTACGGTGGGTTGCGGGGAATGTGGCTGTGTTGGATCTGCGTTTCGGTTCTCTTTTGGTCTGCTTTGGTTTTCCATTTTCTTTTACAAGCAGCTCGTGTGCTTTTCTTGTTTGTTGGGCTGGTGCTGCGATTGCATGCGGATTTCGAGCTCTCATCCCACAGCACAGCTGATGGACAATGGTATTGGAGTTTGCTATGGTGGATTTCTTTCTTCTTCACCACCTTACGATATTCCACTGTTTCTGTTTCTGGTGTTGTTTCTGGTCGTCTACTCTACCACTGCTATTGCTGCTATGCTGCTACTTTTGTCTGTGGTTGGATTCAATTGGTTGTGGCGCAATTGGAATATTCTTCTGGCCATCGCGGTGTTGCTAGGTTCAGTCGTCTGAGAGTCGCCGACGAGTGTGGAATGCTTCAGAGAGTGGTTGCAATTTTAAAAGCTTTTTTAATTCGGCAAAAGTGTTAATACAACAACAAATAGACGACGCGAGAGAGCGCCGCCGTTCAGGCAAGCAGAATGCAAAAGAGACTTTTCGTCGTCGGCAAAAACGATAATAGTAATTTTCTATGAAATGTTATTAATAGACAAACAAGAGAGAGTGAAAGAGAAGAGTGCGTTCGCATTTATTAAAAAAAAAAAAAGAGTTGTTTTTTTGGTTCAAGTGTTTTCCCTATACTCCTCCGCTCCTCCGGCGTATCATCCAAAAATGAGGAAACTGTAAAATAATAAAAACAAAAATTAATTAATTCAAATTTCATTTAATTGAACAGAGAGCGAGAGCAAATTTTATGAATCTTCTTACTGTGTCAAATTGTTGGAGCAAATTTGTTTTTGTTGCCTTTTTGGATTATCAGTGTGTAAGAGAGCAAAGTGGTGAATTGATTGATAGTGCATTACACTTGAATGCACTTGAAAAAAATGTGTTTTCCAATCAAATTTTTGGCATTTCAAACTTAATACGTTTACCTATCAACGACTGATGGTACATATATTTAACATTTTGTGTTTATCTACTCGGTTAATTTGCGGAACACCCGATTACTATCTGCTAACAGAAAAACAAATTTTAACTTCTTGGATTATTATTATAAATTTTTGTTGAGCTCGGGGTGTTCTCTATTTATTTTTTGTCTGTTCTTGAAAGGCGAACACCGAAGAAGAAGATAAGACCGAACTGAATACGCGACGGACGTCGAAAATTCTTTTAAAGAAGTCACATAGCAGCAGAGTGCTGGGTTAAAGAGAAATAAAAATGTTTACGTTTACAACGTATAGATAAGACCACAGACGGGAAGGAGATGGTTTTTTCGAGGTTTTGTTTCGGAATAATTTTTCTTTGGAAAAAAACTGTAGGTATGACACGCGAATAATAGTTTTATGGAAAATATTTTAAAGAATTCTTCCGGGATAATATTATAATATACGTACAATCGTTTCGTTTGTTGTGGTAACTTGTTGATAGACAGTGCAAAGTGTTGTGATAAATTTGAATTTGAAATCGGAAATTGTGGTTTCTTGGAATTTCTTTATTTTCTCAACTGATTTCGTTTGATATTGTGTATATACGAAATTTAACAGTGTTTGGATATATCCAATGGTGAACTATTCAAAGAACGACTTGGTTGGAATAATTTATATTAATTTTGTGGTGAGTATGGAATGAAGATGCGATTTTAAACAATTGGGTGGTGAGAGTAAAATAAAATCCCACTGTAGGTGGGTAGTTGTTTTTAAATGTCGTTGAATATAATTTATGGCAACACTTACTGATTATAGAAGTTAGAAATGGACTTACGTGATTAAGAAAATTGTCTTAGCCATTTACTGGGTCTACGTTGTTTCGGACTTTATTATCACTTTAACCTTCATCTTATAAGAACTGTTGGAAAGTTTCGCCATACTGACCTTGGGAAATTTAACCTGGACACTTAAAATAATTATGTTGTAAACGTACAAGGAAATCAATGAGAGTCACATTATAGCAGCTATAGGCACGCATTGCAAAGGTTTGATAGTGAGGTGGTTAGTGTGTGCAGACGTGTTGCCCCAAAGCAGCGTTGTTCCGCAGATATCTTTGGAGCCAAGTCATTTTCCGAGCCATTCCACACAAATTTGAGTCACATTATTTAAATGCAAAGTATATAAAAAAATATTTTTTTTTGTAATTAAAAAAATAAATGCAAAAAATGGGTGCGTTCACTCAGTGAACTATTATTTTGTGACGGCATTCAGGCAAGTAAATTATCATTTCTTGATTACTTTTTTTTTAAGTAAAGTACAAATTTTCAGACAGACAAACACACTGAAAACAGTGTTGAAAAATCAAACTTGAATAACGAGGCATGATGAATTTTTATGAATTTAGAGATGACTTCTGACAAAAATTCGACTCTAAGTCGAAACTTTTAGATACTTATCAAGTTTGGTCTTAAATTTAGGGATAACTTCTGACTCTAACTCAACATTTTTAGGAACTGATCAAGTTTGGTCTTAAATATTGCACGCTTGATGAATGTCAAACTCTATATAAAAAATGCCAATTTCACAAAAAGCGCTAGACTTCTAGCGGAAATGTGTGAAGTGCGAGTTTCTTTTATATGGAGTTTGACACGCCACACGAAACAGGCCGTTCATAACATTTTCTATTAGTTCGCATAAAGTATGGAAAATTAGTATGTATTTTTATGACTCATATAGAAATTCTATATCCAGATCTAGATCTTGGTTGTTCTAGTACAAAGTAGGTACAATGATACTTAAATATTGCAACATGGTCATTCTCAGTCAGCGGATTGTAAACAAAGGTTACACATTTAATACGACTACTTATCAATGCGTTACATCAGTATAGGTTTCACATTGGTGTTTCCATTTCCAATAAATCGATCTAAATGTAATACAATGAAGAAATGATATCAACGATAATCAGCTTCAACATCCCCTTCTTATTTGTTGGAAATAAGAATGCAGGTGATGAGTTGCTTCCGTGTTGCACAAGGAACAAAGACGTTTTATGGGAGTGAGACGGAATATATGTCGGCCGTTTATACCCAAGCTAGAAAGGCCATCTCATCATTGTTTTGTTTTTTGTTAACGCTTTCATTCACAAACATATGAAATTCGTCGGCTTCGCTGACATTCGTCCTTTTATACGGTATTAATGGGCAGGGCTTTAAAAACGCAGTCTGGCACTGGGCTACATACCAAACCAATGGAGACGGGCGAAGGTAGTGTTCATTCCGAAAGTGTGAAAAAAGGACCCAAGTCTACCGAAGTCCTATAGACCAAACAGTCTTACTTCGTTTCTTCTTAAAACGATGGAAAAGTCCGTGGACAACTACTTAATAACACAGTATTTAGATTAATGTTATGAACTCATGAGCACAAGATCAGCAGAGACTCACACATCAGAAGGTATTATCAAGGTTAACACAGAAAGATGCTGTCCGCAAGGAGGAGTTCTATCCCCCCTAATGTGGAGCCTATGCATATGCTGATGACATAGTAATTATTGCCAGGGGTAAATTTGAGGGAACCCTATGTGACATTATACAAAGGAGACTCGAAATAACTCGGGATTAGTGCGTAACGGCTGGGCTTAGCCTAAGTCCGGCAAAAACAACAATAGCACCATTCACGAGGAAAAGAAAACTCGAACGACTGAGGCCGATAAGGATATCGGGTACAACACTGACATCAGTCAATGAAGTTAAATATCTGGGACTAAACCTAGACAGCAAACTCGTCAGGAAAAAACACAGAAGAGATAACCAGGAAAGCAACGCGGGCTTTAATGATTTGCCGGAGCCTAGTGGTACACAGATGGGTCGAGAACTGACAAGGGAACTGGGGCGGGAGTATTTGGGCCTATAACTAAATATTCTGAACCAATGGACAAAATTACCAGCATCTTTCAGGCTTAAAACTATGCCATAGATAGGTGTGTCCAAATTAACCTCGACCGAAACAGAGTCAACTGTCAGACAGCCAAGCTGCTATTATGGCACTTAATTCCTACACCATTAAATCCAAACTTGTATGGGAATGCGTACAAAAACGTAATGAACTTGGTAAGAGAAACAAAATAACCCGCTGGGTGCCTGTCCACGTAGGAATAGAGGCTAATGAAATCGCCGACTCCCTGCCAAGGAAGGGAACATCAGAAACGTTTATAGGTCCTGAACCATTCTGCGGAATAGGGGATCACACCCTCAAAGAAGAATTTAGGAAACTAAAGAAAGAAAACAGGGCAAGAACCTGGCATAACACTCTGGGCATGAGGCAAGCCAAGAAACTTCTGCATCGGCATGAGCAAAAATAACCTTCGTATCCTAACGGGCTTCCTAACGGGGCACTGCAGACTCAAGGAACACCTCAGGAAACTGGGTATATCTGAAGAAGGTCTCTGCGGATTCTGCGATGTGGGGCACTGACCCACAAAAGACTGAAATACTTGGGCAAGTACCAACTATCTGATGAGGAAATATTGTCACTGGAGCCAGCTCCCGTCCTTAGATTCTTAAAGGAAACTGGACTGGAGAGAGTGGTATAGGACGGATTTCTTCCGTCAAGGAGAAAGAAGGGCACAATAACCTCTTAAATGATTCCGAAAGGAATTATACTATGAGGGAAACTCTTTTTGAGGGAATAAGCCACTTTGAGGCGTAAGCAGGGGGTACAATAGACCAAAAGGTCGCAGTACAATAACCTCTCTCAAAAATAATAATAATAATAATGGGCAATATCCGCTTTTATAGTTTCTGACTTACTTTTAGACTAGGTGAAAACATCTCCTGTTTCTTGCAATTTAAATCTCTTGCACGGGCCAATGCTATATACATACGAGTATCTGATTTGGACAAAGTCCCTTATGATCTCAAAGTTATAACTGCCCATTTTCGCAGTATTTGTCAGATTCGTCTATATTTTGTGCCCCTTCTTAGTGGAATCCACTCCGTTTCTATGCAACTCACTGCGTATTCCATCAATTGTGTCAATATCGTCGGCGTATAAGTACAAACTTCTGAAAGTTATCGGTTGATAATAAATATTCACTGATCAATTTACCCAACTATACCTGCTCCCAGTCGGAATGCAGTCTCTTGTAGCATACCACACAATCCTTGCCAATACAATCTTGCAGATTTGTTTATTACATCGCACTTAAGAACCAAAGAGAAAGACACCGATGTAAACAATTCGCCGAACGAAATAATGTGTCAGAAACTGGATTTAATTTTTTTAAATGACGTAGGGATTTCTTTTTAGCTATGCGCGGTAAAACAAGTTACCTTCTCGCACAAACTTATCATCAAATTATCATAATTTGCACGTTAATGCTTTCCATCTCGGTATCCACTCGAGTTTATTGCTGGTTATTACCGCAATTTATTAATCATTGACATGTCGGCAGTGGATAGGCAACACCCAACTGTTTTTACAGTTGTAAATATAGAATTTTTTTTTGAATATTTGTGGTGTTTTGTCTGACATAAGGTAAACATTATGCAGCCTCTACGCCATCATTGACTGCCACAAATACCAGACAACGTTGCTCCACTTTATTGTTTTATTTTGACCACAACGTGTATAGTTACGATACACACATGCAGATTCGTTTCGTATAGTTAGCTTGTACCTTCTTCCTATCATGCGCACTATATGGGCTCATTGTCATCGTTTTTGTTCCACTACGGGAGGATGGACTATGTTCTGTGACCTACAATATGCCGTGTAATAGCTACCGTACCCGTAGTTAGTAGTTGTCGTCGCGCACTTGTTGACATGAATTATACGAAAAAAAAAAGTATCTGGCGCTCTTCGCTAATAGCAGCGGGACAGAAAGGGAAACAAATTGTTTAATCACATGTGTTGTGTACACTATGCACACATGGTCGGGGGAAATTTTTTGTCTTCTTGCTCCCATTCGTGCTGCTGTTCTATCGATGCTGTATTTTCCCATCATAATCACCTCAAGAAACACACAGATTCGAACCGAATTCAATCGAGAATTTGTTTTATTAGAGATACTCCAGCAGTATATGGATACAGATACTATTACGGGGGAAGAAAGACAAATAATAAAAAAAAAAAATTCACCAAATAACACCACACACATATTTGTGTGTTGAAAGTGATAAGACGCTTTGCTGCTGCAGAGGAACACAAGTGGTTCTCGCTTCTTGAGAAACTGATAATCCAGAGGCGCGATGAAAACGGATTTCATCATCGCAATCTGTTTTCTTCACTTCTTACAACAGAAAAGAGTGTGGTGCTATGGGAACGTAAATACGCCCATGGACGTACTCGAAAATGTGTTTTTCGTTTAAACAAGTATACACTTAGTGCTCGTACCTATATGTTGTGTCGTGGTCGCATAGATAAGATGTCACCAAAGTGTATAGTCTTTGGCAAGTGCCATGATTAAGGCGAACGGAGCGCGCTTATCGGTCCGGTTTTTTTTTTTTTTTTTATGTTTCGAATCGTTTCGTACTCGTGTTGGTATCTCTTTTCGAACGGGAACCGAGGTGGTAGTTTATATTTTCGTTTTGGTTCTTCAAAAGTTGGTTGACTTCTATAGGTTGTCGTGGTGCGATGGCTTTATCTTTTGGGTTGGTGAGGAACTAACTTTTTGTTCTCTTTCTTGTTGGTGGTGAATCGGCTGGCCCCCTTCCTTATCAGACACATGATATGGGCAAAGACTTTACTTGGGCAAGAACAGATAGCGAGCGATACAAGGTTTCTGTTGAATGCGATTTTTATCTAATCCAAAAATGTAAGGTGTGTGCGGGTTTTGTGGACACAAAGAGACATGTTACGAAAGGTTGCGGAAGAATGGCGTTGTGAAAGACGGCGACAGTTTCGCAAAAAAAAGAACTTTAGTTGACTCACGCAAGAAAAAATACGACTAAAAAAAGGAAATCAAAGTGCGGTCCAAGGGTAGGTCAGCAACTGAAACAGTCGGCTTAAGAAAAAAAAATGTCTACATTGCGTTTGGATAGAATTTTTGTTTTTAAATGTCTGCAATATGTTTCATGTTCGATAAACCCGCAACGGAATAACCTTGTGAAATATTAGCACATGAAAATTCAGATTAATGGCGCCCAACGGCAGACTCTATGTCTTTTTCAGTAATACCTTAGAACCGTGAGTAGGGATGCAACGCTTTATAAGATGTATCCTGGAAGAAGGAAATTTTAAATAAAACTGTAAACCTAAAGAAAGACATCTTCGAACTCAACTGTCGCCCAACACTTGGCCAAGTATGAAGCTGTATAAAAGTAGATACAAATTTCTCCTAAAACAACTCAAAAAATGCGGCGAGACGTATAGAGTTGGAAAGGATTTTTTTTATTTTGAAGCAGCAGCAAAGATTCTTTAAGAACTGGCGGCCAACACTAGACCTATGCGAACTCTACTTTGAATTTCGGGAACCTTTTCTTCCTTCATTTTAAATGAATTCCCACTTGTATGTACGATTTGTTGTACAGATGCACAGCGACTCATGAAAACACTTTCGGTGGTTTTAGTAGTCCCAGACAGACTTAAAATTATGACCACTTAATTCGTGCCTTGGACATAATAAATCTTTCACTGCTCCCACCATCACCGCAACCCTCACCACTCGTATGAGTATCAAAAGCATGTTTCCTTCGAATTGACTTATCACATCCGTGAAATTGAAATGTAAATAATTAAAAGAAAACATGCAGAACATCACCATAAATGCACACACACAGAAGTTGTAATGCTGCTGCTAATCCGCAGCAACAGGTTAAATTTCCGATTCGCAAAATAAACTCACTCTTCCCTCTGTCCGGTCATCGTCTTTGCTTTTTCTGTGAACGATGATTATGCAGAAATTCGGTTTCTTGTTCAAATATCAAGTAACCCCAAACACAAAAGAACATCCGTTGCATATACCACTCGTTACGCAGACATAAACAAAAACATGCGGACACATACAGAAGCCAGAACTTTAAGTAAACATCAAGTCTTCCCACAGGTTGTTTTTGCGGATACGCTTCGCCTAGGGCACACAGCTTCCTTGTATCGCTTCTCCCCTTGATTTGCAAGTAGCTCTATAAATACTCTGTGACCTTCTAAAATTTAATTAGGTACAGAAAGAAAAAAAATCCTCCAAGGGAAAAGGGTTTGATTCAGTTTAAGCCCTCAGCTGGGGGCGCACCACAAAGAAAAGAAAAACCAAGGAACAGTGAAAAGAAATCCACACTCTGCTGCCACTTAATCAAAATGCATTCGAACAGATGCACAAGTATCCAAAGCAGGATAGGTGTTGTCACAACAACGAATAGGCGAGGCTACAAGAAACAAAAACGAAAAAAAAAAAAAAAAAAAAAAAATGTTATTGTCGCACAACATTTCTTCAAGTGGAGGTGAAAGTTTAACAACCCCTAATGAACTTTTGTCAAATCGCTGTGTACACATAGCCACGAGTAGCTGCTCAGATTGATAGATTCCGCATACTTTGTGTGTTTATCTGCGAGTGCGAGTCGCAGGAGAGATTTTTCTACGCCATGGATATGTTTGAACTTTGAGTGAGTGGCGTTAAGAGTAGCTGTGTTCGCAGATGTTCAGTGCTTTTGGGCTCGCCGGGTATTTCGGGTGGCATAATCGTCATTTCATGTTGGGCTAAGTGAACTGGATGGATTGTGATTGTCATTCAGCCTGTCTGTGAAGTGATTGGCCAAAATATTTAATAGAAATCAAGGTTTTAGGGGGAAGAAAAATATCTTTAAAAATTACTGTCAAATATTGCTTGGAAGAATGAGGGTAAATTTAAATTTAAATGGCGATATTGTTGGAGCGAACATTGGTTAAGATTTTTATTAAAGAAGGAGGGAGGAGTATATTACTTAATCGGTTTATATGATGTAACAGGGCTTGCACCCAAATTTCTTGGCGGGTGGTGTGCAACTTTGGTTCGACCATCTAAATGTGACTTGCGTTGGGCGCCACATTTCGTCATGGTAGTGTCTATTGTACCTACATTTTAGGGAGTGACTTGTATCGGTCGCTATTTTGGGCACGTCCGCATGTCAATTCTAATTTTCCAGTACTACACTGTTGTGCCCATATTTTTTAACAAATTAATAAATGGCGCCCAACGTGAGACTTGTATCGGTCGCTATTTTATGAGAGTTAGGTGCATTAACCGAATAACCAGATTGTTATCTAGGCCGCACATGCTAGTAGGCATTATTGCTGTCTTGTGCGTGTGACTTTTGTCTTGGTCTGTCCTCCTACGTCTCGTAGAGAGAATCGGGGGCAGTTTATCCTCGGATAAGAAAGCGTGTGCGAATGCGAAACAGTCTTCCCTGTAAGCCTGTAATCCTCAGACAACTCCTTGAAGAAGTGAGAATGGGGATAACTATTGGCTGATATGTCTTCGGATGTACGACGGGTTACCGAAACAGTGTGCCCCTCGCTTATAATCCTCCGACATCTCGTCGAAATGAAGTGAACCGGTGATAACTATAGATCGGCCCTTACGTTATGTATACCTTACTAGAGTCTTAATAAGGTTGGTCGAGGGGATGACCGGTCGACAGTATGCCTTCGGATATGCGGGTAGTGACCGTATCGGTTAGACCCTCGCTTTTGTCCTCTGGCAACTTATCAAAACAGGGCGGATGTTGCAAAAAGCGTAGTAGTAGTAGTGGTGAGTGGAACAATCGACCCGTTTGCTACGCATAATTATGGGGTGTTTCAACTTGGTCAAAAAAGGTGAGTTTGACCGAGTGACGGTTTGTTTTGGATATACGAATTATGACCGAAACATAGTCTGCCTCTCGATTATAATTTGCAAAACAGCCCGTTTAAGAGATGCGGGTGGAGCAGCCAGTGGTCAGCTGACGCTGAGTATTAATTGAAGATCATTCAAGCCATTTGGTCTTTGTTATGTATTTGCTGATTCAGCGTATGTCTGGGCGAAACAAGTCACTGTGGTCCTCGAAGAAGTATTCCCCTAAGTTGGTTTTTCGCAACTTTGCAAGAGCTGGGCATGGGCATGTACAAAGATGAAGAACGGTTTCTCCTTCCTCCTCATCCATGTGGCTCCTGCAAAAGTCATTGTAGGGTGTACCCAATCTGCGAGCGTGCCTACCTATCAAACAGTGTCCTGTTAATACCTTTAACTTACAAAAAGAAAAAAAAAGTACTTCAATCTCACCCTAAGATCATATTTCTTTTATCTTATTCAGTGTTTAAAAAACAAGCCGATCTAAATTGCCTTTATATGTAATAAATCTAGTACAAAAAACAAACACGTACGAGTTAAGTCTTCCGACTAAATTCCTTATAGATTATTTTGCGCTTTTTTAGTACTACCATTGTATATAAATCTAATAGTACTCTCATCAGACGAATTTTTTTATTTGGGCCTCTGCTCTGTAGAGGGCGTATGGTCGCATGGTTAGCAAAAGAATAACCTTTTCTCAGAGAAGAATTGTTTTGAGTGAGCGAAAGGACGGAGAACGACAAAAAAACACACATACACTCTTGTCGTGGTACCTCGTGTCCGTGTGTCGTGTCGTACGCGTGCCTACTTGTTTTGGATTCCTTTGTGGGTATGTGATATGTGATGTGACTGGGAGCAGAATCGTTCGTCCCACCCGTGAGGTTTATGAGATATGATCATGATTGTGTTGGTTAATGGTTGGCTGTAGCTGTACGTTGGCAAGACAAGAGAAATATGTACCTGTTACACTTAGCTCAATGTAGATCCATTCTGATGAGATATGATTCGATCTTTCAATTTTCTATATTTCTCGCCGAAATGGTTATTGGTATTTTTCCGAAACGTTGCTACATTTCATTATTTCTTTGAAATAAGCTTTGGGTTTTTGCTGCATAGACCCGTTTGTTGAAAGTTGGATATGTAATGGACTTAGATTATTCTTCTGATTTTGTCACTACATTATGTACCAGGACATAGTTTTTGCATTAATAGAAAAGGCTTCTGATAATATGTTCATATTTAATCTCATATATGTAATTATATAAAATAGTTTGTCCTGACCCTATGGTGATAAACGCTCAATCCAATCGGAAGCTAATAATTATCCAAGGATACCTAAATTATTTCAATTGACACACAGCCTTACAAGTTATTATGTATGTACTAAGCCGGAAGTATTTTATGATCTTATTCTGTAATCTACCTATATGCCTACGTATACCTAACCTATTCCGAGAAAAATACAGCGCAGAAACCTAATTTTGCTGCAATCTTACAGTTTTCACAAAAACCGTCAACGTAAAAGGGAAATTATGTTTCTCAGTAAAAGATTAATAAAATTGCACCATACTGTCCTTCCGGTTTGGAACAAAAAGGAGTGCATATAAAAAAAAACTTAACAGCACCATAAATATTATTTTTCGGTACAGGACTATAGGTATTTAATTGGATTTAAAAAAAATAAAGGAAAAAAATATGTTTTTATCTGAAACTTCGGTACGATATTTTCTTTGAATGGTTTGTCCCAGAATAGACATTAAAATAGTTAATACATAATATACCTACGTAAATGTCTGTATTTTTTTTCCACATCACCCAGTGGGGTAAAATACTAGATGCGTTTTTTTTATCGAGGTTCCCCTGTAGGCCTAATCCTCGTACTGTTGCTACTTCATAAAGTATATTACTTCAATGACGAACACAATTGCTTAATTAGGGTTTAGGGTTTTATAAGTGTTTCATACTTTTCACTCCAACAAAATCTTTTTTTTTTTTCTTATTGAGAATTTTATAAGGCCAATTACTATAAACTTACAAATAAAATCCTTGTGTTCACATGGTAAAGGTTTACTGACTTCCTTTTTCTCTAAGAATTTCATAAAATCGATCAGAACATTGTCTTTATGCTGCCTATTGGCGAATTTACTTTCAAATATTTTCTTGACTCTTTGAAAGGAAACAAAGTTTGGAAGCTGTAGAGCCAGTTTTCTTGATATCTGTGCAATAACTCGGCTAACGGTTGGCTGCGAAATTCCATGAAGGTCGCCTATATGTTTATAAATGACGAAATATTAGTTATCACATCACATTGCCAAAATAATCTTCACGTTACCTATATCACTTTGATGAACATTTCGACCAAAAAATCTCAAAGCCGTTAAGACTTGAAGGCTTCCAGATAAAGGCAAGCCTCTCTTGGACGGTTGGTCTGGAATGTTACACAAATCAATTATAAAAGTTGCCGTATCTTTGTCAAAACGATATCTTTCATAAAATTCTTCATTAGTCAATGAATGAAACGGATCGATTCGGGTTCTGTAGCGCTTCGGCCTTCGACCGACATTTTTGCTTTACTTTTTTTAGATAATTATCTACGGGCTATGTTATTTTATTTATTGTAAACCCAAATCTAATTTGCTAATTGTGAAAATTTTAATTTTTGCTTCGTTCGCTTGGTTTTGACGTTTAATGGATTTAAAAACAACTTAAACATACGTTCTGTCGTTTTTAATGTTAGACTCGTCAAACATCTATGAATATGCCCCATTCAATTTTTCAAATATGCGAAACTTATAAGAAACTTCTAATTGTAAAATAATAGCTTTACTTTAAAATAAAACGCAAAACACTTGTGGTAACTTTGCTTCCGTAATGCTTTTAAATCAATTCTTGCCTATGCCCATGCCCACCCTATATATTTAGTATTGCAAGTACAATTTAGTTTCCAGCGGAAAGGGCGTGGAAATCCTTTTATTGGCATACCTACATAAAACATCCGAAAAATTTGTATTTTCGTCCAATTACCCTAATAATCAGATAACCCAAAAATTGTTAAAGTTAGGAATTTTTTAGGCAACGAGCTCTGTTGCACACAAACATCCATAGAAAACATACATCAAAAAAATATCACCAACAAGCAAAGATCGAAAGAAGAAAAAAATAGTTGGCGCATGCAAACGAGATGAGATGATACACAAATTATCTCATATCTATTTGTTCGCACAATCCAGAAAATTGTGTTGCACTTTATGCGTACACACACAACTATACGAGTATACGCAGCAGGTACATTCATGCGAAGCGAACAGAAGTGCTTCTGTGTTCTTCTCTTTTTTTAGATCTAATAACAAATCCTGCCATTTGTAGGGGTGGTTTCATTCTGTTTACTATTTTGTTTGGTTCTCTCTTGCATTTTTCTATTCTCAGTGACAGCAATTGGTGTCTGTGGTGAGTGCAAAACTATGGTTGCCGTCAATGATAGGAAAATAAAGTAATCGGGCCTCTGCTCTATAGAGGCGCTAGTGTCGATTTCCTCTGATGAGAGTACTATTAGATTTATATACAATGGTACTACCTACTTAATTTCTTGTTCATAGAAATATTGAAAATAAGACGTGGTGCTACTTTTTTCTTCAAAATTACCGAAGTGGGAAAATTGTGGAACGGCAAAATAGAAAAAAAAAAAAAATAATAATAATAATAGTCCAAGACTGGTTCTGCAGTAAAATTTAACGTAGAGCCGTACTTTCAAGTACTAAAAACGGGTTACAGTATTGCGCGAATTATTGTTTTCCAAAAAAAAAACTTACCTTTGGAGGGTAATTTTCAAAATGTAATGCATTGTTTATTGGTCAACGACAATATTTTATTTTCATTAAATCAAAAAGACTAACGCTTTACGTGTAAGTATTTTGAAGTGGCTGCTGTTGGGCGCCAGTTTCGTGCTGGTTTTGCAGTGAAATTTGCACAGGTTGTGAGGTCATAAAAGAGCTTGAGATGTCAGATTATTTACTAGCTTAGATAAAGCCCAGATGGAAGAAGTTCAGGGTGCAAAGATTCCTCACTCGTTTTAATACTATTTGAAGGAAATTCCTTCCTTCAATGATTATTAAATCCGACTTACATACTGTTATAAAACAGGTACATCCCAATGGATTTTTACAGTAACATACATTTTATGTTCGAAAATTATTACAACTCAACTCAACTTCCAATTTGCATCCATTAAATCAAGTTTATCACCAATTCGAGCCTCATAATCATCATCATCACCACAAACGTGGCTATCATCCGAATAGAAAAACTGCTCACATTTCAAATGAAAATAAAAGTGAAGAATGATAACTAACAATTTAGCGCACATCGCGTCCCGTCCCGGATTGTAAAAAAGCACAAACACACACTCATCCACAGTCTAAGCCATGCGATGGTGGTGCTAAACGAATTTCCACACTTTTACTTTCGTTCTTTGCGCTCGTTCTCTTCCTCTTTATTTTCTCGCGATAATCCGTTGCTTTCATGCCTAATGGCATAATAATAAAATCCATATACTCTAACGTCTAACTAAACTAACCGAAACATTCGGCAAAGAGTGCGCGTGTATAGGCTAGCCCACTTCTTTTTCCTTTCGTTCTGCACGCACTATACTGACATAATAAACTCGCACTTTTGATTTCGTTTATCAGCCTATCTGTGCGGCATCATTATAGTTTGCCTCGTCTTCCTCTCTTTTTACCTCTGAATTGTTTTTTTTTGTGTCTTCATCGCCGTCATTGCCATATAGACTAGGCATAGTTAAACCACCTCATGTCGGTTTTGGCTCGTAACTTCTACTTGTGGCGAAGATGAAGACGAATGTTAAATAAAGAAAGAATCAAAAACAAAGCAAAAAAAAAAGCGGGACAACAAATAATTGTGCGTTACGTACAAATGGATGAGTGTGAGTTGGGCTTGTTAGTAGTGGTTGGTGCGGAACGGCTTCTTGTTGGAATATGAGGCTCTATTGTCGACCCACATTCCATTTATGACTGGCATTTTATTAGTTTTGCCGTTTTGCTCTCTTCTGCCCATCTTTGATGCAAATTCAACTCTTTTGAGGCTACAACTATTGTGGGACGGCTTAATCTAAGCAATATACCGGTATCTATTGACGCCGGCACGATAGACAACTTTTGTTTTTCATATACTGAAAGTGAAACGTTGAACTTTAGCTGAGCGTCATACGGTTTGGTGGGGATTTTGCCTATTGCCGATATCTTTTCCGTTTACGATGACCGATGACCTATGGTTGCAGGTTGTCAATGGTCCTTTAATCTTTTTGGAAACCAGCAAGAGTGTAGTGCAAATCACTGAAAGGATTTTTTGGCTATTTATAAAAACAGTCGTTTGTGTGAGCGAAATGCTGTTGTCTCCTATGGAACGGGTTTTAGACGAGTGTTTTCAGATCTGTTGCTAGTTTCCTCTTCCGTAAGCTTTGAGGAGAAATGTGCTTCTTATCTGAACAATTATGTGAACATCATTTTGACATTAGAAAAGTTCTTTGAGACATAATCTTAAAAAAGAAAGAAAACAAAATATGTATACCCAACATAATGGTTATGGGTTTAAGCTCCCAAACAAAATTTCAGACTTTTAGTTTTAAAAAAAAAGAGACGACGCTAAAGTCGCCCTCCTATTTCCACAACATAGAACTAGCTATTCTCTCAAGTTTTGGTGGACTTTTTTTTTCAAAAGCATGGTAACAGGTATATTGCCAATTTTAACCAATAAGATCACCTTGTCACAAATAGATGGACTCCCCGAAGAAATTTTCTTCCAAAAAGTTCGATACATATAGCAAACACATTTGTTTTTTTTTTCTAAAACGACATAAGACGCTAGATGGCACTTTAACTGATGCCTTTCTTTGAAAAACGAAAGTTGAAATCCATTTGTTTATTTATTTATATTTTTTTTTATTTATTGACTTAGAAAATATCTTTACCTATAGATAACGAAAGCTAGTACTATTTTGAATTAATTTAACTTAACAAATATGAACTTTGGCTGTACAAATATAAACGATCTTGACGAAGCAGCAAAATCATAAATAAAAATCCTTTGCTTTTTAAGTCCGCAATACTTGAGATTTGTAAACAAAGGACCTCCAAATACGCCTGTCGAGTAACTTGATATGTGATCGAAGCGTTTGAGATTATATTATGTGTATCGGATGACATTATTAAATGCCACAGTTAAATTTCTTTTTTGTTTCGGAATTATGAAGATTTCACAACCATATGTTATGATCGGCATAATTATTATTGATTTGGCTAAATGCATTTTAATATGTTGGGGGTAAAGTGCTTGGACAGAGAAAAGTTTCGCAGACAGCCACAAATCTTACCGATTGACAACCGTATTTGATAGCCCCAACTAAGGGTAGAACCAAACCAAATACCCAAGTTTTTAGCCTTATCTGTATATTCGAGTACTGTTCTTCCTAATACATTCGTGGAAAATAGCTATGGCCAAGTTTATTCTTGTAAATAATCAAACATTTGTTTCTACAATAAAATCGTTGGCCACAACAGGTCCGTAGGGACCCTAGGCCTAAGCTTCTGACAATCTTTCGTTTTTTTGGGAGCTTATAATTTTATGCCGAAATCAAATGGCTAATACAGAAGCTCTTTCAAGACAGTTATACTCTTGGATGTTTGTCAGACGTTCGCGAGAGGTGGCGCAGTGGAATAAAACTTAAGATGTAATTTGTGCGATTCCGGTGGTCAAACATGGGACCTCTCGATTAGTAGCCGAACACACTAACTACTAAGCCACTGCTCCTACAATACATTTGCTTATATTTAATATATAAAAATCTCGTGTCAAGGTGTCATTGGTCATAATTCTCCGAAAAGACTGGACCGATTTTTTTTAAATTTGTTGCGTATATTTGTAAATTATTATTAACATTTTTTTTGTATTTTCTTAGATTTGGCATTCCAAAAATATTTATAACGTCACAGCTTATTATTTTATTTATTTATGTTGTTGAGTGACAGGGTAGCGGGTCGATACTCTGCTTTCAAAATTCTGCTTTGCAAAATTCTGCCTTTTAACACAAAAATTCAGCTTTTCAAAATTCGGTTTTTTTTTTGTTCTGTCTTACAAAATTCGGTTTTTTAAAATTCTGACGGGCAATATTTTAAACAAATAAATTCAATTTACGAATTTAAAGAAAACATGTATTTGACACTGTTCGTACTTTACAAATTTGATGTCCTAATATCTTTGGACTATATCTTCATTTACAGAACAAGTCTTTGGAAGACCAGTTTTATTAGGAAAAAGTTTTTTGTAAAAATTCCTTAAATATTTTTCACGATTTAGCACCAATCTCATCTGTAAATTTTATAAACAACAATTCCATCAAAGTTGAGGGCTGTTTTATTTATTGGCCGCCCACTTTTGCATTCGGAGAACCAAGCTTACATGTCCGCGTTTCAATTCCTACTTTTTAGCCGTGGGCACAGTATCGCAGTTGCGAGAAGCTAGGCCATAGGACTGGAGTCCTAGATATGTTGCGCCAACCGCCAACTATTTATTTATTTTTAAGTTATACATAAAAAATATTAAAACAAATTATGACAAAAAGTTGGAGTTTATTTTGGAAACAAATTTTTATTTTTTATGTTAATTTTTAAGAAATATATACTGTGAAAGGTTGAATAAATACTAAAACGAATAATTTTGTCGGTCGTTAAAACATTCACACACACACTTACAATCCATTCGTTATTGTTTATTTAACAACCAAAATATTCCCTAGAAATAATTTATATGGCAGAACAACGTTTGCCGGGTCAGCTAGTTATTGTTTTATATTAGATCAACACAATAGATGGAACTTTATTTAAATTTAAAATTTTGTTTAGGTTAAGTTGGGTGTCATATCTCTTATTATTGCATCCTCCCTTATTCAGTCAATTTTTTTCATTTCATTTCCATATTTCCTTCAAGTTAAGTGAAACTCCCAGCTACACTCTTATAACGACTTCTTATATTTTCTTTTCAGATGACCATCGTTGTCAACTACTTCTCCTAACAGAAGAAGGTAAGTGAACCACACTGCATGTCATGTAACTTAAAATGTCATAAATCAAAATATTTCACCCGTTCAAAGAGAATACTTTAAAGAAGATCCATGACATTTAGCAAAGCAAAATGCCGGCTCATTAGATACTCCATCTTATTGCGTAGTTTTTCACCCAAAGAGAAAGTATACCCGAGCATACACTATTGAGGAAGTCCCAACCCAAGGATAGCCATAACTTGTGAAAGGTAAAAGTCAAGCGCGCAGAACCGACTGTCATTTTGAACTATGTTTCTATTAACGCGTAGCTACTGTGAATAATTTTTTCTTCTCGCACAAATCGCGCACAAGAAAGTTAATTGTTTTTAAATAAGAAAAAAATAACTAAACACCAGCCAACTTGTTTTTGTTTATGTTTACGTTTGCTCGCGAATGATGAAAAAACCCATGAGACTAAGAAAAAAAAGGTTTCTCGTAGAAAATGCTTTTGCGGCACACACACTCCTGTTAGAATATAGTTTCTTCGAAAACTGGTAACACATATATTATGACTTGGGCTTCAGGTTGGTTAACAATAATATAACCATTGCTTACTATTTTTTCTTTGACTGGGGTTTTTCTTTCCGATAGTCTTGGAACTTAGCAGTTGGATTGAATTAGAAGGCGATATACACTGGAATGCGGGGATGTACAAATTATCGGACTGAGCTTCATGCTAAATTAAGATCAAGACTAAATCTAGTTCTAGGTAGGTACTCGTACTGGCATTGGCAAAATGAAAGAAAAACCAAACGACATTGAAAAGTTTCCAGCTACGCTAAGCTAGAGTTGTAATTTTCGTAGGCTGCCTGCAAGTTATAAAAAGGCGTTCGAAGGTTAAAGCCGGGTTAAATGTTACAAAAATTATGGCGATACTTTGTATGGGTATAAATTAAAGTAAGGTCGCCAGATGCTGTAAATAGCATCATATGGCGGAAGGTGAATAATATATTGCCATGCGTGTTAAGCCAGCTGGTTTTGTTTGGTAGAACATCTGAATGGAGAGAATAATGATGTGTAAGTCGGTGGTTTTAAATTGGGCTTATTTGCGAGTTTATTTTTTTATTTCAATGTAAGTGATATGAGAGTATTATGAATAATCGGACATTGAACATTGGAGCTAGGAGTACACAAGGTTTGGAGTCTTTTAAGAAATGTCTGGTGCTTGTCGTATATATATAGAAAATTTGGTTCACTTTGAACACAACTGTGGATCAAAATCGAACAATCATCTGTGCAATAGCGAAAGCACAGCTCGTTTTAAATAAAAGGTTCCCATGGTTTCAATGGTTCTATCGTGCAATGTTACTCCATTAAATTAAATGGAAAACTATTTTGTAAGTATATGCACCAAGTATTTACTTTTAAACTCCATATGGTCCAAAATATTTGCCTAATCAAAGTCAAAAATCTTGGACATTTTGGTGGACATACAAATATACAAACATATTACTTGTTTCGCTGGTAGTCGAAAATTGACCCTACCTTTTATATGTAATCCAAAAAAAAAATACACTCAGAAAATAAAATCTGTTTAGCGAAGAATGTAGGGTTTTAAAAAAAAAATGTAATCTAAGAATTCCATAATTTTCGTTAATTATAGTGTTTTTTGATTAATATTTTAATACTCATGGAAATTTAGAGCACAAATTCTGTCGAAAATGCTATTTCCATAGTAAAATCATAGACACGAACTTCGCAGATATATGCCCCTGAAATAAAATCAGGTACATGGTATTGCTTTCTTTTAGGGGTAGGCGAATTGCATTCGTTCGAAAATAGGTTCTAATCTAAGATGATATTTGATATTATATTATATTTGTTTAGAGAGACGTTACTTTGTCAATATAGTGGCGACAAATTAAATGCAACTAAAGGCACCAAGCGAGAAAGAACAGAAACAGGAACAAAAACTCAAACAGAAACAGAAACAGAAAATAACTTTTTTTTTGTTCTGTAGTTAGTTCTGGTTTTATTTACGTTGCTCGCTCAGCTATACAAAACTGAACCAAAAACAGATCCATAAAAACATGGCTGCCGCCTATTCTGTCAAACCGTATTTCGTTTGATTACATTATAGCTCTGACTTGAACGAAAAAATGGAGCAGAGCTTGGAAATTTTTAGTGGAGACGATTTACATGAAGCTAATTGTCCAATTGCGGCGTATAGTTTGTCATTCGATGCGATGTATACGATGCGAAACAAACAGCCAGATGACAGATGCAGAAAAATCCAAAGAAAAACAAGCGCAATAGAAACAATAAGTGTAGACTCGTTTACGTTCTGTCATCAAACAGACATTTTTCTGTCGCTAAATTATGTTGCTGAAACAAAAGTGTTCTGTTTCTTATTCTGTTTCTGTTGCAAATGTACGGAATTCTTTTTCTGTTTTTTTGTCGCGTGGTGCCTTATAGCCTTTTCACACACAGCCGAAAGCCGGTTTTCGCGAATACACTCGAAAACTTCTACGAAAACATAAGTTTTCCCATAGGTATATATTTCAGTTTTTAAAACGAGTCGTTTAAAGTCGTTTTCCACAAAAACACAACGAAAACGGCTTCCAATCGTTGCGTTGTTGAAACAAACACACCTTTTGCAATATTCAGCAAATTCAGCAAACCGGCCTAGGTATGTCACAACTCACAACTTAAAATTATTTTCCACAATTAATAGATGGGCTAATATTATTTTGAAATGCACTAAATTATTTTTTTTTGTTAATTAATGCGATCGAAATTTGTATCCAAAAAAGTTTGCACCAATGTTTAACGACTAGTGGCTCACAGCTGATTGAAACGTCAAACGGAAACTAGTTGGTGTTCGGTTCTAATGCTTCGACGGCTTTTCGACGAAAACACGGTTTTTGGCTTAATGTGAAAAGTCTGTTAAAATATATTTTGTATGGGGAATTATCTTAACTTCATTTTACCAGTCTTAATGACGACATAATATCAACGATTCTCCATTTGTGCACATCTATGACACGTTTCGAATGATATAAGTTTCATTCTCCTCATTTCATAATAAATACTTAAAAAGTGTACGGAAACTTTTGATGTCCACGGATGTTCATATAATTTTCTGTTCTGATACAAGGGACAGTGAAGATTTGTTTGTATAATGGATAAGAAGTTGCCTATAGGAACAGAAGTCGTGTAGAAATAAATGCTTCGCGTCGAACAATTAGAAAAAAAAAACTGAGACCTCTTTTACTACGAGAAAAATGTTCTTTCGAGTTTTATAGGTTCGTCTTTCTTGAGACAGTTTTTTTTAAAACTGCTCGTTGAATTTGTACACAAGCATTCGTATGATCACTCTGGATTTTCATCTCTGTCTCAATTAAATCTTTTCATTTCTCAGGTACAACCTTCGAATAGTTGTAAAAATGGAGTCGTGAAATAAGGCCAAGCGAAATAAGACCAACTTCTAAAAATTGGCCTTATTTCGCTTTTAAATAGTGTAATAAGGCCAACTGGCACTTTGTCGGAGTGAAATAAGACCAACTGTTGAAAGTCGGCTTTATTACACTTTTGCATAGCGAAATAAGGAAAATTTTAAAAAAAATGGCATTATTTCACTTGGCGTTATTTTATGGCACCTGTCTAAATATGTTATAGTTATGTATATTCCATACTAATAATAAGAAAATGCCTGAAGCCACTCTTAGAATAGAATTTTAATAGAAATCCGCTTATAGATCTGTCAGACATCTGCAACAACAAAGCCTGATGCATTTAACTGGTGAAAGGTCGAACACAGGATTTAATTATCTTATTCAAAAAACTAGGCCAATACCTTTCGTGGAAGGAAAATTTCAAATGTGACAACAAAAAAAAGACTGTCCGATAAAAAACAATTGCAACCAATTTCTTCGATGGACGATCTCTGACAGCTCACAGTATACTTGTCAGTTAAGGGGACTTATCTCAAAGAACAACCCATTCACGTAGGCGCCCGTGTTTGCTGTTCTTTATCAGACCTGCTGATAAGATAGTTAATACCCAGCCACAAGAACCTTCAACACATTTTCTATTGAATATAAAAAGTCCACATACAAAATTACCTATTTAATAATAATCTACGGTTTCCACACTATTCAGCGTTGCAAATTGCCCATAACATTCTGTTGAATTTCAGTTTTATTTTTCAAGTGCATCACAGCAATTTGTAAGTTCGTTTTTTCCCCCCCACATGTTTAACGTTGCTGTCATCCCGCCCATTAAATTCACAAAATACACGGCAGGTAAATTAGAAAATAGCCATCATCGGCAGCTTTCAAAAAAAAATTGTTGAAAAAAAAAAAATCATCCACTACCAGCAATGTTGTCGACGACTACCGACAGCGATGGTGATCATCATAATTAAATTATACAGCATTGACTGAAGTTCAATGAAAAAATATAAAAATTTTCACCAACCAAGGTCAATTGGAAAATATTTACACTGCGCGCCACTCGGTGCTACCGTTGCGATGATGATGATGATAAGTTTAATTTTTCACTTCGCATTAATTAAACGAACACAATAATTCGCTGTTGCATCCCATGTGAAAAATGTAAAAAAAAAAATAAATCCAACATCCAGCAGATATATGACGTAAACCTGCCAACCATCACCACCTGTAGAGGTATCGGTGATCTGTGTCGTTTTTCTTGTGAATTTTCTACCTTTGGTCTGCACAATTATATGCACACATCTGTGAAAATATATTTAACAAAAGGGAAAATCGAGAAAAAGTATCTCAAAGCTTTGGCGCGTGTTTGGAGCGTATTACCATCTCCGAGTCATAGATACTTTTTATGGAAATTACCATCTTTCTGTGGAACCCTGGAAGATCATTATTCACCAGCGCTTGCATCTATCGTTTGTGCTCGACGACCCCCTGCGCTGCTGTGCCCACGCCTCTTGTGGTTTTGTTTGATGGCCGGTGGCTGGTGGTACTGGTATTGGTATTGGTACCTCTACCCCACTTGACAAGTGGTGTGACTATCTATACAGGTATACGGCCAGAGATACTTTCTTGTTGTTGTTCATGTGCATATCAATCTGGCAACAACGACAAATGTAGGTAACTTCTCGGCGGTGTGCGCTGGCTTATATATACCTGGCTAATATCAAGTTCAAGGTCAAAGTAAGAAAATATACTCGTTTCAATAATAAATGCAAGCGAATGTTATAATAAATAAGGTACACATGTACAAGAAGATACACAACTATACACTGCAATTAGTGTTGTTTGTTTTTGTTTTATTATTTTGCGCTTGGTTAAGTTGGCGGTTGCTTCTTCTCCTCTTCACGTTCAATAATTGCAATGCCGAGACACATGTTTGCTATAAAAGTAGCTGTGTACTTGTGTAATTGTGGAGTTGCCTTGCGTGATGGTAAATTAAAAGATTTTAGGTAATGAAGTTTAAAGCGATCGTTTAATTATTTTTTAATTGAACTATGGCGTCCTTAACATTTCAGCGGGTGACGTGATCTTGTGCCGATTGCACAAATACTGTCGGGTGATAGTGGGCGCAAGACGCTGTGCCCAAGTGCACAGTAAATCGGATGCGGAAACAGGAAGAAACATGGAAACGATTTGAGAAAAAAAAAAACATCTTCATTCCAGAGAAATCGCCATCAACCCTCTGGCTAGATCGTGTACTATAATGGGTGCACTGATTTACACGGAAATATTCAAAAGATATGGACAATAAGGAATTTCACAGAAGCACTCCGGTCCGGACGTGAATCATGCGCTAGCTTAGATGTGTTCTATAATTGCAAACTTCCTAGAAGCCGAAGATAAATGTGTATAGTACGCGATGCTTTATGGTCAGGTTTGCAATTACAACTTGGTGAGAGATTAACGAAGAGTTTCGCTTTGGGTTAATTGGATTTTGTCATTGTTTCGAGTGGGACATAGCTTGTTGTGTGATTTCCGATTGGGGCGATACGTGACATCGACGGCAGCTTTGTGTTTCCAATTTGTCACGGTGGAAATTTAACATATTTGTATTGGTCAGTCGGCATTGTTCAATGTGATACGTTATACATTGAAATAGTTTCTGTATAAAATTTCAATGGGACCTTTGTTGGTGGAAAAGGACCTCAGAGGCCGTAATAAGTAGTTGCTTATGCCAGACTGTGTTTCACTTTAACAGCGTCCGAAAAGACTGCAGCTATACGTAAACGCACACCAATGTGCACAATCACAGATTGTTGGTTGTTTTAAAGCAATATTCTTTTTAACCACAAGATACGGATATAGAATCACTATTTCTAACCTATTTGCATAGCCAGTTACAAGCGCACACCAATGTGCGCAATCCAAGAATCATTGGGGACGTTCAAGTATCTAGTTTAATAAGTTTGACAGCTGTCTGACAGTTGACGTTGAGTTGACGTTTATGAGAGACCGGCAAATATAGTCAACAAATTCGTGACTGAGTACTAAGTGGACGTTTCGGATATGTGGATGACGTAGGAAAAGTGACGTTCCCGACCAATCTTGTTTTTGCGTTCAGGTTACATCTTATTCAGACCAATCGAGTTCGCTTAAGATGATTAGATTCTTGAATGTGCCCATTATTTATAGCCAGTTGCAAGCGCACACCAATGTGCGCAATCAAAGAATCACTATTTCTGATTCTGTTTGATTTACATAGCCAGTTGCCAGTTACAAACATTTCTATACAGTTCAAGAATTTGCTTCCTAATTTACGCACATAATCTGTGGATTTTGTGCACACTATTTAATGCATTGTTCATTGAATTGGGAAGCTGTACCAAGGATCCTGTATGCAACATGGAAAATTAAGTATAAATAGGAAAAAATGAGGTGCGATAGTGAATTTACAGTGTGCGGAATAAATGTTTAACCAGTTGGTTGATTTTTTGCTCCCTGGTATAACAGAATGTAAAAGCTCATCTTTGGGTAGATTTGTCTGCGATGCGAAAGTAATAATAAACATTGGCTTTGTTTTGTTGGTTTGTTGTTTGTTCTCTGGTATAATTTGCTGCTTTTCATATTCTTAGTGATTTCGTAAGGAGAAGGTACCCCAAGCTTGCATCCGCCATTTTATCATCAAAAGAATATAAACGTCACTTCGTTAATATGTTTTTTGCTTTCGCACACGATCTGCAGGTAAATACGAATATTTCCCTAGTATAGTTTTGTTTACAATATTTAAGTTAGCTGTTTTTTGCCTTTAAAAATGATTGCTCTTTAATCTATACGTCAATCTACTGATGTTAAAATAGAATTTTATAATAGCGCACACAGTGTGTGCGATAAGAAATTGAAATAAGTCCCGGGAGGCAAGCGGGGAAATTAGTTAGAAAAAGCAAAGCAAACAGTAGAATGGGGTGTAAACGAATGGAAACGCAACGTCCTTGCGACAGTTCACAAGATACTCGTACTATGCACTGAAATTTGATCAGTGGAATTCAATTGCGCTCTGGAGTTTCTACAGTATAAATAGCGCATTGAATGAAAAGCGTCATATTCCTATTTTGATCAGGTTTTCATTGCTGTACTACGACGTAGAATTAGCACTCTTAAAGCACAATGATCTTAATGTTGCGACAATTTAAAAGAAACGGTTCGAAGGGACTACTTTTCTTTTTTGTGTGCGTTTGAGTTATTTATAAGGTTTTTTTTTCAATTTTTATCAGCACTGTCCACTATTCACTGTCTTCGTTTGTACACTAAAAATAACTATCAGCACTCAATTGTGAAGTTCCCACGCTTAGCCAATTCTATTACTCCCGACTTAATAACCTATATTATTCGATTGCTGCTTAGACCGAAATAGAGTGTAATTATATAATAAAACGTGACCGGGTATAGCACTTCTAGTTGCATTTAAATAACAAATCAGTTCATACATGGAATATGAATCATTTAAGGTGTAGATATAAAGTAGATAAATTAAAACCTTACTATTTTGTATTTACGAATATTTACTTTCTTTGTATTACTGGCGAGTGCTCATAGAACACCAAACCCAAAATGCTGGATGTTATTCATACATTTGCATGGCAATAATTGAACTACTAATAATTGGAAGTATTAAAAAACACTGCAATAATTCTCGTAATAATTTGGTTACCATTCCTCATATATCGCCCAACTGATGACATTTAAAACTCTGACGAAGTAACGCCCACTCAGACTCGCACGTGAGACGTCTAACATGAAATCGTCTATTTTACATATAACTTGTTTATTTCGTCAGTGAAATAAATGATTTTTGATGGAAATCAAACACAGATCCAAACCCACATCTCACCTTCACCAAAGAGTGGACCTAATTCTCAAAGCGAATCATTTTTTTGTTCGAAGCTATAAATTGGAGCAAACTATGAATTATAAAACCAAAATTCAATTCGTATACCTATCACCACCACTCCTAAGCATGCTTCAGTAGATAACCAGTAACGTTGTAACTCATTCTAAAAATAAAACCATCATCAAATCAACGTAGACTACTAGTACGTGTATTCCAAAATAGCATCCGCGTTTTTGTGATCGCGTCTAAACAACAGCAAAATAAAGCACACCCCATCACACGCATTCTATTTAAAACTTCAAACTAAAGTGGCACTTTTGTAATTTCTGTTGTCAATAATGGCAAAATGACACTGAGAATTCTGATTACAGTCGATTACAGCAAATCACATAATAGTTATTACAATCGCCACACACAAAAAGGGGAAAAGGGGGCCCATTTGTTGGACGCAAAAACAAATCTAACAAACAAGCGAAGCCTTGAAGTTGAAACTCGCTGCACTGATACAGGTCTCGTTAGATGCGGGAATAGAAAAATGATTATGCACATGTAGGTACTACAGAGTACAGAGCATGCGATTGCAAAATGATTTTATATTTATAATTCAAATTCAAATAAAACTCTTAACAGCCAAAGAAAATACCATGAATAGTTTTATTTGCGAAGAAAATTCAAATGAACTTACATCTCGCAGAGATAAGGCGTAACGAACGACGTACTTGCGAGTATTTGACGTTGGTAGTGATTGCCACAGTTGATAGTAGTTGTGGTACTTTATTTTGAGTTTGATGTGCGGAAAAAGTGCATTTTTTTTTGGCTAGGTTAAGGGTATGTTTGTCGATAATTACAAATGCTCCCATATTCACCTGTGCAACCCGAGATATGTAGGGAAAATTTTGATATATTGTGTAAAGCCGTGATAAGTTTTAACAATACGCACACAAGTGTGCGCTACCAATTGTGCGCGCACAAAATATATCTAAGGGCATTAAGATGCAGAGATACCTAAGCGCACTCGCATAGATGCAGCTTAGGTTGTATCGCACACAGAATGTGCGCGCTCTCGTTTATTCGAGTTACTTTTAATCGACATTCGACAGTCACATATTGATATTTCTCCCACGCTTTCATATAACATTTTCGAAAGAACCAAGTTATTCATCTGCCAGTGCTCCAAAATCTATAGTTTTTGCACTCAATGGTGTTTCACTCACTCTCCCGAGGTTCGCTTATAGCTTCATGAAGTCACTCAGAGCTCGAAGTCATTCGCCTGCTTGTGCGCAAATCGAAATATAATGAACTGCCTTTCGTTGCAAGCGCTCCCAGTTAGTCGGTCGAGAAATGCACGCTCCATTCGTTAGAATAAATATGAAACGTCAGCAGTCAAAGTGAGGGCCTATACTTAATTGCATAGCAATATCAGACAATTTTTATCCGAGGATCGATTTTCAAACAGGTCGTTTAGTAGTCCAACTTTAGGTGTATCCCTATCCATATCTCAATGCAACTTACTTTCTTTGAATGACGCTGCATTTAAGCCTCTTCCCCGCAATCCTTCTTTGCGGCAGACTCGTCAGTCCACCTTACGAGTACCTCCATCGAGACGGGTTCAAAGACACTGTACCCAAATTAGCATGTACTCCTTTATCGCATATTTCACAAAGGATCGCGATGACATAAATCCAACAAAGCACAATACTTCCAATCACTCTTCTCTGCCATTATCGCAGACAGTATCTACACGTATGGCAATCAAAATCCAGGCAATTTCCATTTAATATTCATCACTCATTCTTCTGCCAAAAATATTTGTAGCAAGAAGAAGAAAATACAAAAAAAACCAAAACTGGTCCCAAATGTTTACCCCGTGGCACCCCATGCCAATTTCACTGGATCTTCGATAAATTAATTATATGCGCCGTTGTCAGCGCCAATAATTGATGATACTGATACCATCTCCTTTGACAATTATCGAAAATTGCCGATTTTGACAGAGCGCAATATTTATCCGTCGCGATTCGATGACGTGCTTGCCGCTGACTAACACAGAAAGCCGCCCCGATTCTCATTAAAATATTAGTCACACCACCTCAGATTGCACATACTCAACATCACCTTTGAGTTTGAGTTGGAATTGGAAATTCGATATGCATGCCGCGGCTTGAAACACCGACTTTTCGGGGTAGACCTCAACCGAAACCTAGTAATCACAATCACAACAGCAATAGCAATGAATCAGAGAGAATCACATTGAAATTTTCTTTATCAAGGCTGCCATGTCAATTGTGATTAGTAATTGGCATAGTACGACTATTATTGCATGACATGCACACGGCGCGGCGCATAGGTTACGTGTATGTAATACCAGAAACCACGGTATGAAAATCTAGTATACTTTGGTTATGGTGCACACGTTCTGTCACTGCCAGTGCCACTTCATATTTGCATGTGGTCTGCGTACACGGCCTATGGTTAGTTGCACGCGCCTGCGCCGCCACCGTCACCACTACCTCTGCGCACTCTGATCCATACTAGTCCGATGTAGATACAAACTTATATAATCTCTCGCTGGCTGGTTTGCTTCTTTTTCCTTTGTAGTTTCAAGTTCAAATTCGATTTTTTTTTTTTTTTTTTTCGTTTATTGCTCGCGTGATGGAAACATTTAATTTTCCATCCACAGCAAGTGTGTGTCTTCGAAATATTTATGTGTGCGCAATCTGACAGTTGATGTAATTTTAGACGCGGCGGACGGAGTCGCGGCCCACACGGGGTAAATGTAAAATCGCGCTATTTGTATTCGTCGAGTGTAGAAAGAGGTAATTACGCTTTTCCACGGCACTTTTCAATGTCAGATTGTTAACTTTTTTCGTCGTCGTCGGCGATTTTTTTTTTGCTGCCTTTCCGATCGTTGCAAGGAAAAACAAACAGAAGCACACACATGATGATGGGAAAAATAACAAAAAGGAAAAAAAAACTTCAAATGAAAGATACATGAGTGACAGAAACTTTTGCCAGTGTATCACACTAATTCTATACAATTTGAGAAAATTTCAATTACAGATTGATGGGGAGAATAATCGTACACATATACAAACGGGTGAGGTTCTGTAGTAATTTCGTGTGCACGTATTTTTCTCTATGTATCTTTGCCTTGAATAAGATGGAGTAGTTGTCCTCCAATCATTCAGATACATTGCTGGCAATGGCAACTGTGCGGTGCGTTCTCATTCGAGCTGTTAAATGAAGAAGAACTATCTTCCTTATGGAAAATAATGTGTCTCCATTCGGCAAATGGAAAAAATGCTTCTACTCGTAGTCTATTATTTATGAACGAAATTATGAATGAATGGGAATGAACTTCCCCAGTGGAATTGCTGTCGAATATAATTGATATGAATCAGCAAGTTGCATTTTGGGAGAAGTTCACTTTGTTCCTAGATTTCATTCAGAGCGATGAGAGACTGAAGTTGGAGGCCAACTGATTCGTTGTCAAATAATCCTTTGATGGAGTGGGTCAGAGGTCTTTCTTGTTCTGTATTTTTTCTTGGACCACATTTTATGCCGAAACACTGCTCCGTGTAAGACTCGGTATAGAAAAACGAAACGAAAACCACTTTTAAAATCTTGCATTTTAAACTGAAACACTGCTCCGAGTAAGACTCAATGGCTGTGTGTGAAAAACGAAACGAAAACAACTTTTACGTTTCTGAAAACGAAAAAAAAAATCTTCCATTTTATGCTGAAGCACTGCTCTCAATAAGACTCAAGGGCTGGGTGTATAAAACGAAACGAACAAAATCATGCAAAAACGAAAATATTCTTGCTCTTGTACTCTTCCTCTTGCAAACTTTTATTTTAAATTGAAATCTTTTAGCAGCAGCAACTGCGTTGTTATCCTATCGCAGTATATGTTTCGTTTTCAAAGTTACATGAAGTAGAAATTCAATCGAAAACGATTTAAGGTATATGAGATGACCCATGTAGGTATCTTCTCTCGGATCCGATTTCAAGACGAGTGTCTTTTTGGTGGGTCCGAGTCTATTATTTTGGTCTTTTATTGGGATAACTGCTAAGCTTATCCGAAAACGCCGATAAAACTTTGCTAATGGTAGTAAAGTATTTCAGTAAAACTAGTTTATGACAAGTGGGTTAGTAATTTTGTTATTTGAGAGTTAGCATAGGAAAGGTTTTGGTCCTTAATTGACTACTGAAGTCTTTTTAATTTTCTTTTTTTTTGTGGAACGGCTTCAGTTGTAACTGAGTGGAACGATAGGAGCCCGTGAACTGATAAGAAAAGCACTATACATCCACTATATCGGAGTATAATTCATTGAAAACATAAACACATTTTAAAACGTCTCAAAACGTGTGCGGTTTAAAAAAAAGTTGCAAGCAGCATACTTATTTCCAGATGTGGAAGTAAATCTTTGTCGAAATGGTTACGCAGAATCGGTTCTATTGGTTGAGTTACTCGTCAAATATTTGTTGTTCCTTATTTTTCAGTTTTTTCTACTTCGAGGTCAGTAAACTCAAAAGTCAAAAGTCTACAACCTCACTGACCAACTCAAGCAACTTGAAATGTTCCTACGAAACACATCCTCAGTCTGGATGGGTAAATATTTAAAAATTGGCCTCCATTTGCTTAGTAGGCCCACCTTTAAGTAGAAATAGCGCCCAACGAAATGCCCTTCTGCAATACACACTTAGAAGGAAGATTGTTAATTAAGTAAGTCAAAATGTATTTTTTATCGTTACGTGACCATCATGGACTTCAACATCAGCTTCAAGGTCCACCAACCAACAGATGGTCCAAAATGTTCCAAGTTCGCGTTCGATTTCGTCTCTCTCCCAAGTTTGGTAGTTGTATCCAAAATCGAAAGCAAATGTCAAATAACGAAATCCATCGAATCTCCAGCAGACCGCAAAATATGCCCACAATCCATTTCAACCAATCCGCCCAATATTTCCGATCGGATGGTGGCATCTTTGCAATCCCCACTTGTTACAGCTTAAGTCGAAAAATTGCACAACTCGGTTATGTTTATTTTCGCAAAAGGGCTTGTTTGTATTCAGCAAGATGTCTTCTGGTGGCGATGATAAACTGCTGTTCCACCTGCAGATGCGCAATAAGTGTAACAACACTTTAGATAGGTATCCAGTCATGTGAGAGTATCCAAGTAGGTACAACCGCGTTGATGATGATGCTGCATGGCATCGCTGAGAGGATTTTTATTTTCAGTTGAAATGTGTTTTGTTCAGTTTTATTTGTTTGTCGCGCCCCATGAGATTCTCGTCTTGTTTGTATTGCTTTGTGGGATTTTCTTCGGTTTTTTCCTACTCGAGCTTCTCAGCTTACTGCGACTGCTGGTTGCTGCTTTTGGATTATGTAATGTTCGGTCGGTTGGTCGGTTGGTGGTTTTCATGGTCACAGCCAATGGAAGCAATTATACTTTATCGTCGTCGTTGTTGTCATGGTGGTGGTCAGCGCCTGTAATATGTATCTCAGAGTGCGAGCGCAGATAAACCCAGATAAACACATCTTTTTAGCAGAATTTTTTTTTGTTGTTCCCAACGAGCAACGATGCTGTGGCTTTTTTTTTTGCCTTCATTTGTGTTGCTAATTTCCACAGTGTGACAGCTGAACAAATTACATGCACTTGAGTTGGTCGTTTTTGGTTATTGGCGGTTTTCTCTTATTGTAACGCTCTCATGAAAGGGGTATCTACCAGGCAGGGACTTTGCAATCTTAATGTGTGATGATGAGGACGATGTGAGGTGGACATATTCCTGGTGCCACTTTTGGAGCAGAGACTCTGTTCTTTAGTAAAGTGAGCTGTACGTAGGACTTGACAGGGAAAAATATCAATGCCTAACTAACGTTCTAAACGTGTCAGCAACCATCGAATCAAAAGAGTTTGAAACACTTCAAATTACGTCATCGATCCACTGTGACGATGCTGGTGCCCAGGCCATCACAAGTGGCACTGTTTTGTTGTCTATAAAAAAAAACATTACTAATCTGTCCCTTAACATTGACGTACACTTTACTGCTGTGGTTTTCCCTTTATCAGGAACAGATACATAGTGATTTTAGTGATTAAGTGAGTTTGCTCCATCCAGCTTGTCATATTTCTCAGGACTTTTCATGACAAAAGTCAGATGACTGAGAAAATACTGGTCGGTTGCAGTGTTGTTAGGACTCTTTCTTCGCGAAGCGTAGTCGTTTTTAGGGTTCCGTACCCAAAGGAAAAAAACGGAACCTTATTAGTTTCACTCGGATGTCTCTCCGTCTGTCTGTCCAACTGTCTGTATGTCCGAACCCATTAAGCCAATTTTTTTCCATTTATTTCCCATTTCACAGTACATCCTTTAAAAATCCCTCGATATTTTTGGGGAGAAATTAAAATTTGTATTACACAGACGAAAAATAATATTAAATTAACCTTTAGTATTTAAATCGCAGATTGTTAACATTACTATAACTATTTTTTGTCTATTATTTGGTTAAGATCGATGATCTGCATTGTTATGAGTCTACTGGTCACATGTTAGCCCATGAGGACTCCCTCCCAAGGTCCGCAATGTGCATTTAATCTACAACGAGTGTCGCCACGATGCTAAAAAAAAGTTTGGTTTCATAACGAATTCAGATAAGAATAAGAATTTCAATGCGCAGATAAAAGCGTGGGTGGCTATACGAGTTACCCCGGAGCGTTTTCGATGATAAGTTAAATGAATCATCACAGTCTTATGGTCATGGTTTTTAATAGTGTTCTAAACATAGCGCACGTAATTTTTCTTATGGAATTGTGGAAATATAAAGTTAAATTAGCATTTTTGTGCAAAGAATTTTATATTATGTACATCTGGCAAGGTTCGCATTGCGTTGAAAATGAGAAAAAGCTGAAAACAATGACGATTCGGGAGAGTGAGTAATAGCGTCTATCAGAAATGGACCTGCTGTTACATAAAAAAATGTTTCAAAATACCAAACATTCGCATTCGTATTGAAACATTGTAATAACACGTGTAATAGAATGGATGTAGGGTGTAACGTGGTCTTTTGTGCAGCACTTCTATTAAATTAGTATACACCCGATACAGTTACCTGACAGCGTCGGAAAGTAGGAACTCGGTACCAAAGAAGAGCTCGTAGTCGGTTTTATTGAAATAATGTAACAGAGTAGAGTGTAACTTATTGAACAACACAATATTGCTCTTATATTAATAGAAAGCTTGTTACACCTCTTTGCTAAATTTGAACAACATAAAAATCAGTTGAAATGTGAAATGATGGTCAAAAATTTGCCAAATCAAAGGCGGTTTCTAATCTTTGTACCCCATAGGGGTTATATTTATATATTGTATTATTTGTACGGCTCTCAGATAGAAATAAATATTAACAGACTCCTTTCGAATTAGGCGGTGGAAAAACTTTGAAACGTGTTTTTTTAGTTACAAGGAAACAGGCTAAGCGTGGTCATCACCTGGCATCCCACTTGGCAATCTTATTTAGCCATAACTACCCTTGGGACGGAAACTTTGAATGAGAGCCTCCCAAACTACCAATCAGACATCGGCGCGACTTAAAATAAAATTGCTTCTTGTTAGATGGCTTTCGGGCTGTTTGAGCCAATTAATATGTGTTCAATATGCTCGAAAACCTTAAACGCCATTCTTCAACTTAAGGTACATAAGTGCTCAATAAAACTATCGACAGACACTTTTACCGAACCACACAGGAGCAATAAGCCTGAAAGTATACAAGCATTTGCGATCAAGTGGTATAACCAAGTTTTTTTGATGAATGTGCCACTAGTCTGACTGTTGTGCGACTTAAGCTGCAGTTTTTTGAGACACATTTTTTTTTTTTTTTGTTTTTTCTATTATGGCTATAGTTGGAAAAGTCGTTACGTAAATTTTTTTAAATGCTCTTATTTCGATATAAAACGTAACGCAGTTGCCCATCAAAAGACTATTATAGTGTTTAGCGAGCTATGGCTTGTTAAATATTGTGCAAAAGTTATAAATTTGCAGAATAGCTTCAGATGTGAAATTTGCTATCTCTCGCTGGCCCTTTTTCTTGCGATTTTTCGAAATTCTGATAACCCACTGCTATTTGAATGAATTAATTTTATAAGACAGGACCACAAAAACAACGTAATATATAAATTTAAAATATATAAATTTCCGCTAAGGTTTGAAATTGATTATTCTTCCCAACTCATCCCTGTCTGGGTATTTTGAGTCGAGTTTTTTTTTTTTTTTGTTAACGCCTATTATGCGCAATACGCCTTTGGAGGCGTTTTGATCGCAAACGGCTCTAAGGATTTCAGCCAAAATTTATAATCTAGCTTATGTTGGTGAGGTTACAATGACTGCATGCCCAGTTTTTGGCTAAAAATTCGAATAACTTTACTTTTGAAATTTCGACATATCTCGAAAACGGTCCATACGATTGTAACAATAATTCATTTCAAAGGTAATGTGGTCATTTATAACTTCATAGAAATTTCAGTTTCTTTATATTATCGTACAATGGATTTTTGAAAATCGTATTTTTTTTTAAAATGTAGTTTTGTTTAGTTAATCTGAAAACGACAATAACGATTTTGACCAAAATGCAAACTTAGAGTCAAATTGATGTTTTCAGAATTATTGTGTCCTTAGTTTTCAATTCGAACCACCGAAAACGCTAGGTTTAATAGCTGCTCATATCTCGAAAACCCCATCTTTGATTTCGATAAAACTTTAAAAACAAAGTATTGTAACCATATCCCAAACAATGACTTTTAATCGGTTTTAATCTAAATAGTTAAGCAATAGTATTTTTCAAACTAAACATTTCAATATTTGGTACTGTTTTGTCTGCCAAATTTTACTAAAAACAGCTGTAACGCACACATTTAGGATAGTAAAATAACACTAATTGAGATCCCTTACTTTTAAAATCTCACGTCCTTATTTGATAATATATACTGCCATATCAGATGAATAACGCAAACTTGATTTTTTTTAACACTATTCCTTTTTCTGTATTAGGTATTACTTTTGTCTAGCATTGCTTACCTACCCATCAGCATTGTTCTCCCTGCTCTACCTACCCGTTTACCTAACCTACCTGTTCCTAGTAAAATAAGAAAACAAGCAATCAAACTTTTGATCAACGAGAAAGTTTCATTCAACCCAGTCATACATTTTATTTTCTGTCCTTGCTGTATTTATGAATAGGTATTTCACTTTTCTCTCTGAAGGCGCAGTGGCTTAGTGGTTAGTGTGTTGGACTACTAAGCGAGGGGTTCAGGTTCGAATCCCGCAAAAACCCAAATTCCAACTCAGGGTTTTTTTCACTGCGCCACCTCTCGCGAACGTCTGACAAACATCCGAGAGTATAACTGTCATGAAAGAGCTTCTCAATTAGCCGTTTGGAATCGGCATAAAATTGTAGATCCCTTCCATTCGTTCCAAAAATGAAAACTCACACAAAACGAATGGTTGTGAGAAGCTAGGCCTAGGGACCTGTTGCGCCAAAAATTATTATTATTATTATTTCACTTTTCTCAACTGATTTTTTTTTCTTTTCTTTAATTTCCTTACCCACGCTTTTGTCAAATTTAAAATATTCGTCTTCCTTAATTCATATATCTTTGGGCGGATCTTCCTTCTCAACTTGGTAGTAAAAAAGACTTCCCGATAAATTAATATACTCCAATTTTTATTTTTAACCCCGTTCGCCATGACTATAACCAAATGAACGCCCCAATTCCGTCTCATCCTCAATCATTTCTCCTCCTCATACCCATCTCATGTTGTTAAGCTTACATTTGACAATAGTCTATTCATTTCAGTGCGATCTTGTGGCGACAGTGCTTTTTTTCGACTGCATCCCACAAGAGACCATCCTCAGACCCATACTTTTCACTATGCACACAATTCATTTCTCACTACACAAACACACACCCAAACAGGTATTCGATGTTGACGTTGTAAATATTTCAACCTCCACCTTGTTGCAATTAAACGATCGACATCTAGACGGCATGATCAATCTGTGTATAGCTTATTGATCTCACCTCTGAAAATGTATAAATATATCTATCTAATCGCACGATGTGCAGTGCGGAATACATCTGTTTTTGCTTATATTTGTAATTTTTCTCCCGCAAAGCATCGTTTTCTTCTCTCTGATGCTAATTAAAACAACAACCACTTGTCACTCAAGTGCCACTCTGGATTGCTTTCAATTAAACGCAAGAAAATGTATGTAAGTGTAATTGTGTGTGAGTGAGTATACTTCCCCCAATGTAGTTTATGGCTCGGTGCATCTTTAGTGTGTGACTAGGTCAAACTCGTTGGATACCAAACAAATGAGACGACGGACGGCTGGTGGCGGCAAATGCTCGGGCTAATCGCTTTTCAAAAAATATTAATAACACTCGACTCAATCCAGATGCGGTAATTTCAGTTGAGTTTGTCATTCCCGACTCGACTCAGTGTAGAAGGTGCATTATAGTGTTTAGGGTGAGGTAAAGTCCAAAGGCTGGCAATGGACTTTCAGCTAACAAAACAACTTGTATGCTAATCTCTGATGTGGTCTGAGCTATGTGAGTCTTCAAGATCGCGCATCTTGCATCCCATACACAAGTGCGGCTGCATTTCTGGGAAAGATCTCGTCGGTTGTTTTCTAATTAAAGCGCGGATAGTTGGTGGTTAATTTATTGGAAAACAATCCACAGGTACCATCCATCGGTATCCATATGTATATAGACGAAGTGCACTTGAAATTCCATCCGAGTGCGCACGGGATAGTTCGGATGACGCACTGCAAATGAGTTTAATTGAAATTAGAGTCACAAACGCAACAGCTCGCAGCCGACCAATTCTATATGGAGTGCATTTAAATGGACGACGGTGGTATCGGTACATGGACGATGGTTATGCCATGTTCATCCATGCGGGAGGAAGCGTTGTGGCTGTGAGATGTCGCATTGTTGTATAATTTCAATAGAATTTGCATTATTATTCAATTGCATGTTAATCGCATTAGGGTGGTGGCTTCAGCATCAGGTTTAGCCAAGCAAAAGCATTAATAGTAGTCGTCTCGTCATCTCTTCGTGCGAGAAGTGTTCAAGTGAGAAACGACTGCCGACTGACTTTGGTTAGATTATTGTTTTATTTTTATTGATGAAGGCCGCCGCTTGATTCGGAGGAACGGCTTCCTGTTTAGGGTGGGAAATTCTATGGACTTGCTGCCAATATGGACGACTAATAAGTAATCGATTGGAAAATGAAACTATAAGTGGCATGATGCATGTCTTGGAGCTGTGAGCCGTTGGAAAGGAGAAGAGTGTTGTACGGATGGCGTTTATGAAGTCAATAGAGACGCGTCTGTCTAGACTACCGGCGGCGATATTTGCATACACTTTGAGTGTCCATGACTGAGTCACGACAAATAGTCGTAAACCACCGATGGCAGGTTTCGCGCATGTAAGGCTATTCAAATGGTAAATGCATATGAGTTGTATGAAGATGTCACAGAGTCACAGATCCTGATAGTATCACTCGTCAAGTTTGGAGCTTGTGCGCAATATTTTTTTATGTCATCACTTCATTTTCCAGGGCTTATCGGTTATCGGGCGGACTTACCATTGCAAAGAATGCACGAAAGTGCTCAAAAATAAACGGTACGATCATATTTTTTGATAAATTCAAAGGCCAGAGTTCGACACATAAAGGCATTCTGCAGGTCAACGTTAGCCTCTTTCCAGATGACTTCCCAGTTGAACTTAACTTAATAAGCACTGGACAATTTCACGGCTAACATCAGATGGAAGAGGTTCACAACAGTTTTTTAGTGTTCTCTAAATATTTGCTTGAAGTCGAGCAAATGTTTTAAAAGATCAGCTTAGGCTATACCTACACATTAAATTACTCTAAAGGTGAATGGATCAAGAAAAAATATAATTTTTGGACCGTTCATATCGCACAGAGTTTACGAAGGTCCAAATCCAAATCTTTAAGTTAGTAAAAAGGAACAACCTAACTCGCCTAAGCAATGAATGGCATGTCGGCCCCTTGATCCATTGTGTCAATGTGACAGCGATTGCAGTCAAAACCATTGTAATATTTTGTTCTTTTAATAAGAACTTTGAAAGCCTTGTACGCGCTAAAGAATTCCGGACCCATTAGTTGTTGACACTCCAATCACATGAATTCCTTTTTGATCCCAGCGATTTCTGAATTTCAACTCTCAGGTCTTAGCTTCTGTTCGCAATTTGCATTTTAAAACAGTGTTAACATTGGCGTGAGCACGTTCGCTATTTTCAAGGCCTATACATCAGATTAAAGGAATCATAAAAGATAAATTTAGTTTTACGTCGATAGACGTCTCCGCTCTCTTTCATTATCCTGGATATTAATTTCTCCCAAAATTATAATGTTTAAATGTTCCTGTTCGTCATTCGTTGTGTGATTTATTTACTCTCCATAAACATGTCTTTCTGATTTCGCAAACATTTCGCTATCTATTTGCAGACCCTATTTATTTTCGTAT
The DNA here is from genome assembly GCA_949126925.1 of Cheilosia vernalis. Taxonomy (NCBI): domain Eukaryota; kingdom Metazoa; phylum Arthropoda; class Insecta; order Diptera; family Syrphidae; genus Cheilosia; species Cheilosia vernalis. The sequence goes on from OX421362.1 coordinate 7,588,894, forward strand.
TTGTTGCTAGACCGTTCTTGCCGTGGGGTCGTTGTTGGCATGCAAGCTCCCTTTTTTAGCTCGTCGGTGGGTATGAGACTTGACCCTTGGTCCGTACAACAAAAAAAAAAACATTCCAGTCTTTCGCGCCGAGGCAGCGATGCCAGATGTGGGGATTTTTCCCCATTTTTGGTAATTTTTCACTAAATGGGGAAAATGGGGAAAAGAGCTAATAAACGAAATACACGCATGTTTATTAATCCTGCAAAATTTTAAAAAGAAACTCCTGTAGTTATCTTTCAAATAAAAACATCACCGCGTTCCAAGAAACTAAGCGACTTAGCTTTAAACGCATTTCGAACTGAACACCACCTTTAATCACATGTGTCATTTTTACATTGACTTCACTAATTGCAACCCTTTTGCAAATTCAATGTCAGCTGTGAAGTTCCTTCCCTTTTCTCATTTTGACCAGAGTCAAATTAACTGCTTTTTAAGGTTCCGTACCCAAAGGGAAAAAACGTAACCTTATTAGTTTCGCTCGGATGTCTCTCCGTCTGTCTGTCTGTCTGTCTGTCTGTCTGTCTGTCCGAACCCACTAAGCCAATTTTGTTACCAGGTCTATCTCAAGAACCGATTGACATAGGAGGCTTAAATTTACACACAACATCCGGTATAACCTCTAGTTAAACGACAAATACCAATGGAAGGAATACATCGATTGGTTTTGGATTAATTAGTAATCTGGTGAAAAAAATATTTTCATTTGCCCAAAAAACGGTTTATTTCTTGATTCACAAAAAAATACATAAATTCCTTTTTTGTAGATCATGTTCTTATCTATATATGTGCTGAATACTGTTTTGCCGAAAAGTTAATAGTTTACAAGATACTTTCAAAAAAGATAATTTTACCATGTAAAATACGTTGCTCTCATAAGTTTTAATCTCTACTACGCAGTTGTGCACAATTGACCCCATCAAAGACAGAACCCCACCAGGGTTCCCGCCTGCTAATTTCGTTGGGGAATATAATACATTTTTTGGGGAGTACAGAACAAAATAAAAGTAATATATTTTTAGTCAATAGTTTTTAATTGGGACAGGTCGCATACAGAATGGAAAATAGGCGTGGGTTGGGTACTAGGTAATAATTAGAAAATGAGATTCATGTGCGAGTAATTTTTGAGAGTAAAAATATTAAGTAATTAAATTAAACTAAATTGTGATGAATTCATGAAGAGGGGAAAGATTGAATGATATATATTTCAAATAATATCTGATGTGTTGGACTTTAGCCAAATACGGAACCTTCGGTGCGCGAGTGACACTCGCACTTGGCCGGTTTTTTATATTTTCTCGCCATTTTTCTCTTTTACGAGACTCAAAGTCTACTCATTTGTCGACGTTTAACAATGTTGTAGCACCCTCGACACCAACCCTGCTGTGACAGCTGATTTTTTTGACAATCGTTTTGAGCGTCAGTTGTCATTTATTACACGTAGGGCTAAGTGGAGAATGCAAGATTATGTTATAGGTAATTCGAAATTATGTATTTTCTTTCGTAACACATTCGCTTCGAACATATTTTGAGAGACCCATTCTTTTTTGTAATACCTCCCTGCCAAGTTTCGCGTCAGTGTGTTTTATCCAGTTTTGATCGTGTGATTGAAACGTTCAATGGAGCACACGCACCTTGTAACTATTTGCTTTATTCTTTTTGTCATTATTATTATTTACTTCCCGTCCTTCTCGTTATTTTACAAAATCAATTCACATAACAATACGAAGGCCGGCGAGCTGCCGAAAATCACGAACACATCCCTATGCCGCTGTCTAGTTGAACTAAACTTGACCATGAACCAAATTAGAACAAGCTGTCTATATCGCGTTGTTTGTCAAAACGAACAGAACAGTAGCTTTTCTTAAAGGGCGATAGAACAGACAACATTATATATATAAAGATGCGGGGCCATATCAATTACACCCAACACAGATTGATAGTTTGGCTTATCATCTGTCAACTGTCATTGCGATGCATTGCAAATCGCTTGTCAAACATTTTAAAGTCATACATTACCTTCCTAGACCAAATTAAAAGACACGTATACATAGATATAGTAAAATCTTTAATTCGAGTTGCGTATAGAAATTATTATCTGTCATGCATAAAAACGCTATGTAAAGTTATTTAGTTTGTGGTGCCTATAGCAGCCACCGCTAACAATAATGTCAAACAAGTAAACCACCGACAAGCGCCATTCGAACATGGTGTTCCGCTGACCACTGTGTACACTTTGGTGGTTTTGAAAATCATTGGCAATACTAGGTGTACAACAACTACTATTCCACATGAATGACAACCGTAGAGGTCATCGTGACCACTGTATGCCCATGCTGGTATGGTATACATCCAATTACAAACGATGACCTATTTTGGGAAGTCGATGGACTTGCACTTGGAATTCTATGTGTATATCTAGCGTAGAGAGGTGCGAATTGATAAAGAAAACGAAATTGGAAGCATATTACCAAAGGCGTGATATGAACACATTTGTTTTTATTATTCTGTCATGACTTTTAACGAATGTATTCGTAAATCGGAATCGGTTTCGTATTGGGTAAGTTTAAGAGTGAAGCCTGTCAGATTTTACTTAATGGTGATTTCTATGATATTTGAAAGAACTCATGCAAATTTGGTCGGCAGAAAATTTGTTTCAACCTCAACCCTCAATTGGATAAAGTGATTCAATCGAAACCAAATTCATAGGGGCTCTGCTTAGTTGGAAACACGGGCGGACAAACTGCACTTGCTGAAAGGTGATATAATTTAGTGTTCAACTTTTAAATCAGCGTAGGTACTGATGTGCGTTTAACGTACATAATTAACAAATGCAATAAGGTTTCTTGTGGAATGTGCGCAATCATATGAGTATGCTCTTGTGCTTTAATTTAAAGTAGATCGCAAAAATTTGTCCTCTCAAGTCTAGACATAGACATAGTACATTTTATTCCCATAATATATTACTTGTAAACAATTTTGGTAAGTGAAATTTTTATTAAGAGAGGCATGTGCGAATATTAACTAGTTGTGCGATAAATAATTCAATGTGCGCTTAGAACTGATAGCAAATACTAACAGCCGTATTTATAAGATTCTCTTATGACGGCTCTACGATGTTGTTTAGTTACGTATGGCGTAAGGATTTACGCAGCCTCTACTTGGCTCTCCTAAGATTGTTATTTATAAACATTATTTTCTCGGTAACTTTACTAATTGAGGTTTGTGTCTAAAAAAGTAAAAACTTCGATAAACTATTGCAGAAGACACTGAAATCTATTACTTTTTGCTCTGAAACCGACATCAGCTTAATAGTAACAGTGACGGCTCCATTTAAAAGAAGTGCACGTGTGCGTTTCCACAACACGTCCTGTGAAGCCGCAAAATTTTATCGTGTACTGTTTAGAAAAGATCAGAATCTGAAAAGAACTTGGTTCAGTTTTCTTCAACAAATCTAATATATAAAATTCTCGTGTCACGGGGTGCGTAATTGAACTCCTCCGAAACGGCTCGACCGATTTTCGTGAATCTTTGCAAGGATATCGGCTAGGGTGGAGAATCGAACAACATCTATTTTTCATTCCCCTAAATGTTAAGGGTGGTCCACCCTTAAATTTTTTTTTTTTATGTATGGGGAAATGCACTTTGAAAAAAAATAAACGGGGTGGAAATCGAGTAGTGATACTTCATATACAAAAAAAAAAAAAATTTAATTTTAATGCCAATTGTTGTTGTCAATTATTTTAATTATTTTGCAAGCAAATTGTTGTTGCAAACAATTTTGAAATTTCTTTTTTTAAATACACCTAATAAGATTGCTTATGTTTACTATGTCACATTAAGTAGCTTTTTGAAATGTATCAGATACTTCGATTTGTTTGATGGTGTTTGAATGCATCATTTTTGTTTGCCAAATATTTTCAGGATCCTTGCATTATTATGAGAGTGAGTAAGTTGAAATGTTTAAGATGATGATGATGATAGGCAACACAGGAGTTGTTGAGCGTTATGAGTTTTTACGCACATAACTCGAAAGAGGATGGTTAGTTTTTAAAGATTTTTAGCTTTATAGTTTCGATTGGGCCCAAGGAAGGCCATAAGCTATTGTTGTTGTCAATTATTTTAATTATTTTCTAAGCAAATTGTTGTTGTCAAAAATTATGATTTTTTTTCAGCATGTGTGAGTAAGAAGTAGGTATCTAAGTTGAAATGTAGGGCTGAGTGAGATGACGTACGTGGACAATGATGATAGTTGATAGACAACAGGACAGGAGCTGTTGAGCGTTTTGAGTTTTCACGTAGGGGTTGTTACAAAAAATGAACGAGTAACAATCGTGGTACTCTCCTGATTCGTGAGTAGGGTCATGGGGAGGGCAGCTCAAAGGTACCATAACCCCTTCGGTACCGGTGTGGAGAGAGAAGGGAGAAGGCTTACCAACCAAGTTGATAGGTGTGGTTAGTTTTCTTCTTGGCTGTTAAAGTTACAAATATTTCGTTTAGAGTTAATCCTTTCCCTATTTCCTTCCTATCCCTTTAATACTCTCAATTTTAAAATTTTCCCATTTATTTATCACGTTCACGTGTAATCCAAAATAGCCAGAAATTACATCTTTGCTATTGGCCGGGCAAAATGCAATACATCGTCATTATTAAAAAAATCAAAAACATCGACACTGACATTGACAATCGTTGGGTGGTATGCCCTATTCACCTCTACTGAGCAAAATATTCCAAGCTCATATTAATGTAGAATTGTAGAGTTTTGTAGTTCAGTGAAGAGCATCAAATATATTTGCAAGTATGTGAATAAAGGCAGTGATATGGCGGTATTTCGAGTTGAAAATACCAATGTAAATTGAAGTACATCAGCTCCAATGAAGCTCTTTGACGTATCTTTGGTTTTCCAATTCATGAACGGGATCCAACCGTTATTCATTTAGCCGTCCATCTTGAAAACGGTCGGCGCGTATATGTCACGAGTCACGACCGCTATAAATTCATCAAAAACTACACTCACCGAATTTTATGTAATCGTGCGAATGCTTTTGGTGCCTTTGCACGGACATTATTCTACTCAGAAGTACCACACTATTTCACATGGACTTAAACAGAATAATGGACACGCAAACAAAGTAGAAATGCGTTACTATTTAGCAAGACTTAAAAGTTAAAATTCTTTTGGACCCGATAGGTGGCGATGTCGTCGAAATCGGATGGGTATGGTTGATTCCTGTTTAAAATATAGGATAGTTTTGGACCCTAAAAGGTGCCAATTTACAAAAGAGTAGAGGTATAGGAAAACAGGTTGTGGCACCTCCCATTAAAAAATAAAAATGAAATTTAAACGCTATTTATAAAGTTGTATAATTAAAACACGAAAGGCACTGGCAAGTCCGGATGGCAACAGCATTTGTGCACTCAAAACTCTGGAACGGATTGTTAGATTTTTACGATTTTGGGCTTAATGGATTCGTAAGGACTATGCTGCTTTTTGTTCTTAAAACAAAATTAAGGATTCGGGACATTATTTAAAACGTTTAGTTTTTTTTAATTCTTTGATAGTTCCGGGTGAAATTGGAAGTCCAAATGTCATGCAAGCAAAAGATTTTGAGGGAAAATTCAAAACAAAAAACATTGTCATTTTGCTTATTCAAAACGATTTGCCATTCGTATTTAAGTGTCTTCAATTTCCCAGCATATGCATTGTGCATGCTCGGAATTATTATTTTCATTATTAACGAATTTGGGCGGTACGAAGTTCGCCGGGTCAGCTAGTATTATTATAAATTTTTGATTAAATTAAATTAAATTAAATAAATATACATATCTACTATTATAATGATGTGCGTTATGAAAAATATTGAGTTGTTATTTGTGCGCAAAGAAATATTCTCCTCCGTGCTGGTAGCCGAGCTGTTTATTATTATTCACCATTTCGAAAAGGGGCCTTTTGTTTTGTTACACACGACAAAACAAAAGTCCCCATCCCCGATTGGGTGACATCTCAATCTTGTCTTTCATCCCTTCATGTCAGAAGTGATAATTTTTGCTTGCGGTCTCTTAGGTGGTTGGCAGCATTCTTTCGCTGTAATCATCCACAATGTCGTAGTCATCAACTTTTCCCCCATCTGTGTGTGTCATCATCAATCATAATTACGTAGGTCACAGTATGGTTTTCTGAAAAAGTTTCACTCACCATACGGTCTTTGTCATCTATCTATGGCTCACTTATCATGGACCTAAAGTACTCGTAATTCTATCGAATTAAATAATCCTACGGAAAAACCATATCTATAGTTGGGCACTTCTTAAGGTTATGACAGGATAGGAGACGACATAGAAATGTAGGTTCCAAAATTACAGAGCAATCTCTGTCATCTGAATAGTTACAGAAAGTAGCATATTGCATAGTCCGTGAGTTGAAGCAAAAGTGCGTGCAAGTACAACACACAGCAACACAGAGACGACTATATAATGGAAAAGTGGTCACATAATGAAAAGGAAAATACGAGAAAGAAAGCAAAAAAAACAGAAAAAGTGGAAGCGAACAACTAACGAAGAACCTCTTCTACACATGACTCCGTTATAAGCACTTAGACGCGAATACAAACCACATTATTATCATCTCTCTGCGCACACATAGAACCGTAAGAACCTAAATAGAATGCAAAACCCAACTCGACCAACTACACTAAACAGCACACAAGAAAGACACAACCCAGTGGCAGCAGAAGTAAGGCCACAAAGAGTGCGAGGCCGAGGATGACTATGACTAAAGGCGCTAGGCGGTGGTGCAGAAAGGGGTATGTACAGAAACAGAATGCCATAGCCATTACGTTTCTTGTACGCCGAGGCCATCATCATACTCACCACGGCATACACCATGCCGAGCCGATGCCCAACGGATGGCAGTAGATCTGTCATTCTTTTCACGTGTATGCTTGGTGTGCTGTGCTGCTGCCTACAGCCAGATGAAAGGAGGGACACCGAATGGAATTAATTTCACTTTCAATTTCGTTTTGAAAATATTCGTTCTCCTTCTCTTCTCCACCAACCAGTTGTCTGTCAGATTGTTTCTTGTTTGCTCGTGGATTTTCTGTTCTTTTTATATGCTGTTTTGTCATGTAGGCAGCGATATGGAGGTTGGAAAACTACGTTTATACTGATCACTTCTTTGGCACTGCATTGCTCGTTACCATGCTACCATACCACCATCACCATGGCTTATGTCAGATGGAAGGAATGCAACTGGGAGACTACACGAAATTGCTTATTGGATGGGTCGCACCCTATCGGAGACTATCCGCGATACTAATAATCATTTTTAGTGTCCAGGTTAAGTTTTTCGAACTCACAATGGCGAAATTTTCCATACAAAATTGCATATTGTGACCTAGGAAATATTTAATCTGGACACTAAAAATGATTATTAGTACCGCGGTATATGTCTAGTCTACTGACAATGCGAAAACGGTTTGGTGTTCATTTTGCGAAAGCTGCCTAATACGCTTTTCACCACCAAGCCCAAAAAAGTGTTTTCCTCGAATGCATTCACACCGACCACCAACTCGTTTTCGTTTGACGTTTCAATCAGCTGTGAGACACTAGTCGTTAAACTTCGGTGCTAACTCTTTTGGTTACAAATTTCGATCGCATTAATTAATAAGCAAAATGAATTTAGTGCAGTGCATTTCAAAATAATATTAGCCCATCAATTATTTGTGGAAAATGATTTCAAGTTCAGAGTTGTAACATTTGTTGGGTCAGCCATTTTGCGGAATTTGCTGAAACCTTTTGCAATAGGTGTGTTTGTTTCAACAACTCAACGATTGGAAGTCGCTTTCGTGGTGTTTTCGTGGAAAACGAGTTTAAACTACTCGTTTTGAAAACTGAAATATGTATGGGAAAATTTCTGTTTTCGTAGAAGTTTTCGAGAGTTTTCGTGAAAAACCGGTTTTTGGCTAAATAGGTATATGTTTTCCGCTTAAAATTTACACTGCCTACAATCCACAACGCAATTGCAAAAAACAGATTTGTGAACCGCTCAAAATCGAATAAATTGTTATTATTACAAATATTAATTTGACTACAACGAAAACAGTGTAACTTGGCAGCACTACCGATGTCAAATGAAGAGCGTGTGTCAATAATTTTCGTTGGCTAATTTTCTGACGTTTGTGCGAGTTTTATGCCGAATTCACAATGTCGCGTTGACGCGCGCGTGCGTTGACAGATTATGTAGAAACAAAGCGTTCATATGCTGCTACACAAAATACAGCTTCATGCGTTGAGTCGACTTTAGATCGTAAATATCGTAAAGTTCAACGCGACGCCTGAGTAGAGCTACTTTCTACTATCACGCGCGTTTGATTAGATGGAGTGGCACAGATCCACAAATTTTTATTTTAAAGAACACTTTTCTATTTTTTCAATGACGATTAATAAATTTAGTGTGTGTAAATGACGTATTCTATTTTTTTCTTGAGCAATTACTGATTTTTTATGTTTTTCTTTGATAAAAAATATTAATCATTGGTCGTGTATCCACTTTAAGGTTGTTCTTTTCTTGTTGTGCTGTTATATATGATTTTTTTTCCATTTCGGCGAATTCTCTACTCTCTCAACGCGCATTCGCTTCAAAGCAGCATTTCGTTTTACAAAATTGTTGCTCGCGCGCTTTGGCACTTAAAATCGTAAAGTTTCGATAAAGCGTGTCAAAGCTCGACGACGCACGCACGCGTTCAACGCGCATTGTGAATTCGGCATTAAAAGGAGAATTCCTATTGCCTTGAGCTCTCTTAGTTTTTTCACCAAACCATACTTACTCTATAAAAAGAACCATTCGTAGTGGATAAAAGAAAACAAAAGTTCTTCCATTCCGCAGAAGAACTGGATGGGTAAGCCATCAAAGCAGTATATCACGCTCATGGAAACCATACAAGCAAATACGACACACCATGCAATATCGTATTTACTCGGTGTAAGGTGTGTGCGGGTTGCCTGTATAAAATGCATGACGTTCCAGTTGCGGAGACCGATCACATACGATTTCCATGAGCAGGGAGTACATAACTCGTGATATTAAAATCAGATAACCAACCGCCACTGCTGACCAAACACAACCAGCACAACGAGATGACAACCATCAGCAACGGTAGCGTCAATGGTGCGGGATCCAACTTGATGAGCAAAGTGGATTACCTTCAGCGCGCACTCTTGGGTATGGTTAATGATGATTTTGCCTACACTATGTAGGTACTTGATCGGATTCTTTTTTGTTTTATTGGTTACCTATACCTACTTTGATCAAGAAGTGACAATGGGCCATTAATTAAGTAGTGATGGAGGAGGAACAGTTACGATTTGTTTGTGTCAGAAACACTATACTTAACCTTAATAAATGAATATAGGTAACACTGACATGTAACCCTAGCCCTGCATTGTCTTCCAATATTTTGTTGTTGTGACGTATTTCGCTGACATCTTGTACCACGACTTACCTGCACCTACAAATCAAACCGATAACGATATCATTAAGCTACTTGCTGTCAGAATCATAAGCCCAATCCCGATTAGCTTCATTCAGCGAAAAATCCCCATTCAGACTTAGAGCCTCCGGGCAAGTGACTTTGATTTCATCGCTGTTGGGTTACAAAAATAACTTTAAGTACGCGCCAAACCGAACCAACTCAGTGGCACTGGCACATAAGCAATTTTTATCTTTACTGCATTCTCAATTGCAAAAATGAAAGACTTGAGCAAAGGAAGGAACCAAACCGAATTCTATACCTCTAGCAGCACCGCATCAGCATACTGCTACTCGGCGTATATTCCACCATCCACTGTTGTACAAAAAAAAAATTCCACCGATAAAGAAGAAATAACAGAGGAAGCAGTAAAAAAAACAAAAAACAAGCCCCGACCGAAACAAATCCAAGCACACAAAAGGAAAAACAATCACCAAAGACCGTATACAAAAAAAAAAGCAGCGTCTGCGCATTTCATGCTGCCATACCACCGATACCGAACCGGCAAATAAAAACCAACCACGACGACATATAGCTCATCAAATGGCAGCACAACTAGTGTAGCACACTAAAAGGGCATTACCCTCCCTACAGCACTGCTGCTGCTGCAGCGGTAACAGTAGTACCATCAGCAGACGAAAGAACGCCATGGCATGGACTTTAGCGAAATGAGAACGAGAGTGCATTGCTTGGAATCCATTTCTGTATCTTTCTGGATTAGTGCAGATGCAGAGGAATTTGAGAGAAGACATTGCCCCCGCTGAATAGATGGCAAGAGGCACTGCAGAGGGTTTCTATTCCTCTATCCCCCAACCACCCCTCTACCGGGTGACTTTCAAAGCTAACTACTTTGACGTCGCCATCGTCATCGTCTGGAGATGGAGCTCATCATAGCGCACACACAAATTGGATCTTCTTCATCTTCATGAACTGGAATCGGCTACGGAATCAAAAAAAAAAAAAAAAAAAAACCAGAAGCCATTCTCTATAGTTTGTTGTCTGGCAATCTTGAGAGGGAAACCATAGTTAAGTCCGCATGGCACTGAGAAAAGTAGCGCAACAACAAAAGAACAAACTCCATTACTGGCCGAGGACGGTCGGTGAACGGACACCACTGTATAGTTTATGCTTTCGGAACAATTGACCGCTGCTGCCCTCTTTTGTGCCGTGCTAGTGAAGGGGAGGGTTGGTCACGATGGTGCTGGTGGCACTTCTTAACGGTGGACAATGATGACAAAGACCAGAGATAGAGAGAGAGAAAAATTCTGACCGAATTGCTAGCTGCATGCAGTTTTAATGATTGCGATGCGGAATTGAATACTCTCCGAGGATTATGCCCAGATTGCTAGAGTGGACGTTGTTGGGATTTCCGGTGGCAGGGATCGACTGTCGGTTGTTGGTTGCATTTTGATTGGATGCTTGATGACCGGATTAAGTGTTGCATTTAATGCGCCCAGTTGGGAATCCGCTTCATCGTCAACTGCGATGGTGTTTGGGATTTCGGAACGAAAGTGAATTTGGAAATGGATCCCGGTTTCTGCGGCTTTGTTTATGATTATTGTCGTCAAATAAAAGAACGTTACTGATGTTCGACGAAAAGCGTGGAGGCTTATCTACTTTGGCGTTCTCGATTTTACATTAAGTAGAGTGTTGACAGTTCGTCGCTTTTCATTTGATAGCAATCGTGCAAAGTTTACACGCGTTTTCATCAAAAACGATGGATAAGAGAACATTTACAAAATACCGAGTAACGAGTAAGTCCGCTTCTCGATTCTAATGGGAATTTCTTCGGGCGTATGTCATTATCTTTTTTAAATGCGAAAGAATTGACGTTTAATACAAATTTTACATTTTTACCGTCGTTTAGAAAAGTTGTCTTTTGTTTAAATCGGTGTTTGTCTGAAAGTTATCGAAGCAGTACTGTCACCTGTCAAACAAAGTACTGTCATTATCATCGCAAATGCACAAGTCCATAATCATGTTTTACCTTCTTTTTTCACATTCCAGCTTAATTGTCTTAAAAGAAACACAGAAAATCCATTCATTTATAGAAGTCATCTGATTTGACAGAAGTCAATGTCAAATTGAGGGCTCAGTAACGAAGTGTTGGTAAGGCTTTTTGGTTACCATTCCGTTTATGGCAATGAAAAACCAGTCGCATGCGAAACTTAGTTTAAAAATATATCACCAAAATCGCATCTGTCAGACTAAGGCCCGTTTGTTGATACTACTTACAGCGATTAAGGTTCTACTTAAATTTCTTATGGGCTACTTTTTCTATGTCATAAACTGTCACATAAGATTTTAAGTGGAACTTAAATCCCTATGAGTAGTATCAGCAAACGGGCCTAAATGAGCGAATTTTTTTTTGAAACTGTTGGGTATTTATTCTAAAATAAAATCCCCTTCGTTCTTTTCGAAAAGCACTAGTTTTGTTCGGTTCTCACGGTCTTTAGAATATTTTCTAGAAGATTTGGCTAAATTTAAGCTAATGCAACCTCACTTTTATCTCGACCAGCGCTGGAACATCTCTTGACATTTAAGTCTCTGCATTTGTGGTTACCTGCGTATTTCTTCATTCGACGAATTATACAAAAAACAAAAACAGTAATAATTACTTGTTGACCATTTAACGATATACCTATCCTATATATGTATTATTTTTTAAGGTGTGCTCCATTCCACACCGTGTTTCAATTAGCCATAGCCACCACCATCTTTATGCGAACAATTTGACAGCACACAAGAAGACAAAAAGAAAACGAAATATTTACAGATTTGCGCCCCCAAAATGGCCATTGTCGCCATCGACGAGTGGAGGTGAAGCCACCCGTTAAGATTTGACCGTAATCGTTAAATCGCATAGCTATAGAGACATAAGCCACATCTGTCTTATACACACCCACCCATATACGGAAAGAAAGAAAAGAGCTTTTGCTTTGGATGTCGAAACAAATATCTATATCTTCTGTTCAACATGATCGCTTTGCATTTCATTGCGGCTTTACCTTCGGATTCGTCTTTTATTTTCTTTGTTTTGTCTTCGTCATGAGTCTATTCGTCTACTGTCTCACCATTCAGTGAGTTTTGCATGCGAAGATCTTTAACGTGATTACTTCCTCAATTTGTGTTTGTAAATTTTACAATTTATATGCGAAGCTGCGTAGGCTGAAATAGTAAAACTCACATGGCGTATGGATACGAATCGACCTTATTTCGGTGTAATCTGTTGTTAATGTTAATCACAATGGTAGATTGTTTTATTTACTGTCTAAAGGGCAATAATCAAGATGTCTTCGATTGGAGATTGCATGGATACAACCGTTCAAACAAATTGTGTCTAATGGCTTTGACGTTATTTATTTATCGAAAGAGCGAACATCGTTTCTAATGCGGAACAAGTTGAATGTAGATGGGATAGCAGTACTCCGGTCATATTTATTACCAGAGCGACGAGTAGTGAAGGAAGCTAGAACTTATTTAAGGTTTAAAACGGAACAATTTGGGAAGTTTATTGGCTTGTAATTTTATGCGACCTATTTTAACCTTCCGATCGTAAAAGATTTTTGTCCTATATAATGCATCTTTGTGTACAATTTCAAGGTTTAAAGCCGACCTCTTCAAGCCTAGTGGAGTGGGTTGGACTGCAACGAGGTTCGATAAAAATGAGAAGTCTGTTAAAGAACTTTTAACGTGGGACAAGGTAGGTACACAGTAAGTTACGCCAGTACATCAGGTATAGTTTTAGGTTTCCCGTCGTTCTCTTCCAAATTAAGATTAATATAAATTTTGGAACAGTGAGCAAAATTTTAGACTGTTTTTCTTGAAGTTCTGACTCGCCATAGCGATCTAGAGGCACCTAAAAGATGTATTGAGACAAAAGAGTCAGAAAATCCTGAAGATACTGTTTCGATTCACATTTATTTTTAATTTCTAGTTTTGTATAGGTGGAAACACAAAAACGTCAGTTAATTTGTCTCAATTGACAGGCTATAAAGAAACAGAAAGATTGTATAAAAACATAAATGTCCCGAGCGATTTCTTGCGATGGTAATTTCGAGTAGAAGTTCTCAAATTTGACCACATTTTGGAGGCAAGTGAATGTGACTTTACATGTCGAACCACAAACTTTCTTTAAAACTAAACAATTACTTTCAATTTACAATTGATTAATTGTTAGAGCTAGAAAACGCTATGGAAATTTAAGCAGGCATAATTGAAATGTCTATTTTCGGTTAACAAAAAAACCCTGCTTTGGATTCTTTATATTGGACAACGTCACTACTAAACGTCGCTATTTGGAACCTCATAAACGGGTTTGGCCAAGAGAGCACGTCATACGGAAGGTGTGTCTATAAAGATTCGCAATAAATGACATAAGGCGAAACATAAAAATGCAAATGTGCCTGAGCGACAATGTCGACTTTGACCTTCGTCATGATATCACCTGCACTTACACCCGGTAGCATAAAATATTAAGATTTAAGAGTTCTAAATAAGTAAAAGCAAACAGCCGCTGATCGAAAACAAAACAGGTTTTGTGTCACCACCGTAGTAGGATTCGCATCATCATCATCATCAATACCATCTTCGTCTTCTTGATGTCAAATACAGACAAACACGAGAGTTGGTGGTTTGACCTTCAAGCCAGTTCCAGAAATACAACTTGGCCGGCAATTCAACCACGCCAACGTGCGATGGTAATACGTTCAATGGGCGCTCGATATTACGGTCGCGGTGGTCGGAATTGGAAGCCGGAGCTTCTTTAATTGGTCTGCTGGTGCGCACTATTTGACATTTCAGTCCAAAGCTGTTGATATTGTTGTGTGGATTCTTGTTTTTTTTTTTGCATTATTTTCTTCTTTTTCTATTTGACGGGGGAAGCCAAAGCCAAAGCCACAGCTAGTTGACCTCCGATGTATCTGCGACTGGACAAACGAGTGGCAAATTATGGACTTTATATTCAACTATTTCTTGGGCTGTCTTCTTGCGAGTCGAATCTCTTCTCGCATGTCATCGGCAGCATGATTATCCTCCGATGAATGAATGTTGGTTGACAGTCTTGTGGTTCTCCTCCGGAGTTCTCTCCACATTGATGTGTATAAAAGAAATAATGCGTGTGCTTGTACGCTTTCGGTCGACCTAGATACTGTATCTATTTTTGGAAGATAAGATGGTGGGGCGAAGGATGAGTTGGATAGCGTATGCCTGGGTGTGTATCATTTTGATATTTAAAACTGAATCCGAAATGGGGGACATTTATGGGACAGAGAGGCTTTTGGTGCGACGATGCGATGATGGGTGCGTGAATTGATCGGATAACTACTGAAATCGATGCTGTTGATTGGGAAAAGTCGACACTTGAAAGTGGTCGTCGCATGGTTCTTTGGAAGACGTTATTTTGTTTTAATTGTTTCATCAAAGGGTGTGCGAGCTTGTTGATATAGCGAGTGGCATAGATGTTGTCTAAATTGCTTCGATTTTGAAATAGGTGCCTTAATTGATTTTCATTTTTAAACTTTATTTTGCTTAAGCTGACATATGGAACACATTCTAATAGGTATTTACATTTTTTTCTTTTCAGACTGTTTCTTCTAAAGCGCTAAACACAGTAAGTTGATCAAATTAAAAAAGAACTCATGCTCAAATCTGGTTTTCCACTCATGGTCAGTCCGTCTGCTTGACCTTGGAAAATAAAATTATACCAGGAAATTGAAAGAATGAATATTTAATGCTAATTTTTATGTATAAAGAAACTGCCAAAGCAAGTGGTGGATTTAGATTGATGTACGGTTCGATGGTTGAGAGACGTATGATTCAAGCTTATTCGACCATTTTGGAGTAGTCCTAATGGTCATCAACTTTTGTTAAGTTATTCATAGAGTTTAAGATTTTAGGCGACAGTCAAGACGTTATAAAGTTACAATTCGAAAAGTGGAACCACACAGAATTAAATTTATTAGTTGAACATCTTTGCTTTTGGTTCTGGTTAAAAAATAGTTTATACGCCTATAGGCTGATACAAAAACTTAAAAATTCTTCATGCCGGAAATGTTCTTTAGATTTTAAAATTCTTAGCTTAGCCATCGTGACCGTAAGGTGCGGAAATTCTGAAGTGAAGAGTTGCGAACCAATGGCATTGGGACTCATGAAAAGTTTTCCATGAAAAAGAAAACTGATTTTATCGTGACCTCTGTGTTCATGAGACTGCTAAAGTTTTTGCGATTTGAACACCACACTAGTCGAGACATACATCTAAATACACCAGTTTAAATCACATTATCACAAATTCATTCTAAATGGGATCAACTCACTATCAAGCGATAAGAACCTACTTTCAAATAAAAATCAACCACCTTCCCTTGTATTAATTAACGCGTCGTAAAACTAATCAACGGTTTAAATTTTAGCGCCGAAAGTCATTCGACATTTGCCCACTAACTTATTAAAGTTTCTATAGAACTACTGTCCAAAATTAAACTCCACGAGCAGACTTTTATGTAATTAATTATTCGTCTGGACGGCAACTCCCAAGTCACAATTGTCACTTCAGACGAATTAACTACCAACCCTGGGCCAGTCGAAACAAAAACAAAAAAAAAAACCTCACTGAATCTCCTCATAATTCCACAGGCAAAGAGTACACAAAACATTACAAATTCCACAGCCTCGTTAACCCATCTGTCACTTTCTCCACTTAGCACGTGCCCTTTTGACCAACAATGCGCGGCACATAAATACTACAAAAAAGAAAAACCCTGTAACCCCGAAAACCCATCATAACAATCATCATCACCAACTGCCGCCAACATAATACAAACAAAAAAGAAAAAAAAAACTTTTAACAATAAAATTTAACCAAAATAATTCACCAAAACATCAAGTGTCATAACAATTTAATCATTATTTTTTTTTATTTCGCTTTTTCATTACCAATTCGAGTCATACAAATACAAACGAAGTATTTTGTTGCTGCTATTATTTTCAGCACTATTAGCAATATTAATTGCACAATTAACTAACCATCATGAAAGGAGAGACCTCCCCCCCAAATGACTTGTAACTATTTCGATGACAAACTCTTTTTCAGTATTTTCTGTTTTGTTCTATGCTTCCTCCTGGAAGTACCATGAAAGTAGATGGGTAGACACGAAAAGGGAGAACACAAACAATTAAATAAAAAACGTTTCTATTTATTTTTTTTCCTGACAAAAAATTCTAGTCAAGTCAACGCGTTTAACCTTCACCTACAACCAGCCATGCCTGTCCATCATCCATACATAATGAGCCAGAGGCTCTGATTAGTAAAACAAACAGCGAAACGGACAACACAAAAACGACAACAACTATGGTATGGGCCATCAAAGAAATAAAAACTACAACGGTGGTGACACGGTGTGTGTGCGCTATCCAAATGAATGACAAACAAAAAACCCAACAGTGGTCAGACTAACCGCCGAAATCGAAAGTGCGCTTCTCCGAGCCTGAACTGCCCTATATTGTAAACGGCGGACGGGCGGCAGACATTGCGCACTAATTCCAAAAATACTCGTACATAATAAAAATCGAGGCAAAACAAAAACACGCAAAGAATTAACAAAACAGACCGAACAAAATCTGTCCACCGTTGTTGGTTCGCTGAATTGGAAAATTAACAAAATTTAGATAAATTAACGTAAACGTAGTTTTTTTTACGGAAATTAGACCGCGCCAGCAAAACGGAATAGAAAGGGAATGGGGAATAGCAAAAAGAAAAAAAAAAGATGAAATGGAGGAAACCGCCGCCACACCGCCGGGAATGCTAAAAGCCAAACATTACTGACACAATTTGGACCAGACTCGTGTAGTTCGTACCACGCCACTGTGCAAAGTCAATTCTGTATGCCGGAGCGCTGGAAAAGAGTAATTTAAGAAATTAATTGTATCTGCGATAATTGGCGGTGTTTGCGAACGAGCGATGCTAGATTAAACAGATTGAGGGGGCAGCTGCTCTATGTGCATGTGTGGGGGCGGATGGAGTGAGGTTTTGTAGAGTATTTAGCGGTCGGTTTTTCACTTTTGAGGATTTTAGTTGAACAATGTTTGAGGTGCCGATGTGTGTTGGCCAGTGTTGAATTGGTCTCTATGTCAGACTGATGTAACAAACGTCAACCAAAAACGACGAGAGTCTGTCATTAGGACTCTTGTTCCAACAAACTATACTGGCAGATAATGATAAGAGCCCAGTGATGCACATCGACTTTTTTCAATTGTACTAAAAACTGAAAAGTACAAAATATGACACGTACAAAATATTGTGCATAATTTTGTTAAATGCCATAACATTAATATTGCATTGAAGCAAACAAAAAAATCATACTTTATTGAATCTAACGGCCATATTATTCACTCCGAGTGTAAATTAGGTTTAAGTTCATTTTACACAATAATCCTTTTTTATTGAACCCGATGATTTAAACTTACATTTATAATATTCACTCAAAAACATGCATTAAGCCCGCTGGATAAAGATTTGTGTTTAA
Organism: Cheilosia vernalis; assembly: GCA_949126925.1. Lineage (NCBI taxonomy): Eukaryota > Metazoa > Arthropoda > Insecta > Diptera > Syrphidae > Cheilosia > Cheilosia vernalis. Next base: position 7,606,982 of record OX421362.1, read on the forward strand.
AAGAGGAGTCTAAACCGATCTTAGCTCGAATTAAACTGTCATATAAAAAATAGTTGGCGCAACAGGTCTGTAGGGACCCTGGGCCTAGCTTCTCGCTGAGTTTTTAATTTTTGGAACGGCCGATTAAGAAGCTCTTTCAAGACAGTTATACTCTCGGATGATTGGCAGACGTTCAGATAAAGTGACATTTATTTTTTGTTGTTTGCCACTTGGAAAATGATTTGATTTGCTGTGTGCTGACTTCCATTTTTATTGTATTCACGTCTATCATTCATAGCAGACATTTTCCCCAACGACGGATTCTGTGATAGACGTGATTAATTATGAATTTAGCGTCCAAAATGCATCTTTTTTTGGGCCGGAAATGTTTCCGAAAATCGACGACATCGTTAACAAGTCGAAGACGAGAACGACGCTGTTCCATCAGCTTTTCGATAAATTCATCTACTAACGACGAAGCCATCAAAATTTCACCCACTTTACAAATGAAATACATTTTTTTTAGCTCCTTGCTGCATTTTACTTATTTCCCGACCGACGAAATGTCAATGTTATGACGTGACGATGAGTTTTAACCCGAGTTCAAATACTTAAACGAAGTGGAGTTTAGATTCAATCGGATTGAACGTCGAAATGCTTTAAAAATATAAGCGTGTGTTCGGGTTTAATGTCTGAATATAATGGGTTTAATTTTTGGAGTGAATAATAGTGACATAACCTCATATAGGTAGGTATATTCGATTTGTTAAAAAAAAATAAAAATAGTATAGGGAGTAGGGGATGGCGTAAAAGAATTTACCTTTTTGGCTCTAAATATCACGGGGCTTTGAACAAAAATTAACTTTTTACTATTGGCCTTCGATTTGTATAAAATATGTGGAAGTATATCAGAATCTAAATTCCATTAATAATAACCACGTTTCATATGCATCAAAACAGAAAATATTCCGTTCTACATCGTCTTCAATCTTGCTTTATGCAGCACAAGTTTGGGGTTATTGCTCGTTTGAAGCTGTGGAAAAGTTTATACGATATTTCCTTAGGAGGCTTTTTGAACTGCCAAGTAGTGCCCCCAACTAAATGTTGCACTTGGAGACTGGAGTATCACCCCTGTTATTTCATACCCACAAACTGCATCGTTACTACATTGTAAAAGTTTTTGGAATGAGTCAGGAAAGAGTTCCAAGGATTGCGCTTGCTCAAATGCTGCGCCACAAGGTTAAATGTGCTCAAGAGTGGGAATTGCTAGGACTGAAATGCGGCTATAACCTCACTTTTATGCGGAATGAGTCACAGGTTTCTATAAGGCAGAAAGCAAAAAAGTTACTGACGGAAACTGGTCAGAGAGTTTATGACGAATTTTCAAATGAAGCCCAGTCATCCCAGCACAGAGCTAACTATAGCAAACTTAACTATTGCCTAAAGGACAAGACTTATTTTTTGAGAAACTATTCGGCAGATAAGATAAGTACTATCTTCAAAGTAAGAGGCGAACTTCTAAAACTAAATTTTATTCCACACCGCCCAGAGCTACTAATTCTATGCGATCTTTGTAATCTCAAGGAGCGGGAGGATGTGTTACACTTCATCGCAAAATGTCCAATACTTCAAGAAATCCGCACAAACTTTCTCGGAGCTCCGACACTTGGGTTGGAGGAAGTAATCCATATATTGGATGGCGGTAGAGATTGGGACTTGCTCTACAATTTCACAGTCAACGCACTTCGTTACAGAAATTGCACAATCGAAGAATTGTTTTAAAAAGGATATAAAAATAGCGTTTAATATAAGATGTAATTTTATGTTATACACACATTTGAAATATTACCTTAAATGTCAATCTTGTAGACGGCCTATGGCCAAACCGTATAGACTAAGTAAAGAACAAAATGTATGTAACAATCTGAAACGTGAAATAAAATAGTCAATTAAACTAACTAACTAAAACTAACTATATCGCAATCTATATAAAAATCCGTGCCCTTAAAAAATAAAGTAATATTGTTCACATCTGTACCGCCCTTGGGGTATGTGTAAAACCCGTATGACACTACATTTTTTTTTTGCATTTTTCAGACTTTTAAAATGAAACTAGAGCAGTAAGAAAAATTACTACGCAAATTCCCAATAAGAGTGAGTGCATACACACCAGGCTAATTAATGTGGAGATGTCACAAAAATGCATTGAAAATGTGTTCAATTAATATTTTTAAGCTGCTGGCAGATTTTTTTTTTGACATTTCAACATTAAATGGTGCTTGCCTCCAGCAGTGATCCGAGATTGGGGGGAAAGTCGGCAATTTTGTCGATTTTTTCTAACAAAAGAGGATTTTTTAGGGGAAAACCTGGGGAAAACATAGAAATAATTTTTATTAGTATTATTCCTATTATTTTTTTGTTTGCTTAGTTCTAAGATATTTAAATAAAGCATTAAATGTTAAAATTAAACTTAAATAAGGGTTTTTGTTTTTGGGGAAAATAAAAATAAATTTTTATTTTTGAACAAGGGGGAAAAAATATCGTTTTCGTGTTAAAAAAAATATTGGGATGTTTATTTTTCTTTAATCTGGGATCCCTGGCCTCCCGTCACTTTGAAGTTTGTGGTTATAAATTCCTTTGAAAATTTGTGGTTGCTCTGCTTTGCAAAACAATTGATACCCCTTTCATAATACACATTTGTCTCTTTTACACGAAGCTGACATTTCAACATGATTTAATGCTATAAAAATGAGGAAAAATTTAGAGAAAAATGTAGTGTCATTGGTATCAACTGAATTTTCAACAGCCTACTGTTTCTTCCTGTCATGTCAGTGCGGTCGTAGAAAGCATTGATCGCACTGATAAGAAAATGCAAAGTAGACTGAGGGAGGAGACTCAATTCTCTTATTGTTGGTATTGATATTCCAAATTTTTGCCGAAATTACCGGTTTAGCCTATGTTAAATGTTGCAGACCGTAAGTTGTACCTATACCTCCCTCCCCAATTTGGTACTATGACCGCTCTCCGTCTAATCCGGATAGTAAAACATTCCCCATCGATTATCCTCAGTGGAATGATCGAAATCTGACAAATTTTGCTCACCAATTAAGGAGACAGCGCCAAGAAGGAGAGTCATTTGAGTTAAAAACAGCTCCACCCAAAAAGAAGCACAGTAGTCCATCTCTAAACCGACCCCCACCTCTCCAACAATCGTTCTAATTGCAATAATTTATTTCTTAATTAAAAAATCACCAGAGAGAAGCACAGAGAACGCAAACTTTCTACCTCTCTCGGCGACACAAAAACGGCGGAGGTTGAAAGAATTTTACTGTCATCCGTCGCCGTCGTTGCTGCCATCAAAAAAATCGTCAGACAGATTGTTCCGTGTCCGTCAGCACTTCAAGGAGAGAACAATCAGCCATCAATGTCGAAGATGACAAATCGAGACCTGGAATCCTAATTAGTCACAACAAGTCAAGTTTTTTTCTCTTGCTTATGTTATGTGTGTTCTTTTGGTGGTGGCTCCCCCGTTGATGTAGTAGGTGATTGTGGGCGCGTGCTCATAAGACCCAGTGTCGGCCACATATAATTTCTTAAAGAATGCATTTGGAATTCTTGATGCGCGCAGCACCTCCACCACACTATATAATCACGCAGGCAAATCGATTTAAGAATCAGCTCTGATATACCATTTTGGATGAGGAGGAATGCGTCGACGGCATTCAAATGCGCGCAGCGCAATACCAAAGAACGCGGTGCGGCAGCACTGTGTCCGGCCAGCCATCTAAGTTAGTGCAAAAGTGCAAATTGAGACGAGGCTTCGCCTGGAATACTAATGGCTCGGATCGAGACTGTTCTTCGTACCAATTCACCTTCGACTGACTTGAGCGTGATCGAGTGTTTGTGTACCTTTAGTTGTAGTCTCGATGCATTTGGGGATGGTGGCGAATCAATTAAAAAAAAAACCTTGTTTTTTTTAATTGTTTTGTATCACCTAATCGCGTTCTTTGTTTAGATGCAGGAACAGAGCTGGGATTGGGTTGGGTCCGGCGAGTGGCTACTTAAGATTTTGCAGGTTGTTTCGGTTTTGGTTTCGATTTTTGGTTTTGGCGACAGCTGTCACAAATGGCATTATGCATCTGTAATGTGTGCGACTGTGCGTCGATGGTGTGGCCATACTTGATGCATATATGCGAGTAATATCCTCGCAATTAATCACTCTATTGGATCGCGAGCCAAACACCGAGCGAGTCTCGCTTTGACTAATTTATGCAGAATTGAGACTTTGTCGCACACTGTGCAGTGCATGTGGGCTTTATTGGCCAAATGATGTATGCAAGCTCGCGCGCTCTCTGGGAGGCTGATGACTGACTGCATAAGGACGTGACATTAAAGCGAAAAGATCGTTATTGCGACGACACGGGCTTTGTTCGTTGTCGATGGCGGCGGCTGGCGGCGGGACACATTAAAAATGGAAAGTGAGTTTTGGACATGAGCAATTTGGGCTGTTAGACATGGTGTATAGTTTGTTGTTAGACACATTTCTTGTGTGTTCTGATGGAAATAAGTTGAAAAGGTTAAAAGGCATAAATAATGGGAGATGTTGACATATACTCGTATCTTGAAGGTGGTAGCCGTCTGGACATGGGTAATTTTCACAAGCTTAGTGATGGTCATCGCATTAGCGAATTAATCTGGAGATGAAGTTTGTTATAGAATGCGGATTTCGTCACCGTGGCTACTTATTTTGTGGCTTAGGGAGACAAATTACAGGAGGGAAACCGTGGAATGGCGCGTTGTGTCGGGTGAATTGAAACCATTTGATTGGATTGGTGAAACTATTTTCACACCGTTTTTGGGGACCCATTCACAATAAGGCACAAATTGTCAACTAAGCGATTTAGTTAACTAATTTAGTACAGTCGCTCTTGTTAATGATTTGTCAGTCTGTTGGCCTGTGAATTTTTTCGAAATCCTTTAAAAAATTCCGTGTTACAAAGCCGCTTCTATTTGATCTGCACTGATCTGGACCTGAAACACAGTAAAGGTACCTTTGTCATACATTGATACCTGGGTTCGAAGCGCCACTTCCGTGAACGAGCTATACGTTCACGGAATTATGTCGATTTTACATGTGAAATAAAAACAAATTCCGTCTCGTAATGCTCGTTCACGGACGACGCGATTCTGATCTGAGCAAACTTTGCAGAATTATTTAAGACTGATGCGAAAGTGCTACAATATCTATTGTGCGCTGTAGCACTGATCTTTCATGGGTGGACACCTTTTTTGAAAGATCACTTTGTCTCCAATCGAATCGTATAGTATTTTTTTAAGTAAGCATTTGTGTGTTTAATATTAAAATCTCGCTGACTGCGAATTTCAGTGGCTGTAAGGGGTCATAATTAAGTCAGAATTTTGCTACCAAAGAAAAAGGACTCAAGCTGGCATAAAAAATAGAATGTTAAATATATTACTGATCTCGTGGATTTTGGAAATTAAGTTAACAAATTAACAAAAGAAGCGTAGAAATTTGATCTTGTTTCATTTCGAATTTATTTGATTGTGTCGCAATTTCCTATGTGAGAAAACGCCATGCTGGTACCTAATTGTTTTTTTTTTTTTTTTATATTTGATTGTGCTCTTGGTTTAGTAGTCGACAAAGAACCAACCTACTGTGTCGGCTAGTTTCCTAATATTCCATGAAAATGAAATTCGACCGTGAGTAAAGATCCGGTCTGTATCATCGACGTCATAAAACGATGTCTGACAAACTACAGGCAGAAACAGCAACCAAAATGTGAATCTTGCTTGTGGACGAAAAGTGACGAAAACACGAAACTGCGTATTGGAAAATATCATCTGAAGGAAACAATTTTTTTAATGATTTTGAAAGCTCTATTTCTTTGAAAATTAGCAATAAATACGGCCTTTTGGTATACCTACCACAAAGCAACGCCGCTCGTTGTACAGAAGCTTTTTTCAGCAGTGATATGCGAGAATTCTGAATTTGTACAATTTTTGCTGTAGATTTCAACAAAGAATGTTCTAACAACCTAATTTTATTCGCTAAAAAGTAAAACAACCTCAACTTACCCACACTCAATTTATTCCACTTGACATTTGCCAGTGGTCCCTTAAAGCAACCCTAACATAACCTCCAAACGTTAATGACTTGCAAAACCTTATCTTGTATACCGATTGAAATGTCAATCACTGCCAAAGGCATCTCACAAGGCCTCCACTATTCTTGATAACGCAATTTGTTTAAGAAAACCCCATACTTTCGGTAAACATGTCTAAATTTGTTCTAAACTTTATTTTCCTACAATCGCCCAAGCTCTCTCAGTTGACCATGAGCAAAATGTGCAAACTTCTTCCCAACCAGCATGCACTCTGTGAGTTCCATTCCTCACTTATCACCCCGATTCGCTGAAACTTGTAAAAATATTTTTTATTTTTTTTTGCTGCACTCTTCCCTTTCCGACAGCGTATTCATCTAACACCCAAAGCGCAAGCAACCACCGACCAACCCCCTTAGTGGCGTCGGCCTGTCGCCACCATTAAACGCCACCAACCAGAACTACACACAGCAGAGCTCTCTCTCTCCAAAAAAAAAAATATATATTTTTGCTGGGGCTGTCTATTATATACACAAATGCACAATTTCGCTGCATCTAACATCATCAGTTAGTGCTGCTGATATCGCTTCAAGGTCAGCTGAATCGGCCCCAAACACCCCACCAGTCCGCTAGCCGTGCGGCTAACTCAATTTTCTTTTACAACAATAGCTTAGCTTCAAAGCCCACCAAACTATTTCGCATATTTTCGTCGAGGGGTTGCAAAAAGCCAGCAGCACACAGCACACAGCACCAAGAAGACGAAACGGAGAAAGAAGAAGAGAAAGAAAAACTTACATTACTTCTCCTCCTTTGTTTGCCTATGCAAATGCATATGTATGTATATCTACGTACATTTTCTTTTGATTTTCTACCACGATCGTCCACAGGCCACAACAGCCAGCGCAAGCAGTTCTCGACCGATGGGCCAGCAGCGCGATCGCAGACTTCCTTTTTAGTTGGATCGCTGCCACACTCACAAGTGCAACGCAGAAGCCCAGCAGCAGCAGCGGCAGCTAACTCAAAGTAGCCCCCCTAAGATAGGAACAACTATAAAGTGCGCGTCGCGTGTGTTAAATATTTTTCTTGATTCTTTTTCGTTGTGCTTCTCAAGTTTTTCCAAGTAGTCAGCGAAAGCTTGAAGCTTCTTCTCGAGCGATCTTCACTTAGCGGGCGACAGGCCTGACGCCTGCCTGCACTTTGCTCTCTATGTAAGTATAATTATTATTTATTCTCTTTTGCGTTTTTTTTTTCGTGTTTGTGGCGGGGGGAATAGAATCAAGCGAAAGCTTCTCTAAGTCGTCGCACGAGTAAATAACAAACTGTCGATGTGACCTCGAAATATGGCGGGTAGCTAAGCTCTCCAAAAGGGGGTGTAAAAATGCAACCCAAAGAAGAAGACGAACAGAATATTTCCTCTTTCCCGCCGACCACATGCCTTCACGTACATCGAACAGCAAAAAAAAGAAATAGAATCTCCACAGTAGTTTGCAATAGATTGCTATCTGCTGCTTGCTGTGTGCGCGCCTGTACGAGTGTACTCGTCGTCTTCTCGCAGCCTCAACTGCCCCTATATCATCAGCATCGTCATCACCTACTTTTGGGCTTATTTATCTCGAGTACGAGTGCGAGTGGTTATTGCACATCTAATGCAATGGAATATTCATTTCTTGAGGAATTCTACCCCCGCAAAGATACAAATAATACGAAAAGAACTCTCTATGCCGAACAAAAGATACATTTCTATCTGGAACAGCTATTTGTTGTATCTGCATATGTTTCTCGTGCAGTAATCTAGTAAATTCGCTTCCTATAGTCGGTGGGATGAATCTGTGAAATGAGGTCGAGGCTTTTGGAGGGCGGTGGAAACTGCTCACATTAGTATATTCGACGGCAGTATAGTCAAAGCTTCGCGGCGTTTTTCTCTTCTGTTCTTTCTTGTTAAACTTTTGTTTTCAGTTTTTCACCTGTTCCATGTTGGTATGTACTGATGTCAATCATATATTAAACAAATAACTCATATGCCACAGCAAAATGCTCGTGACTTTGTTTGGTTATACAGCGAGGTGGCGGCTTTGTCACACTTGTTCGTGAATTTTTCAATAAGTTAATTAATAACTTTGCATATATCGAAGCGAATTCGTTGGCATATATGTGTATGTGTCGCACTAGACCTTATCGGCGCTTGTCTACTTCCTCATTACTGAGTGCAATCAAGTGTGCAACAGACAAACGCAAACGCAAACGCACCTTCTGGGAGTTGGTCGCCCTATCTGCCTCTGGGCGATGTGAGTTCCATTTTTTTTTTGGCACACACAAGTTTTCTCTGATTAATGCACGCGGAATGCATCTGCACGTTTCTGCATTTTGGTGAATTCCAACAAAAAACGAAAATAAAACTTTTATCGGTTTTCGACTGGACGATGATTTTAGTTGAAAGAGAAAATGCCCATACTTATCTCGAGTCGTTATGAAACTTGAGGCGCGATTTTAATTTTTAACTGCGCGCACATTGGCTTGCATTAATTTTTTTCTTTTTTACATTTGTGTGCTTTGGGGTTTTTCCTGTCTCGACTTTTTTTTTTTTTTTTGTATTCTTGCGGGAAATTTCGCAGTTATTGCATAATTGTGCAGCCAGAAGAAGACTATATGATCACTGGAAGACTATATGAAGGACGATTGCTGAGGGGGTTTAGGTAGATAAGATCGCTTAAATAAATGTTGCAACAGATTTTCTTTAAAGATGTTACATACTTCTAAACGAGGGAAGAAGTGTTGTAACTATAATTCCGAACTTTGGCCACTAGTGTGGTAAATGCCTTGAAGTCTTAAAGTGTTTCTGTCGAGCTTTTAAATGGAACTGGCACTATTGACACCATTTTTATAGACGATTTGATTGAATTTTGTGAAAGTTGTTGAATCCAAAGATCATCAACCTAAACGAAAAGCGGCCTCTGCTAACGTCCATGTTCCTGTGCCAAAAGGCAGGACTACTATGATGAGAGCCTCTTGTATGGAGTCTTCTAAGCCTTTCCTGAAGAAACCCTACCACTCAATTGACGTTTGATTTTTCTTATGTAAAATACAGAGCGGCCAAGAATGATTCCTCACTTATGTAAATTCTGAGATAACTGGGAGTGTGGCTTAGGTTAGGCGAGGATCTACATTTTCCCTCGCACAACTAACTTTGTGAATGCAAAGTGGTACCAACCAAGCTACGTAACCAATTTTGGTATGCCAAATTGTTACTTTGAGGCGAATTGAAAGAGCTATTTCAAGATTCTTGTTGAAACACCTTATAGGCATGATTTTTTGGTGAGCGGGGCCGCCCTTATTAAATCTTGGTGGCAATATATCATATATGTTCTTTGTTGCATACTCGTATTTGGAAAATGAGATATGCATGCCTGACAGTTCCCAATTGGAAGGTAAATTTTCTTTCCCCCAAACAGTTGCATTAATGTTTTCCCCTTGAAAAAGGGAAACCTACCTCTGGGTAGGTAGGTCACCACTCAGCGATTTGCTCAGCTCATTTCTGTAAAACAATCCCGCCATCGTTAAAACAAACAACTCGTCAACGATCACGTTCATTGGTTTATGAAAACCATTGTTTTGCCCCGACATGTCAATGTCACATCACTTTTCGTAGAAAACGAAAGGTAGCGCACCCATTTTTAAAAAGAAACAACATATTTTCCACAGACCATTGAGATCTTCGATCTCCCAAAATGTAATCGAATTCCGTGATTCACTCTTCGATCACTATACGGACACTCCAAAACTGTCTGGAATTTATAATTAGTCAAAAAAAAAAAAAAAATACACGTCCAGACCTTATGATCTCACCCCCAAAGCCCACACGTAGAAGTGCACCCAAAATATGTAAAGGTCTCGCAAATGACTCATCAATCGTGTGCATAAAGGTATGGAATGGACTAATAAACTGTGTAGGTACCTATACAGCTCGATTTCATAGAAATTCACAATTCGATAAGCAGAAGCAGAAGATTAAAAAATTATTGAACTGAAATTGTTTTGAATTTTATTTTTTATTGTTCCGCACAAGTTGAGTGATAAAAATTCTCGAACGTGCCTTTACCACTTGCGGTTTTACCTGTCGATTGTGTTGCTATACATAACTTTAAGAATTTTACACCATTTGAAATTTAAAAAAAAAAAAGGAAATTCGCAACGCATTTGTCACGTTCTTGGGTAATTAAGCCAACCGATTGTAACTCGAATATTTACACAAAGCAAACAAAACTTTATAACAAAACAAAGCGAACACGCTAAACAGTGTTCTCTTGTTGGGCTAGAGTTTGACAGATGAGCTGATTCATTAGAATGTGCACATGTACAACTACAACATTTGCTCGAGCGATATGACGTTTGATTACTGCAATTGAAAACCAATAATTTGAGTTTTGAGTGCATGGCCCTGAATATAACCAAAGAACCCGTCAAATCTTACGAAATGTAATTTGTGTTAAAATATGGTCCAAATTCAAGTGCCCTTAACGATGGCAGTTCCTTTGAGCGCCATTTTCCGACAGCAGATGAATTTTGTAGTCTTCGATGTTATAACATGTTCTTACTGACGATATTTGCAACAACATTCAGCTATAGATCCTCACACAGATCACGAGATTTAGTGTTCAACATTTATCTGTCATCAGTACACATCCCTAATATAATTTCGAACTTATACTTTTAATGCATTTCAGCATGTCATTCAGCACAAATAAACGAAAAACAAACTGCTCGCGTTTTCGGCTTTACATTTTCAGTTACTCGGGAATTGTTAAATAAACTTGGCTGGACTTTTTTCGACGTTTCATTTAAATTGCGCGTGTATAGTTTACATATTAAGGTTCGTTCGGGTACTTTTTTTTTTGCTAATGTAAATTTATTAAAAATGTTGCTTCTGTTCGAATGCGAGAGAAATCCACTTCCCCCCTTTTAATTTTTTCCTAACTTTCTTCTCGCCAATTGATTTAGAGAAAAATTAAAACTTGCAACTAAGTGACAGCTCAAAAGTTTGACAAGTAAAGGTTTTTTTTTTTAGAGTTGAAATTAACAAAAGGAAAATGCCGTAGTTTGGTAAGCCTTCCGTTGGCGGTAAACCTGCCTCTAATATTAGACAAGAAACTTATAAAACAAATATGATTTTTTTAAAATGACATGCAATTTACTTTATCGAAAGATAACCTTCTGACATTATAATTAAAATATGATTTCTGGCATATGACCGCCACGGCTGGCTTGGACGTAGTATAATCTGGAGGTCCAATTTTCGATGACTTCCCAACATTTGTGGCCGTATATCGGAAATAACGCGGCGAACGTTGTCCTCCAAGTGGTCAATCGTCTCGGTCTAACTAGCGACTTCACATATCCCCACAGAAAATAGTCAAGCGGCGTTAAATCGCACGATCTTGGAGGCCAATTATTCAGGAGTCCACAATTCCTTTAATTAATCAATTGTGGCACGAGCGGTGTGACATGTTGCGTCCGCCGTCTTGTTGAAACCACAGCTCCTGCACATCATGGTTGTTCATTACTGAAAAGTCAGTAATCATGGCTTTATACCGGTCACCATGTAATGTAATGTTCTGGCCAGCATCATTTTTAAAGAATTACGGGCCAATTATTCCACCAACCCATAAAGCACACCAATTAGTCAGTTTTTATGGATTTAAAGGAGTCTCAACATACACTTCAGGATTGTCATCACTCCAAATAGGACAGTTTTGTTTATTGACGTATCCATTCAACCAAAAGTGAGCTTCATTGCTAAACAAAATTCGCTTATGAAAATTGACGTAGTGAGCGATACGTATTTCGAACAGCGTTGTTTGTTCAGGTGGCAGTCTAATCATGTTAAAATGCCAAACCAAACTAAAAATAAATAACTTGACATCTGAGAAAATAGCCGCAAGTTGAAATAGTGTTGCCAACTTAAAATTCTATACCTCTAAAAAAAAACACCCTTTAAAACTATTTATTTTCGTCTTCAACGAAATGAGGAAGAAGTTGTATTTGAACATAAATGTATCAACTCTTTGTAAGTGTAAAAGGTATTTAGCTTATAAAAAATGCAATTCCAACTTATTTTGTAGATGCTGCATATAAAGAGAACCTCGTCAAATGTCAAAATCACATTTCTAAAAATTCTTGTATAAGAAAACCGGTCAGGGACTTCTATTGAAATTGAGAGATTTCTCTCGCGATTTTTGAGATTTGAATTTTTAAATTTTTCTATGCTGAAAGTACACGAACGAACCTATTATTGTTTCACTTTTGCAATGATTAAATACCTATGTGAGTAAGAAGGTACGAAAAAGTACTTTCTTTCACTTGTTTGTAAAATATTAAGTGTGCTCATATTCGCGTTTAGTTCATTTGTAAATCGCCGGCGATTCCTCCATCCACATTCGCGCCGACCGGTCAACTATTTGTTGGTAAACTTTTATCGCCATAATATTCTTCGAAGATATCTCGTCAAATGAAATCGATTTTTCGAGAGAACTATAAAACCGAATCTTTGCACTTTACATGCAGGAGTAAATGTGCTTCTAATCTAGGGATCATAGCTTAGCTTTTCAGATATTTTTTCCCAAGTCAATGAACTGATCATCAGTTTCCTTAAGATGCACAGCCACTTAAGATGATAAACTACTGACAGGACTCCTCCATTTTACATATATCCCCAACAAAATGAACATTTATTTCAATGTCATCAAGATCAAAGTGTATTCAAGTTCAAGTGCACAACTGTATACAGAATATCTTCCTCACGTGTAAGAAACAATAAAAAAAGGATTCCAATTGACACCCAGTATAGGGTCATCAAAAAACAGAAAATTCATTGCGGAAAATAATTGCCATTACGAAATCGGTCAATAAAAAATGTTCGCATTAATGTCTCGTAAATTTGATTTATATATGAGTACATAAGAGACGAGCAAGAACGACGTCTCTCTGTTTTATACAAAGCAAGGAGTGGATAGTAAAAAAAAAAACACTTTTAGTGGCAACAAGCAGTGAACATCAGAGATTCTGCTTTTTTAATGTTTGCGACACGAGGAGGATTAGTGTTGGCATCAACGTAAAAGATGTGGTGAGGTTTTAACATCATAATGGAAATCGAACGAGGTTATAAAGTTGGGGGATATGCATTTTAGGTTTTCGGAAACATCCAGGATTTCATTTCTTAAACATGCAATCGAAAACAATTGCTGTGAGGTAAACATACTCGTATGTGCTGTAGTGATCACGCTCATACATACATAAGTAATAAATGTTTGGAAAGAAGAGACCTAGAACCAGTAAGTGAGTTGGTGACAATAGCCAGAGATGGTAGTGCGTGGCGAAGTATGAAGCCAGATTAAATTGAATTAAGCTATATGAGCTAGTTAAGTGAATATAATTATATGTATTAAGAGTAATGATGAATAAAAGTGAATTTAAGTTTACATTCATCAGCGCACAAACCGTGCATGAAGAATGAAGTTTCTTTATAGGGTGAACTATTCACTCACAGAAACAAAAGTTGTTGTTTTTGCAAATAGGGATGATCTAGTTAAATGGGTACCATATACCTATGCGAGTACAGTCGACAACTCTGCACATGCCAATTATTATTGACTCTAGTTCTGTAGTCAGATCTTCTTCTCTGTAAATGCAGTGTTTTTGCAGTCTCCAAGACAACTTTACCATCGTTAATGGGTCATAATATTTGCCACAGATATTAAGCGAAGTTAGGTAAAATATTTGCAATTGACATAGCGAAACTTCAAACAACTTCTGCTCAAATTGACAACGCTGCATCGACTCAAAAAAAATACGCAAAAAATCCGCAGTTCGTTGTTCTCTGGAGAAATAGATACCCTCTGAATATCCACTTGCGGAAGTTCCAGGTCTTGTGTCAAATGTACAGAGAAAAGCTATAGATAGAATTCTTATTAATTTGCCGCAAGTCTTAGATCATTGCCAAAACACTTGTTTCAACAAACTTGCTCCAGATGATTCATGGCCTGGCAAGACAATACTTTGGCAAATAGTGTGTCACAATCATCTGTGACACCCAAAACACAAACAACGTTTACTGACAAAAGAAAAGAAAAACCCAAATTCCGGGTGAAAATTTGCCCCGAAAAATAATACGAAACGAGAACAGGAAGCCGCATCTTCAAACGAAAAGATGTATAGATACTGCGTGCAGTACATCATCATCATCTCCGGAACACACGAAAAGAAACGAATTTAGGTTGATGTTACGAAATGCGACAACACAGCAAACATTCTGCTCCTCATACTACATGGACTTGAAGAGCTCGCGGTTCGCGGATACCTATTTCATATGACAGGCCTGTGCCATATGTATATACAAGTCGCTATATGAATATCAATTACACGCTCGTCTGTTTGCACACAACAAACTGTTGCCGCTGCATATCGCCGGCGGTGAGACACGAAAAATGCTTAGCCGATGTGGCGAGTGTCAGGGGGTGGCAGAGGGGGCCAGTGGGTGAGTCTCCTGTTAATGGCATTGTACTCGTAGATACTATTATTATTATCATATCATATGCATGGCTGCTGTTGGCGCATATTTTAATTAACATCATATGAGTGGAGATATTATTGTAATTCACTTGTTATTTTTTACACAGCACAGTGTGGCAGCGAAGGGGGGCATTGGGTGCGCGTGAGGACATTTTAGCTGGAGATGGGTGACACTTGGTAGTGGTGGTGGTCGTTTGTTGGTTGCGTTTAAGGCCTGCCAAGTGCTATATGCATGCAATTTTTCATGGTCAAATAAATTATAACATTTTTATTAATAAGCGAGAAAAACACAGCACCTCGTGATGGACATCGGTGTAGTGTGAATAAATCATGTTAATACTTATGGGAATGTTGCGATCGTACTTTTGCGAGGATATAATGCAGACTTAATTGCCGGGTTTAACAGATTGAAAGCGATTTATACAGCCATAGGTTTATGTGCACCGACGAGATGTTGGGTCGCAGCTGATGGTCAGTGCTATTTCTTTTGTCAAAAGTTTCTTGTAAGGAGAATATCGCCACAGCCGGAGAGCAGAGATGGCCAATTCTTGGAATCTACTATTTTGGGCCATCACTTCTGTACACTTGCAACTACAGCCGTAATATACTCGGCGTTTATATTTCTTGTAAGCACGATCTTTATCAACAACCTTCGGTAATTTGGACGCCTTCTCGAAGCGTGTGTGTTTCCACAATTAAACGACAAAATATGAGAGCATAAAATTGTAACCTTTTTTAATTGCAGTTTGCGAGGGCGGGTTATGTTTCAAGCTAATTTTTAGTGACCTTAACCTCACATTTGGCAGTCGATAGTAGTATTTTATTAAAGAACTTAAACTCGTTATTTCGGCGGTATAAAAGCAGCAAAATGTAAAGTAGGCGCAGTGGCTTAGTGGTTAGTGTGTTGGACTACCAAGCGAATGGTCCCAGGTTCGAATCCCGCAATAACCCAAATTCCAACTCAGGGTTTTTTCACTGCGCCACCTCTTGCGAACGTCTGACAAACATCCGAGAGTGTAACTGTCTTGAAAGAGCTTCTCAAAATTTGCCGTTTGGAATTCGCATAAAATTGTAGATCCCTTCTATTCGTTCCAAAAATGAAATCTCACACAAAACGAAGGGTTGTGAGAAGCTAGGCCTAGGGCCCCTACGGACCTGTTGCGCCAACTATATATATAAGTTCCGTAAAAAGTTGTCATCGACCACTCTCCACGATTGTTAAATAAAACAACAGTGAAAGAAAATGGCCATCTAAACAAAATCGACATGAAACATGGAACGCGTTCTGAAATGTAAAACTTGTCGAAGGTGGTTTTAATTTTTGTTTGCTTTCAGTTATCACAATGTTAACTTTTTTTCGAATATATTTTGGATTGACGCTTATTGCTCATTTGTTCACACGTTTGATATTTCCGTCAAGTCCCAGGCAATATTATCCGCAGCCGGTCGTCTTGTGGAACGTAAGTCACAATAGAACCCATTTGTATTTCGGTCGTGTGTTATTGTGCAACTTGTTGGTTTTATGTTTGAAATTTCTTCCCCAAAGTTAAAGAAGTCAACCTACTTCACCGGATTGATGAATTTTTAAGAATACGGTTTGAAAAAACCCATTATTTTTTTGGTAATTTCGTTCGATATTTCCAGCGAATAATGGAATAGTTCCAAATATCACCCGACTATACTTTTAAAGAAGAACCAATTTTAAATTTCCTTAAATCAAATCGTCGTTGAAGTCCATACCTAACCACTTTAAAATCACTTTTATCATATATCTATCAGTATAACAGAATAAAATCTCTCACCCAGTATCAGTTAGCCTATGTCAAATAAAACGGCACAAATCCCTTCAAGGTCTTCCCGCCTGCCATACCTCATCCCCTAGCACACAGAAAAGAAACAAAATAAATAAGATTCCCCACCCGGCTTTCAGCCTCTGGACAATAGTCATAATCCCGTTGTTTAGTCTTTAAATCTCCGATAAAAAACAAAACAATGAAACCCTAGAATTGAATTTAAAATTCCTGAACGTTTGAGAGAAAGTAAAAGTGCCACCACCAAGCTGTCATTTAGCTTTCTACATCCGCTGCTCTACGCACCAACACACACACACACAAACACACAATAGGGAACCGAAATTGAGCCACATAGGCTCGGTGTACACGTCCGTCATAATCACCATCATCTTCATCGTGGCAGCTCGCAGGATTTTTGCGACGCGCCGTAATAGTGATGATGGTTTTCGGGTGCTGTATATATGGTTATGATGATTTCTGCCCTCATTTATCTCTTACACAAAAGTACCAAGCAAATAAAGAAGAAAATCATAATAATTCAATTACACTGTCACGACTTTTGTCATCACCATCTCTGTTGTCGTCTTCGTCATCGTTGTCATCATACCCAAATGAAAAAAAAAAAAAAAACGACCACCGCCATTGTGACAGTGCGCTGCACACTATGTCAAACCACTCCCAGTTGGTTCGGATAAAATGGAATTATGTTAAGCTACCATTGATGATGGTGACCCCAAAAACGTATAGGAGCAAGCGCGTCTCCTCGCGTCCGTTTGTTGGCATTTTCTCGGATGAATTCTCCACCTTTGATTTAAGTGCCGAACGGATTTTATATTCTGCTATCTTCCTCGCCCACATGTACACATTTCTTTTTTTTTTAAGAGGCCCCACCACGAACTGTTGAAGAACCACCGCAGATCCTTCGAGGTATATAGTTCTTTGCATGGCTTGTTCCGTCTTTTACGACGCTTGTTGCGGTAATATAAACAAAACGATTTTTTTTACACTTACGATCCGAGCGATGCTATTCATTACCAATTGGGATGACTGAAATAAAAGTAAAACAATTCAGTGGACTGAAAGCGAAATGAAATGTCAATTGTGTGTACCAGAGGGTCTTGAAACATTTTCACTTTAAGCTTCCGCACTTTTTTTGCGTCTGTCGTTTTGGTCTGCAATGCACTTGAACATCTGCAAGGCAGAGTCAAGAGTCAAAAGTGAAAATTTGTTGTCGCTTAACAATAAAATGTTTTATTGTCACTGCCATTATCACCTTTTAAGACAGACAGGTACACACAGTCGACATTTAATTTTAAGTTAACACGAGAAGAGACAACAATGAGGCTGAAAACAAGACTCTCCCTATTTTCGTAAAAGACCATGAAATGAAAATAAAAGTAAAGAATGGAACAGAGACAAAACGAAAATTGTTTTATTGAGCACAACAGCTATGGATGTTGCGATGACACAGGTGATCCTAATTGGGCCAATAATGTTTAAACACTCGCTGGTGTGTAATGGTGATGATGATGACGATCGCACCACCACCCAGCAATGTGGTGGTGAAGTCAATTTAACATGAGACGTGAGACAATAATGGCAATTGGAGCGAAAAGATGTTAAAAGAGGTCTCGAAGAAAGCCAGAAGGTTTGAGTAAACATTTTGTTGATCTTTCCAACAGGCCGTATTCTTTGCACTGAGGTTGAAAGTGGGCTTACGCCAGATAATCTGCAGTTGAAGGTACGTGGTACGTGCTCTAGACGAGTTTTCAATGAAACCGCAGTCTGAAGCGAAATACCTAATCCAACTGGTGCAGGTCGATGTTGGGAGAAAAGCACGGGGCCTGGCTTCTCGCAACCATTTGTTTTGGGTGAGTTTTTTCATAAAGGTAGCATTAAAGCTATAAAGTTTTAAATCACCTTGTAAATAATGCATAGAATCGAATATTGCAAGGTATGTAAGCCTATGAAATGAAGGCTTAAAATTTTCCTTAAGTAATATTTGCTGTTCTACATAATTGACCTGTTTTTTGAGCTTCGATCTCAGCAAAGCAAAGTAAAGTAGGTTTTTCAGCACGAAATTACAACATCTGCGCTCACTTGACACTTCGAGACTCGCAATAGTTCTTGTAGCTGAGTGCTGAAATTCCTACTTGACTTTGCTTTGCTGAGATCGAAGCTCAACAAAACAGGCCTAATATTGGGCTCACAACTTACATTCATCATGGTAGGAGAGGAGTTATAATCAGGTCCGCGGGTATATGCAACTGTCAAATTTACAGTCCGGTTCCAAATATTTGATCAAATTTGCACCATAATCCAGACCACACACATTTTGTCTAATTTCCGATTGGTTGTTATTTCGTTCGCCTATTCTTTCGGAAGACTATTTCGTTCGTCGGCTTGCTCATCTGAGAATCTCCTGCGACACCTACATGTGATTTGTGATATACTAAATGCCACGTCGAATACCGGTGAAAAATCTGCTGCTAATCGCTCAAAATCCCCAAGAATGATGTGGAGGTTTACGGTCGTGGATTATGCTAGCTTAAAGATAGAGGAACAGCGTCACATTATTGGTTATTTCTCCTTGATTTTTCCGCGCTCGAAAACTCTATAACTTCTCTGTAGTTTGGCACCACTTTCAAAGTGCAGCTACATCAGTTGCAGGTACAATATTCTCCACCTGGAAATACTCTGATTTTAAAAATATTCCAAAAGCTCGAAAGCTAAAATACAAATGCGCTACTAATGCTCAAAACTCATTCATTCCGTTTGCATTGAAGGTCTTAGCAGCAATACCTCACATATCAATGCAGTTTTAATCTAAAAAGAGCAAGCACTATTTGTCGGAAGAAGGAACAATTTGCAATTCATATTTACAATGTAATTGTTTTCATTTCGCGATTCACATTCTAGTGGTTTTGGTAAACAAAAAAAGTATTAAAGTTATTCATTCCACAAAGCCCTGTTTAGCACACTCCTCTTCAACCAATAGGAATATCTGTCACTTTTTTTTTATAGACAGCGGTTCTTCATTAACCATGCGCAAGGTTGCCAATATTAAATTTTTGCTGTTTGCATGGAGTACATACGTGCATACACACTTGTGACGACGTTAAACACAACTCACAATCGAATATAATAATAATTATTCTCAAGACGATTTTTCCTTGCACCTTGAGAAATTGGCACTTGAACTTGTTGGTTGCTGGTATTGCGTCGAACTACAAAGTACGCGCCTAATGACAGCTAAGCAGTGTCAGTTAGTCGGACTATTAGAACTATTGGCAGTCTGTCATTTGGCGAGCACTGTCAAGTCTTTTGGTAATGACACCGCTGAACTTTTTTGTGGTTTTTATGGTATTTATGGTTTTTAGTTAGAATTTTTTTATTAGAAAACAATTTAATGTGCACTTTAGTGGTTCGCTCTTGCTATATAGAATATGTATATTAAATACGCAGTTGCTTGGTCTTGTGGTTGACTTTATGAACGTCAACGTGAGTGTTAAGGGTGTTGTTTATTTTTAATGACATTTGACAATGATGCATGCGCCAGGTGGCGGTGGTTTTCATTGTTATTTGTGGATAATATTACATCGACCAGAGAATGATGTGGAAACTGAGTTATGATGTAATAATTGGTATTCTATGATGTACGATGGCATTATATATGGAATGAGTCATAGGTACGAGTAAGCAATAATATTGAATGGTCTAGTTGGCGTTATTGCTATGGAACAGTAGAGGTATGATTGTTTTTTAATTGTAAAGACCAATCTATTATTTTTATAAACGTTTTTAATTTTCTTACTGGGTCTGAGGAATGATATCCCCATCTGAAATGGCACAATTCACAATAAGAACTTAACGAAATTATTATGATAATTATGAGCATTGAAGGGGTTTCTGTAGATAAGTTGTACCCAACCGCACTAGATTCTTTAAAAAGTGTTGAAAATTAAAAAGTGGCAACACCTTACGGCTTTGACGTACGTCGCATAAGCAATATCTATAAACTGTTTGCTTTAAGATTTATATTTCTTGGATGACTTCGCCTGATCGAAGTCGAGGCTTATCGTTGTTTCTCGCGAACCTTCGTTGGCTTATATTCAAACCTTAAACCCAGCAGTTTTCAGTTCTTGAGTTCTGCTTCGTAAGTCAAAATGGTCAATTCAAAATGTACTCCTATAGCTCGCATCTCAAAGCCTAAGATCGGTTGCAATCTTCCGTTTGATCTTAACGTCGATAACTATACTCAAACTACTTTCATCTTGTCTTCTTTGTCACTCGAGAGGCCTAATAACTCTTCGAACCCTTCGACCGAAATTTATTAATTTATACACATTTATATTCTCGTCCAAAACTTCTTCAAAAAAAAAATAAGACTCTGAACAGAGAGAGAAAATAAATTCCGAGGTCAATAGGTCAACTACAAGCAAACTATGCACATCACTCATTGAATCAACAATCGGTTCTTGGTCTCATTTAGCAAAGGCACCCCAAAAATAAACCAACAACCGAAACACGATACAGAGGACAGTATAGAGAAAAGCCCCTACAAATAGGCGTCCCACAAAAGCAGGACAAGCGCGCAAAGAGCCAAAACAACCCATACCATCACCACCACCATCGTCGTCGTCGTCACCGCAGCAACACCACCACACAATCGGTCTCCCCGGGCACATTTAAATATTCAAATTGCCCTTTGGTGTAGAACTGTTGTACAATATTCGGTCGTATCGTTCGTCGTTTTTGTGCTTTCTCTCTCACTTAACATTAGTAGGTATTTTTTTTTGTATGTTTAATTCGTTGGCTCTTTAACATTCTTTTCTTTCAGGACAAGCGCATACAATTTGACACTCCGCCGCCAAAGCCACCTTGACGTAGAATGTTTAAACCATGAATGCGTTGTGTCGTTTGAGGCGCGCACCAACAGCAAAGAGTCTAAGCGCTAAACAAATCGTTGACACTGGCACATACCCTAACCGTACTCGTGTTGTGCTCTCCTCTCCTGCCAAAAGGAATTCGTTAGAGATACACATCAGAATCGGAAGCCACAAGCATAAAATATTCAACCGCCTTTATTCCTTTGTCAAAAACGCACGCAGTCGGTCTTTAAATTTCAAAATACGCTGCGCGTACATAGTCTTTGGTCAAATTTGACGAGACTAGGTCAGAGATAGATGTATCTCCTTCTCCATGATGTCAAAGCGAAATATAGAGGTCATCCTCCGATTGACGCCATCCTGGTTGTTTGTATAACTTGCAGCATTTGAGTGTCTTTCACTTTCGAAATGCTTTAGATAGGTAGTTTCTTTTTTTTTGTGGTTTTGTTGGTTGGGGCACTGCAACTGTACATCCAAGGTTAGACAGCATCGGCATTATAAACACAAGAGGAGTAGGTGCTGCCGTTTGATAGTAAATCACTTCAGATATTTTCTTTCTTTCTTTTTTCACAGGAGAAGAATTTTTAAGGATGCTTGCCAAGTTTCGCCATGGAAAAGCCTAAAGCAAGGCCGAACAGCATCTCAGAAAGTGGTAGGCTTATACGATTTGATGAGATATCGGCTACTTGAGGGATGACGACGATGGTAGGTGTGGTGATCGTTAGATATGAAGACGGATGGATGGATATGCCCTTGGACTTTTCATCGTATTGTCTTGTGTGTATGTTTCTTCAAATTGCTACGAGAAGGAAGTAGTCCTTTCAATAATCTCTTTGATGGAATTCGTCTTCGTGTAGTCTTGTAATTCGTCTCAATGTTGGCTGCAGAACGAGTAGTTTATTTAATTTCTTTTGTTGAGGTTTTGTCTCGTTTTCGGTAGACAAAAAAATCTGATTCTTAGAAAGCTGATGGATTTATATTTGGGGCTGAACAAGATGGATTTTGATGGATTGACACATAGTTACATTCATAATCTTTTTAATATACGGAAGTAAGGTCTGTTCCCTTTCTTTCTGGTTCAATATTGACAATATGTCACATTTCTCTCATTGCGAGAGAATTCGCTTGCAGAAATAAAATATTACCATAAGGAAAAGGAACGTGTTGAGCCACAAATTTGAAAAATTATTTAATTTTTTCTAGGAGAGAATATTCAAATATCAGTAGTACAAAAATTTATATTTAAAACCAAGATTTAAATCGATTTTATTGCAGAAATTAAAAAGTTAAATTCTTTTGTTTCTTACATATATTTTAATGCCAAACGAAATATATATAAAAATAAAATCAAGTAAACAGTCTAGTCAGTTACAAATTAGCATTTCAACAATTTGTCAATCATCTGTCAGCAATAACCAACTAGCCCATAGAAATTTTGTCTGCTAATATTTTCAGCTTCTTTATGGTGGGAAAATGTTTTGTTCTTTCTTGTTGGCTCTCTTCTGACCAAATATTGGGAAACAAAGTTTGACTAAATCTGGCATGTGTCAAAAATATTTTATTTTCATTCTTAAATGAGAGGTTTCAGCTAAACATTTTTTTTTTCTTCTTATTTTCTTGCAGATTTCAACTTTTAAACTTAAAATCCTCTAAATCTCAAATGTGTCAAAAGACCACATCAAATGTGTCAGCGAAATCAAAAATCATTAAAATGGTAAGTCAATTATCTGTTTACATTTTATTTGTATTTGTCGCTGAATGTATGGAATCTCAGTCTTGAATTACATAGGAATGAAGTGAATATTGTGTCAAAAGTGTACTGTCAACGATTGGTGTAGTTACGGAATCAGTCAAAAATTGTTGGTTAACCGAAAAGCACTAAGTTGTGTCGAGTTTTTGTTAAATCGCTTTAGAACATGAATAAAGCTTGCTGAAACAAATGAAAGTAAGCAAAGGTCTCTTCATAATGATTTTGCCCTTTAGCAATATTTATTTTGGCTACAAGTTTTTTTTTCGAAATACCTACAAATCATGGGATGTTTTCGAAATAAATTTTAATGGGTGTTAAGGTACTTGTTTTTGGTGTAAACATTGTTTATTTGGAGTGACTGCAAGTAGGATGAAATGGTTGTTTGTTTTTTAAATTAATCCTGTAACCTCTCGATCAGTGGTCTAACAAACTAAACACTGCTTGTCTCAGCATAAATCACCGCCGAATATATTTCCAACTCGCCGTTATCTTCAATTCGAATTAATTGGATTTTGGAACCCTAAAATAGCATTTCCTTTATTATTATCGTGCAGGGAATTGCTCAAGGACTACCCAAACTAGACGGTGAGCTTCTGTGCACGTACCCGATTTTCCCCGCAAATTTCGGTTGACAGCCCTCTCTCTCGCTCTTTTTTTCCTTTCTGTGAATACGTGTTATTAATGGCCTCCGGGTGGCACTTTCGCAAGAACAAACGATTTGTAGATGAATTTTGAACAATAAATGTAAAAGGAATAAATATTGAATATGTTTTTTAGATAGCTATACCTGTGATTTTTAGAAAATATTCCCGAATATTCCATAAATTTCTATTACTTTTGGTGGGTGTTTTCAACTTCTGATATTCGCATGCTCTAATTCAATTTCTATGGATAAATTCGTTTAGAAACTTTATAACAATGTTTTTTTGAAAAGTCCACTGATATTCTTATAAACCTCTCTGAATTGTTAATTAACAAAAACAAGTGCACTCTATATGTTCTTTAAATCTAAAAAGTAATCCTGTTTTGAGTGTTTCGAATAAATAAAATCTACATAGGATTTTTTTTTATGATTGAATTTACCAGAAAAAGCCAAATGCATACGAGTAAAATAGTTAAATTTATATGCGGAGAAAGATATCAAGTTAATTTATTGAATTTATTTTCTTAAATTTTTATGCAACGTTCCTATCAATTAAAGATTAAAAAATATGTTAAAAATACAAAAAAAGTTTTCCTTAATTTAAACAACAAAAGTGCAAGCAAAAAACGTGTTAGTTAATTTTTCTCTGATTAATATCACGGGATGGATTGCTGCAATATTGACAAATAGTTATTATATTTATTAATGTATTTGGCAATGTGATGAAATTATATCAGGAATTCCAGTTTCCCACAAGTTCATAAACTTTAAAAACTCTTAAACTGAATTGCGATGTGAACGCTGTGTAACTAATTGGCAGCAAACATGTCGAAAACAGTCGCCACCACCAAAAATTATACCAAAAAATAGCCTCCCGATTCGCATCAAGTCGCTGCATAGGATTTTTTAAGTATGCGTGCGGTAGCAATGGCGCTCCTCTGATTTGTACAGGCACGAATAGTTAGGAAATCCCATGCAGGACAAGCAGCTTGTTTCTGCTCTCAGTTCACAATCTATGGCTTGCATCATCTTTGGTATTGCTTTTCCACGCTTGTGCTCGAATCTATGCGGCTAAAGGGTCACAAGGAAATATTGCAACCACCTCAGGATAGTCCCTGCCATTGAAGGTTAGCTAATTTCGTTGACAAAAGAAGTTAGGTCAGCAGTTAGTTCAAAGCTCGATTTGTGACTCTAGATAGAGCTACGTTTGTTTGACCTTTTACCCCAAAGCCAATTGTTTCTAATTTTGCACAACTTAAAGTATATAGGCGCAGTCGCGTCGAGAGTATAACTGTCTTGAAAGAGCTTCTCAATCATCCGTTTGGAATCGGCATTGTAACGGGTGATTTTTTAGCTGGTTTGGTTTTGGCAACACTTGTTTTGACAGCTGACGTGTGTTTAGTACCTTGTGTCACTGTCAAACAGCTTCAGTTTGGTTTGCAATTTAACCATGGATCGTCTTACAAATGAACAACGGTTCGAAATGTTCATCGCGCGAATTAAAACACTTGTTTCTTACTTTTAAAATTAAACAATATTTATTTGGAACTATGTCCTTTATTATTGAAATACTTTTTACTAATTCTAAAAGGAGCTTAAGGCTACTATGTAGTTACAATAAGACTGTTGATAAATTCATCATACAGTCGTATTTATATACTTTTCTTATCTATCTACAAGGAGACCCAAGCGTACAATCGTCTTGCTTGATAATGAAGAAGAGATAATATTCCAACATTGTATACAAACGATATTATCTCTTTTACATATGTTATCATTGTAGCGTTGTGTGCAAGACTGTACTAGAGACTAAAGATATCATTGAATACAAATAATGTTATCTTTTTTCTCAATATGTCTTGCTATGGATACTTAACTCCCCCCCTTGTTAAACGAAATCGTCCCGATTTTTCGACGCTATTTTTAACATTTCTCTTTCATAAGTTTTGTTATATGCGTCAATCTTTTTTTGTTTTTGACGATCTGTTATACATTGTATAGTTTTTATCATTACGTACGTAAATGCTAGAATAACAATCAGTGTTACAATTGTGTATATAGTTGATAATATCGGTTTTTCTTCAAAAGGAATAATTAGTTTTTTTAAAGTATCTATGTTATCGAATTTGTACATTGTATCTTCTTTAATTATTTGGTCGATGTAAGACTCTGAATTATGATTTCTTAATATAACTTCTTTAATTTGCTTATGCATGTTTTTGTATATTTTATCGTCTAGATTTATAGTATTTTCATAAGTAACTAAGTTTATACCATTAATTGTTTGATTATTTAACTTATGCTTACCGCTTAATAACATAACACCGGATTCAATTTCTAAGTCGTAATCGTATTCTTGTTTAATGTTGCATTTTGAAGTTATATTCTTTAAAAGTGGAATAAGACAATTTTCTTCTTCAAAGTTAATTTCACAAATGTTTTTACTTAGATGATTTTGACAATTTCTTGTTCTTAAATAAGTTTGGTTACATAAGGCAATTGTTTTATCTGTAATGATTTTTCCATGTTTTGAATTTAAAGGTGTTACTTTATACAATTTACATGATTTAATTAGAACTGGATATTTATATATTGTGATGAAGAATTCATCAGTTCTAGCTAATAATATTTTAGAGTACTCAAGTATATTTATTATGGGTACTTGAATTATTTCATGTTGAATAATATTTTTAATGTCATCTAAGTCTAGGCTTTCTGATAAATATTCATTATTTTTTGCTGCATTAATTGTTCTGGTCAATAATAATAATTGTTCGTACACTTGTTCTATTACTAAATGTTCTTTAAGGCTCTGACCTTCGAATTGTTGCAAAATTTGTTCAAATCTAGAATTTATAGTTTTTTGTTTATTATTGTTTTCTATGAGATTATTTATACTCGTTTCTATGTTAACTAAGTCATAATGGTCAGGATTACCAAACACATATTTGAAAGCTGTTCCTAAAAAGTTAATTGATCTAGTATGCCTAGTATGTTCTTGTAATTGGTCTGCTAAATTCTTAATTTTACTTAACCAAATTTTTTCTTCTTGCACGGAAAGAATTGAAAATCACCAATTGCAACATTTTGAGTTGTGATTCACGAATCGTATATTTTTCGCAAATCACAACGATTTTTTCTTGAATTGATATAAAAATTTGTAATTTGTCAGTGAAAACGGTGAAAAATATCAAATTTTGTTTGTTGCATTTTGCGATTAAAAGTATAAATTCGAGCTTCTTTAATTTGTAGTGATTTACGAGATTGTTTGGCGCAATTTACCACTTCAATAGGCAAATTTCGTAAACACCACTTTGCTATCTCGAATTGCGAAAAATATTTGGTGATTTACCACCACTGAATGATGAATCGATAAAATCTTATAATAATTTACCACATTTAAATCGAAAACGTAAATTGACGTAGAGAAGTCGTAAATTGCAAAATATTTTTTGTAATTTCCATGGAAACTAACTACATAACGTGTGACATTTTTTTATGCCCAGGTAGTCGACAGTAACGATATAGTCCATGGGTCGAAATCCTTTCTTTATATGGATCAATATACATAATATGTTTGTGGTGTTGCTGGACAGCTGCGATCATGGGCAGCGACAGACAGTCGGTATTTAATCTTTGCTTAAGGCAGTCGTTTTTTAAGTAGTTTAAGTTTTCTCAGTGATAGTGAGTGTACTAACCATTATAAAGCATTCTGGAATATATATCATGTAAGTACCTATTTAATAATGAGAACAAAATAATAAAGTAGGCATATAAATCTATATTTTTGTTTTTTTCAGAATGAAGATATTATGTCTCGCTATTAGAAAAGAAGGAAAATGGTGTGGATTTTAAAATGTGCAATCGAAAAGGTTTTTAATAACATGTTCTTCTAAACAATTTGCGTGTATTAACAATTTCAGCATAGACAGAAAAACCACCCCAGACAAATCCCGTTGTCTCCGGACGATATGGCGTCATATGATTCTCAAGGATATCAAGAGGAAACAAAAATATAAAATACGACTATGAATTCTGATTGTAAATCACAAGATATAAGTTGTAAATTCAAAATAAAGTTTTCTAATTTCACGATAAAACGTTTTTAATTTAAGACGGTGATGCCTCAAATCACTACTCAAGAATCGTAAATTGTAAAATATGAATTGCAAATTGCAAAATATGAATTGCAAATTGCAAAATATGAATTGCAAATTGATAAAAAGAAGTTGTAATTTACGATTAAGAATTTGTAAATTGCAACTACAGAAGTAGCAAATCAGCACTAATGAGTTGCAAATCAAGATTGAATGGTTGCAATTCGGTAAGGGATGAAATAAATTTACTACAGAAAAGTGGTAAATTGCGAAATGTTTTTGCAATTCACAACCATAGTAATATCAAATTTAGAACTACTTGTTTAAAATTGCGATCGGTTATGGCAATATGTATTTCTCGTTTGATCATTATTGACAATAAGAAGTGTTGATTCACGATTTTTGGGGGTCAATATCTTCACTTCTTACAATTTCTAAAATTGCGAATAAGAAGTCGTGAATCAGTAAATCCTGAGCTAAGCTCTAAAACTAGACAAACTTTTCGTGATTCTGGGCTCATTTTTCTTGATTTGATCTTAAAATTTTTTCCGTGTGTGTAGGTTGATATTTACTAGTTACGATATTTACGTAAGGTTGAAATATCGAAGTCAGGTTGGTGGCATGTAACAAATAAGTTTGTTCTTTGAATAAATACACGTCATCTGTTTGCGTAAGTATAAACTTCTTGTTTAGTAACTCAGTTATTTGAACGTTTCCTTGCCCTTCTTGACTCTGTACAATTCCTAGTAATGTTAGGAATATTAATATTTTCGTCATCTGAAAAATGATAATTCTTTATGTTATCCTTGTGAATTTTTATTCCTTCTTTAGAGATTACAGTGTCTCCTTTATCTTCTTCTACTATTCTTGTTATGTATCTGGCGTTAGATTTCTTTCTAAGACCTGTGATTCTTACCATTATCTTATCTCCTTTTTTATACTCTCTGTGTCGAGTTCCTTTATTTAGACGTTCGATCACTTTTTTGGATGCTGAGTTTAGTTTATTTATTATAATTTCACTATTGCTATATTTATTTTGATTAAAGAAAATGTCTCTAGGTTTCAAACCGGTAACTGAGTGTATAGAATTATTTAATTCACGCACTGTTCTAAATATTTCTTCGATAAGTCTTGTTTTATTCTGAATTGTGAATATTCTAGACAGTTCAGTTATTGTACCGTTTACACGTTCTACCTGACCGTTCGCTGTCGATCTGTATACTGGAGTTTCTACTTTAGTTATGTTGTATTTCAAACACATTTGGTTCACCATTTCTGTTTTGAATCCCTTCTCGTTATCTGTCATGAGTCGTTCACATTTTGGGAAATAATTAGATAAGACCTCTTCCATAACGTCGTACAGTCTGTTTCGAGTTTCGATTTCCCGAAGGATTGTATATTTAGAATACTTATCTACTGTTACAAGGAAAGTATACTTGTCGTTGAAGTATATGTCCATATGAATGTGTGTTCCCACATGTGTTGGTATTTCTGAATTATTCAGAGGTTCTCTGATAGGTTTTCTTTCATATTTTCCAAATAGACATGCTATGCATTTTCTGTTGAAACTCTTTGCTTGTTTATTTAGATCGGGCCAGTAATATTTCTCTGAGATTTCTTGTATATTGTTACGTAACCCTCGGTGTGCTCTTTCGTGAGTTACCCTTACAAGTTTTAGTTGTTCCTCCAAATTTGTCACGTCTTGAAGTTTTCTTGGTGTGAATATAAATCTTACTAGTGGGAATTCTTTTTTTATGTTTTCACCATATTTGTATATGTTTTCAAATTTCGTATGCAAAGCTACAATCTTTTGGGGTTGTATAACTTCTTTCATCTGCCTTAGTAAAGAGTCTTTGTCCTTAAACTTTATTATGAGTCTTATTTTGTTACTAAAATAGATTTGTGTTTCGATATTATTTGTTATATCTTCAATAAGTTCGAACTGTGCAGTGTATGCATTAAAAGGCTGATTCACAGTTTTTATTATATCATTAGAAGAACTTTCAGCTGAATGTGCTGTTTCTATGGTAGAAGTATTTATGCGTTGACGTGATAATGCGTCAGCTACAAGATTTAGGTTTCCTGGTTTATAAACTAATTTTGCTCCAAAGTCTTCAATGATTCCCTTCCAACGTTTCAGCTTTGTGTTGGGATTTTTTTCTGATACAGAATATATAAGGCTCTGGTGATCGGTATATATGGTTAAGTCTGCTATACCATATATGTAGTTTCTGAGTTTTTGTAAGGACCATATGATCGCTAATAGCTCTTTCTCGTTTGTGCTATAGTTCTCTTCTGTCTTACTCAGTGTTCTTGACAAGAAGTGTATAGGTTGCTTATTCTGACTTAGTACGGCTCCAATAGCTATGTTGGATGCATCAGTAGTAAGCTCGAATGGTTTACTATAATCCGGTTGAAAAAGTTCGACTTGTTCTTTCAAATAATTTTTTAAAATTCTAATCGCTTCTAATGCTGAATCATTCAGATTTAACTTAATATTTTTACTTTGTTTTTTGTTTACTTTACCGTTATCTCCTCGTAAATATAATGTCAGGGGCTTGGCTATGCTTGCGTATCCTTTTATAAACTTACGATAGTAACCTGTAAGACCTAAAAATCCTCTCAAATCCTTTACCGTTTGTGGGACTGGAAAATTTTCTATAGCTGCTATTTTCTCAGGGTTCGTAGTGATTCTACCATGTCTGATTATGTGACCTAAGTATTCTACTTCTTCTTGAAAAAACTTACTTTTCTCATCAGATATTTTTAATGTGGCTTTATTGAGTACGTCGAATACTTGACTTATGTGCTGTATATGTTCTTCCTCAGATGAAGAATATATCAATACGTCATCAATGTAAACGTGTACGAATTTACCTACAAAGTCTCTCAAAATGTCGTCCACGCATCTCTGAAATATGCTTGGTGCATTTTTGAGCCCGAAAGGCATTCGTTTAAAATGATATTTTGCGCCATTTATAGCAAAAGCTGTTTTTTCTTTATCATCTGTTTTGATTTTAATTTGGTGGAAACCTGACTCCAAATCTAATGTTGTAAAGTACTTGGCTTTACCTAAATTTTGAATTGTCATGTTGACATCCGGAATGGGGTATCTGTCTGTTACAGTGTGAACGTTAAGTTTTTGGAAATCAACAACCATGCGCCGTTTTGGTTTTCCTTTTTCGTCCAAACCTTTTTTAGGTACTGTCCATATGGGACTGTTATAAGGACTATGGCTTTTTTCTATTATATCGTCATGTAAGAGTTTCTGTATTTCTTTGTTTACGAATTCGTTATCTGCTATGGGATATGGATATTGTTTAACATAAACCGGATTATCATTGGTCGTCCTAATGCTTGCTTCTATAGTATCTGTAAAGGGTAACGGTCCTATGCTGTTATTAATCTTCATCAGTCTATCTATGTCTGCTTTATAAATATTATTTTCCCCAATTATGTAATTAATTTTCTGAATAGATTCGACACTGCTTATGGTAGTTAGAGTCATATTACTGAAATTTATTTCCGCGTTTAGAACTTTAAGTCCTTCATATCCTAATATCATATCAAAAGACTGAATATCCTCTAATTCAAAAAATGTTATATTTTTCTTTAATATCCTAACTACTTTCTTTGTATCTACCATAGAATAACCATGCATTGTTTTTATTTTTATAGGTTTAATTTTAATTTTTTCGCTAGAATCGCATTTTCTATTAATGTAATTATGGGTTGCACCAGTATCAATAAGAATTTTATAAATTTCCTTAGAAATAGTACTAGTTAAATTTAAGCAGGGCAACCCGTCTACTAGTTTAAATGATCTATTCTTATGTTATTATTTACCATACATTCCGTTTCATCTGCTTCTGCATATGTACTGCTGACATCGTCTCTGCGTTGTTGTCGGGAGTTATTTACTCTCTGCTGCTTGAAGTTCTGCTGATAAGATCGTTGCGGTCTGTTGTGTGTGTTGAAACTCCCGCTGTGTTCACGTTTCGCTGGTGGATTATATACATCGGGTTTGTATTGATTCCAATTTTGTCGCTGTGCATGTACAATTTGTCTCGAGTTTATCTCCATCGGCTGTGGTCCTTGATTGTGTTGCTGCATATTATCGTATTGCTTCTGGGGTTGATAATTCGTTGTTTGGCTCGAATAATTTGGTCTTCTTTCGTTTCTGCGTTCATGTGGCATATTTTTGTGGTGCTTATCTTGAGTGAGATGTAAATGCCTGTGCACATTATCATGTTCTATTCTGCGAGCAATTGCGAATGCGTGTTCTAGATCATTTATTGTAGCTGAATATAATGATCCTCTTGTAAAGTTGTCACTCATACCATCAATGAATATACGAACTGCGTCGTCGTTAGCATTTTTAATTAGTCTGTCGATTATATTCGGCGGATCACCTGACATAGTGATTTTTGATATTATTAAATTGAGATTTTTATTTATCTCGTCGTGGTATTCAGACAGTGTGCTTCTTTTTTGCGTGATGGCTTTCATCATGTCTTGTAGCACGTATAGAGGTTCTTGATTAGAGTACGTATAATCTAATCTGTTACGTATCGCCTCAAAATTAAAAATTGTGTTATAATTGGTTAACACATTCGCGGCTGCACCCTGTATTTTACTTTTCACTATAGTCAATGCTGCTGCGTACTTACTGTGTGTTTTGAAGTTTTTAATGCTGTCCATTAATCTGGATGCTTCTTCGCGCCACGACCGATAATTTGATTGATCGCCGTTGAAAATAGGTAGGCTTTTAAATGCGTCTAACTGTATTTCACTACCATCTGTATATGTGGTTCTTATTTCCTCTAGCACAGGTATGTTTGGTACTATGCCTAATCCAGATTTTACTTCATTTAGTTTTGTTTCTAAATTAGTGTTTATTTGATTTTGGTTAGTTATTATTGCTGCTAACCTTGCATTCTCTGTGCGTGTGTGCTCTAGGGTTTGTGTTACTGTGTTGCTCCTGGTTTCTAAAGCTTCTAATCTTGCCATTAATACTGCGAGTTGTTCCATTTTGAACTCGTGTCTGTTGTCGTCGAATTTGTGTGTTTTTTTTCTCCACATATACACTTTCACTGAATTGCTTTGCTGCTTCGTACGAAGAAGCTATATTTGTACCTGCTATGCTAGGTAATTCTTGTAACCGGTAACGCGAGTGTTCTGTTTATACTAGATTTCACTACTTGTTCCCGAGGTCCGCTCGATTGAAGTTAAAAAGTATATTTAACCTCCTGGCAGGATCGCCAATTAAAACACTTGTTTCTTACTTTTAAAATTAAACAATATTTATTTGGAACTATGTCCTTTATTATTGAAATACTTTTTACTAATTCTAAAAGGAGCTTAAGGCTACTATGTAGTTACAATAAGACTGTTGATAAATTCATCATACAGTCGTATTTATATACTTTTCTTATCTATCTACAAGGAGACCCAAGCGTACAATCGTCTTGCTTGATAATGAAGAAGAGATAATATTCCAACATTGTATACAAACGATATTATCTCTTTTACATATGTTATCATTGTAGCGTTGTGTGCAAGACTGTACTAGAGACTAAAGATATCATTGAATACAAATAATGTTATCTTTTTTCTCAATATGTCTTGCTATGGATACTTAACTCGCGCTTTTATCGAAAAATTGTGTTCAGCGATGAGGATTTTTGGTTGAATGGGTACGTAAATAAGCAAAATTGCCGCATTTGGAGTGAAGATCAGCCAGAAGCATTGCAACAGCTACCAATGCATCCCGAAAAAGCCACTGTTTGGTGCGGTTTATGGGCCGGCGGCATTATTGGGCCATATTTCTTCAAAGATGATGCGAATCGCAGCGTTACTGTCAATGGTGAACGCTACCGAGCGATGATAACAAACTTTTTTTTGCCCGAAATGGAAGTTCTTGACTTGCATGATATGTGGTTTCAACAAGACGGTGCCACATGCCACACAGCACGCGAAACAATGGCGCAATTGCGAGGCGAGTTTGGTGAACAGTTAATTTCACGTTTCGGGCCGGTCAATTGGCCGCCTAGATCGTGCGATTTGACACCATTAGATAATTTTTTGTGGGGGTATGTCAAGGCTAATGTGTATAGGGACAAGCCCGCTTCGATTGACGCACTGGAAGCCATTCGTGAGATACCGGCCGATATGTGTGAAAGAGTATGCCAAAATTGGACTCAGCGGATGGGCTACCTGAGACGCAGCCGCGGTCAACATTTGCATGAAATTATCTTTAAACATTAAATTGCAAGGTTCAAACTATCGATT
This sequence comes from Cheilosia vernalis, assembly GCA_949126925.1. NCBI lineage: Eukaryota > Metazoa > Arthropoda > Insecta > Diptera > Syrphidae > Cheilosia > Cheilosia vernalis. The sequence continues at coordinate 7,641,108 of OX421362.1, forward strand.
CAAATAAATATTTCATTCATTTTTTCGAATTTTTTGTGTTTTTTTTTTTTTTTAAGTTCTAAACCTCTTAAAAAATCACGCGTTAGATCCCTAGGCCTATGGTCCCAACGGACCAGTTGCGCCAACATGCGGTAACTACATCTAGAGCAAATATCTGTGACTTCAGCTTATTACCAGTTTAGCTATTCGCTAGCAAATAAATAATCTACAGAAAAAAATGGCGCCCAGCGTGGGGCCCCATATCATGATATTAAAATCTAACCCTAAGTCGTGAAATAAGGTAAATTCGCATAAGAGAGATGATGTTGCATTATAAGCTCGACACCACACCAAAATGGCTGAAAGCACTTCTCATCGCTGGATGAGATTAATCATATCCATAAATTGCTCGGCGATCTACAATTGAGTCTACTAAAGTGCTATATAAAACAAATACTGATAAAGCAAAGCCCCTCAAAACAAAGTTCTAAAACGGAAAACTAACCGCAACGGGCGGGATCCGCCCATTTTTCCCTTCAATTTTCTAATCGCTGTGCAAAACTTTTCTCAGCTACATCTGCTTTTTTCAACTATATATATTTGCGATCGTGTTCATGTCTGCCAGTGTGTATGTTCACTCTACTCTAGTTTGGAAGGCAAAATTTAGGTCAATAGGTACAAAGTGGCAACCGGCGCGGCGTGCCAGCGAATGTGTATTTTCGCTACAATCTGCAAATAATAATGTCTGCTTCTTATCTACATATCCAATGGCTGGTTGCCTCCGCCGAGTCGAGACACACTCGCTCGTAACTGCACAAGAATGTAAAATTATTAAACGAAGCCAGAGAACATTGAAGAAATTTTGCGACCGCTCTAAATTTACCCCAGTTGCGCATTGCACTTATAAGTCATTTGGCGGTTGGTCGGCGGGTGAGCAATGCACCAGTTCATCCATCGGAGATTGCATAATGCGCGTGCGGATCATTGATTAGTATTTGTTTTTCACATTCGCGTACTCAGCGCGAAGCTGGAAAAGCTCCACAAAATCAAACAATGCACTGAAAAGATACACAAAGGCACATATGCCACACCAAGTTTTTGGTGGCCATCTACTGTGGCTGCTGCTTCATCTTCTCATCCTCGTTTCTAATGACTTTGGGGGCAGAGAGTGGTCCGTACATATAGTGTGTGAATTACAAAAGCAAAATAAAAGGCGCCGCTGATTGAATGCATATGTGGATGGATTGGTACTCTCGCCAAACAAACAAAAAAAAAAAAAACCAACCAACTCTATAGATACTTTTGTATCTATAGAATGTTAGAAGTGCTTAACAAATGAAAAATGTATTCTGTATTCTTCACTCTCAAGGTTGCAGTTAAATCGTCATCAGACGAATGGACGGATGGACAACAAGCCAGCTAATTTACGAAGTATCTCTGTGTGGTTGCGATAGGAATGTGTGTTGGTGGGTGGTGGCTGAACTGAAAAGCTGAAAAGCCAACACGCTGTGGTGTGCTGTACGTCGTTCTTTTGTCAAAAAAAGTTAATTTTATCTTTGTGCCCCTGTGTTTGTGGATGTTTTACGACAATCTACGAGTATCTATATAGGGTGAGGTGAAGTGCACAAGCTGGACAAGTCGGTGACAATGGGCTCTATCGACCAAATACATTTCATTCTCGTTAAATACGCTTTTAGTGATGTTTTTTTTTTTTCCTTCTGTCATATGATGTCATCTGGGCTGGTTTCGGTTCCAGATACCGAACTCATTATAATGATGTTACTACAACCTGAAGTATGAGCTATATGTGACAGCGCGGTGTCGTGCTAATGCATTTTTTTGTCATCTCGAGGGTCAGGGGTGGTTGGCTTTGTTTCATTTTTAGTTACCCACAGAGACAAGTGTGCGAATCGGTGCCATCCAAAGTTTCTTTATGGAATATTAATTTTCGAACAGAGACACCTTTTGTGCTTTCTAAAGACAAAGGGGCTCATAATTATCCGCCCACCGCATATACACAGATTAATCACTCGAAAATAAGGCTACTGTCCACTGCTTGGTGGTAAGTTCTTAGTCATAAGTTGTAGCGCGTCATTTGCAGCTCAGTGTCATTGCCATGTGAGCATAAAATGCGATCGGTCTCGCCGCCATCTCCATAGCCCGAGGAATGAGCGATAATTCGCTCGAAACGGAGATAAAGCAATTATTCAAAATTGCAGATAAGATGAATTTCTTTTTGATTATGGAATTTATATATGAGACAACTTGCCGCGGCGCAATGGTTTTCGCCACTTGACGAAATACACAGCAAAAAGTGTCTTGCAATAAATTAAACTTTTTTCGGCTGACAGACATGGACAGAAAGAATTTGTTGTGTGATTCGTATTTTATTTCGGTGCAATTAAAAGGAATGCAAATTCTTAAGTGAATTTAAATGTTTTCTTAATTGGTAATGGATAGCCATCACATGAGGGAGGAATTATGAATCAGCAGGCAGTTTGAGTGACGTGTCGCAATTGTGATGTTTGAATGGGCAATTCAAACTTAATATTGTTACCAGTTTTGTGTACGCAATCCTTTGCCATACTAAGTCGTTCTGGCAAAATACTAAAATCTTACGGAGTGATCTTTGAAGGTTTTGCACGTCCTTACTCATGGTATAGTCTGTTGATTTTCGCAGACAATATCGATGGCTACTATGTAAAGGATAGCTTAAGCTCTGTTCAGACTTTGAATTTGAAATATGTTCGTGGACGAAAAACTCAATATAGGTTACAACGAAAAGGATCTATGGAAGTTTATAACCCTTTCCTTTTTTAATGGTACTTCTAAAAGGAGCTAGAAATATTTATGATCCTTTCTACAACGCAGTTTGGAAACTGCTAAAGTTCGTAAATTTGGTAGCAACAGAATTCCATGTCTTTGATGTCTCGGCGTTTAGAACTCAAATTGTGCTTTGTGTAAATTGAATTAGGTAAGGAAAAAAAAAATCTTGAAGATATTTATCCACGAGCACTGTGTAGATTGCATCCAGAACAAGGAATTTCGGACGAGATCGTTGACGCAGGAATGCGGAACAGATATTGCAGGGACCGAAAATGTTACCCGGTAGCTAGGTTTCGTAGAGTCAACATAAGCCACCCAGCCGCTAAAATGATCGCGCGCATATTTGTTTCTTGCTTTTGGATATGCGGAGTCACTAAAGCAAGACGATCATCGTATTTCTTGGAATCCATACTCAAACAATTGCGATACAATTGTGGGTTCTCGGTTCTCAATTCCATGAGCGATTATATGCGTTAAGTCCCTCCTGCTCGGGCCACCCTATCCTTCGTGCAAACAAGCCTACACGTTTATGTGGCAATTCATCCTCGGTGCTCTCAAATACGTAAACGGCCAAAACAATCGCAATTGCATCCTTTTGTTCCATTTAATTTTTTTTTTTTGCAAGCGAATCTGCAAATATTTTGTAATCAAACGTCTGCCAACCCTGTGCCTGTGAACTGGTAATTTTCTACCTAACAACGTTGTCAGAAAGAATTTTTCCAGGCAAACCATCTACAAATGAAATTGTCAGAGTTTGGGACAAAACCGTGTGAACTGTACCCCAATTCTTGAAAATTCTCGAATACGTTTAGTTGTCAAAATCTCCGATGCGATGCGAAAAACTGAAATCTGCAATTCTCGACATCCGCATACGAGAATATCTCTTCAAATGTTAATCGTCTGTGTTTTCCATGCGGATTTGCATCTCGTATACGCAATTGTGTGTGAGAAAATAAAAGACAAGTTAAAATAAATCAAACAATTTAAATAAAGCACTTATTGAATGATATCCGTTCGCATTGCAATAAATATGTTCGGAAATAGTGTTATTCGTTCAAAGCAGTCTTGGGCCTCTCGGATAGGTAGTTCGGCATATTTCGATTCCGCCTAACTGCTTCATTGAGAATCGAAACAATGCTAAACTTATATCGCCCAAAGTAGCACTGCGAAAACTCATATATGCTATTTAAACATACAAACATTTAATATTCCTTTCTTTTGTCAATTGAAAACACCAATTCGCAAAACAATTGAAATTTGAGTATTGCTTTTTTTTCACAGTCTGTCAAAATGGTGTACTTGACGTGCTGTAAGATTCTACCTCATTCGAAAGGTGAATTTAATTTTCGCACAGGTGAAAAAACCCCAAAAAGCTTTGAGAATAAAAATTTTTTTCGTATGCAAAAAAAAGGCGGATTTGCTCGTATACGAATTATGTTAGGCGGAATTTGAGAATTGTGGTCCTGGTAATTTGGTATTGTAAGGTACTTGGTCGGATCACTTGCAGCTCATTGCCAGATCATTTGCAGACCTGACAATATTTGCAGATCTGGCAATCGTCTGACCATAGTCTTTGAAAACAGGAAATATTTTGTCGCTTCACTTAATTTTTACCCCAAAAAATTCATCGCCTCAATGTTTTAGAATGTATAAAATACCACGAAATCATTAAAATAATAAAAAATAAAACCAAAAACTACAAGAAGTTTTATGACCACATAACCACAACGCACAAAACTACATCACAACAAAGTTCTAAACATCTAGAAAGACGTGTGAAATAATGTGATCTTCCTACAAATGAATGAAAGCTCGGCATTGAATGTTTGTAGCCATGCATTACAATCACGGAAATAGTTTACAGTTGTAGTATACACGTCTACCTACCACAAGTAGTTTAAGATTTCTATTTTGTTCATTTCGTATGACAACCTCGTTGAAATCGGTGATAACCTGTTTAATATTTGCAATTCTTACAAGACGTTAATGCCATCTATGGCCAACTAGTGAAATAGTCACAGACTTTTGTTAACCAGCCAAATTGTCGCCCTTTGCTGGGGGCAATAATACACAAGTTGATGTAGGGTCAGCATTGAACTTGTACCTTGTGTTATAAAAATGTACTACACCTGTTATAATTCGCATGTAGTACAAATAACTACTTTTTTTTGTATAGATCATTCGTCAGGCGTTGGGAAAAATAAAAATGTTGTTCCGTAACTTTAAATAAACTACATAGTTGACTTGTAGCTTTGTGTTATAGATGTCGGCTACACCTGTACTACAAGTAGTTGTCGCAACAAACTAAAACCCTTCAGCAGTCCTTAAAAACACCAAAAGTAATACATTTGCCTTCTAAAAAGATCATGTATATATAAAATGGTTTTTGCAGCGTTGTCTCTGCAAAAATGTGCCACACTTGTTGCATTACAAATGAACTAGTAGGTAGTTTACTGCTATGAGCTCAGGAGAGAGTCTTTAATTCTACGCCTGTAAAATATGCCCAGTTCTTACAGGTGAATAGAAGCTGTGTATTGGACTTGTAGCTTTTCGATGAAGAGATGTGGTGAAGGGTAGACCTATAATAATTTATGGATACCACACGCAGCCTTACTTCTAGACCTCCGGGCACACATCATTCATTAAGAACAATCATCATTCAGTCGTGTAACCATAAATGAATCAATCAATTTACCAGCAAATAGACCGAAACATCTTCACGACGACAATTCAAATCTTCTCAAGCACACACAACTCCAAATGCGTACATCAAACGTGTCATTCTAAGACCGACTCAGTAGCTTCACATATAGCTAATGCCCATTGCCCATTCATTAAGTCGTCTTTTAATAGTATGTAGAAACTCTTACAAAAAGCTTATCGCAGTCAGATTTAATCGGGACACTGTACCCCTCGTCTAAATGACAAAACAATTAAAAACAATGTCAAGGGAGAAGAACACACAACAGAAAAGTGCGAGTATTGAAAGAGCCTCGAACCAAGGGTCACTAAATTATTGTTTTGTTCAAATGCGCGTTCAAATGTTCAAAAATGCTCTTGTTATTCGATGTAAATAAAATGCCGAGAAGATAGAGAACGAGTAGAATTATGCTGAAACGTCTAAAATGCGTGGAAGCTGCTTTTGCGTTCGGATGACCACAGATATATATGAGAATTTTGGTTTCAGTGTTAGGTATTGTATATATTTAATTTTCCCCACACACGAGATACCCGTACCCAAGAATGGACAAGAGGAATGCGAAAAGCTAGCTGGCTATAGTGTTTACTTAAAAGTGGAGTATTTCGTATAGAGACACAGTTGGTTGGTTATAGTTGTTGCTACTCGTGGTATAGTAGTTTAATCTTATCTTGACCTAAAGAGATAAATTGAAACGTTTGACTTTGAAATCGTTCGGTTGTGACTGTGAGTGGGAAATGTACGATTGTATTTACGGGTAAGTTATGCTGCTGTAGAAGCTTTGAAACCGGAGGCCTCTCTTTGGCTTAGAGATAAGAACAAAAACGTTATATAGCTGGAGTTGGTTTATGCTGTTTAAGTCAAATTCATAGTACCTTTCAAATTTTATGCACAGCCAAGATGTAATTGTGACAGGGCGACCAGTAATGAAATCAGTCCTCTGGGATGAAATTTTAAATTTTAAATTTAGTTGACCTGGGATCATGATGAAATAAAAAATAAATATCTGAGTTTCGTACGGATTAGGTGAGCTTCAACGTGATGCCTTAACAAATGCAAATCCACATATAAACAGACAAGCAATTTTATCAAATGTAGAGCTTGCTTATATGTGTACTCAAGCAAATTGTATTCTAGGTGCAATTTGCCTCTTCTCGTTCTCCCTTTGCAATAGATTATGAAGGAAGGCAATTACGGAGAAACGACTATAGGTATATATGTACCTTATTTAAAGATGATCTTCTGGTACCCTACAACTACACATATAATTCGCAAGAATATCACTCCAGCCATTTTAATCTAACCCACTGACCTTGGCATTACATCTGTATTCCCAGTGGACGACGGTTTACCCGTGTTGATTTATGTTCTTTTAATTGCAGATACCAGCAAACAGACAAAACAGATCTTCATTGAGATTCATTTTCAATTAGTCTCAGTTTTATCCATCTGCCTGTTTTATCAACAGAAAAAAAAAAAAAAAAACTACCGCATTAGAAAACAAAATAATTAAGGAATTACCCAAAAGATATACAAAATCCAACTTCGGTCGTCATTCAACGTTTTGGCAGTTTCCCTTTAATCATCCATCGTCCCCTTCTGCCACCCTTCTCATACCAATCTGTCTGCACCTATTATTCTGCTGACCGAAAACCACATCGTTATTTACTGTCTCACTAAAGAACCGAATCCAATAAAACAAAACTCGCCACTCAAGGTTATTTCTTTGGCTATATTCCATAACAATAACACAAACACAATAAACGGTATGACATTAAACGCTGTTTTGTACTTCATTTATGCGCAGTATTTGTGTTGAGAACAGAAACACTTCTGTTAACCACCACCACAGTGGATCAACGTCTTCATTGGTATTCTTTAAAAATTATCACTCTTCGTGTTATATTTACGTATCCGTCGACTTACGTCGTCGTCGCCTAATAGCACTAAGTGGTGCTATTAGACTGTGGTGTTCATTTTCACTATCACTTTTCAAAAGAACAACAGAGGAAGCTTAATAATTTATTTCTGAACGAATAAACGAAATTAAGATTTTATGCCTCGATGCGAGCGGCAAATGTGCTCAAAGAAAGTGATGTGTGCAGCGTGACGTTGTTCGATGAAGTCACGTCAATCGATAAAAAGGTCGTGGTAGACACGTAGAGCGTAATGACATGTAGCAGTCTTCCGATTTGTCCTAAGAGATCCAGAAGCCGCTTAAATATTCGATTTTTGTTTTCTTCGAAGACGCACGAGAGTAGACACATTTTGGGTGAGCCCACTTTGGAACCGATTTTTTTTACAAAGTTCTTGAGTGGGGGATGTTGATAGATTGATAGAATTAAACCAATTTCATTTCCGAATATTTTCTGACAGAAATTTGTCAACTGTGAAGTGTACAACCGTACAAAATTCTTGAGTGGCGAATGTTGATAGAGTGAATCCTCTCTACTTTCGGCTAAGTTAAGTAAATTAAACAAATTTCGTTTCCAAATATTTTTTCACAGAATTTTCGAACTTTTTCGGAAGTTGTCAAACTTTATGGTGCTGTTAATGAAACTATTTTGCTTGCATGGAAATGTTTATTTTCTTTTCGGTTATGGTTCTTAATTTTCGAGTTTTCGAACATGCATATTCGAAAGTCTTTTAACTTTACTCTTATGTCATTTAAAATGCTTGGTTTGTGGACAAGGTGGATCTTCTCCATCTTAGATTTGTAATATTTTATTCAAGGATGGGCCAAATTAAAATGTTATCTGATTGTGTTTTCGAACGTTTTGCCGAAAGCTGGCAAATTTTGTGAATTACAAAGTTTCAAAAGTTTCACCCCAAACAACACACAGAAAATATAGTGGATTCTTTAAGGTAGTCTAAAAGACCTAAAGGTGGTCTAAAATACAGAGAATAGAGTAATCAAACATAATTTGATTTTTAACGTTACTGTGCTGCCAAATCACATCCATAAAATTATTTTTCAAACTTTTCATTTTTAATTCGTACTTTTTGTGAATTGATCGGTTTTGCGTAACTGTTCTTATTTTAAAAACGCAAAATGAAAAATAACAGTTCAACCAAATATATATGTGACTGGTTACTCAATGCATTCTTGGATTTTAAAGGCCCTTCAAAAATTAGAAGCTATACTGAAAAAATTATATTGCCATTTCGTCTGGGTGTATTTTATGTATTTGCAAATATATATGCGCACTTGTATTGTGACGTAACGCGAAGTGTGTGAAAATATTAAAATCACTAGTGGCGGGACCATTCGTTCCAAAAAATAAAAACTCACACAAAACGAATGGTTGCGAGAAGCTAGGCCCAGGCTCCTTATAGACCTATTGCGCCCAACTATTATTATTATTAGTGGCGTGACTTTATATGTAGAAATACGCCACTCGGATATCGTCGAATTATTGCGCTCCTCTTTGGACTTCTCAAACTTTTTGTAATTCATAAAATTAAATCCAACAAATGATTCATTTTCCGCGGTACAAATCGTTCCCAAGCCCCTTTTGTGTCTGTCACTTAAATTTGCCTATGAGTGTGTCAGATCAGTTTACTCCACTGATGCCACTTCATCTTATACCTCTGAGAAAATCGACAGTTTTTCACTGGCATATTGTTAATATCATGTAACTTCCACTTCATCCATAAACGAGCACAGATCCGTAGACTACACTGAAAATTTGAGATCATGTGAAAAGTCTAATTTTAAACGTCTGCCAAGTGAATAATTCAGCATCTGCATACCTGTCATCTAGCGATAGCATCTCCATCCACCTTCTGGCGGACATTGGACACCACTTTGCCTCACTAATCAGCTTTAAGACAAAGAAACACATATATCACATAACCCAGGTCTCTGGTAGATATAGATTGAATTGTATTGTTGTGACTTTTGTCGCCAAACGTGCTGCAACACTTAATCAGATACGTACAACAAAACACTTGAACTTAATCTGCATCTGTTGACTACATGTATCTGAAAACAGTAATCAGAACAAACGAACACAAGAAAAATGCTGAAGATAATTCCATTTAATCTTTGTCACGGCATGATCAGAATTTGCAGACGTCCGTTTCCATGCACGGTATGAGTTTGGTTTTTATAAGCCAACAACTCACAGCACCGGACGTGATTCGATATTGTATATGAAATGTGCTGTCCCCATATACGAGTATGTGGGATGTAAGACTACACTCGATGTGAAGCTCGTGTGCATGGTGGTGATGATGTTGCCGATGATGATGATGATGGCGACCTGGGATGAGTAACAGAGATGGTTTGATGGTCAAAAGATTTTATTTTTTTTTCGAGGGATGTTAAATGACGTGGCCGGATGAATTATCTGCAAAATGACAGCGACTGTATAGCATTTGATGGAATTGGATTAACTTAGGGAAGCTAGCGGTGGCGGTCCAATTTCGTTTGAATTGTGAAATTACAGTCGTAGGGATTCGAGTTAATTGAATTTGTTTTTAATCCGCTGTACGTTATTTCCTCCAACTCAAAATGCAGCGGTTTGTTTTGCACGGCAGGAACTACAATAAGAGGCTTTAAAATTGGCAGAAATTCATCAAGTGGGTACCTGAAATTTTGCAGAGATAAAGTGACATGATCAACCCGTTCCTCTGCCCCTGCCATGCCATTGCCGATTTTGAGAGGCTTAGGTGGAAGATTAAGGTATCATTGATTTTTACCAAGGCTAAGTAGTTTAAAGGCTGTATTGTTTGAAGTTTTTACTTGTATCCTGGGGAAACTGCTGGAGGTTTTCCTAGACATCCTACCAACGTTGAGCTCAATAACATCTGCGATTAGGAGCTTTATTGAAATTCAATTATCCACCATGTAAGCCATCGTACCAAGCATTTAATGTACCACTGCTCTGTCACAAAACCGATTTCTAGTTTGATCCTATCTTGTTCACATAATGACCGTCAGTCGTACATATATTTGTTGTACCAGATCGCGGCTAGAATCTTCATCTTTTGTGTTGCCGCTCGATCGCCCAAAGTCAATAGGTCGTATACGTAACACATTTGTCATGGCTACTACTCCTACAGTCGATATTGATTTGCTTGATCAGCGTCGCATTGTCGCCGCCATTGTGCGGCTCGTTCAATTGCTCGTATACTCCAGAAATGTCTAACACGTCCAAAACAGCCAAGGGAAGCCATACATACTGGTTTAGTTAATTGCACGTGCATCTGCATCTTCGGCATTCCACACGATGACAACTACATGCATTTGTTCGTACATCGATCTCATAATAGAATAAGCTACATACTTACATTTACTTACGAAATGGAAGTGTTGCTGCCACGCCCGGAAATCGAGATCGTGATGAAAGTGTGGAATTATATTTCGATAGATTTAGCACCAGAAGCACTCATCATCGAAACACTTGAGAGGGCATAGCATTCGAGAAGTACAATTAAAAAGGAGAACAAATTAGCATTCAACTTGCTCGGATGGAATGCACGCGGCAATGGAAATAGTGTTGACGATTAAAAGTATCTCAATGTCACACTCTGGCATGATGGATGGGCACACTTACACATGCAGATGCTTACAACACACGACCGTACTTGCGGTCTATTTCCTTAGATCGCTTAATTGTATAATTGTGTGGTGGACTACTGATACCAATAATATAAGGGGGATCATCATTATTGAGCAGTCGCAACTACACACAAGTTGAAGAGAGGAAATTCGATGTTAACACGGAATATCTTCATCAATACTAGTTGACCAAGATGGATGCCGTAAATTCACATTATGATGTAATAGTGCAGCGGAATTCGGAATAATGGGAAAATAAATTCTTTTGATAGTATGGAGATCATTTTGAACTGATTGATCTTATGTTGTGTCAGATGGTGGCTTCGGAGATCACTTGGGTCTGGGAATAGTGGCAATCGGAGGTATTTTTATTTTCACTACGTTTGTAGCTAACACGAACATTTCGAATGTGTTGATAAGGTCTGGGTAGAAAGAGAGAGACATACCAACATGGGCAAAATTCTCTTGAACTCTCTATAGTCTGATTTATTTTCTTATTTGCCATATATTTAGCTTGTAGCTTGTAACGTCAAAAAATATTATCTTCAACAGGAGTCAGACGCTTAACTAAAAGCCATCTTGATATAGTCCCAATTTTACCCAAACGTGGATCGTCATTAACAATTTTATGGCAAACGTTTTGTGCCTCGCTTTTGGGACTTACATAAGATGTTCTCTTGTTATGAATTTAAAAAAATAATAAAATAAAAGGCAGATGGAACTCGAGCAAAATGGGCAGTTTTGCGGAGCCAGCATCTAATTAACAACAAAATTGTTCTAGGTCTTTTCAAAAGCAATCAATACCGTTTTCGAGGAGAAAGTGCCATTTCGAAGGTCACGTAACAAGTCTTTCGTCGTCGGATGTCGTTGCAATCGATCACTTGTTGCAATTTTAAAACAGCGGCGCTTTAAACCCCTTTTCAGCAATTATTGATGTAACGTAATAGGATTTTCACACCAAGGCCAAAACCGGGTTTTCGCCAAAACACACGAAAACTTCATCGAAAACAAAAATTTTCCCATACATGTTTCAGTTTTCAAAACGAGTCGTTTGCATTTGTTTTCCACGAAAACACCATGAAAACGACTTCCAATCGTTGGGTTGTTGCAACAAACACATCTTTTGCAATATCCAGCAAATTCAGCAAAATGGCTAACCGAACAAATGTCACAACTCACAAATTAAAATCATTTCCCACAATTAATTGATGGGCTAGTATTGTTTTTAAATGCACTAAATTCATTTTTGTTTGTTAATTAATGCGATCGAAATTTGTAACCAAAAAAGTTTGTACCGAAGTTTAACGACTAGTGTCTCACAGCTGAATAAAACGTCAAACGAAAACTAGTTGGTGGTCGGTGTGAATGCATCGACGAGCTTTCGAGGAAAACGCGGTTTTGGACTTGGTGTGAAAAGCCTATTAAATGCGGTCCAGTATTTATATTTCTAGCTCATAATCTGATTAATATCTTCGTCGAAGGAAAAATGAGTTATTCTGTTTGTTTGTTATTTTGAATAACTTCTCAATTACTTGGCAGTCTTGGGCCTGGCGCCTTAAAACACAGAATATTCAAAAGGAAAAAGTTTACAGTAGTTCAGGGAAAACACGTATTTAACGCGAAGCTACTTTTTCTTCTTTCCACGCGGCTTTCATGTTGGCCCAATGTATTGAGCTTGAAACCAGAACATTGGCTTCAATTTCTTGACGGCACAAGACGAACAATTTGACTAGTATCAGGTTCTGAAACATCATGGAAACTTCAACCATTAACTCGCGGAATACTGATCGCACACTCTTCAGTCTGTACTTTTGACATTCATCGAAATTCCCTTTATAGGTTGACTGATTCGACCCTATTACATTTCGCGGTGAATCTAAGTTCACTCGAATTTTGACAGAAGAGCTTACATTATCAGCTGAAACAGTGCAAGAAAGTAAAGCGTGTTTACTTCATTTCATAAGAGAGTGCACGGCAATTTCCACTTTTATATTAAGAACCATTTAACTGCTAAAATTGAATGCTTCTTACTTCTCTGATAATTGCGTAGGCGATAACCTTCGTCAATTCTGGCCACAAATTTGATCAATGCACTCTTGTGTACTCATCTTCTGTGGTCACTGGTCAGCTTTATTTCTTTCATGCGATAGTGATGTGTGAATACATGATGAAATCTTCCAAGTGCATTGCACCATTATTTTGCGCTGTTAACCTTTTGGACTTGTTCTTGGCCTTGGTATCTGTTGTCTGTCTCCAAAATAACAGAATCAACACCAAATCATGAGTGTTGAAATTTCCGTTCTTCAGTTCTAAAGGCCAACCATACATACTCGTAGTATATCGACGAGTATCTTTGAGTTTTTGTTGTCGACCACATCATTGACCTCTTCTATTTTAAATTGGCTTCCTACTTTACCATCGCCGAGTTCTATTTGTGTACGTAGCCTAATGACAATTGAGCTCTTTGTCGCAATTGTCATCGTCAACATCATCATCGTAGTCGTCATCGTTCTGTGGGCTCTTCAATTGTCCATCATGTTGTTAAATAATCTCATTGGACCATAGCACACAACCGACAAATGGATACATTCAACAGCTGGACCGATACTTACAGAAAAAACAAACTCGCTCCACGGGTGAATTTGAGGATTGGCCCCTCTACCATATTCATACTGTTTTCTTTCTCTAAGCCTTTGATGGTTTCTGGTTTCGCTTCATCACACATTTTGCACACTCCGCATCCATAAGGGTGACACGACCAAACCCGCGTGTCACCATTCCACAAAGTGAGTGATGGTGAACCGCACGAGCTACACACATAGATTAGAGATCTGGAATCGGTCTACGCCACTGTCCACACCCTAATTTCGACATCCATCGGCCTGAATTTCAGAATGAAATCCATCAGACACACACACGCACACACTTGCAAATCTTTAAATGAAAACGATTTCTTGAGCTCTTCGGCTCTTCCTCGGCAGAATTGAACAAATAAATGGGATTCGCTGTTGTTGTATAGCCATGACCACCTCTAATGAAATTTATTGCCCCAACGCTAATGTGCTACATACTCTACGTAGCACGCACAATATGGTCTCGGTCTTCCGAGATATGTGTATAGATATACACACGCTCCCCGTCACAGTTTATGCGGGATAAAGAGATGTGAGTTTTATTTTCGTTCACGGATTGTTACGCGGTGGATCTCTGGCCTGGTGTGCCTGTGCACCATAATGTTAACCATTTGGAGGCTTTTGCTGCTTTCTTTGTTGCTGTTGTGTCTTCGTGGTGTCGTTGTCGTTTGCCCTGGTTTCATGCGAGAGTTAAGTAATATTTCCGCACCATTGTGCGTCTGGTGGTAATTTTCAATAAAGTCAACAAGAGAAAAGAGTGCCTGCACAATGTAGATGGTTCTATTAACCTAAACTAATAGAATTATATTGCAGAGGGGAATAAGTTGAGTGCTTGTGTGCGTCGAAGCTATTTCTTTGAATTAGATGTCGCTTGGATCATTCGTCGTGGTGTTAAGGGCTTTACTTTTGTGATTTGGAGACCTTTGAGGGACATCACATCGCATTTGAGGTTGGTTTGATGTATCCTTTCCTTTGTAAGCCTTACCTTGCCGCTCGTAAAAGCGGGAGACACTTGCCGATGACTTGTCCAAAACATTAGGAAACTCTGAGAAATAATAGAAATCTAAATTCAGTCATGGCAGCTTTGAGAGTCACGACACTCAAGACTCAATGTATACCTGCTGATTTTAAATGCTAGCCCATCACCATCATACCGAATCCCTATCACCTATTTCGACAGCACCCAAAAAGGGAAACTGTTTCCTGTGAAAGTTCCCCGTTCAAATAAAGTCCAACAAATGTGTTTACAGTCGGATTTAAAGTGTAACTCCTTCAAATCTCTACACCAGAAAATGAATCTGTGTAAACTCACACACACAATACCCAAATCAGTCAAATGCCGGGGGTAGAACTTCTCGACAACTGTAAATCAAATAAATAAACAAAGCTGCATTCTGCCACCGTGGTGTGTTGTTCATGCGAAAACAAAAGGACCAGCACTTTTTGGTTTTTGCTGTCCTCCAAAAGTATATGTGCTCGCACGCCTTTGAACAAATTATAATTTCGAACTATACAACCGCCCGGTGTGTTCTCATTGTTGGAGGTAAATAAATGTTTGTTCATCGCCGCACGGACGGACACAAACCGAGTGAAAACTCTGGCAAGGAAAAGAGGAAAATCTACGTAGTGGACGTACCTACGTCGAGAGGCAAGCAATAAAGTAGATCACCGCAGTACTGGTCCAGAAATAGAATTTTTTTTTTTTTTTTTGAGCGGACCAGTAGTTGGTCTGCTGCGTTCCACTGGTCATATAGATTAACCAAGCATACACACACAAAATGAAAAAAGAGATTCCATTTCCATCCATAAAATTCATGAGAAAATCGAAATGCAGACAATCGCTCTGTTATGGTGAAAGGAGTGGGTGAGGCCTGAGGGGGTGGCGAGCCCTGGTGCGAAGAAATGATTCGCTGGTTTGGCGCAGTCTGTACGCGGACTTACTCAAAGTCGACGATGGATTTCGTACTGTGTTACTGACTGTATTTACTGAATTTAGTTTGTGTTCTTTGGCGCTTTTTCTATTTCAATTGAGTCACTAAAAGGGTGTACACTGTACACGTTTGGGAGCGAAATAATGGTGATTGGTAGTCATGCCGAGTGAGGCTCAAAAGAAAAATTGAATGCGACCTAGCAAACTTGTCAAGACATAGCTGCGTTAAATGTAAAATAAATGGTGCATAGTTATTGCAATGGACTAATTCTTATTTCTAAGCTTATTTCGCCAAATATTGAGATCAAGCAGGCGAGGATACATAGAAAAACCATATTTTTGTTTTGCGACAAGTAGCTCCGTCTAGTTGACACCACATGTCTGACACCATCCCCTTCGTACAGGTCAATTGCATTATTTGAAAGCCAATCACTTATTTGGTATTTTTAAGGATTAATTTCACAAACTTTGGTTGAATGTTATTCTCAAAAGCTTATAAATCAGTTCGACAAGAAGCACTTTTCACCAACCAAGCGATTTAAGTCTTGAAAATGAAATCATTTCCCACAATCACCCAACATTTGGATTCTTTTTGCACTCGGTTTACAATTATCATCAATCATTTGCAATTATTATTGATTTTTGAAAAGTCACCAACCATTTGCATTCTTTTGCGGTATGTTCCAATCATTTGCATTCCTTCTTATGAGCTGCAATCATTTGTATTTGTTATGATGATTGGGGTAATGATTGGGAAACAATACAAAATGGTTACAACTGATAAAATCGAATGCAAGGGACTGCTTATGATTGGAAATGAATGTAAATGACTGGTGATGAATGAAAAATTAATTGAAATGGTTAGAAATGATTTTTTCCCCATAACTCCAATCATTTGATTCATAGAAAGCGATTGTGCTCCCAATGTGCCAATGATTTCAAATCAATATCGGTTATCAATATCGGATATCAACATTCTCATTTGTTTTTCCGCATCAGCTACAAATTCCGAAGTTGTCGAAATTGTCCTAGCTTCGTATACATTTTGTCATAGTGAGGGTAGTTCAAATTCACTTCAACTTCAGTACATCTTCTGGTAAATATAATCCTTGTTCGATAAGTTTTAACTTATTGCATATTTTTCCTTGGACTTTTCGCAAAATTATTTGTTAAATGCAAAAGTTAAGGCACCGAAATAATACTTTCTGGTTACAGCCTTGCTTCGCCAACAGTTTGGGATAAAAAATTAGGCATTTTGTCCGCTTACTGTTCGTTGATAACAAAAAAAATTGACACCCGAAACCGAAGATCTTAAACATTCTTTCTTGATAATAAAAGCACTAAACGCACTCTATTGCACTTGTCAGCAGTTCTGCCACCTGCCATAAAATGACGCATTAAGTTCTCTACCTAGGTTAAAGAAAATGCATATGTATATACCTATGACAAGCGCTGTCCTCAACACAAACAGACCTCATCAAAGACGAACGCATTCACCCGAGCTAAATTAAATTTGATATCCCGTGGTGAAGTCATCAGACACACTTAAATCATTCTGGAAAAGCAAACCCCAGAAGCAGCACCTTAAAAGCTCTTGCATTCCCTCATCATAAATCCTCTGATGACGAGACGACAGCAGGATTCCGAACCGACCTTTATTTTCAGCACACATGTGGACGTGCCCCAGGAAAACACTTTCCATCCATCGCATCGATAAATTCAATATAAAAAAAAATTCAACAAGAACTTGAGTCTATCGGAAAAAGGAAATTTCGTTACCGCCACATGAACCACATTGTTCTTATATTTAGACTTGAATTCTACAAGTCTTCAGGTTCCGCTCCCCTCATGATGTTCACCGCCGCCGCCCATCGGCGAGCCATCACCATTCTTTTGGATGATGGTTGGTTCGTTGCCGCTGCTGCTGCTGCTACTGTTGTCACATGCACAACATCGGCCAGGGCGCATGTGCTCTCTTTGCTCTGTTTCCGTCGAGAATCACTCTCTTTGGAGTGGAGATTGGGTTCTATTATTAGACGAACCATTTGGGGGTGCAGAAACCAGCAGCAACAACAATAAAGCAATGGCACAGCACCAGCCAGCTACCAGAGAAGAAAAGTCTTGGACAAGTTAAACGACAAAGAGAGCTTTCCTTCGCGGCAGCCAGAGCCAGTGCCAGCGACATGCTTCAGCCGCACGAGAGGTGAGTGATACACACCAGTAGTGGCTCAGAAGTTCTCTGGTGTGGTAGACTCTTCTTGTTGTTGTTTTCCTTTCTTTTTTTTTTAACACAATATCGTGGAACGGAAAAGACTTTAACGCAAAGGCAACCGTATTCGGGTTGTGTCCAATTTTTCGTTCAGCTGGCTTTGGGCCAAAATCCATCACGAGTAGCAGCTGCACAGCGACATCAGAATCATCATCTTTTCTCAAAGCCTTTGTGTATGCTACGTCCGACATCAGTCTACTGCCGCCAGTCAAGCACTTTAAGGTGTCACATATAGACGTGTTAACCGTCTTCTTGGGGACTCCAACTTTATTAGCGGGCCAACAGAAAGAAAAAAAGAAAAACTATCTACCGCACTGTATCTCGGAAGAAAGTGAAAAGGTGACGGTTCGGTTCGGGGGCAAACAAGCCGGTATCACATTACCACACACATTCGAGTCGTTTTAGCCCGTCCTTATGGCTGCACCAGTTGGAGATGCTCGCGCAGCGCAATAGTACTCTATTCGTACTGGATGTACTGGTCGTTTAGACCATCATGGTTATATTGTCATTTCCGAAGGCAGAGTATATATTGGTTTGCTTGAGTGTTGTGTTTTTTTTTAAGTGTTTTTTTTTTTGGCAAGAAGCCATGTTCTGGCCGAAATCGTTGTGAAGCGACGTTGTTGCTTTTTCTGTCGTTTTAAGATGTTTACCAAAGTGCGGCGGCCATGCTGGTGATGTTATTTGTATCTGTTTTTACAAGAGTGCGACAGTTTTGTGGTTACGCGAGTGCTGTCGGTCTATGAGTCAATTTGGGCCAAGGTATTACCGACCAATGATGTTGTCGTCATCGTCGTCGTCGTTGAATAGCTTTGTGTAATGTGGAGTTAATGAAAGTGTGGAAGCTATTTTCGAAAAAATAAAACAACAGAAAAAAAGTGTTTATTGGATACGAGAGGATTAGATCAGCGGATGTTCTCGGACGGAGTACACTGCGCCAGAGAGAGGTGTGTATATGCGTGTGTTGAAATGGTGCGTTATCGTCGTCGTCGCCCCCAAAATTAATTAAGGTAGGGACGGACGCCTGGTGTGTGTTTGTCCTAATTTTTGATTATTTTATATGTGTTTCGAAAATCACACAGATAGACCTTCCTCTTTCAGTTTTGATTTCATCAATATTTTGTTTATTTCGTCGATACCGCAAGGGATATTGTCGTGATGCCTTGGGCTGTATGGTAGTCTTGGCAGCGGACGGACGAAAGGTCGTGTTCTTATGTATTCGACCTTCGAGCAGCGTCTTCTTGAGGTGCATTAATATTAATTTTGACTAATGGAAACTGGTACATGAAGCATTTAATTTTTAATTAGGTTTGTCGGTGAACTTTTAGCGCATGCACGTAAATTTGAGCGAACGATGGCTAGTTCACTGGCCTTTTAGATTTCGTGCTTTGTTCAGGCGATAATGTGCCGTTCTTAACCTCGAAATTGGTGCTTTAATTGGAATTTAGTTGAAATCTGTCAATTGTAACATCTATCTCTTGCTGTAGAGGAAGTCTTTAGAGCTTTATTACATCAAATTCAAAGTAGATTAAATGTGGGCGGATATGCGTTTAAGTGTTGCAGAGATGGCTGTGCTGATGTTTACATTTGATATATATCGTACTAAGTCCTCACATGCTATCTATTTTTATTGCAGTTCTCTGTCGATAAAGCCTTTATTGCCTAGTTGTCTCACAAGTAAAGATATCTCGCCGCTTGTAATGCCTAAGATAAGATAATGCTACGTCATTCTGCTGTTGTGCAGGCGAAGGCAAAATCTCAGTCAAAACATATCTAAATGCTGGAGCAAGGTTGGCACTGGTCCTACTTCTGATAACTGCAACAAAAATACACCCCATCCTCGGCGATACCTTTGAAAATCATTGCACAATCGGAATGTGCTGGAAGTTATTATAATTCCAGCGAATTTGACATTTTTACTGCCAATACCTCATCTTCTCGCACACAAGGAAAGGCTGCTCTCATCATAAATGAAATGCTTTACATGATTTGAGATCGAGCATTATATCTGTTCAACTGACACGATGATCCCAACCGTACTGTTTTCAAAGGCTCGGATAAAATCTCATATAACAGCGTTTCACTTTTCGTTACGCTTACATTTCCATACTTGCCGACTTTCCCTATAGTAAGGCATATGCAATTTCACTTCAGAGAAACATCGCTTATTCCATTTGTCTTCAGTTAAAAATCTATCCTTTTATAAACCGCACATTTTCCCTCTCTTCCGCTCCACTTCCAACCGACATAGGAAAATAAATGTGGTTTCTCAATAGTTATTAAATATATACCACAATTGACATCTAGTTCAGAATGTTCACAGTGCCGTCATCACGACTTCAACACCTTTGGTCCAAGTTGCCGTTGCTTCACTTGTTAAACCAAAGTCATCCCTCTCTTCCCGGACATACTGTTAACTAGTTTAACTACCAGTAACCACAGTAGTTGGAAACACCGTATACACAGCAATAGAGTAACAGTGGTTTGACATGAAAACAATATTAAAATCCAGCACAAGGATGCACTAGGATAAGACAAAATCCTCGTACTTGCACACTCTCACCCGCACTACTCTCCTCCTGTACATATATTCGTCACCTTATTCTTTTTTACGATGACAAAATCATGCACACATCAAGTGGAGTCAAACGTCTGCATGACCTTCTGCTTTGTGGAATTCTCTCCTCGTGTCGTTGTTTTACATATCAGCGTCATCTCTCTTCAGATACTTTCCTGCTGCCGTCATGGCAATCCCTCCTCGCCATTTCAATGCAATGTCCTTCCTCTGACATGGTCTATCTGTGGTTTGGTAATAACAGCAACAACAGCTGTGTAGCACCTTCATACAGGAGAAAAAGCAAACACACACATATAATAAAAAATAAATGGCAAGAGTTGGTTGGTCTCCTCAAATGACTAAGCGAGTAGTGGGGGGATGTTTGGTTGGTTAAGTGGGAGACAAAAAGCTCTTTCACATGAGGGGGCGGGTGGCTTTAATGTGTGTGCACACACATGCCATCGGGATTAGTTCCAATAGCTTGTACTTTTTCGGAACCAAAACTACATGTGCAGAGTGTGAGGGTGAACGAAACAATTTCATTCACCAACCACCCACTCACCCATATTGGCAGCGATGCCGGTATTCTTTGTTGAAGAATTGATGCCAAAGTTCTAAGATTGGTTTCTGAAGATGGCCTTTGCTTTCAACAATATCTATGGCGGAGGGCATACAAACGGGACACAGGAGGCGAAGAGTAGCATGTGCAGGATGACAATCAGGTGTCTGATGATATATGGTTTATGAAGGATACCACTTTGTACGGTTGTGGGAATGACAAGCAATTGGTTGCGCTTGTCATTTGAAGGTAATTTAGATAACTTATAACATCGTAAGCAATAGATGGGGCGAATTGGTTGGCACTCCTGTGGGGCTTGGTATATCTGTGTGGCTATGAGATTTAATGTGCCCTTGAAATTTTTCTGCAAGGTGGTGTTACTTATGTTCTGAAGATTGAGTTAAAATTGACCCAAGGAAGAAGCAAGAGCAAAGACGTTTCACACTTTAGTTGCGCTCGAAGCCATTTTGAAAGGTTTTTTTCCTTTGAAGTTACTTAAACACCCTGTGGCGAGACTGGGTTCTGAGATGTTACAGAGGATGTAAGTACATGCACTCTCTGCAAAACGCAATCACATGCGGTTAAAGATGTTTAGTGTCAAATAACAAAACTCTGGTGCGGATTGGGTGAGAAGTATGTTCCGGGAGGGCGCCAGTATAACCCAGTTAACGTGGACTCTAAACTTTTAAGCCAACAGTCTGGAAGAACGTTTTTTAAGTGCGTCCTTTTTATACCTTACAGAAGAACTTACAGAAATAAAATAAATTTGCTAAAACAAATCACAAATAGCGCCTTTCAAGTATTCGATCGCTTTTCGCAATCATCCCAATACGGCCGTATTGCAGAATCCAAACTTGCCCCCTTTTCCTTTCTGTAACGTGTTCCATCCGACAAAATGATGTGCCAAGGGAAAAAGAATGCGGCTAATACTTAAAAAAAAGAGAAAGCACCAAGAACAAAGCACACACACAAAGGGGTGGGTGGCACTGACAAATAGAAAAAAGAAGATGAGAAACAAAAAAAAAAACAAAGACAATCACCATCCAAGAAGAAGCTGAGGTAAGTATAATTACCTAACAAGGACACAGCAAGTCCTACTACCATCAATCTCATTCTAAATCTTTGAAACCATCCTCTACACACTCCTGAACCAGTATTGCTTCGGATGAAAGTGTGACTAAAAGAAAATCCCACACACACGTGTACATTTGATATCTTCAATCCTTCAAGGAAATGCTGATGACTTAGGAATATCTGATAAAAAAGAAAATATACCCAACTAACGCGCCATCCATCCATATGCCAATACAAGTTACACACCAAGGTTACACTAATACACTGTTGTTAGCTGGAAGATGGTATATTTGTCTGTCCTTCGGCATTGTTATAAATGCATGCCTGTGAGTGTGTTCTTTATTGAGGTGCATCAGCAGCAACACTAATTTCCACTTGCACAAAATACGAGTACATGTGTAGAGTACAGAGAGTCTGAGTGTCGAGTAGCTTTAACACGGGGGCGCTCTTTATTAAAATTACCAAGCAATGATATACGGATAAATGTCCTTCCATTAAGAAGAAAAAAGAAACAGAAAAACCATAGAAACTAAATGGCCTAATAACTTTTAAGTAGCCATGACATGGAAACCAATCTTTTTGTTTTGAATTGGATTTATTCCAAAAGAGAAAAACAGGACATTGTGGTCGGTTCTCACAATCGCGATGTGGAATTTAATGCTGCTGGGGCAGCCTCTGTCGGAAATTAAAGAAAGTATGCAGGCTGGATAGGAGGCTAATGAGCGTGGCTTTAAGGGTTGCAACATACGTGTGAACGTTCAAAATGAGGATGAGTGGTGGCTTCCCGTAAAAGTATTTTATTTATTTGGTTGGAAAATAAATTCGTGGACATTATCATATAAATGCCACTTGCAACTCTTAGAGAGAGCGACGGGGACTCTTGGACAAATAATTTATAGAAAGACAGCTTTGCTGATGCATTCCAATTGATATTGGGTCCTATAGCCGCTTAACACATGCGTATGTATTAATTTAAACAGCTGTAGTATCGTTTGGGATCATTTAAAAAAATGTTACGTATACGCCCTAGTGATTGGAAAATTCATCCATAAGACCGTTTTCTGGCCTTGCCTACTTCTTACATGGTAGTTTTGCTTGCTGGTTGGAAAAGTACAATACATATCTGGTATTTGCAGTCCTTGTGGGAACCAAAAGCGGAATCAGAGCAGAAGAAGGTCGGGTACACGACTTGGTTTTTTTACCAGAGGGTTCAAATATGTTCCTAGGTCTAATGATTAACAAAACCTTAGGCCCATCATGGACATTTCATTTGGCAACAGTTATATGTATGAATACCTACTGCAACAACCGTCCGCAGTCATTTGTTATCGAGCATCATACTCAACACGACTTTTTATTTTGATTTGAAACATTATAACAAATTCGTTTGTAGATGAAAAATCAATGAAAGTCTAGTCAGCGTGGTTCAGCTGTCCCGTAAATATATATTTAGCCCACGAATGTGTTGTCTGTGCTTTCTCAGATTGTGGGTATGCGTATATATATGCTCAACGCTAAATTGAACAGGATCCAGTAAACCAACTGCCTTCCACAAACGAGAATACGACAAAAAGCGGAGGTAATTAAATCGAAAATATTTACCTCTTGTCCAATCCGCATCGTGTAACATTTGAATGCTCCCATATCCCAATTAGTCCTTCGATATTCAAAGACTTACTTTCACTAAATCAAATTAAACAGCAGGTGTGTCCCATTGTAAGGTGTTAAGCGCCCTTAATTTGTACTCAAGTTTTGGAAAAAAAAAGCAACCTCACCTTACTCTTCTCTACTGCCGTAGATAACATCCTCGATCTGCAAATGAGCTCGGGTGAAAATTCATCCCGAACACTCTTGCGCATAATATATTCTCGTATGTGCTTGTGGCCCGCTTTGTATCCATTTCTTTGGATAATCATCCTTGGCTTTTGTGAGGTACCGGAAGAAATGAGGACGCTTCAAGACAAACCACCGCCTGATGATGTTATGCTGATGCCGACGATAATGAGCCAGAGTTTCTTCTGGCATTCGCCTTCATCCCTTCCCTTGTGCTTTGTGGGAGTCTTTCGCTTGCTAAAATCAACATCGCGTTTACCTTCGATTTAGCATCTTGTTTCTTTTTTCTTCTTTTTTTTTCTGCGCACATGTACGTATCTCTATCTATATGCATCTCAATGCACTTGAGTATGAAATTCTGCCAACGTCTCTCTTGTCATCTTCAACCATGAATTGGCCTTTAATGGTGAATGCAGTGAATGTAGTTCATTAAAGGATATTCGACGCACAGACAATGTACCTGCAAAAGAGTTCTTCAGATATGAGATTTTGGTGAAGGGTTTTCTTATTTACGTTCCCATATATAAATGTGGTGGTAGTTGTTGATGGAAAGGTCATCTAGATCAACTTTCTATATAGTATATAGATTGGGGTATTTTTTCGTTGGCTTTTTAAAGAGTTTGCACTTCTTCCATTGTGCTATGGCTTCCTTTTGTTGTGGTACGGTAATCTTCGATTTGACCTTCGCATAAATAGAAGGATTTTTTTTTATTGAATTGGTAATTAGAGAAGGGTGAATAACAACCTTGATGTAGGATAAGGACGGTGGCCGATGGCCGGACGCTTTGATTTTGGGCGGATTGAATACGGTTTAACTGATTTTAAGCTTTTGTAAGCAGATATTATTCCTTATGTATGACGGTGTTTTGAATGCATTGTGGTTTGAAAAGAAATGAATTGGGAAGAGGCTGAAAGACACCGCAGTTGTCCTTATTCTTTGCCCATCTCACTGTTGTAAGAAGTATCATATACTTCATCGGATCTTATCCGGCTCTATAGTTCCACTTAAGGGAAGACACCAAACCATCTATATAGAAGCTTAAACATGATCACATGATCCGTCAGAATTGGACAACCTCTTTGGCTCGATGTAAGGTCTTGAGTCAATTGTTTTAAATTATTATCTTTAGTTTAAAGAATGTCTTTCTGGCTTTTACTTTTACAGTCCTTCCTAAGACTGAAATTCGATTCAAAAGGTCACAGTACGTTCATGTGCCATAATGGCGAAAGACATGCCTCACCTCAGCTCTTGTACATGCCCATAGATCTGAGACTTTTTAAACCATCACCGGCAAGTCACTTAGGCCCGTTTGTTTATAGTGATTTAAATTTTACTTAAATACCTTATGGGCTACTTTTTCTATGTCATAAACTGTCACATAATATTTTAAGTGGAACTTAAATCGCTGTTAGTAGTATCAGCACACGGGCCTTAAGAATTTATGGAAGTCTCCAAATTTCCTGTACCACCGTAAGTTTTTTAAGCGAAACTCAAGTTAAACCCGTCCATTCCGGATGACAGTGAAGTTTTTAAATTTCCAATTTCTTTTAAAACTGGCAGTACCCAATCTGCCTCCCTGTTGCATCCCACTGTAAAAACTCCAATTAAACATCTTATTTTCGAAATGCCATCACCGTACGCACCAGCTCATCAGGTTTTAACTTCCCCTACGTAACAATACACAATGGATATCGATTTTCACCCCTAAAAGGTGTGGATGCCACCGAGAAGTAGGCTAACAGTCCATCGCACATAATCAAAACATACACTACCGACCATACATTCGCCATCCGCCTTAATGGGCGCCGCCGCCAGTTTCACATTACTACACCCAGGAGGCCACCCTAGCCAATTAATAATTTCATTATAAATTGTCACCTCGACCTTCGATCGGATGGTGGCCAACAGAAGCAGCAGCTGCCAATGGAAATTGGAAAACAATATTCGCTTGCAATTCAATTTTATTGCACCGACATCGCCGCACAACTTCATTTGGTATTAATTTCGAGCTTGGATGCCAGGCAAGGTTAATCATTACCGCTATCGTCAAGCGTTGCGACTGGCGGCATATCTCTCTTTCTATCTGCATCGTCTATAAACGGCGTGCACGCTTGCTAGCCATAAATCTCCTCCTAACACGTCAATAGAGATACAATATGAGAAAAAAAAGAGACTCCCGCGAGACCACTGTGCTACCGCCTTAAGCTGTAGTGCAACCAGATTCAGCGAAAGATGGCTCAGTGTGTCTGCTGCGAATGCGTACCACCGTCACATCGTGGTCGTTACCTACTAAACCACTTTATGCACTCACGTAATACCTGACCCGCCGACAACTAGCTGCAAGCAAGCAAGACCTCCTTCACCAATCCGCACCACGCGAATAAAGTGGCAACAAAAAAAAAACAAGTGCTGCTGACAGCTGCAACAACAGCGCAGATCTGACTGGCGCGCATACACACTCGTGAATGGTGTACCCACTTTGTTGACTTAAGAACCAGGTCAAGGATGCGCGATTCCTTGGACAAAGTCAGAGTTTAAATTCGTCACGTCATCGGTTGCTCGTCGTCGTTGTCGTTGTCGGTCGGCTCGATATTGTTGGCAGTGATGGTGCAAGTTATTTGCAGTTTGCCCCCCCCTTGCAATGATCGGCTGGTTAATGTGGTCTAAACGAGTGTTGCACTTGGCGGAGTGAGTGAGTGTGCGCACAACTTCATTTTAATTTTATGGCGGACTTGGATGTGATCTTATGCCAAATGCAATTCATTTATGCAATTAATTATGTGCGGCTTTATGTGCGAGGGGCTGTTGTTGGTTGTCTTTTTTTTCTTCTGTTTTTTTTTTTTTTTGCATGAGACACCTTCGACGGTGTCAGGGCAATTTTGCCGGCGGTCTCGTGTTGTTGCTGTTCTGTCACACACTCGTCGTTCGCCGTGAATGAATTTGTTTTGGTTTATTGAAGTTTAATAGAACTTGTTTCAGCTGTTTTTTTTTTTTTTTGTTTTTTTATCAGTTTTATTGTTATGGATATTTATTTTGTCTTTGGACTGGATACTGGTTGGATGAATGTCGTTGAGTGGGTGCGATTTCAATGTTAGTGTTGATGATGCTCGTGGTAATGGATTTTTGATGGACTTATGTTTTTTTTTTTTCGTTTCAGAATTTTCTATGACGTGCAGTCAATTTGTGAGTAGTGAAATATGTTGTCTTATCAAATATTGTAGGGACTGTCAAATTGTGACAACCACAGTGAGGCTTACGTCACGAAGACGAAGAGGTTGACAAAATCCCCCGATCTAACTCAAAATGTATTTTAATTGGGTGTCCAATGTGGGAGTGCAGTAAGGGCTGCAAAATTCAATGGAAACTTAATTTTTTTTTAACAAAACTCACAACTGATGGAGCCAATTTAAACGATGAAATAAATTTCGAGCTTAGCAGAAGCAGAGTGGTGACTGCGATGAGTTGTCGCATTTTCAATGAATAAGAAGCTGCACTTTAAACTTGCTTTCATTCAAACGTTGTGTGTCATCGCATGAAGGAGCCACCGGTTGAACTTTAGCCAAACAATTCCAGGTTTCAGCTTTTCCGATTTTTGTCTGACCAGTCGTCTATTTATCAAGCACTTGCTGCTTATTCGATATTCTGCACGAACATTTAAGAAACCTTTTTACACGCTTTGCTTCTCAAGCGACTTTAAATTTTAAATTCCAATCCGCCAAATTACACACTAACAGGCTAATATAGGTAAGCAAACAACAAAAATCCCCCGAATCAAGTCCACTTATACAATCGATCAGCTCCCCTCTAGATCTGCGAGAATCTAGGTCACCCGAGCCAAATCTTGCACTTGATCTCAATTGCGCTTTCTGAAAAATCGTGCCAAGTCGCCATAGTCCAAGATCAAACCGCATCTCCACTGATGGAGAAAACCAAAATAACAAATCTCGTGCGCAGCAGCAGCACTGCACAACAAAAAAAAAAGTATTGCTTTGGATAAAAATCAGATCGTGACGACCTTGCTCTCTCCCTCTCTGGTGTGTAACCGCCCCGCGCCAGTCCAATCTGCAGTGCTAAGAACAAAGACCAGGTGTTTTATGCACCACCGCATACCAGTAAATTCGTATCGGAAACCATGCTCATGATTGCTCACTGCAATTAGTATCTTATCGTAAAGAATTATTAATTGAAATCCAAGCATCATTGCGCGCAACACGAGCAACCTCAGAACCTTGTCTTAATGTCAACCGAAAAGAGAAACATAACCACGCTTATGCACAGGGAATAGTGGTTGCACTTGACGCTCCATTTGGATGACTTTGAAAATGCTTGAAAGCAGCCGCTGTCCCCACTGTCTTGAAGCTTGCCGGTATGGTGACTCAACCAGCTCTCTGAAGCCCATGTTACAGATATACTGGCTACCATAGTAGACGACACTGCGACAGCCATTTACGTATGCATGGTGACACTATACGCTGTGCGCGCTATTCTATCTATTTCTGTTCCGATTCGGAACGAGCAATATGCGTTCCTCCACCGAGGGGGTGGGGCGGTGGTCATACAACAAATAAATAGACACTGTTCAATCGGTCATGGTAATTGGGTCTTTAAATGCACACACTTGTTACGTGTACACCGCCATACCTAGTCGTGTGACGTCCTTATGGACTGTGCTTGTGGATATCTTTGAGAATCTAAGCCAATGTCAGAATCGGCTCTTCGCTTAAAATGGTCACGATCAGTCGTATACCAGTTGTAGCTGCGGGATGTTGGCTGTCGGCTACCGTGTGTGTGATCTCGATTAGTTGATCGATGGACTGGTTGCCGCTGATTCGTATCGATGACGCGAGTTTGTGAGCAATCGTATGTGTATATGGAATGTGCGTATCCAAGGACATCCTGATCGCCATCCTGAGTTGTTTCAATGACAACGGTGATGGATTCCTTGTGGCTATAGATGGTGATGGTGGGTCTCCGCATCAGCGATGTAAATGGAGGATGTAAACGTTTTGGCAAACTGGAGCAAGGTGATGCTGGTAGATGTAGGTAGCTTTGGAAAAGTCGATGGAATCAAGCGATTCGGGTGATCTTTCATTGTCAAGTTGGTGTAGCTGATTGATGTGGTTGATCTTAGAGGTAGATGTTGCTCTCTATTTCTGCCAGTAACGTTTATGTGAAGCTGCCGAATTGGATGGTGTATTAATTGTCATTCGTTGGATTTGGTTTATGATTTCGATAAAGAGGCCCTTTCATCAGACTTTGTTATTGGTGGTTTAAAATTTTACTTGTTCTTCCAATTTTTGTTCGAATGTAAACCTTTTTTTCACATTTCCTAATGCAATGTACCCACTTGTTCACAGGACAACTGAACTACGGGCCAACTAGTCGGGGAAATCCCATTCATAAAGTTATAGTTTTGTGTTGCCTATGTTCTATCTTCGCTTTCGCTTAAACGTGCGTCTTTTCGTTCAGATTCAGACAATCAATAGCATCTTGTGCAAATACAGCTAATCCAAGAGAAGACAGACCATTAATGTATATTAGACATCTCATCCACAAAACATTTTACCTACTGAATTAAATTCCGTAAATGAAATTGTAGATCAGAGACCTGTAACGTTTTGCGTTACAATATCTACAATTTCGGGAGCACGAATCCCCACTTCAACAGCCATTTGTAAGGTTCGTCGTGTTTTGCTACCGGCACCAGTTTTTGGAGCGAAAAAAAATAAAATTGTAGATCATTTTTCGATATAGAAATTTCTGTCGAATTTGAATTTTTTCTCCTCTTACAGCAACAAAATCCCAAACCATTACTGGCAGACAATTTTTTTTTCCTAGAAAACCCCTCACTAAACAATAGCGTGACGGGCTGAACAATATAATCCAGTTGTTGGCTCCCTTAGGAATTTTTAACTTGGCAAATATGTACCCGGGTAAATACCAACCAGCCAGCAAGCTTTCACACCCCTCCCAGTCAGCATGTTCACAGCACAACCCGCCCTTTCGAAGAAGCAAGCAAGCACCCGCAGTGCGATGTCATATTTCTGCTATTTTCAGCTTCCAGATGAGGTATGGCAGCCCTTGTCCTGTGGGTTCAGACTCCCTTAGTTCGTTTCGTCTGCCCTGTTCTTCTCTGAATCGGGTACAGTGCGTTGCTACTCAACCATCAATAACATCATAATTTCATTCTCAACTGATGTTGAGTCCCCGCCGGGATGGCAGAGAATCATCGAAGCGAATTAAATGTCGAGTTGGTAGGTCTTCTAAAGTGCTGCAAATTTTAATCAACCAATAGGAACGCATATGGAATGGCAACGGATGCAGGCAGATATACGGAGAAATCAAATTCAAAAAACTGCATAACAGACATGAATGCGAGGATTAAATTAAATTGGGGTTGCTGCAACTGCAGCTGGAAGTCATTGCTGGACGGTAATGACAATGGAGAGCTTTTCTCTTCTTCTTTTTTTAAAGTGGTTGATATCCTTGGCGTAATTTGTGGCATGAGAACAATTCGCCAATAGGAAATGATTAAAATTCAGTGTTCGACATTCCATAAGTCACTAATGAGAGAGAAAAGTTCATAACATTTTGTATACTTACCCGCAAAATCGTAATTGAGTCAGTATCAGTATCGGTTCGGTAGACAGATGTCAGAGCTCAGAGTCAGAGAAGTTAAACTTTATAAGCTTTAAGCTCTGAGAATGTTTTGTAGGAACAGGAAGCATTTTTGGAATAAGAAACAGAGAGAGGCCAAATAGTGTTGCCATACATTTTAAGCAAGAAAATCGCTTTACAACTTTGGGGAATCTGTTTTATTATGAAGGGTGTTCCACAATTTAAGCAAAATTTGAACTGTGTGCCATTTAATAGTACAGTGATGCCAACTCAAAATTCAATTCAAAACATACCCATTTCAATCATACCAACTCCAAGTAGAAGATAAACTTTATACAGCCAAATGCTGATTAATTTGTTCTCTCTTTAACATGGCAACTCTGTTCACATCACACACTCAATCAAAAAAGCACTAACAGAAAAACATCCTTCGCTACAAATCCGTGTGAGGGTGAGCGACAAATGCACGCTCTAAAGAACACATAATCATGTTTTGAGACAACGTGATTGTTTTTATTTCGACAGTTTATCGTTAACTCTTTCAACCCTTCTGCTCAGCTAACATATGTTTGGCAAAATAATCCTCCCTCAAGCTTCTTTAGTCTGTGTAAAGAGAAAATCTCTGCATTTGGAAGTTGGTTACCTTCAACAATTGGATGCAAGCATCAACCAAGCATTTCGTTAACTATTTGATGGATCGTCCTTAGTTTTTCGCTTAAATCGCTTAGTTTAGCGTGACGAAAGCTATCTTGTTATCCTCATTTTGTTGGCTTCCTTTTTCCCCTATATAACTTTTGTTTGCGTTGTTGCTGCCCGTTTAACTCACCAGGTGGTACCCATCCTCCGGCATCACTTGCTCACCTAGGAAGTTGCTTAATTCTTGTGTGTTCTCCTCGGTGAGTCCTTGATGATGTAAGGTAAGGTGGTGATGTGAAATAAATAAATGCAGAACAAAACTACTTCACTTTGTTGGGTTTCGTTTTTTTTTTTTTCTGCAGTTAAATACTTAATTTGATGTCTCCTATTTAGGATATTCCTTTGGAAATTTGTTTCGTAACTAGTCCTTTTGATCTCATTAATTCAGTTGCACCTGAGAATGGGGGAGACCCTAACGTCCAAAGTTGACTGTCGAATAACAGACTCCACTCCACGCCTAGGATACGTTATTTATGTAGTTCAAGGAACATAAAATTTTCCACTATACCTATCATTCGGTGTCCTGGGAGTCCCAGTGATGTGTTAAATTTGTGTGGCTTCAACTCGGAAAGAGTCCCTCGAGAGAATTCCACCATCAGCAGAAATCGCGCGACTTTGAGGGCATATGTGAGCATCTGAAAAAAGGACGAACATCGAAGTCAGGCAATCAGCTAAAATTTTCGGTCATATAGGGTTGCGTATACCTACATAACCTTTGATTTTGGTTGGCTGTGTGCGTCGCGTCCTTGCAAACATAAATGGCTTACATACACTAAACTCTCTCCTGTATGTACGCTATATGTGTGAATGGGAATAAGGAGCAGCGTTCCAAGGAGTAAGCCATGTCTATTCACGCGGGTAATGAACTTTCTAGGTCATCCATCTGGGAGTAATGCGTTTTGATGTTTTTATATTATTCTTCTGCGTTCTTAACGGTTTTACCCTCCGTCTTAATGGCGTTATTCTCTGTTGCTGAGGGCATGGCGGAAAGATCATCAAATTGGCAGTTAAGTTTGTCGCCAGAAACAGACGTGGGGCTTAATAAACTGTTACAGAACTTAAAGTTATTATGTTTGCATTTGGGGACAACGAGAAAACGTTTAAGTGAATTAGCGGAGTACTTTAAGGGGTGATTTGGGAAGTTTTCTTTTTTATTACGTAGGTAGGTACATATTATTTTAGATACAATTGCGGGAGCAGTAAAGGATGTGTTTATGTGGGTATGTAACATTAAAAGCTGATTAGAAGGCGGTCGTAGAGTAATAGTGTTTAATTTTTAATCGAGTTAGTTCGATCACTAGTGGCTAATATGATAAAAATGGATAATTTACAAACGGTGAAAGGGCAAACATACGTGTACCCATTTCAGGAGGAAATTGCAACCCAAACGAGCACAAATCATCTGTGTTGCCAATTTGTAAAACAAACCACATGTACCTATTTGCTGCCGTTGTTTATCGATCGGGCAACTACCCTACAAGCTGAAACTCTTCACAATAATATTCCTCATCAGTCTTCTTTGGTCCTCTAAAGTCTAAACTGCACACTTCGAGCCCTTCTTGAGGTAATCAACTTTGTTTCTACCAATCAAAGCTACTCGGCTGGAAATTTTCAAAAACAGTCTTCGCCTATTTTCAAAGAAACTATTTTATTTATTATTTCAATTGAAAACATTCTCCAGAAAGGAGGTTCGCGCTTCTTTGTCTCATATTCCGGTTCTCATTTTGCTTTATTTTCTTTTCAGATAGTGGAATCATACTGATTCGCAGACGCATCTCTCCTCTAGAGAATACAAACTAAACTCCCACCGGACATGGATGTCCCATCCATGGTCCAGCGTTCGGGTGACACCCTCATCGTACGCAGTGTAGTTAGCGGCAACCAAATCTATCTCGACCAAGAAACCGGAAATGTGGTAAACAACCCCTCACCGGCCGCCTTCCAGAGTCCACAGCAGTCGCATCACATGCGTGACAGTGACGTGCAAAGCACAGCAGAACATTTAAAGGACGAAGGTCTGCCGCAGTGTAAAATCAAAAGGAACTACTCCTGCAGCTACTGCACGTATTTCACCCAAAATCCCCGCTATCACCTGACACATTTGCGTGATGTCCATGGCGAGAAAATCGTCATCAATAAGTGCAAGTTGTGCTTGTACGCGTCGCGTCACTACCAGAAGCTCGTGCGTCACATGAAGATGGTCCACGGTTCCACAGAGGGAATCGCTGGCAATCATGGTCAATCGAGAAAGCGTAATATAAACCGCGATGCGGTACGCAAGCGAAAGAACGATCATGTTGAGAATGGCATGATGTTGCCATCAAATTTGCAGCACCAACTACAGCAGCAGCTAGAACAGCAACAGAAACAGGTACAACAACAGATACAGCAGCAGTTGGAGCAGCAGGAGTACCAACAGCAGAAGCAGCAACAGCAGCAGCAGGCATTGCTGCAATTTCCGATGCCAAAAGTGGAGTCCCCGTCGATGACGCTGGATGATGCGCCACAGAACCGCCTTCTAAAGTGCAGCCTTTGTGATTTCACCACGCTTTACCGGGCGCAGTTGGTGGACCACGAGCAGGAGGAGCATTGCAGGACAAAGTTCTTCCGATGCGACAAGTGCACGTATGTGACGCACATAAAGGCGCGATTCAGCAAGCACGTCAAGTACCACTCCATGCCGATGATCAAGTGTGTCACATGCGACTTTCGGACACCGTACAAGTGGAACCTCGACCGACACATGAAGAACCATGGCGGTGCCGGACCGTTCAAATGTGCGGCGTGTGACTTCACCGCCGACATAAAGCAGAGCCTGACGGTGCATGAAATGAATCACCATGTGCCACCTGTGGGCCACGCCGCTGGCATGAGCCTGGCCCGGCGCCGCAATAAGGTCGGCGGCACTGACATCTCAGACGATTATCTAAGCGATCCTGGTGATCCCGATGATCAGTTCAACAATAACAACAACAACATTGACGACTTCGACGAGAACTACGGCAAGAAGTGTAAATACGAGCTGCCCGACGATGATGACGATGACGAAGAACAGCCAACGGACTTATCCCAAAAGGGAGGCGGTTCTGATGCAGGCAGCCAGCATCAGAAGAAATCAGTCCGACCAGTGCCAAATCTAATTCCCATCCAATCGGCCAACAACGCGCTGAACCTTTCCAAGGATCTCGCCTCGTCGAGAAACTCCTTAAAAGACATCGCCGCCCTGTACTTTGCTGAAAATCAAATACCCGAGATCATTATGCAGATGGACAAAGCGGATGCGGCTCAGCTGTCGCCCTCGTCCAATCATTCGGCGGCGAGTAAACGAAAAGCACCCAATTCGTCGTTCTTCGACGAACTGAAGAAGTCGTTCGCCGACGAGTCCGCCCGCAATGAGAATCTCACCTGTAACTGTGGCCACGTGTCCAAGTGCCTGTCCGAGTCCATCATTCATAGAAAATCGTGTAGTTACTCGGACGAAGAGAAACATTCCAGCATATCGCCAATTAACCTCTCGGTGAACTGTAGTGGGTCAACGCGATGTCAATACTGTCGCCATCGGTGCAAGTCCAGTGCGGATCTGCTGAATCATCTGAAGAACTGTTCGGACGCCGGCCGCTGTCAGAATGACTCCTTTGACTCGATGTCAATGTCGGGTGGTAGTAGTGGACGACAGGAACACGATGACGACGGTGCTGGGTCAGAGGATATGAGCAAGCATCCGATGGAGAATCGAGTGTTTGTGTGGAATAAGATGCCGGGCATGGGTGGCAGTGGTAGTGGCAATGCAGATGGTGCTAATGGAAATGGCAGCAGCAGTAAAAGCGATGTGAATGGTAATCTGGATGCGAAGAGTGTGATGCTGCTGGGTGGTGGTGGAAGTGGTAGCGGTGGCAATGGCAGTGGTTCTGGTGGCAGTAGCAATGGTGGAAAGAACGAGGACAACAGCTATTACGGAGTGGAAACGGCGCCGGGTTATGGTGAGGTGAGTGAACTTTGTTCGAGAAAAATGTTTCTATTTTTTTTTATTTTTTTTACATTTTATTTTATCAGCTGCCATCTTTGAGTTTTTTCATTGAGTTGCTTGTATTATAGCTACCAAGTAACCGACAGGTGGGGCAATATTTTAAACAATGTGTCGATCGTGTTTGCAGAATGTCACGCGACAAGATGAGGTGTGGATAACCTTAAATCGATTTGAATAACAACTGCGACATCAAACATTCTCTAGCAATTTTTGTCAACGCTGCTAACTTATTTTTAATGTTCCCATGTAGGACTAAATAAGGCGTTGCTTGTCAATAACCCCCAAATTCTATTCACTTCATTCGACTTAATATTCAGGCGGTTCCAGGGGTTTTCTCGATAACACCATTTGTGACCTTAAAATGCTACTGCAATATTTTCCCGAAAATTGTTAAGAAGAAACCCAACGATAGAGTGAAAAACTCTAACGAAACACTGCAAAATGAAATGTCTTCCAGTGAGTTGTCGTAATCTGTCAAACGAAGCAAATTAGCTTACGTCCCACATTTAGAACTCCATCTATATGCCTTCAATGTCCATCCCCTTGCCAATAACCTCGCACCGAGCACTTCCAATGAAATTTGAAACTTTCAATATTTATAGGTAACCAAAAAGATGACACCTGAGGAGGAAGCCGCCAATTCGTCGTTAAAAAAAGTTTACAAATGCCCGCACTGCTCGTTCTGGGCATCGACGGCATCTCGTTTTCACGTGCACATCGTTGGCCATCTGAACAAGAAGCCCTTTGAGTGTTCGCTGTGTTCCTATCGTTCCAATTGGCGTTGGGACATCACAAAGCACATTCGGCTAAAGACCATCCGCGATCCGAATCACAAGAACGCCCGGGTGCTAATGAACGATGAGACAGGTCGCCGCAACTACACGAAGTACAACAAGTACATCACTTTGATGAAGGTCACCGACGAGGACGGCGACCCGAAGTTGATGAAATCCGGAGAAATGACACCCAATCAGGTGGCATCACTGGCCTTCTTAAACAATTTCAATAAATCGGCATCGGAGTCCGGACTGCCCAATGGTCTGAAGAGCAATCACTCTCAGGACGGTGATTCATCGCATGACCATCAAATGCATAAGAACGACACCCCCGACTCGGGGGTTGATACAAACGGTTTCATGCGTCTGCCCTTCTTGGCGTCGGTGGTGAATGCGGCTATTGCCCAGCAGAAGGAACAGCAGGAACAAGCAGTTGTCGCAGCTGCAGCGGCGGGTATCAAACGCAGTCCGCCACCTCTAATCAAGCCCAGTGATGACCTCATTACCGATATCAAACAAGACGGGCTCGAAAAGAAGACATTCTACAAGTGCCGCAAGTGTCACTTTAGGTAAGCTTTGAAGCTCGTTTGAGACCTGTATTCCCCTAATTTGTTTTTGTTTTATTTTTTAGGCATGCGAATCGTGATGCAGTACTGGCGCATGTCAAAGTCCACTATCAAGACTCACTTATGTGCTTCCCGTCACCATCCAAGTCCAATCATAGTACACCCCTACAGGTGGCTGTCAACTCGACGAACCTTTACAACATGAACAAGGTTTTGGCCGCCGCCATGTGCCTTTCACAGAAACAACTTTTGCAGGATCAACAGAAATCACCTAGTAGTAACAATCAACATTCCATTCTATCACCAGGAGCCAGTGCTCTACAGCAGGCTATCTCACCCAAAGCGTTGGCAGCTATACAAGCTGCTGGCACCACCATTGAGCACGGTGAGATGGCTGATGAGGCAAGTTCTTCAATTGTTGTTGGTGGTTCTGCGTCGGCGTGTGGTGATGTAAAATCACCTCCGCCTGCGACGGTGATAGCTAGTAGTTCTATGGCCAGTGGTGCACCAACTCCATCTAATACTCCTCCTACAGCAAATGCTCCTGCCACAGCGGGTGGTACTTCATCATTCATGGGTGGTGCTAGTAATCCTACTACGGTGGTATTGGGTGTAACAACAAGTTCTAACTTTAGTAACGATAGCAACGAAAGGAGAGAACCATCACCCTTTCGTTGTGGTCATTGCCATCAAGTATCAAATTGGAAGCATGTCATTCAGGTATTTTGGTATAAGAAATGCACACTAAAATTGACATTATAACACAATGAACTAACATTAGATGATGAATTTCTAGATTTATGATTTTCTATGCCAGTCAGTGTGTCTGAAGAGGATGACGTGGATGATGAGGCAAAAAGTTCTTTTTTCCATCGTCAAGTGAGCTTATTGTCATGTATCGCATTTACAGCCTTTCGCTACTAAGTGCACTAAACTTTTAATATAAGTGAACTAAATTAGCGATACTGATTCGCTACACGTTTCTAAAACAACACCACCGCCTCTTAAACGTTCGTTGCGTCTTGTGTGGCTCAAATCGTTTTTATTGGCTGTTTCTGGCCACTGGGCCTTCAATAATCACTTTTAACCTTCACACTAAATATTTTGCAGGTCACAAAGTGTAATTTTATATTTGAAATTTCGCATTTGAGTGAGTTCATAAAATCTAGCCTGGACACTAAATATGATTATTAGTACCGGGACCTCGGTTTATCTTTGGTAAACTTCTTGGTTGATAGACTCCGAAGTCATCACATAATTGGCCTTCGTTTCTGACACGATTACTTCACATTTTTGACGGAGATTTAAGTCGAGTTTGTTTCTATGCTTTAACTTGATTCCGAGTTGAAAATAATGCGGCTTGAAGGACTAATTTAAAAAAATTGTGTCTCACACTTAGTTCTGAGTCTTTTAAAAATATTTCAGCTCATTCTGTTAAAACCTATCAGCAAAAACCTGTCCCTCTAATTCAGATACACTGACGGAATAGATAGATATACAGTACAACCTTAAACACAATTTTTACATAAATTTTCAAGTCCCTACATAATTATATAACATATCTTGATTATTAAACATTTTTAAATATTTGATCGCAAAGTTAGCTGAGTTAGCCGCGTGTATTCCTTCGTTCGTCCAAGCTTAAGCAGACCCTGTTGTGTACCCGTTTCTTTCTTTCGAATAGCTAACTCCGTGCATTGTCCCAAATGAGAAATCAGTTCAAACACCTAAAGTAAAACATTTAATTTTTTATTTTAAAACCCATACATAATTATGTCTACTTGGTCCGTGTGAGTAAAGATTATACCTTCATTGCGTATTTTACATTCATTTACATTTCGCTTTGACATTCACATTAATATCGGTCGGTGTGGGTAGTTTCTGGTTCATGGTTCTTCATATATTTTATGTTAAATGTTGTAAATTTCTGGTACCTATAAGAAAAAACTATCATTTTATGTTGGAAACAGTAACGCAATCATTTTAAGCGGTTTAAACGGTTATAGCTTTGTTATTCATAGACAGAAAAAAAAAGTGTCCTTCATTCAGTTTGCTTTTACTTGTTACCACGCAAGCTCATTCTATTTGTTATAAGCTCATTTTTAATGTTTGTGGAAAGGTTCCTCTAGATTTGTCTACCTTCCTCTCGTTCATTTCGTTATCGGACAAATAAGTGCTTGAATTTGGACGTTCATGTGGCAGAATGTGAGCCCAATTTCACGCCACACATTTTGGCCTGTAACGAAATGCACATCCACCCTAACACATTTCCTTCCAACTTACTTCTAACTTCTGTTAAGCATAAGCCTTGCGAATTACATTCAATTCCTTAAACTAATGTTTTGTATAACTTTACAGCGTCATTGCCGTTTAAAACACGCTGGCGACATTCGTATCGAGACTCTCGATCGTAACAGCGATGCACCTGTTTATCGGCCCCTCGGTCTCACTGGCAACGGACAAACAATGCATGTATTGGGTCCATCGGCCGATAATTACATTTTGGGGGGCATGAAAGGCACCCATCAGCAACATCAACAAAATAATAGCAGCAATGTACTTAGCAAGGACGACAGCCATTCACAGGGTGATTCGTCGACTAAACCTGAACAAAAGAATAGATACGAACTCTTGCTGAATCACATTGAAGTCGCTCGAATACCTGTCGATTCGAATACATCTTCGTACAACAACTCACCCTCGAACAAGTGCAAACAACAAAAGTGTCCTTCGTGTCCGTACATCTCGGAGAGTAAATCGCAAATGAACTACCACATATCGCTGCACAAGCCCACGCAATATGAGTGCAATCTGTGCTCGTATGTTTGCACCAAGAAGCAGCATTTGAGTAACCATGTGAAGGCGATGCACGAGAGCGGCGGACAGTTTATACATGACCCACCTGCAGCCATTGATCTTCGTTCTAAGCAATCGCTGGACAGTGACGATGACGAAGTGACGGCAAAAGTCATCTCGTACTGTCCCAAGTGCCCGTCTAGGTTTGTGAACAGCCTTAAGGAGCTGACTCTGCATTTGAAGGCGCATGGCGCGAGCTTGGACTTCAAGTGCGAAGCTTGTGATTACTCGACGAGACAGGAGGCTATTCTGCTCTCGCACTCGTTTGTCCACACCATCGCGCACCAAGAAAAAACGGAGCAAATTGCCAAAAGTGCTAAGGAAGATGCAGAATTCCCCGCTCGGAAAATGCAACAGATCACCTTACCCAAAACGGGTGCAAGTGTCTGGGTTGTGGCAGAAGACACCGCCAGGGATCAGTCTTCCTTTGAGTGTGATGGTTCTCTGCTGAAGAAACAGCTTGAAACAGGCTCTGTTAAGGAATCGCCCTCTCCCGCTTTATCGGTGTCACCTACTTCCAGCTCGGTCAGTGAAATTGGAGAACCGGAGAAGTGCGCCCATTGTCCGTTCCAGTCGGCCTGTGGTGACACGTTCAAGCAGCACCAACAGCATCACATTTGCGTGTCCAACCAGCCTGATAAGCACACCTGC
Source organism: Cheilosia vernalis (assembly GCA_949126925.1). Classification (NCBI taxonomy): domain Eukaryota; kingdom Metazoa; phylum Arthropoda; class Insecta; order Diptera; family Syrphidae; genus Cheilosia; species Cheilosia vernalis. The sequence continues at coordinate 7,681,220 of OX421362.1, forward strand.
GAACATTGCGACTTCAGTACAAGCACCGAGGCCCATCTGGCCGAACATGTAAGCGTCCATTTCGAGGCGATGGAGAGTCGAAAATCCGTCGCCTTCTTCACGTCCTATGACAACCTAGAGTTGATCGTCACCGATGAAGAGGCAGCGAAAAAGGGCGAAGCCCCCAAACCTATCAGCTTTAACTGTGATTCTAAAAGCGCTGAAAATACAAACAAAGACAACACTGCTCCGGATCTTCGCCGCAGTAGTCGTTCGAGTGCACTTAATGGGGAGGAGAAATCATCGCCACCGCCACCACCACCACCACCACCACCGTCAAGCCATAAAACTATTTTAGTGAATCCTAAAACTGGTCAGGTCATCAGGAGGAATTAGTGTTTTGTTTTAAATATTTTTTTTTTAACACTGAATTGTTTTTGTGCGTTAAAGTAGATTTTAAGAAATGATACAAGAGGTCTCTTCGCACCTCTGATCATGATGTTATGTTGTTTGTTTTATTTTAGTTGTTCTTCTTATTCTTTGTTGAATAAACATTTTAATTATATTTAAAAGTTTTCGTTAATAAATGTTCTCTTCTACACGCAAAATGTAGTAAAACAAAAAAGTCTATAGTAAATAGTCTGTTAAAAGTAAATACAACTTATATATGAAAAGAAAAAAAGTATATACATACCTTACACTTTGTGGAATAGCGGGGCCATATTTATATAAACTAAATACGAAACGTAAACAAATTTAGATAAATTAAATATAAACAATGTATTTAACATGGAAAATTACAAAACAAATGTGACTAACATATTAATTTAAGCGTATATATACAATATACATACAAATACATACTATTATTATTTTCGTTTTGTTTATTTGTTAATTGTTATGAAAGAGAAAAATTACAGAATATTTTATTCTATATATTATTTGTTATTATCTTTATTAACCAATTAGGAAATAATTATTATTTTTACTATAATCTTATTTTTAATATTGTTTTTCGTCACTTTGTTACTAATCAGGAGAAAAGGCACCAAATTGTAGGTTATGTCTATTCGTATTTTTGTTTCTTAATTAGTTAATAAGTTGTTAGTTGAATATTAGGATTTAAGTTAACACCAATAGCATTTTGAAACAAAAACAAAACAAAAAACACACACAACATAGGCAGATATGATGCGACTCGAAGGACCATTTCTTCATGATGAAGAAAAAAACGCTTTAGTTTGTGTGGGAGTAGGATGGTGCGTTCTTGTGGACTTTTAGTGTTTTTTTGGCAGCACGTCCAAAATCGAAGAGAACAGTAGTCGACTAGTCAGATGTTATTGTGTCAGCAGGCCTTGAATAGAGAAGTAAATTGTCGTTTGTGACGCGTTCCAAATAGAAGCAATTATAAGCTAGATCAAAACTGTTATGGTTATGAACGAGTCATTCTTCAGTCCTACCAAGTTTATTTCCCTCTGCAAACCTTTTTAAAGTCGGACGAATTGATTCCTTCGAAAAATTAATAAGAAGGGCGGAAATATTTAAAAGAAAAAAAAAGGTCTGAAAATATAGGACACCGCTTCGCAGCCCAAATCCCCGGTAGCACCTGTTTTACCATATTATTTATTACAAAGACCTTTTTTTACGGAAGATCGGATCCTATACAGCTTTGCTATGAGTAAAGTTGATTTCAATTTTTCTGGAAACACGTTTAGCAAGTACTTTCCAAAACAGTAGGTTGGTTTGCAATCGCTTCATCAAATATAGAAAGACCTTTATTACGTTTTTCTGGACATATGTAAACCACACACAACCTTTACTTTACCCTATCGCTTTGATAGGGGCCATCTTGTCCACGCTCAGTCGCCAGTCTACTGTAAACAATTAAACGGTTTAGCATCCACTCGCATAACGCTCTGTAGTGAAGTTTTGTAAGTACATACATGAATTGTGTGTACAACATTGCGGTCTTTTGTTGGGCGCCATAATGATTATTATCATAAACGGATTCCATGCTGCTGTCGTTCTCTATCAATACTGTCTCGTTTTCCATTCAACAATCATTTTTCGCGTTCCTCCATTATTTCCATTGCGATGCTAAATACCTTTCCATTGCATCTCTAAATGAACCACCCTAAAAACAATTTCTATAAAACCAACTGCTGTACTTTGGCTATTTTTTTCACGCAAGACAAATTAACTTAAATTTGTCTTCACAAGTCCTTGCGGTTATTTGTTTCTTTTCCACAAAAACAAAAACTTCCATCATAGTGCAGATTTCTCCACATACATAGTCTATTTTAAGCGTTCTGTTAATTAATTGTTACTTAAGGTATTTGGTGCAGCATTTTGTTTATTTGTATAGGGTTTTACTGTTCGTCTTATAAAAATACAAGCAGAAAAGCGTATCTCCTTATCATTAGAAAATAAATTTCGTTTAGATAAATATTAACAAGTTAGATTTAACTAAAGACAGAAGAAAATAAGAACATTAAATCGAAAATTTACAACAAAGCAAAAGAACGGTTCTAAATTTGAATAGAATATAAAAACATACACACACAAGAAAAGCCAATACGCATATTTTTTTAGCTAGTAAATTATCAAACAAAAAACAAAACAAATCGTAAACCGTGAGTTAAAAATCAAACTAAGAAAACCTAATTTATATACAAAAATTTAAAAAAACAAAATTTAATATATACCTATATATATTATACAAAAACAAAAAATATATATACAACATACATACATAATTCTACAGACATTCGAATATATACATTTAAACTATTTTTAAACAAAAAAAAACTAAATAGAAAAACAGAAGAAACAAATTTTATTAAATAGGTAAAGTTTTAAAAAAAGTAACAAAATAGCCTATAAGTGAATGAAACAACAATGTAAGGGAATATCTCATTTCATTTTGATAAAAATAAAAAAACAAAAACAATATATTAACATATAAATAAATTAGATATTTTTACCAAAGCATTAAATGCCAAATATTTGTTGAATATGAAAAATAAATCGATAAAAAAAAACTAAACATATATGCGCGCATATAGATACAAGAAACAAAGCGTGTCCAATTTAACCATTTTGTATGCTAAATATGAAAGAAGGAATAATTACACAGATATCTATGTAATTACAAAACAAAATTGTATAAACATATATTTAAAAACAAAACAAAGAATCAAACAAATTTATGTATATTAAATTAATGTTGCAATAAAGTGAATTAATAGGAAACGTTTGAAGTTGTATTTTTCCCATTGAAATGTCTTACTGGCTAAATTCCAGTAGTTCAAAGAGATTGTAATCTGAGCTATGAAATCTGGACTAACTATATTTTGGTGTTTAAATAGAAAAAATAAAATCACTTTCACTCGAAATGAAATCGAAATCGATTGAAAATAGATTTTTGTGTTCTACATTTCACTGTAATCGATTTCGATTTAAAAATGAAATTCAAAAGGAATATCTACATTCTACATAAATGTTAATGTATGCAACCCGATGTCCGCGCCGTATCATTGACGTGCACTCTGCTTGTCGTTTGTAGTTCGTGCCTTTTTTACTAGGCCTCAACCGGAATAATTTGCGGGTCATCAACGAACAAATTCTCTTATTCGTATTTTATTCTTTCAGTGAAATAGTCCGTCATTTGTGTATCGAAATTCACCGCGACCTAGACCATTTCACGCATATCGCCTCAGAAGAAATAGCCAAAGAACGAGTTCCTATCCTTTAGAATACAGAATATTCTTTTTCCGCGCCGCTATGTATTCAATCTGGTACTTCTCTTGTGAATTGCATTACGTTAAGTTCATTTTTCTAGGACCATACTGCCGAAGTCTCCAAACGCTCGTCCACTAGTATTCGTTCAAAAGGCATTGCTTACAATAAAAGTTTTGCAAATAAAATACAAAACTAAATTGTTTTATTATTTTTAAAATGAAATATAGGATCAGCAGTAATCCAGCGAAAAGAACAATAAAATAACAATTTACAGGGAAAGAAATCACACAAACAAATTTGAATTCATTGAGCTCTCTTGATAATTTGGCCAGTTTTGGGATTAACCAAAATAGTTTTCGGACTTGGCGGTGACATTTTCTCCTTTCCCGTATTGTCATCACCTTTGAAGTCAATAACTGTGCTTGTGGGTCTATCCGCATCGTCCGTTTCATTGCCTTCAGTCACAATCAGCTCAAGGTTGTCATAGGACGTAAAAGAAGTCACTGATGTACTCCTGTCAGTCCCGGAAAAATGGATTTTCGAGTGCTCGGTGATGATATCCTCGGAAGTTGAACTAAAGTCACAATGTTCGCAACTGTGTTTCTCACTGCTATTTGAATCGCAAATATGGTATTTTAAATGGTGCTGGAATGATTTAACATCGTCACTTTGAAAGGGGCAGTATGGACATTTTTGCAGTACATTGACGGTATCCTCAGAGTTGGAATTATTTACCTGTCTACTGCCTGTAGATGAAGTGTTATTCTCAAAGGGATCTGGCTGAGTAACAGTCGTTGTATTGTGCGTTCTCAGATGCAGATTGAGTTGATTTCTGGTTTTTGATACGTAGGGGCAGGATGTGCATCGGAAGTGACTGCTTGCTGATGGTAGTTGCAATATTTCAAGGTTGTTTACCTTCGATTCTTGATCGGAAGATGAATGAAACGAATCTTGAGAATGATTGTGTAACGATTAACATGTTTCTATTTCCTATTCAGATATTTTGGTTCTATTTGAACAATAAAACAACTTTGCTTATTCTACTTTAACAAAAAAAATTCTAGTTAGTTTTGTTTTTTTTTTTTTTTTCTATAAAAATCTATACAAAAGGAAAATTATTTGTCATTCGATTTATAGTACCTATACCTACTGGTTGCAATCGTAGTGAATTCAAGGAAGAAAATAAGGGAATTGTCTCTATAAAGGGAAAAGTGAATTTAAAATAATAAAATTTCTTAGATCTAACCTTTGCTGAAGCTTAAGTGGTGACAATAAAGGTGCAAGGTAAAGAGTTAACATTTTCATTTAATTCTTTTGGTGGTGATTATTTTTTTGTTTTCTTTGTTTCTTGTACTCATACAGTTATTCCCTAAATCTAAAAATTGCATGGCTTCTAATTTACAATGTTACAAGTCTGATGTTAACAGGAAATAGACACAGCAAGGACAGAAAATAATCAAACATATATATCTATATATATGTATATAACAAGAAGTGGTGAATAAATAATAAAAAAAAAAAAAAGGAAACAATCAACAAAAAGAAAATAAAATATATTCCAGCATAATCAAATGAAAAATTTCTAATCAGTTCAAACCAAATAATCAAGTTTAAGTTTTTTTAATTATAATTATTTTTGTTATTTTTTTTTGTTTCTTCGTTCTTAAAAATTATTTGTGTGCAAGTTCGTGTATTTAAACAGTATTCCTCTGAACCTTTATCAAGATTTCGTGCGCACGGATATCAACAAAAAAAAAAAAAAGAATAAAAAGGTAAATAATTATAATTTATTATTATTATACGAACTTATATACTATAAAAAAAAAAGCAATTTAAATAGTTTTAAAATTTTTAATTTAATTAGTTACCCATTCATTTTTCTCTTTATTAATTTTTTTATTAAACTTAACTTTATCTAAAAAAAAATTGCTAAATACTTATATATTATAATCTAAGCCATGTTTAATTACATAATTATAATTTGAAAATTTTAACTTTAAATATGATGGATTAAATTTTATTTAAACAACCCATAAATATGACGTAAATCACTTAGAAGATTGTAAATTCAATAAGGGTAGATACCTAAAAATAATGGCCAGTGTATTTACATGGATGGGGTGGGAGGCCAATGAGTCTTATTAACAACATTCTCCAGACTCCAGATCCAAGTAATTTCTTTTTCACCTTTGATCCAAGATCGCTCTAAATTTCTTTATTTTTGATTTTTAATTATTTGTACTGTGCTGTCGCCAGAACCAGCCCTTAGCCGGGATTAAACCATCAGATTTGCGAACACTTTTCATAGCATAGTTACAAAATGGCGCCCAACTTAAAATTTTGTTTTTAGTATACATGTTTGTTTTGTTAATTTCATTTCTAAATTGAAAACAAATGTTCTACTCAGTGACGTATAGAGAATAGTTTTAATTCATTATATCCTAAGTAAAACATTTGTTTCTTCACATCCAATATAATGCATTCTGTGTGACTAATATAAAATTTTGTTCAAAATAATTTTCATTACCACAGAGTTGTCATAAATATTTTGCTTCATATTCTAATAATTTGAGAGACCGTATAGTTTAACATGGTTGAAACATATGCATCAAATATCTGAATATAATATATATATATATATATTTTTTTTTGGTCTTTGGAGGAGGGAACTTGCTTGGACGATTTATTACATCTTCTAGTGCTTGCGTCAAAATATTTATGGGTTAATACTTAATTAATTGGTTTAAAAAAATAAGAAAAATAGCAATTATTAACATTTGCTCTTAAATTTGGTTGATTTCTTGATTTTTCAATAGTTGATTATTTTTTTTTAACCATTTCTACATTATTTTTTTTGGTTTGTTTATATTTTAAAAATGTTTGCCACCGGTATTGATCCCAAATATCTTTCTGAAGACATGCTCAAATTTGAGTATGTTCTCCGAAAGATAGACCCTTCTTCTCCTAATGCTGTTGTTAACTTGGGGAGAATGTATGAGTTAGAGAAAGATAATATGAAATTTCCCGACTGTTATCCAAAAGTTGAGAATACTATTACGGCGGAGTTAGCAATCATTACTAAAGAATTAGGAGAAGCAATTAAAATCTCTAAATCTTTATTAGTTAATCACAATATTGATGACGTGTTGCGAGTAATGTCAACACTAAAGTTTTTCTTTAATCGTTTGAAGCTTTTGGAAAATACTTATCCTAATTTATCAAATAAAACCGATTACTTAATTTCCATTTGTTCTAAAGAAATCGAGTGCGCAGAAACTTTTTTCGAAAATCATAAACCCGCCGAGGATAAAAATGATGAGGCAGATTTAGAAGAGTCTTTTAGGCATCTTCAATTGATAGTTGAAAGTGATTTCAATTCTAAGAAACCAGATTTTCAAAATTCTAAAAATAAATTGAATACCGATTTTGAACCTACCATTTCAAGATTAAGACGCAATATTCCAGTTTTTTCTAGCGATGAAGAATTCGAAATTCCTAGTCCAAGAAAGAACAAATTAGAAAACGATGTTGAATCCTTTAAAGACCCCATTGCTAAGTGGGATTTCAAGTTTGATGGCGGATTGAATGGGCTATCCATTGATGAATTTCTGTTTCGGGTAAAAGTGTTGATGAAGAGAGGAGGATACTCTTTCAATTATCTTCTAGAATCTTTCCATAGACTTCTCTCTGGAAAAGCGAGTACTTGGTATTGGCACTTTTACCGCCGAAATGCTAATTTTACTTGGGGAGATATTTGCGATGCTATGCGCCATGAGTTCAACCATTCGCTCGATGACGACGAGTTATATCGTCAAATTATTGACCGGAGCCAAAAACTGGGGGAAAGTTTTATGGATTTTAGCCAAGACATTTGCAAAATAAATTATCAAATGCTAAATCCTCTTCCGGAAAGTAGATTGGTCGAAATTATGAAGAAAAATTTGTGCCGAAAATATCTTCATATGATCTGGTTTCAAAAACCAAGAACTATTTCTGAATTAAGGGACTTGGTTAAAAGCTCCGAAAAGTTTTTTCATCCAAGCGATTCACAAAAGTTCAAGGTAAGTGAAATCGAGCCCATAGAGGATAATGATGTGTTAGAAGAAGTAGCCGCTTTTAACAATACTCTCAAAAAAGACTCACACCTTATTTGTTGGAATTGCGATCAATATGGTCACTCCTATATTGATTGCAAGTCTGAAAAATGGGTCAAATTTTGTTGGGGATGTGGCAAAAAGGGTATTATAAAACCTCATTGCTATACTTGCCGTCAGGGAAACAGGCAGATGAATGCAAAATAGGCCGGATATTTGCATTCAAAAATATTTCATCTTCCGGTAACCACCCAAATATTCCTTCTTCAAATTCAATTTTTATTCTTCAAAATTCAAATTTTAAATCGGATTCAAAAAGTGTTACTCCCGTTAAGTTTCCAATTAAACCATACCATGATCGGCTTCGTGACTATCAAATAGCTAGAGCTCGAATATTTTTAAATACGGCTCAGAAATCAAAATCCTCAGTACGTTGTAGAACTCATTATAAAAATTTAAAAAATAGTAAGAAACTTATTTCGGCCACAATTTTAAATGATTCTGACGATCCCAGACCTTACGCAAGAGTTACAATTTTTGGTAAAGAACTGATGGGACTTTTAGACAGTGGTGCCAGTATCACTTGTCTAGGAAATGGAGGTTTAGACATACTTCAAAATACAAATGTTAAAATTAATAAAATTTGTTCCAATATTAAGACAGCTGATGGAAATTTGCATAACGTTTTGGGTAATATTTCTGTTCCAATTACTTATCAAAAAGAAACCAAATTAATAACTGTTTATGTAGTCCCAAATCTAAAACAAGATTTGTATTTGGGTGTAAACTTTTGGAAAGCATTTAATTTGGCTCCTTCAATTTTTCCTCAAATTTCAGAAATTATTTGCGATGATTCAAATTTACATATTTTGACAAATGAACAAAATTGTCGATTAAATTATATTACAACAAAATTTCCATCATTTATTGTTAAAGGGTTGGGGAAAACAAATTTAGAGGAACATGTAATCGATGTCGGGGATACAAAGCCGATTAAACAACGACATTACCCTGTATCGCCCGCTATACAAGCATTAATGTTCGAGGAGATTGATCGGATGCTTGCTATGGATGTCATAGAGGAGAGTGAAAGTGCATGGAATTCTCCCGTGGTTCTTATTCGGAAGCCAGGTAAAAACCGATTATGCCTTGATTCCAGGAAAGTAAACACTGTTACTAAAAAGGATGCATATCCTTTGCCAAATATTGGCGGCATATTAAGCAGAATTCAGGAAACAAGATATATATCAAGTATTGATTTAAAAGACGCATTCTGGCAAATACCTTTAGAAAAGAACTCTCGGGAGAGGACAGCATTCACGGTTCCAGGATGTCCATTGTACCAATTCAAGGTCATGCCATTTGGATTGTGCAATGCACCACAACGGTTGTGTCGCTTAATGGACAAAACCATCCCATCTAATCTTCGAGACAATGTGTTTGTATATCTAGACGATTTGTTGGTTATGTCCCCAGATTTCGATTCACATGCTCTTCTATTAGAAAAAGTTGCTAATGCATTAAGCAGGGCAAATCTTACGATAAATGTAAGCAAAAGTAAGTTTTGCTTTAAGGAATTGAGTTATTTGGGATACATTGTTGGTAACGGTGGACTTAAAACCGACCCAAATAAGGTCGCCGCAATAGAAGACTTTCCAACCCCAAAAACGGTAAAGCAAATCAGACGTTTCATTGGAATGACAAGTTGGTACAGGCGTTTTATTCCGAATTTTGCTTCGGTTTCTGCGCCCATTACAGATTGCCTTAAGCAAAATCGAAAATTCAATTGGTCTGAGGAAGCTGAAAACAGCTTTAATGAGCTAAAGTCCGCTTTGTCTAGTGCAACTATGCTATATCATCCAGACTACAATCGCCCGTTTATCATACAGTGTGATGCAAGTACATCAGGGGTGGGAAGTGTACTGTATCAGGTTGATGATGATGGATCGGAGAAGCCGATAGCGTATATGTCTCAGAAATTGAACTCAACACAAAAAAATTATTCTATCACAGAACTGGAATGTTACGCTGCAGTTTTGAGCGTAAAGAAATTTCGAGAGTATATAGAGGGGCTTCCATTCAAAATTGTTACTGATCATTCAGCACTTAAATGGTTGATGAATCAGAAGGATTTAAGCGGTAGGTTGGCTCGTTGGAGTCTAAAGCTTCAAGGATTTGATTTTTCAATTGAACATAGGAAAGGAAAACAGAATGTGGTTCCTGATACTTTATCAAGAGTTTATGCTGCTGATGCGATTGATACCTCTGGTTCAGATATGCTTAGTATCGACTTAAGTTCTCCGGAGTTTAAATCTGACGTATACAAGCAACTGATAAAAACGATAAACGAGAACCAAGACAAATTGCCTGATCTTCATGTAGCAAATGAATTCGTGTACAAGCGTATGGAACCTCGTACTGGAGATATTGAAATTGATAATCAGATTTGGAAGCTTTGGATCCCACAGGGTTTAACTGAAAGTTTAATTTCTTCTGTTCACAATCCACCCAATGCTTCACATGGTGGATTCGTTAAAACTTTATACAAATTGCGACAATTTTTCTTTTGGCCTAAAATGGCAATCCAAGTCAAACTTTATGTTAAAAATTGTGATATTTGTAAACAAACTAAATCTAGTAATTCTGTTCACCAACCACTTATGGGAAATCAAATTCAAGTGGATCGTCCTTGGCAACGAATTTATATTGACTTCTTGGGCCCCTATCCTCGTTCAACTTCCGGTAATTGTTTTATTTTTATTGTTTTGGACCAATTTTCAAAATTCATGATGCTCAAACCATTGCGAAAAGCTACTTCAGAAACCGTTATAAAATTTTTGGAGGAAAGTGTCTTCTCAATTTTTGGTGTTCCTGAAAGTTTGTTTTCTGACAACGGTAGTCAATTTGTTTCCAAATTATTTGAAAAATTTTTAAAAGGATACGGAATAAACCATTTAAGAACCCCTATTTATACTCCCCAAGCAAATGCCTCTGAAAGGGTAAATAGATCAATCATCACAGCAATACGAGCTTATATTAAGCAAAAAGACCATAAGGAATGGGACAAGTATCTCGCTCAAATAGGAAGTGCATTAAGGTGTACTGTGCATGAATCGACTGGAACTTCTCCTTATTTTGCTTTATTTGGTTCGCACATGATAACTCACGGATCTATTTATTCAGTCATTAAAAAACTTAATTCTCTCCAGGGGGAGAATATTGAAGTTTTACCACACTCCTGCAAGATGCAAATTATTCATGAACAAATAAAAGACAATCTTAACAAGGCACATGAAAAACACAAAAAGATATATAACTTACGGTCGCGAAACATTAAATTTTATCCTGGTCAAATAGTTTTCAGAAAAAATTTCATTTTAAGTAATAAATTCAAACATCTTAACAGTAAATTTTGCAACAAATTTATAAAATGCAAAATTCGAAGAGAAGTTAGTAATAACATTTATGAACTAGAAGATATGAATGGTAATTTAGTAATCGGAAAATTTCATGGCAAAGATTTGCGCAGGTAGGACCAAATTATTATATAACTAAAATTAAAACCGAAGTTTTTTTTTTTTTTGTTATATACACAACATTGACTATAAACGTGAATTTCATTTTTATTAACAAAATTCACTTTTTTAGGGGTGGGAATGTGTAACGATTAACATGTTTCTATTTCCTATTCAGATATTTTGGTTCTATTTGAACAATAAAACAACTTTGCTTATTCTACTTTAACAAAAAAAATTCTAGTTAGTTTTGTTTTTTTTTTTTTTTTCTATAAAAATCTATACAAAAGGAAAATTATTTGTCATTCGATTTATAGTACCTATACCTACTGGTTGCAATCGTAGTGAATTCAAGGAAGAAAATAAGGGAATTGTCTCTATAAAGGGAAAAGTGAATTTAAAATAATAAAATTTCTTAGATCTAACCTTTGCTGAAGCTTAAGTGGTGACAATAAAGGTGCAAGGTAAAGAGTTAACATTTTCATTTAATTCTTTTGGTGGTGATTATTTTTTTGTTTTCTTTGTTTCTTGTACTCATACAGTTATTCCCTAAATCTAAAAATTGCATGGCTTCTAATTTACAATGTTACAAGTCTGATGTTAACAGGAAATAGACACAGCAAGGACAGAAAATAATCAAACATATATATCTATATATATGTATATAACAAGAAGTGGTGAATAAATAATAAAAAAAAAAAAAAGGAAACAATCAACAAAAAGAAAATAAAATATATTCCAGCATAATCAAATGAAAAATTTCTAATCAGTTCAAACCAAATAATCAAGTTTAAGTTTTTTTAATTATAATTATTTTTGTTATTTTTTTTTGTTTCTTCGTTCTTAAAAATTATTTGTGTGCAAGTTCGTGTATTTAAACAGTATTCCTCTGAACCTTTATCAAGATTTCGTGCGCACGGATATCAACAAAAAAAAAAAAAAAGAATAAAAAGGTAAATAATTATAATTTATTATTATTATACGAACTTATATACTATAAAAAAAAAAGCAATTTAAATAGTTTTAAAATTTTTAATTTAATTAGTTACCCATTCATTTTTCTCTTTATTAATTTTTTTATTAAACTTAACTTTATCTAAAAAAAAATTGCTAAATACTTATATATTATAATCTAAGCCATGTTTAATTACATAATTATAATTTGAAAATTTTAACTTTAAATATGATGGATTAAATTTTATTTAAACAACCCATAAATATGACGTAAATCACTTAGAAGATTGTAAATTCAATAAGGGTAGATACCTAAAAATAATGGCCAGTGTATTTACATGGATGGGGTGGGAGGCCAATGAGTCTTATTAACAACATTCTCCAGACTCCAGATCCAAGTAATTTCTTTTTCACCTTTGATCCAAGATCGCTCTAAATTTCTTTATTTTTGATTTTTAATTATTTGTACTGTGCTGTCGCCAGAACCAGCCCTTAGCCGGGATTAAACCATCAGATTTGCGAACACTTTTCATAGCATAGTTACGCCATTTTGTAACTATGCTATGAAAAGTGTTCGCAAATCTGATGGTTTAATCCCGGCTAAGGGCTGGTTCTGGCGACAGCACAGTACAAATAATTAAAAATCAAAAATAAAGAAATTTAGAGCGATCTTGGATCAAAGGTGAAAAAGAAATTACTTGGATCTGGAGTCTGGAGAATGTTGTTAATAAGACTCATTGGCCTCCCACCCCATCCATGTAAATACACTGGCCATTATTTTTAGGTATCTACCCTTATTGAATTTACAATCTTCTAAGTGATTTACGTCATATTTATGGGTTGTTTAAATAAAATTTAATCCATCATATTTAAAGTTAAAATTTTCAAATTATAATTATGTAATTAAACATGGCTTAGATTATAATATATAAGTATTTAGCAATTTTTTTTTAGATAAAGTTAAGTTTAATAAAAAAATTAATAAAGAGAAAAATGAATGGGTAACTAATTAAATTAAAAATTTTAAAACTATTTAAATTGCTTTTTTTTTTATAGTATATAAGTTCGTATAATAATAATAAATTATAATTATTTACCTTTTTATTCTTTTTTTTTTTTTTTGTTGATATCCGTGCGCACGAAATCTTGATAAAGGTTCAGAGGAATACTGTTTAAATACACGAACTTGCACACAAATAATTTTTAAGAACGAAGAAACAAAAAAAAATAACAAAAATAATTATAATTAAAAAAACTTAAACTTGATTATTTGGTTTGAACTGATTAGAAATTTTTCATTTGATTATGCTGGAATATATTTTATTTTCTTTTTGTTGATTGTTTCCTTTTTTTTTTTTTTATTATTTATTCACCACTTCTTGTTATATACATATATATAGATATATATGTTTGATTATTTTCTGTCCTTGCTGTGTCTATTTCCTGTTAACATCAGACTTGTAACATTGTAAATTAGAAGCCATGCAATTTTTAGATTTAGGGAATAACTGTATGAGTACAAGAAACAAAGAAAACAAAAAAATAATCACCACCAAAAGAATTAAATGAAAATGTTAACTCTTTACCTTGCACCTTTATTGTCACCACTTAAGCTTCAGCAAAGGTTAGATCTAAGAAATTTTATTATTTTAAATTCACTTTTCCCTTTATAGAGACAATTCCCTTATTTTCTTCCTTGAATTCACTACGATTGCAACCAGTAGGTATAGGTACTATAAATCGAATGACAAATAATTTTCCTTTTGTATAGATTTTTATAGAAAAAAAAAAAAAAAACAAAACTAACTAGAATTTTTTTTGTTAAAGTAGAATAAGCAAAGTTGTTTTATTGTTCAAATAGAACCAAAATATCTGAATAGGAAATAGAAACATGTTAATCGTTACAATTGTCGTGTTTGCTGTCGCTCAGTTCATTGGCTGATGAAGCCGGTAAGAAGTTTGAAATTCTGTTGCTGTTAATCTCGAAAGGACGGTAGACGGGGTCGCATCGATCACTGTTGCGATCGAAAGCCTCAATTCGTAGGTAGCCGGAATGCTTCAACCGGCAATGTCGCTGTAGAGTGAGAAAGTGTTTGTTTAGTACTAAATACGATTTTGAAGGTATTTCCGTCTACCGACTTGTACGAAATACGTCGGGTGTTAGTTACGGTTTTTTTTTACCTGAATGACATGTTTCCAGTTTGATACTTGGTGGCAGTGACCGCAGCGAAAGGGTGGCGGTGCTTTCTCAATTGCAACAATATCGGTCTCCTTTTGAGAAGCATCATTTCCCGATAGCATTGGCTCAACAATTCCCTTAGGCAGTATTTCCTTATGAATAAGACCGCTGAGTCGGGTATTGTTGTTGATCTCCGATTTTCGTTCATAGGATTGATTGGCGTAATTCGTCTTCGAACTCTTGACAGTTGTATTGTCTTCACTCGACTTTAACGAATACCTTAGCTCAGTGTTCCCGCTGTTGATTGTGTCTTGAGATAGGGCTGAGCTGCCTTTCGAATGTCTATAAGAAGAAACTCATTTCATTTCGAAAAGGGCAAATGTCACCAGTTTACCTTGTAGCAAACACTTGTGACTTTAAATCCATTTCTTTTTTAGCAGCATTGCTCTCAGCCGAACGAGAAGTGATACACGAGTGCTTTACTACAGACTCCAGAAGGCTTTCTGGTGTATTTGAGTCCCGTTTATTATCGCACTGTAAAGTGTCATTGGGCAGAACTGGCGGTGTACCCACCTGGTTTTCCATTATCTCGCAAGCTTTAGTAAGTTTGGCTGCAGCATTCTCGTCTATTATTTTTACTAAACTACTGTACCGATTGTACTTTGCGTAGTCTACACGCCCCGCTTCACTATTCATTACTACGCGAGCATTTTTATGACAACTCGACCGAATAATCCGAATACGGATGTGTTTCGTGATATCCCAACGCCAATTGGAACGATACGCGCATAGCGAGCATTTGAAAGGCTTTTTATTTAGATGTCCGACTACGTGAATATGAAATCGGGATGCAGTAGCCGCCCAAAATGGGCACCGAGGACATTTGAAGACTTTTTTAAGAGATTCGCTTTTAAGTTCTTCTCCAGCTGCAATCTCTTTGATCACCTGCAAACAGTAAAGGTATTGTTTCAAGGGTTCTAATAGTTATTTTTACACTAACCTTGCCGTAACCTAGGGCAGTTTCTATCGCAAAATAGCGAGTATCATCAATACGCTCTCTATGAGTGTCCTCAATTTTGTCTTCACTTAAAATGCTGCATGGTATGTGATTATCTTTCTTCGTGTGTATACCCAAAGGTGAGTCTTGGTCTTGCAAGCCGGCGGCTTTCACACAGTTCTGCAAATGATTCACTAGATCCGCATACGACGTGCACCACAGGCGACAGTGTTGACATCGAGTTGATTCGCTACTGAGATTTATGGTTACCTCATCCAAGTAACTGCATTGGTGGTGCAACAGATCCACCCTTGTTTTGCACCACTGTTCGCAGTTTTGGCATTGATGCAAATTCAGTGATGACATTCCATTTGAATAACTGCAGGATGTCCAGCTATCGTTGCCGATATCTGAGGTCTTCCGTTCATAAAAGAGTGATTTTGATGTTGACGGGAAGAGCATTGCATCAGACTGCTCCATTTGAGTTAAGATCTGTTCGACGTGACCCTGCGCAAAGTACAAAGCAGAAATATCTTTCAGGGTTTTTCGTGATAGCTCTAGATCATTTGAGAGATTGTTCATGTTGATAGTGGTTTCGACTGGTTCAGGTAAAGGCGGTAACGGTGGAAGTATTGGAGAAGGTATTCTTCTTGCCTGCTCTAGCCATGTACTTGTTTCGGAATATGGTCGTTTTTTGGATTGCTTTCCAATTCCTTCGATAGATCCATGAACCATTTTCATGTGTCGCACAAGTTTTTGATAGTGTCGAGAAGCGTACAAGCAGAGACAGCACTTGTTTATGAAAATTTTCTCACCATGGATATCTCGTAGGTGTTCGAGATGGGATCGTGGGTTTTGTGTGGAATACGAGCATTGGCTGCAGGAGTAATTTCGTTTAATTTTACATTCGGGTAGTTCTCCATTTGTAGGATTTGAAGTT
Source organism: Cheilosia vernalis (assembly GCA_949126925.1). NCBI lineage: Eukaryota > Metazoa > Arthropoda > Insecta > Diptera > Syrphidae > Cheilosia > Cheilosia vernalis. Next base: position 7,697,619 of record OX421362.1, read on the forward strand.
GAGGTTTGTTTATCTGTTGCGTTTGAGGTTTTAACGTCCATGCCGTATTATCATTTACTTTTTGTAGAACTTCTGCCTTCGACAATTTTTTCTCGGTTTTGTTTTGATTTTGATTGAAATTGAGTCTTCCAATTCAAGCAAGCGTTGAGTTGGTACCGGTTTCTTTTTTTTTGCCAACCCAAAGGCCTACTATCAATCTTGATATTGTAAAGTACCTATTTTATTTTATATTTATTTACCTATGATAACTACTCGGCCTGCACCTAAATCCTTACATCCTAACTATCAACTATCCATATTCGTTAAAGAATTCAAACGCATATTATGGAATGCAAGAACTATAAAGAATCATTATTACGTTAACATTTGAAATTTGAAATTTTGAAAACCGGCATCAATTTAAACGAGCGTGTTCAATTAACAACTTTCCGTATCTAGTACAATATGGTAGGTAAATGGCCTGTAATACTAGACTGATTAAATAAGTACGTTTAAAACTTGTGGCATCTTAATTTGGTTTTCCGTGTTGCCGACATTAATGTCGTTTTCCATTGGTTTCACTCGGGGATCCACTCATTCTGCAGTCCAATGGAACAAGAAAACTGCTTCTGTATAAAATACACTGACTTGTATAAAATACACAAACTACACCCTTGACTTCAAATCCAGAAGCGAAATTCTCTCCTCAGAATCACCAAAAGAGTAATTTTTGTGTCAATTGAACGGTTTCAGAAGTGATTTTTTCGATTCCGGACACTCCGGACGCTTCTTTTTGCCCAATGGAAAACGACATAACCGTGTATATTAAAAACATCAAAAAAATATATTAAAAAAATATCCATATTGTGCAATTCACTCTCATGTGAATGGTCCTTAATAATGAGAAGAATCAGAGGATTGTAGTAGATCTGAATTCCTACATTCCACACATTTTACATTAAAGATGGTCTATCCATCCGTCTTATTATACTATTAACAGCTCTATAAGCAATGGACACCCACTTATATTGGAATGGTACATGTGTGCGTCTTTACACAAATTATTAATATTAGTTTTGCATTGATCCCCCAAAACATCTGTTAATTTTTATTAGTGAGATAGGTAGGCTACTAGGCATTGAATTACTATTTCATATCAAGTTCCAAAAAGATGTGCAATTCTACTACTTTCACCAAGTCAGATGTTCCACATAGTGTACAACTGAACATAGCCGCAGCAAATGGAACTCATATTTGACAGATAAAGTAATTTCAAACAAAAGTCAACAAAAATAAACAGAATATTAAAATATTTTTTCCAATTCCATTTTTTTTGTAATTCCTTTTAGTTAAATTTAGTATAAAGCAATTAAACCGAATGCACAATGGATCACAAGGGTGATGACTCCGGTAGTGATACCCTCGATCAGTCGTTGCAGAAAAAATGCGTGGTCGCCGACGATGACATTTCATCAAAACAGCCGGATGCAGCAGGTAAAAAAAAGAGTTAATTTTCCCAAAAATTCATATATTCCTCAAATCAACTTATTAATAAACAAACAGTGAGAGAAGACAATGCTGCCGAGGAGCCAACTACCGAACCTGGAGGAGTTATGTCTGATCCCAATGATTCACCAGCATCACCATCACCACCGCCGTTGTCGCAGCAGTCGTTCACAGACAACAATACCTTTGACGCCGATTTAGTTATTGTCAAAGACAAAGAAGACCTGGTCGATGAAAATACGAGTAGCAGCGGCAAAGATGACTCTCGAGGATTTGAATCGAAAGTCAGACAGATCTCAGACGATCTCAAAGATACCACACTAGCCGATGAAAATAGTTTAGAAAAAGTCGATGATGCGAACCGAGATGCGAGTAAAATACAACTGGTGGCTGATGGTGGTGATGATGCGGCAGCATCAGTGACGTTAGATGAAGTTAACAAAAACGATAGTGATGGTTATGATTCAGATAGGACAATAACTTATGAATCACCATCGAAGAAATCCTCTAGTTCTTCATCGGAAAAGAAGAAATCAAAGAAAATCACAAAGAAAGTGCGGTTTAAGTATAGCCAGGGCAAGGTGTGCTCTGACGATGACGATGAAGACGATGATGATGATGATGATGATGAGGAGGATGACGATGATGAGGACACCCTGAATGAGGGTGGTAGAAGTAAAAAAATACGAATACCATTGTCCTTTGCCTCGCCTCACGATGAGGACGATGATACATTAAGTGATGATACCAGTGCGAAATACCTCGCGGCAGAAGCGGAAGCACAAGATCCACAGCCCGAAGGCGGAGTAGAGAATATTCTTGGGAAGTTATCGCAAATGGGAAAGGTAAGCAATGGAATGTCAACTAGATATCAATTTTTGTTTCACTGCTGATGGGTTATTGATTTGCTTGGCATAGTGGGTGTGCTGATTGCCAGTACTACACATAACAAGTGTTCTTTCTACCAAACGCCTTTTGGACTTTGTAATGCAATTTCCTTCGTTATCAGACATCGAAAATATGCTGATTTGTTTGTGGTATGTTAACTTTGTTTGTGAACTTGGTCTAATGAGTTCAGTATTTGCCTTAAATGTTGTCCAACCTAAGAAGAGGTTTTCTTCCTCGTCTCAATGTCGAAAGGCGAATGGGGTAACACTGATGGACCAACGATTGATTCCTAAAATATGACCTCCACCACACACCGAAAGCTGCTCCAAGCTAAACCTGGCGTTCTGTATAAATGCCATCTCGATGTTTCCCATAACCCATTAGTTTCCTCTCTAAATGTTACGCAAGGCTTAACATTCGTATGTACTCATTTTCGTAAGCATTTCAATTTAATTTCAGATTGAATATCTGTTTAGATGGGTGGACAAACCCGGCTTACAATGGGAAAGCGAAGATGTGCTCACTGAATTGTGTCCAAATCTAATTAAACTATACGAAGAGAAGCGCGCCAGGGAACGTGAACATGATGTAAGTCGAACGATTACGATGCAAGATCAAATGTTCATTATCCTTTTCTCCTTACAGATGCACTATCTGATGCGTCGTAGAAAAATTCGCCTAGATCTGGGGAACGTTTAAAGTGATGATGAACTCTCCTTGCAATCAAAAAAATAAAAAAAAAAAAAAAAAAATATTTTTGTTTCTAAAACGATTCCGGATAATTCCAAGAGCTACTAAACTTTTCTCCGGGTTTCTTAAAACTTGCAGCAGTGCGTTAAATATAAAAAAAAACAACCAACAAAACAGAAGAGAAATACTATATAAGCGAAATTTGAACAATATAAGGGGGGGAGCTTGTGTTATCGGTAGCCTAAGTTTGTTTAGTATTTTAAGAATATTTCTAAACAAATATAGTTTTTAATAAAAATACACACGGACAAGAGAAGGCAATTGGTCGCTGCTGGTTTAGTTAAGTCAGCGTCTAATGTTTTTGGTTTTCATCTTTGAGCGATAGGCATTGGCAACACTTTTCGTAACAAATTGTCTTGGAATATAACCGTGTTGTATGCGGTATCGCAAAGAACCAATCTGCAAATCGTTGATAAACATATTATTTAGTCTTAAAAGACAATGATAGCTTTGCACGCAGAATTTTTTCTTTGCCGATTACTGATATTACCATTATAGAATATTGGCAGAAATTAATTGCATTTTAGTTCATGTGTTTGTTAATTTAAAATGGAACCAAAAATGACCTTCCTCGTACATAAATCTCATAATATGGTAAGTAATTTTGTAGTTTTAACACCGCTTTGGATGGTTCGATTTAGTGTATTAATTTGACAGTATTAATAAAGGTTGATTTAAGTGTTGGCGATTGCGTTATAATTCTAATGCCCAAAACACATGTGCAGAACTCACTGCGCAGCAAGATTAGAATACACATGTTGATATGATTATAGACACACGTAAATTCTGCACTCACTGCAGTACTGCAACATGTCTCTATTTCTAAATTTGCTGCAAAATTCAAACATACCACAACACAAAAGAAAATAAATTGCAATTTCAAGTATTTGGCATCACCGTCTTTTGACACTGCTGTTTGTATTTGTTTTTGTTTTGGTTGTAAACACATCAGCTGCTTGGTCGGCGAATGGCAGTTGCCGTATTAGCCGATGCAATGGATGTCAAACAATTTTCTGCACATCTGTTTTACTTGCAGCACTGCACTCTGCGCTGCGTACAGAATTTCTGCACATGTGTTTTGGGCATAAATCTAAGTATGCTAAATATTTTTGTATTCATTAAAAATAACTCCATATAGCACTGTGTACGTTCATCAAAGAGAATCTACAACTAGAGAGCCAACTGAGAGCAGAAACGGTACATTTGCCTACAAGCTGTTGTTTGGCTGCTGTCGGGTACAGGAATTCCTAAGTATTAGTGCCTGTACAAATCAAAGGAGCGTCATTGCTGCCGCACGCATACTTAGGAAATCCTGTACCGACACTTTATGTCATTCGGGCGGCCATTATTATGGGGTGGGCGACTGTGTTCGGCATTTTTGGTGCCCATTAGTTACACGGTGTTCACATCTCAGTTCAGTTAAAAAGTTTTTAAGGTTTATGAAATTGATTTTACCAATTGTAATTTCTGATATAATTTTGTCACAATGCCAAATACCTCAATAAAATCATGTTTTTTTTTTTCAATATCTATCAGAAATCGATCCATGACATTAATCAGAGAAAAATCAACTCAAACGATTTTTGCACTCTTATTAAAAGAGATTTATTTGTAACTTCAAGCATCTATTTGTAGGTATATTTTAAAGAAAACAAATTGTTTTTCGTCGATTTCAATGCTTTTCATTTTGAAGTCATATTGAAACAAAATAGGTATTTTAACACAGTTTGGGGAAAGGGTTAGTTTTATGTTGTGGGGAAAAAGCTATTTATAACTACTGATTATAACTACATTTTTTCAGGTAAATTCCATAATAAAAGAAATCCTATATAGATCGCCTTTTACTTATGTGTTTTTTTAGCTTCGAACTCTGCAAAGAAAAGTAAAGTAAGATTTTCAGCACGCAATTAGAACAATTACTGAAAAACATACTTTGCTGAGTTCGAAGCTCAAAAAAACACGCCTGTACTTAGAACAACATTACTTTTTATATTTCAAAAACACACACAAGTGTACTTGTTTTTGTTAATTAATAATTAAGAGGGACTTACAAAAACATCAGTGGACATTTTAAAATACAACATTATAAAATTTACAAAAGAATATCTATAAACACGAATGGAACACGCAAGAACTTAAAATTAACAAAACCATTTGGATTGATACGTTCGATTGAAGAATCCAATTAAACACCACATTATATTGTATTTTTGTTAGGATTTTAATCTTTAATCATTATTATATCCGAGAATATCTTTTTCATAAATTAGCATTTTTCTGTTCCTAAGTAACAACAACACATTTCAGTGTTCACTCTAATTAAACCACAGAATTCCTAATCACATTTTGATTTTGTACAAAAATGGTGCTAAAAAAAAGAATTTGAAAATAGAAATTTATGCAATGTTTAGGAATATTTAAAACTAATGTGGTATTCGTTTGGGCTTCATCAGATTTGCCCTCAGATTTCAGAGTTCGTGTGGCTAATCGAACATAAAACTTGCTCTTGCTCTTTTTTGTGTTGATATTTGTGCGATTTGAATATGTGTAGTTTTGGACACTTTTCTAAGCGATTTTTATTCACTGCTTAAATTTTGTATTAAAACATAAGAAATATCCATCCCGATTGATTTCTAAATATTAATACATAAATAATATAGAAAAATAGATTCACCCGATGCAACGCCTTTCTTTGCTGTAGAAAAAATTCCATAAAAATGTAAACAAACTCCATCAGTTGTCAAACTCAAACACACTTGTATTATTGGTAGATCTGAGAAAATATCTAGATTCGCAAAAGTGCTCTGAAATCAGAAAAATATTGCTTTTTCCTGTACCAAACGAACATAAAAATTGCTCTGAGAGCAAAAAAAAAGTGCTCTGAGAGCGCCCAATCGAATACCACACAAATCACTTTTGCTCTAGTGAAAACTTGGGTTTAACTTGCATGGTAATAACCTATTTTTGGAACAACTCCAAAAGGTAGCTGCATGAATTTTGCTGTCAAAAATATTTTTCTGTAAAGAAAACTAAAAAAAAACTGAAATGTGAATGGATGAACATTTTTTGGCACATGAGATGGATAGAGCACAAGTAAAGCTATCTAAAAAACCATTCTCCACATGTATTCCTATTACATTTATTGTTATATATTCATTTACAAATTGTTTGTTATTGGAAAAGTGCCACCCGGCGGCCATTAATAACACGTATTCACAGACAGGAAAAATAAGAGCGCGCGAGAGAGGGCTGTCATTCAAAAATTGAGGGGATAATCGGTTAGGGGCAAGTGAAGTTGGCTCTCTAGTTGTAGATTCTCTTTGACGTTCATTACAGTATATAAACATGTTATCGAAATTTCGATATTTATCAAAGGGTCGGTAGATGTCGGTAGATCATCGACAGTGAAAACCTGGTGAAAACATTCAGCAGAAAGTGTAGGAGTCATTTTTCATATACATAAGGGGTTTTCACGATTCGATGTAACAGGCCTAGTAAAATTGCGAAATTTTTTTTTTCATCAGATCGTGAACACACGTTTTCTCATGTCTAGCAAAACTGAAACAAATGACAGTTCCAGTTGGACAATTGACATTTGTTTTGAAAAAAACTTTTACAATTTTTTGAAAAGGGAAAATTTGCTTTTAATTGGGGACGTTCGGATACCTAGTTTATGTAAAACGTCAACTAGATTGGTCGTGACTATGAATCCGAACGCGTTGACTAAGCAAGTTGAATTGTTTTTGTATTCTCGCGGCCAGCGTTACCTTTTTTTGAATTTGCGCTTTTTTATTTGGAAAAGCCCCTTAATAAATTTATAATAAATTGCTATTTTCAAAAAAGTACATTTAAAATGTAACACGGCTGACAATCACAACACTTTTATAGTGTTATGCGAACTAATGGTTGTTAAATATCATGTGAGAATTCTAAATTACCAGAGTGGCCTTAGAAACCACACCTTTTTCTCTCCCCCTCTCTCGTCCCCATTGTTTACTATGTTTTCCATCATATTTATTTTTTTCTAATAGCTACACACAGGCAGGAACCAAGAACATAAATGAACTGTCAACTTCATAAGGCTACTCTGTTGTATTTTTAGGTTGCAATAGGGTCAGGGTATAGATAAAGTGCAAAAATGTTGCGAAATTTTATTCTGTATATTTTGTTGTTTTAGTGCGAAAAAAAAGTTGCAATATTATGCATGCATGAGTTTATTTTCCATTTAAATAATATTTACAGTCTACATAGCAGCTGCAATACAAGGAACTTGCTGCTAAAAATATATGTTCACATTTTCCATTTCGAAATCGGTAAAAAATTCTCGGTTCCTTGTAGTTCTTCTACCTTTCAGCCAAACACTTCTTCTCCGCTGAATGTATCCATCAGCAAAATTTTCCTTCAATACCGTCCATTCCACAATCCACATTTTATCGATAACTTTTGCGCACAGTTTTTTCCCAACGAAAGCCTGACGCCATTTTCTCTTGCCGAAATACTTCACCGTGATTCTAGCCAGCCACCGAACACTCCAATACCAATTGCAAACGGAATGTGCTTGTGCATTTCAAATTACTAAGCTAAGCATTGCATAAATTTTTTTTTATTGTAAGCATAGCGGGCAAAGTTTTACCACCTAAAAATTAAAAGAAACAGCACAGCATTATTTTAATCTAATTACAAATCTCACCTCGTAATCACACAAAGCAATATTTGACGCAGTAAATTCCCTCGACAACCGGCGGAACGTGAAAGGCAAAAAAGTGAAATTTTGACATCGCAAATTGAGACGCCGCCGTTGCTTTTTGATCGGCAAAAAGTAATATTTTTTTTTTTTGCAAATTTGTTACTCAAAAATCAAGATTTCGTCGAAAAGCAACATGAGGTCGAAGAAGGGCTCGACTGAAACAAAGTCAGCAGAAGAAGATGGACACAAGAAAGCGGCGGGAGCTACCGACGATGAATCTTCGGAAGAGGAGTACGCCGTTGAGAAGGTCGTAGACCGGAGGACGCGTAAAGGAAAGGTGAGTTGGAATTGTGTAAAATTCTGTGTTTTGTCTTCGTGGTCAGTAGTCGCAATATCTTTTTCTTGTCTGTCTTGTTAGATTGAGTATTTTCTGAAATGGAAAGGTTATCCGGATGAGGATAATACATGGGAACCGATGGAGAACCTTGATTGCAAGGATTTGATTGAGGCATACGAGGCCGATCGTAAGAAGCACGAAGAAACATCGGAGGTAAGTTTAAAGCCCCTTTTGCTCACAAATTTGTAACCTAGTTGAATTTGGCGGGCATGAAAAGAATTTTTGGAGAAATATAAAAGATTTTCTGTACTTGTGCGTCAGTTTAAGTGGAATAATTCGAGTAATTTTTTTACTAGCTGTGTGCTAGTGTGTGTAATGTGTATGCATTGGGCCGTGAGTTTATTTGTAATTCGTACATGGACGTCCTTTTCATTGGTGCTACGTTGTTTTGGCGGGAATAGTTATAATGGCGGAAATGGTGTTTATATTTTCATAAAATACAAAGGTGAATAAATCGTATTTAAAAGTAATGTCTCAGTTTAGACAAAATAGCTGTTTGTACCTAGCTTTCTGAAAACGCTCAATTAGCAAAGCAGAAATGACTACATTTCGTGATGCGTAAATAATCCCATTGGTCCATTTTTCTAGATGGTAGACAGAACTTGCTTGTTTGAATTGTTAGGCTTAGTTCAAGAAAAGTAATTGGGTACATACTCGGGTACTTTTTAACTATAAGACGTTTTTGAAATCAAATGAATAGTACAAGAAGGAAAAAAATAAGCCCCAACTTGGAGGCAGTTGTTAAAGTGAATAGAAAAACGTATTCTTTATTCGGTAGTTGGTCGCCATTAGATGGGAAACAAATGCGTTCTTTGAACTTAATTTGGTAAAAGCCTTCGATCCTTAATCATCTGTATTTAATTGCATAAATCAATGTTTCTATACTTGGACTGGTTTCAATGTCTAGCGTAGTTAACATAGAACTGGCTACTTACATCATGGAGAATAATGTTGACGTTGAAAAAATTGCTTCACTCATATTCAGAGGGTTCCGAGATAGTCTTGACAACCACTTTATTGTCCATTCCCCGAATGTGTCAGTGACATTGTAGTCTACAAGTCTTACCTAGAATTTGGAAGCCAGGACAGAGAGGAGGCTACGGTCAAAGTTGAAAGCGCATTGTTCTGCATCATGTTTCTGTCATAATTATATCGAAAAAGGTAACATCAATTATTTACACAAATATTATAAAGACATAATGTTTTGAAGTTTATTTTGGCATTTTACTTGTAAGTTGGATACAGAGGGAAATAAACAGTTGGTCTGTTGTGTGACATCTATAAAAACACGTCTCGGTGTTAATTTTTTTGACTAAGAGACGTCTTTGTAGAAAGCGTACCTTTAATTTGCTTAATAAACAGAACAAGGATCGAATGCCTTCGTAACAAAATAATTTGCTACCGATGTTTAAAGCCGTGAAGCCTGTCTTATGTCGAAACTGATAGCTGCTGAAAAAATATCGGATTATCAACTAGAAAAGAAGTTGAGCTGCAATTATTGCCACTCTCTTGATAGTTTAATTTATTTATTTTATGTTGCTTAACACTATTGTTTTTTGGTAATAGTGAACTATGCAATCCCAAAGACACTGCCACGTGTAAAAGTTGTTTTTCATTAGTTTTCTACTCTACAGTCATTATCAAACATGGAAACCGGCCAACTTATGTCGATTTCCATTGGGATTTTCGAATTTTGCTCTCAGATTTTAGATTTTTCGTGACCAATGGAACATAAAGCGAGATTTTTCTTCCTTCGCATTTGTGGTATTGCGTGTTTGAAAAGTCAGCTATTCTAAAATTGTAATTTATTCATATGAAAATCCACTCAATTCATGTTGATTCTGAAATTTCTGTCCCAATGGAAACCGACGTTAGGATTACTTCGCACTTGTGAGTTCCTTGCCCGATTAATTGGTGTTAACATGCTCTCTTTGCGGGCAGCATTTTATATCTGTACCTAATTCTTCGTTCGTCCCTGTTTGTGTTTTGTTTGTTACTAAATGCGCTTCCCAACCAAAACCACTTTGGGTTATGTTATAGTTTAATAAAATTTTAAATTTTTTATTTTAGAGCACAAAACCAGAAAAGGCAAAACCAGCATCGGCCAAACCAGGAACTAAACGCAAGTCCGACGAGACGGTTAGTTCGAAGGAGAAAACAAATAACAGTACGGTAACAACAACATCGGCCAAGCGAAAAAAGACCGACGATCACAATCAAGACTCCAACAATAGTACAGCTACAAACAACACAACAAGCAACAGCAAAAAAAAGGGCCGACGAGATTCTTCCAAATCCGAAACTGACAATGATTCGCCGTCAAATGATCCGATCGGTGCCGTTAAACCCGAGAAAAACGGTTTCGAACGAGGTCTCGATCCCGAGAAGATTCTCGGCGCATCCGACGTAACGGGAACGCTAACCTTCCTCATTCAGTTCAAGGGTGTTGATCAGGCTGAACTTGTGCCAGCTCCCATAGCAAATGTCAAATGTCCCCAGCTGGTGATAAAATTCTATGAGGAACGGCTCTCGTGGTACTCTGATGGCGAAGATTAGGCACGCTCCAATGCAGCGTGCCCTCTCTTTGACGACGGGGATTATTCAACATCCGAGTTATTTTGTTAAGAATCAATTTATATAGAATTCCTAAACAACAAATCATCAATGGAGGCAAAACATCAACAACCACAGAAACAACAACAACAATATCAAGAACAACAGTGAAAACAATAAACACGACCAACAGAGTAAAAATCAGTGAAACTTCCTTGCATCTCCTTCTCGTACACAGCGTTATCTGAATTTTGAGTAGAACAATCATCGCCAGAGATACAATTTAAAAAAAAAAAAACAAAAATCACCAATATCGCAAGCAATATTGTTATAGCAGCCTTATTTAATATGGATTACATTTTTTCGCTCTTATAAAACTTTTGTGTAACTTCTTAGCTGATGTGTGGTATTTTATTTTATTTTGTTTTCTTTATTTTGTACGATTGTTTGACTGATCGTGTGGGTCGCGCCTTGAATTATTTAATATGTGCTCTATTTGTTTTGTGGATTTTATAAATACTTTCATATTTAGATTTTCACACTCTAATAAACCATTGTTTGAAGCGTTTTTGTTTAATAAGAGAACGTATCGAAATGACGACGACGATTCATTGAGGTAGAAGAACTTAACTACTCTGAAGGACAAGATCGACAAAAAACACTTTCATATTCAACCATGAGCCTTTTTCCAACATAACCAAGTTACAATGATATTTTTAGTTAAAAAATAATAAGATCAAAATAAAAATTAAAATAAAAAATCGACGATTTTTTTGTGGTATCTATCAATTTTGTGCCGATGGCAGGAAGTTATATGCGAACAGGTTTTTATTGAGAAGCTAAGGCGGAGCTACACTAGTATAAAATATGTTTTTTTTTTTAGTTGAACCTGAGGCCTTCATTTAGCAGTTCAAGACTGTAATTTTAATCAATTTATGTATGTGTAGATTTTCCAGTGAATCGAAATTTAGCGCAGTAAGAATTTGTTAGAGGAAGATAATTGTTAGTCAGGTTCCGTCCGTTCAGACATGAGAACCCATAACAACAAAACCAACCACAATTTCGAGAATAGACGAGTTCCCAACAAAGTCGGTGTCAAATGAAAAGAAGAAAACCAAGTGACAGATGATATAAACTGTAGGAAGGCGATTTTATAATGCCAGAGCAAGTCGTTGAAAAATTTCTGAAAAGTGGTGGAAATTCTACCATTATAGTAACCTGGGTGGGCATTCCGTAAGGCGAAGCGTTAGAGCGTTTTCGTGTGAGCAAAACATATTGCTTGTGTAACATAGGGCAAATCATTCGTGCGCACAAAAACGTTTGATCGTTTCGCCTTACAGAATTTGGCCCCTGGGGCCCTACTCTGTATTTCGTTCCGAAAGTGAAAATTTTCGAAAACGAATATTTCGTACTCTCTATTTCTAAAGTGGAAAGAAATTTACTACTTTTGGAATGACAATTCCGAAAGTGGAATTTTCGTACCTGGTAACTCGTTTATTAATGTCGAAACCATTCGAAAACTGAAAATTTGTTTCTACAACCAATGTGATGACGGAAATGACGACGAATGTCTTTAAATGTATGTTTTTTTATAGTTTTAATAACAATTCAAGCAAATAAATTTAATTATAGTGAATCTTCGAGCAGAAAAATGGACACAAAACAGAATTTTTGAACTAAATATTCACGTTCATACGAGAGACTCCATACATGTGAATCATGTGCTGCACCACCGTACTTTGCATTTACTGCCCGTATGAACAATTTCATGGTCACATATCTATAATTTGTAAAGGCACTTTCATTGTTTTAAGAAATCATGAAGATTATGTTTTTTCTTACGTTTTATTTCACTCATTTTAAAATTTATATGTTTTGGACACAATACTTTTACTATCGCACTGCAGACATTTGCAACAGCACTTGATGTTGTTTGTTGAGCTAGTTTCAAGATAGTTGGAACTGCAGTTGATCTTAATGGAGCAGAGTTCATCTTAAAACATACAAAAAAGCGTTCTTCGAAAGGAGAAAGTTCTGAACAAAACTAAAATAATTAACAATAGTTAAATAGTGAAATGAATCTTTGCCACCAATACCTACAATTTTACATTTGATCACACATTTTCATTATATTTGATTTGTCTCGTATAATTTTTCGTTCAACTCGTTCTTTATTATTTTCTGCATCCATCCAAAGTGCAACCGAATCCATTTTTTTGTTTTATTTTTCTTTCAAAATCGCAATTTTGTCCGCCTTGTTTGTTATTTGTTTTGAATTCTTGATTTGGCAGATTTCATGAGAACTAATTCGAGACTCGAAACAACCAATCCGTAAAAGGGAAAAGTGTTTTTTTCCGTTCCGAATGTTTAACAGAGTACAAAATCAAAAGCGGAACGAAAATCACTTTCGAATAGAAATGACTTTCGGAACGAAATACAGAGTAGGGCCCCTGGCTTGTACACAAAATATTGGTAAATAAATGACATTGGAATCCTCCCAACAAAAATCAAACGAATGTGTTATCTTTAAGGCAGTGGATGTAGTTCTTAACTTTTCGCCTTCGTCTACTTACAGATAATTCAAATAATCCTGGAACCCTGCAGGATTTAAATGTTGTGGTTGCCATACAAAACTGCATAATGTAGCTCGTTTGTGAAAGAGAAAAGTGTCTGCAATTTGATTATTCTTTGAAGCAAAACCACTGTACGGGTGTACATTATACAATAAGTCGTTACATTTTAAAGACGGTCGTTGAAATTTGTAATGTATTGTGCCTATGTATTCCCTATAAAGAATGAATGTTGAAATATCAATCAGCAAAACAGCACAGCAGTGGTATCAAATTTAACAGCATTTTTAACTGCCATTCCAAATTGACCTTTTAAATCCGTACCTATTGCATTAAATTTCGTGTAAATAATAAAGCTTAAAACTAATAAGTTTACTTCCAGATTGGAGTTTGAAAGATTTGTTTTAGACACCGATTGAACAATATACTATTTAAAAATTGCATAGAGAACCTCTTTCTCTCTCGTGCCTCTCAAATAAAGAAGTACCTACTAGGTAAGGTATCATTACGAAATAAACATCGCCTCCAAAAGTAGGCAAAGTTATCAGCATTTTATTTATTTGCTGAACATTTATCCATTGCATACTTTTGCGAGTGCACATCAGAAATGCGACTACTTTGACTAGGTACGAAATTGAAAAAAAATTAATTTGAATAAATTTCACACCGAGGGTTAGCAAATTCTTTCACGTCCATCTACTGAAATTAGTCTTCCAAAGTTCTAAGTCCAGCTGTTCTCGGAAATACTTTTAAATCAAAATAAAACAACAAAAACAATTTGAAAACTAGTTAGAAAATTGATTTTGAATAGGGGGATGTAGGAAATTGGTGTAGTTTTGTCTTTAAAAGCTTACTTACTTAGGTGGCGCTACAGTTCGGGGTGAACCAGGGCCTCAAGCCTCAACCAACAAGCCTCTCCAGCTGGCCCGGTCCTTTGCCAACTGCCTCCAGTTGCGCACTCCAAGTTGGTTGAGGTCGTTTTCCACTTGTGCGCGCCACCTTACGCGAGGTCTTCCTCTACTGCGTTGACCCTATGGGTTGGAATCGAAAACTCTGCGGGCCGGAGCGTTGATGTCCATTCGCTCTACATGTCCTAGCCATCTCAAACGTCCAATGCGCAGTTTTTTGACTAGGTCGATGTCGCTGCACAGCTCGTATATTTCGTCGTTGAATCGTTTCCTCCAAAACCCGTCAACGCAGACGGGACCGAATATCTTACGAAGAATTTTTCTCTCGAATCGACCAAGGATGTCTTAATCCGCTTCAAATCCGTACAGCAGGACTGGGATGATGAGGGTCTTATACAGAATCTCCTTAGTCTTTCGGGAGAGGGCCTTACTACACAGTTGCCTTCTCAGCCCAAAGAAACAGCGGTTGGCAAGAGTTATTCTCCGTTTGATTTCTGATGAGATGTCATTTTCAGATGTTATAGCAGAGCCAAGGTAGACAAAGTCCCTTACTACCTCAAAGTTATAGCTATCTATTGTGACGTTATGCCCGATTCGTCGATGTTGGGTGTCCCTTCTTGTTGACAGCATATACTTGGTTTTGCCCTCGTTAACCGCTAAGCCCATTTTAGCCGCTTCTGTGTCTATACTTGCAAACGCGCCAGTGACAGCTCGCTGTGTTCGTCCAATTATGTCAATATCGTCCGCGTATGCAAGTACGAAAGATCGTACCTCGTATGTTGGCTTGTGAGTTTCGCACAATTCGTTCAAGTATGATGTTAAAGAAGTCACATGACAGCGCATCGCCTTGCCTAAATCCATTTTTGACATCTCGGTTAGGTCATTGCCGACCTTGATGCAGCAGCGAGATTTCTCCATCGTCATCCTACACAGATGAACGAGTTTGGTAGGGATGCCAAAACTAGACATGGCTCTGTATAGCTCGTCTCTATAGATACTGTCATAGGCGGCTTTGAAATCGATGAAAAGATGGTGAGTATCGATTTGGACTTCTTGGGGTTTTAACAGGATCTGCCTAAGTGTGAAAATTTGATCGACGGTGGACTTTCCTGGCCTAAAACCACACTGATAGGGGCCAATCAGGTTGTTGACGAACGGTTTTAGGCGTTCACACAATATTGCAGATAAGATCTTGTACGCGATCCTAAGGAGACTGATTCCTCTATAGTTGTCGCAGTTGAGGTGGTCTCCTTTCTTGTGGATCGGGCAAACGACGCTGAGATTCCATTCATCAGGCATACTTCCATCTGACCAAATCCTAGAAATGAGTTGGTGCATGCTCTCCACCAAGTCATCTCCAGCTGCTTTAAAAAGCTCGGCAGGTAGACCGTCAGGCCCAGCAGCCTTATTGGTTTTAAGCTTGGATATTGCTATCTTCACTTCATTTTGATCAGGTGGACGGTAGTTTTGGCTATCATCCTCTAAGTTGAATGGTTCGTTCTGCCTGACAGCGGGATTTTGGTCTTCGTCGCCGTTATATAGTCTGCAGAAGTAGTTTTTCCATATTCTCAGCACCAACTGTGATTCTACTACGAGGTTTTCTTCGTT
The DNA here is from genome assembly GCA_949126925.1 of Cheilosia vernalis. NCBI lineage: Eukaryota > Metazoa > Arthropoda > Insecta > Diptera > Syrphidae > Cheilosia > Cheilosia vernalis. Next base: position 7,713,465 of record OX421362.1, read on the forward strand.
ATCTCTACGGGTTTCTGTACGGGATCTGTTGCTCTGGCATGTTCTCTTTACCTTTTGGTAAAACTTCCGTACATTTAGGCCCATTTTATTCACTCGAAGTTTAACACAACTTGGGGATTTTTATATGGAAAACTCCCCGAGTTGTGTTCAACTTCGAGTGAATAAAATGGGCCTTAAAAGCTTAGTGTAAAGCTTAGTACGCTGCTCGAGCTAAACTAAATTTTATCTGGTCTCCAACTTTTCTCTCCAAACATCAGCTAAAGTCGTAGCTAAATTTTGACATAGAGAGAGCTGTGGATAGACGTCACAAAAAACAGCTGTTCTTTGAAAATAAGTTTCTTCAACAATTCAATTCAATTGAACTAAAATTTAAATTTCAATAACAAACAAAATAATAAGTCGAAGGAAAATTTACTGAGATTTGTTTCTAAGTGAACCAGTTCCCCTGCGCTCATTAAACTTAGAAACTTCCATCCGGTCAGTATTGGGCTAAACATGACTGATTTTGTAATCGTCATTGCATCGCTTTCAGCTATTTTAGAGAAATGTTTGACAATTACTTAGTTTTAATGCATTTAATGACTAAAAATCCAATGAATGTACCTAAAAAGAGCTACAAAAGTGTCACTTAAAGTATTTGGAAGTTTCTTTTGATATCTTTAGATCGAATACATAAACTTAATGACTATAACCAAACGCTTTTCTTTCAGGTGCCGATGGTGTTGTGGTATCAGCCGGTGTGCCCCGTAAACCAGGCATGGACCGTGATGACCTGTTCAACATGAACGCTGGTATTGTTATGGATATCGCTGCTGCCGTTTCTCAAAAACTGCCCCAAGGCAATGCTTGCCATTATCACCAATCCCGTGAACACTGTTATTCCAATTGCTGCCGAGGTACTTAAGAAGGTGAGTTTTTATAATGCTCCAATATTCATCATCAATCTAATATTGTATCTTTCTTCTTTCTTGCAGAATGGTACATACGATGCGAAACGTCTTTTCGGCATCATCACTTTGGATGTTGTTCGCTCTCGCGCATTTATTGGACACAAACTCAATGTGGTCATTCGGGTGTGACAATCATCCCAGTGTATTACTTAGTGTATTTCGTTATTTCAGCTGTGGGAGCTATTCCTTGGCAATCAAAAGCAGCATTCCTAAAATAAAATGCAATTTAAAAATACTTTATTCGTATTTCTTTTTTATTTTTTTTAAATGATTAGGTAAGTACAAGTTTTCAGGTTCCAGGACTTCGTTGTTTTGTTTCCCGAAGAGCAATCAACGCCTGTTGTTGAAACCTCAAACCGAGCTCTTCAACCGCGTCGTCGGGTAGCTTTTGAAGAACTCGATCTAGGTTGGCCAGCAATGAGTAATGAACTAAGGGTGGTTGCAAGGGCACGTTCGTAGCTTCCCTCCTCATTTGGATAAGGTCCGTTACCGTCTGCGTTAGAGAAGCCACATTTTCCGCAATACCGTCTTTTTTGGGGGTTTTGGTGTACTCTAAAACAAAAAAACATAATAATAAGTAGGTAATTATAATACAAAGTTTAGATAAAGTAAACATACATATGTGTAGCTGGAGCGTGGAGTACTTGAAGTAGCATCTTCAAGTAAATTCTTATCAGCTGAAACGTTAGTAAATGTTCTGGAAACAGATGGAAAAGTGAGATAAAATGATCCATATCTATATTGCATAGATAGATATACCTTCTTTTGCTAGATGCCGGCGTGAGGAATGATAGACACGCAGAGAATTCCCAATCAACTGTATCCTCAGAAAGATGTTCGTCGTGGTCTTCGGAGAACTCTTTTGCGCCACTCCCTGACTTCTCCATTTTTCTGGCAGTTTTGTGATAGCGATGGCTATCCCGTAAAGATTTCCACTGTGCTTTGCAGTCATCAACTATAAAAGAATACATTTGAGTTAGGTATGTGCTTCTTGAGAAGTAAACGGAACTTACCTGTTTTTCCTATTGCTGCAGATATAGCTCTCCAATCAGCATTAACTGCATCTAAGTTGCTGTGGTACTTATCTGCCAGGCACCATATTGATGGATGTTGCTCCACCAGCATCTCCAATTTTTTTTTCTCCTCCACACTAAAAATTGTTTTTGTTCGTTTTCTTTTTTTCTTGGATTTCTCTTCCAATTCAATAAATGACTCCAGCTGCAGATATTCCTCGTCCATATCTTCGTAGTCGACCATTTTTTAAACACAATTTGTAATTTGAAAACAACAAACAACAGAGCACAGCGTTCTGTCAAAATTTAGCTCGAAAAAATGTCCCGACCCATTAAACAGGCGCGCTAAATTTTGACAGATACATGAAGTACATTCTGAAACAAAAGTTTGATTATTTAGCTCGAGCAGCGTACCACTCAGCTAAATGGGTTCGCTAAAATTTAGCTGAGCTAAATTTTGGAGAGAATTTTGTATGGCAGCGAAATTTTAGCTCGAGCAGCGTACTAAGCTTAAGCAAAGACAAGTAGATTCAGTAACACTTAACAGCTTTTCAACTATTGGGAATATTTTCAAATTTCTACTGAGAGAGAAATCGCTGTCATTGATTTATTCTCAAGATGTTGGTGGCTTTGTTTTTGTCTTTATTTTCGTATGTGCAAATAAATATGAAACAAGTTCAGTAAATTGCGTTTAATGCTGATCCCGATGAAGAAAAAGTTGATGCTATAGTAGCAGTGCGACCGTTGTGCGCAGTTTGGCCCCATTTTGCTGCCACAAATTTTTCCTATTTAAAATTTTTACTTATCGAAGAAGGCGCTTCAAATATTTTGCGAATGCTGTTATTTCGAAATGAAAACCTTTGAACAGTAACGCAGTTGAATAACAATATGTGTGTTTTTTGAGCTTCGATTTCAGCAAAGCAAAGTAAAGTAGGATTTTCAGCACTCAGTTACAACAACTATTAAGAGTCTCGAAGTGTCCAGTAGAGCGTAGTTGTTGTAATTGCGCGCTGCTCCTACTTTACTTTGCTTTGCTGAGATCGAAGCTAAAAACAATAATACGTGATCCGACTCTTGTTGTAAGCCATGGAAATCAATGATCTATATAGATCATGTGCGCATAACAAAAAAGGTCTATTAGAGCTTTTAGCGAGCCAAGGCTTTGTTAAATGTCATTCAAAAATACTGAATGTGTGCAGAATAACTTCAGAATTGGCACTTTTACTCATTGGCTCTTTTTCTTGAGACGTTTTATAATTCTGCAGCGATCACGCTGGCTATAGTAGTACCTAGGTATAACTACCTAAAGAATAAAGACCAAACAACAATAATAATATTTTTTTTTTGTAATGGTTTTTTTTTATTTTTCTTATATAATCAAGAGAACGACTTTATCAGCTCATATTTTTTACATATAAAATTGTAAATATTCATAAGGTAGACAATAAATAAATACAATTATCCTTCCATCACTCCCGAGAAACGATGGATTGTTAAAAATACATTTTTTTGAAGAACAAAAAACTAACAAAAGATCAATAAACAAATAAAAAAGCAGGTGCACCTTTTTGTAACAAAAAATCAGAAGAGAAATGAAAATAATTTCAATATCAATACAGCAGATGTTTGTTTTTTCCTTCGTGTTGACGTCAAGATGTTATTCGCCCGCAAGGATTCTACACACAGTCCTATAGAGCGAGCATTCTCATGCAAGAGCTGCAATAAAATTAGTAAAACATATTTAGCAATGTAAAATCGATTAAACCACTAACGAAACTAACCAGTTGTTGTTTTTGCCTTCATCACATCCAGAGATGCGATTCAATTTCAAAATTATTTTCCCCGTTGAAATTTGCATTTCCGCTCGCTTCTCTACATGGCGCCACATCCGCACTTACGTCACCTGCGAATGCAAAAAGAAAATCAATTTAAAATTAAAGTTTATTTAATAAATACGTTCTTGTTTGCCTGTAGTTGATATTTTTAGAATTTATACAAATTGCCTTTCGCTTTCGGAATTTTTGGCACAGGTTTTTTTTTTTTTTTTTTGGAAAATTCCGTGTAAATCGAGGACGGTGGGTGGTGGGCCAGAACTGATTTAATGGACGGGTTTAAAAGAATTTCAGTCGTAAGCGATTGCAATAAATTGCGAGTAAATTGAATCTACTTGACTAATTGCAGTCATGTGGTTTGTTTGGGTAAATTTATTTCTTCGTTATTGATCGTTAAATTGTGTTCAGCTATTTAGGTTTGTTGATTCTTTTGTTTACGTAGATGCAGATAATTATTGAGATTGCACACAGCTGGTGGGCGAAATATGTATTGACTTTAAGATGTTATCAAAGAGAAGATCAGGCACTGGATTAATTTAGTCCAAGATGGACAACTTATTGACATGAGACACATGTCGATCGCTTTGATGCGGCTTTTGAAAATGGAATTATGGAATTCATTTAAAATTTTCACATTAAATTTATTGAAGCAAATTTTAATGGGAAATATCGCCATAGCGAGTTCATTACACTTGTTGCGGATATTAAAAGCGAAAATAAGTACTGGCAGAATTAAAAATCATTTGAAGAAGTGTATAGATAAAAGAATGGTGTTGCGTAAAATAAATCTATGATATTTGTTTACAAATAGTTCTTATTGTTCAGTGTTCACCCTAAAAAAACTTTATTATTAGTAGAATCTCAATTGCTAACGTCATATATGATAAGCCGCCAAAATGGATATGCACAGCCTTCTGTTCAGACTGCCCAGTTATGTTTGAGAGCGCAGGCTTTGTGTGCGAAGGTTAAATTTGATAAATGCATATATACTGGCAGCTCTAACTTGGGAATAATTTGGCAAATAGCACGAAGAAATATGGAATTTTTTAATATTTAATAATAAATAAACAATCGATTAAAGAAACTTGGCCCAATCGTCAGTTACGATTGACATCAAATTATAGCGTGGTGTCTACCTACACGTAAATGTCACTAAATTCTAGAACAATCCAATGACCATTGTTTTCTTAGAATCGACAATGTTAACCTGTTTTTGCAAACAAATCAAACATATAATACAATTAATAGGCCAACAGTGACAACTATTCGACCGTCTTCTTCTCTTTCTAGATTCATATAATTTCCTCACACATTTCCAAGTACATTACCATCGGTATAGCAATTCCAAATATAAAATCTTATTTTCTCCAATTATCTATATTTAATAATCAACGAATTTTAAAACAAAAATTTAGTCCGGGACACTAACAGAAATATGATTATATTTTTATATCCAGCAATAAAAAAGTGAGCTTTATAAAAAAAAATGAGCAGGAATATTTTTTGCTCTGTTGCCAATCCCATAAAAAATTGTATCTACAATTATAAATCTACAGAAATAACATCGAGGTGTATAGCTATAGATGTTTTAATAAAATTGAGGTTTAATATTTTTTTTGATTCCATTACTTTGGACAACAAAACAAAATGTTTGAACAAAAATGTTACGTATACGCCTGCGATTTTTCTTTCTCGGCTAGTCATGCATTTTTCTTTTTTAATAATATTATTACAACATACAAAATAAGCATGGCACCATTAAAGTCAATAATACATGTTAGTAGAGAATTTAATTGCTTCAAAATGTATTAAAGTTAAGATTTGCGAAGTACTATGGAGAACGTAACATTTTTAGGCTATTTTTATATGCAACATTTTTAAACTCATCATTTATTATCCATCAATTCAGCAGCTTAAACCATGGTCCAATTAATGCTTAGTTTTTGGATGACATTTGCATTTAAACAGCGCACAAAGATGTAAAGCGTATTTTTTTTTTGACCTATGTCATTGTTACAGACTTAAAGAAAAATCTAACCAAATAACCCCCGTATTAACAAACACTGCTTAGTAGTTATTAACTCGTAGTTAATAATAACAGTAGTTACGTCAAATTATTGCATGCTATCCGACGTCTGATAGGTAACTTATTTGTTTATTAATACGGGGTATACGATACGAGTATTGTTTTTTGGGAAAACATTATCCACTCGATTCCTGCGATTCCTTTTCAGGGAGTTTAAAAGCTAACCATATAAAAGTCAATAAAGAAGAATAAGGTATAAAGTTTGGCTTTTATAATGTAGATAATTTAGTACGGACGACATTGTGCCAACCCTGTTAAAGTAGGAAACTTATCTAGTTTAGTGCAGCTTAGCGGAACGCTTTGTGAAAAAGCCATAGATTAACAAATGAACAATGGTAGCCATTTTTGCGTTAAGTAAATAATGGCACTTGAATTATTGAGTAATTTTTAATATTTAAAAAAAACTGTTGAACCAATTACTTATTTTAATTGGTTGAATACGGCCGTCACTTACATTTTTGGTTCTAATGAGAATAATATCACATCATTTAACCTGAAAGCAATCAGAAATGTCACCATTTTCACCTACAAATTCCACCTATACACTTCCGATCAGTAACAAAAATGAATTCACTAAACAGAGTGTCAAAGTGCTGTCAAAATATATTGTACAAGCAGCGCAATTTCCCCTTTAACTCATTGGCAGCTGTCTACGTGATCTATATCACTGGCAACTATTTTATTTTTAGACAACCAAGAAACATCCTCAGTTAAATGATCTCAAAGGGATTTGTGACTGGTGTAAACAATTTTTTGTTTACTTAACTAAAAATGCCTATGGCAAATTGTTTTTTTAATTTTATTTAAAAAAAAAATGTATTTTCACTCACCTCGAATTTGATGATATTAAACTGATAAGACTGCTTTAAACTACATCCTTCTTAGTAATACATGATAAATATATTGATGGAATATTTGTATATTCTTTAAAATTAAAATCGCATTTAATTCTTAAAGAATAACAAAAAAAAAAAAACAATGAAGACTAATTAGCTAATGACACGTAGAAAGCGTATAGTAATCCCAATAGGAATACGAGGATAATGAAAGTGGACATCAAGCTTCTCATCTCATTCATTTTGAAGGTTTTTGTTTTGTTTTAAGTCTTTGGACAGAAAAAAAGATAACACCAATACAAACTGAATTGCGATCAGACGAGACGGTTGCAACGGTTACAATTATTGTCTTGCGACTATACCGATCGAGAGATACTGTTCAAACCGAACGCTTGGAATTAACTGGGAGTTCTTTCCACAATTTTCTCCGCAAACATTTTTTGTTTCGTCGATATCGAAATCTGTGTTTTTTTTTTCTTATTTGCTATTTTCTACGTCTGCTTTCACCCACAATACCCCTTCCTTTTGAATTTAATTTTGGATGAGTTTTCCACTCCAGCCGGTCCGACATAAGGCGTAGGTATATTTGATTTTTTTTGTGTTGGCATTATTATATACTATGTATTTTTAAATGAGTTTCTTTTGTTGGTCTGTTTTTGACCTCAGATGAAACGGTCCCTATTTTTTTCAAATTCGTTCTTTCTCTTTTCCGAAAAAAAATCGGGGCTGCTCCAGGATATAAATAGAAATTGCACGTTAATCATGTCTGGCAAAGCAAATTATTGTTAAAAGGAATGCCGAGAGGTTAGTGGTAGTACATATAAATTTATTTGATATTTTAATATACTTATTTAGGAATTTAGGCTTTTGGTAAAAAATATATGTCTTTGAGAATGCGTATGCGTAGGTAGGTTCGCAGCTATTTAACATCACCAATGTTTGATTACGATATCTGGCATGGAATTGTTAGTTTTGACAGATATACATAGCTAAGAAGCTATTTTTTGTTTAAAGGAGCTGTTCACTGTTGTGTTCATATAATTGGAATAGCTGATAATTATAGTTTATTAAAATTATCGGTTGGTATTTCTACTTTAATCATTTGTAACATTTAAATTCTTTTTTGTCATTATTGACAATTCAGTGCAGTATACATTTAAGAGAATTATTATTCCCAAGTGTTAAAATATCTTGATTTCTAGAATCGTTTTTATAGCCACATAAATAAAAGCAAAAGCACAAAATAACTAACCCAGTAAATAGACACGAAATATAGGAAATAATTCTGGCCAGCAATTATATTGATTATTTGCAAACCGAAAGTGAAAGCGGAAAAAGCGGAACATAAAGCGTGTCGATGCCGCTTATGTCTTTGACATCGATAGCGCGTGCCAATCAGTCGACGCAATTTCGTATCTACCCAATAAAAGTGTATTTTTGCTGCGAAAAATACAGGACTATATATAAGAGTATATCGAATGGAAAAAGTAGATAATATGGTTAGTTAGTTTAAACGAAGCAAAATGACAGATAAGGCGTGTTTGACTACTCCTCAAATCGTTAAGTGCAACATGCTTACAAGGAATAGGAGCTACTTTATAGTTTCAGAAGACTACTACCACTAAAATGTAAATATTCAATAATATTGTCGTAGGTGGGAAATAGTTCATATATCAATTTTTCTTGAAATTATTCTTCCTACTTAAGTTCCATTTTAAATCGTAATAGATGGCAAAAACAACAAATCCAATGGTTTGAAGGCATTAACTCAGAAATGTAATAACATTTTGACATATTTCTTTTGACAAGTTACAACAATGATAAAAATAATCATACGAAAAATGCTCTGTCATAAATAATGTTGCCTTTTATTGAGGGCAAGTAACAATAATTATTATGTAACCCAACTTGTATTTAAACAAATTCAAAGGTCATAATGTGGCAAAGAGCTAAAGTTCCGCTTTTATTTCCCATATACGAAAATAAACCTCGGTGAGTTCTTCGATTTTTAGAGAGAGAGTAGAGAGTCGCAAAATGTCAAGTACCAAAAGCAGAATCTAGTACATTTCAGGCAGAAACAAATGCAATTCATTTTGATTTTAATTCATAGAAATGCTCTCGATTCTCTTTTTGTGCCACTTGACAGCTTGCATGCGGTTAAATATACAAAATGAACAAACAACTACCTATATCTTAAAAAATGTATGTACTTACATTTAATAGCATTATCCTTATCCTAAGTGTTTATGTATGTAAAAAAATCATTATTATTTCGCTTGCTTAGTTGCTAAACGTAGCGTAAATGGTCCAAAGGAATACTAAAAGTGCAGCAAGGATGACGAATGTTGTCATTAAGCTTTGAACCTCACTCATATTGTTCTGAAATGAAAATATATTCAAAAAGACATTTAGACATTGTCATTGGTTAATATTTAAAAAAAAAAGAACTTAAAAAACAAATAGAAAAATTGAAAAAAAATCTTAACAGTACGTTTCTATTTTTGAATACCTACTTAAAAATGGTGACACCTTTCAAAAATTTGACATCTGCAACTGTCCCCGTCAATGTGAAGTTCTTAAAATTTGGTGTTGCGACAGTTCTTAAAATGTTATTTTTGACAAAGGAAATTTAGGTCTTTATTTTTAATAAGAAGATAACTTTTTTGGTGAAGAATAAAAATACGAGTACAATGACATTCTATTTTTTTTGTCATTTAGATCGTGGACACATCCATCAAAGTCCAAGTGTTGTTTTCATGCTGATTGCTGACCACGAGCTGCGTCATTTCAGAGAAGAGCTAGACCACATTTCTTTCTGAAAAATGAAATGAATGTGGTCTGATATTTGTCTTTTCTTGCAGATGCGCGCCTTTTTTTTGTTGGAGCGTATTAAGGGTGATTTCGTGAAACTGATGACATAAATTTCGGGTATATTTGTTACATCGTTACTCAAAATCTTTTTCGGTCTGAATTAGGCGAACTTGGGTGATGTGTACATTTCTACAACGAAGTTTTACAACGTCCCAAATATATGCAGGTCCCAAAGATGATAGGCAGAGTTAAGTGAATGTCATTTGGGCTTCCAGTTTTATATATGAATAGGTACTTGAAATTTTTCGACAAAGTGGATCTACTCAGCAAACTATTGCTGCTTTTAGTTACGCTGTTTAAAAAAAATGTATAACCAATTGTTAAGAACTGAAAAATTACAGTGAAACCAAAATAACAGGAATACAAAACCGAGCTTAAATACAAAACGTGCTGTGCTATTATTTATAAAGCAGTACTTGCAATTTTTACATATTTCTTTAAACTTTTTTAAGCGCTGGTACAGCCACCATTTTCATCATTTTCAATGTCCCGTCTATCTATTGCAAAGGTCGCAGGTGTAGATAACACGTGCCTAATTTGTTTTGAATCTTACAAAATACTGCCGCAAAATTATACTATTTCCTACCTACTGTTTTGCAACATTATTTTTAGGATTAATTTAAAATATTTACACACAAACAATATCTACAAAACTCAAATGAAATAATTTGTACCCTAAGAATAGGCACATGTATTAAAATTTTCAATGACCTTGAAAAATACTCAAAGTTATTGTAATTTTTGACAGCGCCATTCCAGCGTGTCTCCGACAACAGAATGCAAATGATTTCTGTCCCTATTAAATGTGTCTCTTTTTTGGAATGATGCCAAATCATTTTTCACTCTCGATAAAATAAAACTAAAAAATACATGCGCATCTACCACAATCAGAACATAAAATAATGAATTTTTGAAGAGTTTTTGATATAAAAGAACGAGAGTTCATCAGTCCACCTTCACCGTGCTCTGGATTTTTCTCACATAAATATTATTATCTATCAGCTACATAATTATTTGCACTTCACTAATTATAATGACTTTTTGGGGGGTACAGACAGACACTATTAATACTATCATATTCCCTATAACAATTTATTTTAAAAAGATTTCTTGCTAACCTTTTATTTTTTGAATATTTGCTTTTGAAAACAGCAAGTTGTAACGATTGAAGCAAGTACCGAACTATGTGAGACCTAGTTCAAAACTGAAAGTTTCTCCTAAATTGAATTTTCCGTTTTCCAATTTACTAAATAATTTCGTTTCTCCATTTCTCCGTAGTGAAGATTTTTTTTTTCAAAAAAAAAGTGCACACACAGATAGGCACGTACACGTACCGGTGACGAATTTTTAAAAGCCCGTGACAATGGACTAATGTATACCAGGAATACAATAACAAAATTCAAATTCACAGGAAATCTTAAAATTGGTGTATATATATATAGTTAATCCAAAAAAAAAACATTACTTGCTGGCAAAAATAAAGAAATTTAAAAAAGTGTCAAAAAGTCTGTATAGTGCTAAAAACGGCTGCCTATAAAAAAATGCATAAATTTAGTTTTCCGTTTACTTTGAAAACGAAAGATCAACGATTGATTTCTAGATACGAGTACTATTGGGAATTTCTTGGGTCGCTTCTGGAAACATTTTCAATTTCCGAACAATATTTTCTCGAGAAAACGTATATATGAATGTAAAGAGTGGAGATACATTTTTGAATTAAGTTTTTTTCGGTAAACCACACTGCAAATAAAAGCATGATTTTGTCAATTCCCGGGTACGTATTCCAAAGTAGATCTTACAGCTTGATGGGTCGGATAAGGTCGATAATGGACAGAAATTATTAGTCAGACATTTATCAGCGTCCTTCCGTTGGTGTGTACGGAGAATCTTTGCAGATTCACAGTTTCGATAATAACATCTCTTTTGCGCTTACAAAATTGGTAGACTTTGAAAATGTTAGATAGAAATTAGTCCAACAATAAAAAAAGTATTTAAGTGAACGAAATGCTAAATCTTTGAATAATCACTCATTCGCAATTAACTTGCATATCAATGGCCCTTAAGATACCTTCCTACTTTGGTCATGTATACACATCCTAAGCGTTCACTGAAATAAAGGTTTATCTTTTCCTTGTCACCTCGAATAGGAAGATTCTCTAACGTAGAGCATTATTGTCCATTCGATTGATGTGTTCGACCACAAGTCAAGTATAGCCAACCTGCTTTGGGACATCTACATCTTGGTGTGGTTGATATACTCGGCCTTACTAATAATCAATCACTAATGTCGACAACTAGTTAGATGTCAGCTTTAGTAAAAATGTACAGCTTTTGTGAAATGGTACCAATAAACAATTAGACCACCACATTTACTAGTCCGACAACTTTCTTAGAATCTATTACATTTGTTGTCATTGCGGAATTCAAATTTCATAATTTTTTTTCGTGAAAAACAAGGTCAATGGTCTCTTTCACAAGGAGGATTTTATTCTAATAGAAGGAATACATAAATTGCAATTAAATTTGCCCAACACATATCTTTCCAATGCTCTTTGAGACTTATTATAAGCAAAAACAAAACACAAAATAGGAAATGCACAAAAATATCCGCTGATCTGTCAAACATCATATGCAAATCAGTAATGCCCTATCGTTCGATCGGACACAATTTTCAGTACTTTTATGGTACGCTTTTCATTATTTTCTAATACTAACTCGCGATTTCTTTATGAGTGCATTTGTGTCGTCATAACATCTCTTTCAAATAATTCAATAAACGGAGCACAGTTTATTTTAATGGTTTCATTCATTCGTAGGCTGACGATGCAAATCAAAACTTGTTAGTGGTCTAAACATCACAATTGCATCGTTAGCAAGAGAATATTTTTGAAAATAGAAATAATATCTGGTTCATTCATTTCAGAATGAATAACAATCGCACGTAGGAAGCGTATTAAGAACTTATCGCTTCCGGGTTTGAAAATAAATACAATTTAACCTATAAAAAATTGTATGGCTTATATATTACTTAATTCGGGAAACTTAGAAACCGACGAAAGTTGAAATTGGAACTGAAAAATATAAAACGCATATTCTCGTACTACCTGTTAGGCTGTTCTTGCACCCTTAGAAGTTAATAAACTTGTTATTTTGCATGTATTTTGCTGAGTTCTGATAATTCTATTTTTATAACTATATTTTCCGCGAAGGGAACCTTTTCACGCCAACCATTGTCTAATTAGAGATCCTTATTCTCGGTAAACAAACTTCTTTTGCAAAGGGTTTGGTTGCAACAAAATATCTACCTGTGTCGCCTAAGGTACTGAGAATTGTTGCAAATAGGTACCTATAAGCCGTCCAAGCTTTGGTAAGAAGATATTTTATTCTGTTTGCGACGACTGTCAAGAAAGTCTTGGAATTATCCCAAACTTATGTAAAATTTATTTTTTATTAAGCAACTAACTAGGAAAACCAATCAAAAAACAACAGAAAGAAAAACACAGAAATATATGCTTCACGTGTTTAGAAATAAAACAAAAACGCAATATTTTTCAATATTTTGCATACATTTGTACAAATTTGTGTGTGATAGACTTAAAAACCATTTGCATTGTTGTATTACAACGAACAAAATTAGAAAGCATTCATAATTTACTAAAATTAATTAATAATTGTAAACGCTCAGGCTGAACAACATCGTATTAAATTCTCTCCTATTTCGAAATTTGATACCGCGATTTTGGATGGTTGGGCAACAGTTGTCTTCAAAATGACATAAGGGAGGATTTATTTAGCTAATGTCCGAGATAAACATGGCTTTCTCAACACTAACATTTAACCCTACAGTTAGCGATAGTCTGGAAACTATATTTGTTTATTGGTAAAGGGATTTTGGAAAGTGTGGAGTCTTTTCGTAAAGTGCCAGACTAAAGTTGATTATTGGTAAGGCCGACTGTCTTTAACCGAGAGACTCGCTCGCCAGCAGACATAGCGCACTCTGCTACTAAGGACTTATTGACCTTCATTGGGGAGACTCACTATCGACTTGTTTGCTAGGATTCTTTTGGTGGTAAGTCAATTCATGATAATTTGTCAGGTAAAGTTGTCAACTGTCTAAAATGACAGGAAGCCTTAAAAGTTATCCATATTCAAATATTAACCAGTCAAGAAAAGTACACAAAAAAGTAAAAAAACCTATAAGAATTGAATTTGATTATTGATTAGCTTATCTCTTTGTTAAACCAAAGACAGAGACAACATAAGCAAAAGTAATGATATGTAAATATGTATTAGTCCTTGTCTGCTTACGACCAGAAAAATTTGGCGACGCCAATTTTGGAGACAAATATAGCTAGCGTGTCTGTATTATTAATTTGTCAACTTCTTCCCACATTGTGCGTTTCATGTTTTCTAAAGTGTGTTTGAAGGTATTATAAATCCACTGGATCGTTTGAAGTCAAATACTCACGCGACATTTTTTGATTTATTAACAATCGGCGTTCTTGTGACTCTCATCTTATTTGATGACGAAAAAACCGCTGTCAATTAAGAGGCTCAAATCTCAGTTCGGTGAACTTGAGATTTAAATAAATGTTCGAAGGGTACTTAATTTAATTTTACAAAAAATATTGTCAGTACGAGCTCTCCTTAAATGTGTTAACCTCAGCAGTCACTTGTAGCATTCATGACAAGGAATTTAGTTCTTTAAACTCTTTCAACTAAATATAAATATAACAAATATATTTCTTAAAAGCTAAAAGAACAAACAATATGTTGTATTATTAAAAAAATAAAAAAAAACACTAATCACACATATCGCTATAGTCTGTACATTCCGTACATATACAAATGGCGGACTACACACATAATCCATTTCGTTTCGCTTTTAAATGCTTAACTAGGTTGCGACTACGTATATCCGAAGATATAAACACTTAAATAACCAAGAAAATTTAAAAAAAAAATGTATCACACTTTTTCTAAGCAAATTTACGCAATTAATTTTGCCATGACTTACCAACCTAACCAGGCCTGCTGCCGGAAATGTATGATTTTGGAGAAACGCGTGGAAGCATCTTCTGCAGAAGATGTTTTCTAGAATATGAAAGAGTCTTCGACTTCACTATTCGACGAGTTGACAAAATTATTTCGCTTCAATTTTGATCATATATTTAGAACGAAATAAATAAATAAAGAACATGTTAAGATTTTATTTATTGAGGACAAATTTTTAGTCTCGCTTATCTATAGAATTTACAAACGAAAAGGTGGCACGTTTTCACAGGGTGATTAAGAGAAAAATATTTAAAGACTAGATACGAAAATAATCAATTTTTTTTTGCTGCAAATTTCAATCTTTTCTGTTAAGCGGTTATCGGAAGTCCAAACTGGGCTATAGTGAACTAAGTTTATCACCTTATGGACTTATATTATCAGGCGAATGGGTGGAGGCTATTTTTCATATAGAGGTCCACCTAAGTTATCGATATCACCCAATAATATATTTCGTGCAACTTGAAGACTTAAAAGTAATGCCGAAGTGTTACAATCCCATAAAACCTTATGACTTGATTTTTGTGTTTAGAGTGCACTTAAACAGATTCATCCTGTCGATGTGGCATTGTGCATCGACACGAAGAATCCATTTAACAAACGCATATTCCAATTGAAAATGCTTAAATGTACAAAACATATGATTCTTTTTTTAAATCAAAACAAAGAAGAAGCTCAAGATGTTTATTTTCCGTGCCACCATTTGACAGCGAGAATTGTTTGTAATTAGTATGGTTAAGAAAAGTATATGCCTTCGTATGCGTTGTTTTAAAATAATACACACACCCACTTTTAAGAAAAACGTATTTTTGAACATATGGCTTGAATTGTTTTTCCTGGCAAAGAATACCTATTGTTTTTTGGGTGTTGTGTTATTTATCATATATATATATCTTATACTAGCTGGCCCGGCGAACTTCTTTCCGCCCAAATTCGTTAATGTAATGAAAATAATAATTCCGAGTAGGTATGCACAATGCAAAGTAGCACATGCTTGTTTATGCAATTCGATCAATTCAAATTCTTTATTCAAAAGTTATATTAAATACTCTAGGTATGACACTTAAAAAGAAAAGAAAAATAACAAAGTTCGGTCCTTAAGTCCACTTTTGCTCTAAATTAACAAAAATCAACTTCTGCTAGCTATTGTGACTGAATTTTATTGTTTCACTTGAGGCCAACTTCAAGTTGTTGATGATGTGAACTAAATAATTTTTTTTTTACGATTAAACAGATAAAGCAAGAGAAAATTCTAACGAATTAAAACGATTGTGACAAATGAGAATTGATATTTGACTTAGTCAGTGATGTTGATTCCGATACTTGAGGAATAGTTTTTCGAAAACAGGCAACATTTTTTGTAAATTGTTTTTTTACAATCAATTCACACATATACGTTTTGAATTTGGTAAGTCTGGTACATTCTTTGATCGAAGTCGCATTAAAAATTTTAATTTACAACTGTGCGTCGTGCTTATTTTCCAATTATCTACTTGACTTACTCACCAAACCAAAACCTTGGATTATAGAGATAAAAAAAGATAGAATCGCCAATCCATCGACCATTATTCTGATAACAATTTCTTGAATCACCTGCTAGGTGAGTTGCAGTTCCTTTGTAAGATATGCAATTTTTATCTTTTTTACCAAAAAGGCATACTTTTTTAAGGGTTCAGACATGAAAACTTCGATCCGGCTTTGCATCACTGGCGGTGACTCCAATCTTACTATTTCTCAACTTAAAGTCAAATTTAATGCTTTATTTCTTCTAATTTAGACTAAAAGTTAATTTGTTGCCAAAAGTCGCGTCTAAAATGTTTTATTGCTAAGGGCCAATAGAAATAACTGAAGTATATCAATATCGATGTGTGCCAATCAAACCGCAATGATTGACGTGCCAGCTATCGGGTCCAAAAGTATCCTATCCTTCAAACTGGAACCAACCATACACATCCACAAATTTTCATGGAAATCGCCTTAGTGGCTTTGGAGATCGAAAACATTACCTATCGAGTCTAAAAGAATGTTATCTTTTAAGTCTTGCTAAACCTTCAATACGTCAATACGAACAAAACCAAAAAGTTTCATGAAAATTGGCCCATCAGTTATTGAGATATAAAGTCATCAAGTTTCACACCGAAGAAATTATATTTATAATAAGTAAATTAATGTTATTAAGGATATTCACTTAATCTCATAATTTTATGCAGTTCGTAAATTTATAAATTTCTGCTGTTCTTTAAGTGAACACCCCTCTCGTAAATGTCATTGCGTAATTCCCTGCAAATAACGATAAAGCAATAGACTAAATATCTATTTCATTAAATTTTTTCCGTCATTGCTGCAACTCTGAAAACATGAAAAGTAATTCACACAACCGCTTGTCACAGTTTGACATTATTTGTAAATTTGCGTAACCTTCCGCAGTCGATTTCCGAGCCTAATTGGTCGCGGAAAATTCTGACAGTTCATTTACGACGTGGTAAATTTCTGCAGTTTAGGGAGTTTATGAGGGTTTTACGCGTTGAAGTGAATACCCTTATTGTATTATTATATTTTAGAAGTTAATTGAATTTAAGTTAAAAACGAAACGTGTGCATAAGGCGCCACCTGTTGAGAATTTTATGATTTTTTATAACCATCTCTGATTCAAGACGAACAAAACTAACGCATACATATCTATTTCCTTCTACATTTAGAGACACAGGAATCTCAATTTTGACTTCGGTGAAAGGGTTGTAGGGTCAACAAAGCAAGGCAGGCATATTTGCTTAAGCCTGTGCTTAGCTCGTCGGTGGAGTGGGATCTTCTTGGCTTGCGGACTACCGTACTTTTACATGCTTGAATTTTGATGCGAAATTTTTAAAATTTGTTGGTATTAAAGGGATAGGAAGAAAATTGGGAAAGCATTAACTCTAAACGAAATATTTGTAACTTTAATAGCCAAGAAGAAAACTAACCCCACCTATCAAATTGGTTGGTAAGCCTTCTCCCTTCTCTCTCCACACCAGTACCGAAGGTGTTATGGTATCTTTGAGCTGCCCTCCCCATAATCATACTCACGAATGAGCAGAGTACCATGATTGTGAACACTCAAAACGCTCAACAACTCCTGTTGCCTGTTATCATTGTCCTCGTCATCTCAATCACCCCTAAATTTCAACTTACTCACACATCAAATAAATCAACGTATCTACTCCATTTCAAAAAGTCACTGAATGTAACATAGTAAACATAAACAAATAAAAAAAAAATTCAAAATTGTTGACAACAACAATTTGCTTGGAAAATAACTAAAATAATTGACAACAACAATTGCTTTTAAAATTTAAAATAATTTTTTTTTGTTTTGGAAGTTTCACTACTCGATTTATATCCAGTTTATTTTTTTTCAAAGTGCTTTTCCCCATGAAAATCGAAATGTGTGCCTGCAACGCCACCTGTTGAGAATTTTCCGACTTTTCTTTTTTCCTAAACCATCCCTGATTCAAGACGAACAAAATGAAACAAAAATCATTCAAATCGGTTAAGCAGTTCTCGAGCCTTTACCCGACTAACACACAACGATTGATTTTTATATAATAGATATATAAAAATAGTGCGAAACATGTATACTGTATAGTAATTCATCAGTTGAGAACCGCTGGGACGATTTGGCTCAAATTGTTTTCAGTTGTTCGTAATTGTCAAAAAAAGGTTCCTGAAGGTTTTGGGAAAACCCTCCGGAAAAGTCAGGAAATTGGAAAAATCGAAAATTGATTTTTTGTATGGAACTTTGTGTGCAGTTGTTAGGGAATGGCTTTTCGAATGGTAAACTAGAAAATTCCTGAAAAACGCGAAAATTTAGATTTTTTTCTTGACGAAATTTTGAATTTTATCGCATGTTTTGATGTAAATGTGGAAAATTCGCTGTGAAGCTTGGGAAATTTTCGGACAAAAGACGTTTCGCATCCATAAGCATTTATCGATCCTCCTCGACTCAACGAAGCAAAATATGTAGTTTGAAAAAATGGGAAAACTGTCCGAAGCAACCGGGAAGTTGGAAAAATCGAAAATTGATTTTTGATTGATTGATTGACTGATTTTTTGTACCTTGAAAATTTTGTGCGAAATTTTGCTTTTTATCGCATCACTTGATGTGAGGGTGCAAAATTAATTGAAATTGGAAAATTTCGTTCATGTAGGTGTAGGTACTTTGAAAAAATTTAAATTTTAACGCCTAGCAAAGCAGGCTGGGGCGAGGGGGAAGTAATCAGGTGTATTCAAGGAACTTTTCTGTGCGTATTCATGGTGAATCTCAGTGTATGACAGTGTATTCAAACGAATTCGCCTGCAATTACTAGTAGCAAATCTGTAGTCAAGGACCACTCAAAAACATTGATTACTTCCCCCTCGGGCTGGGGTCCGATAGTTATGTATAAGATTGCCGAAGCCAAAAAGTTGACAATCACTTTACTGCCTTAAACACAACATATTCGCTTGGTTTTGGTTTGTTGTTTTTTTTTTTTTTTTTTTGATTGTAAAGCGATGCAATGTTGTGTGTAATTTGTTTCGTTTTTGCAATAATGGTTGAATTTCGACCACTGGGCCAACTCTGGTCGTATTAAATTGTAAGAGAATTAGAAAAAAATTCAATAACACTCCACTTCATAATGACTAAATCTCTTAAATATTTTTATTTCAAGTGTTGTCTCAAAATATTATCAAAAACTTACACTCAACACTCAAGTAGTGTTATGAAGTAAACTGAATCCTGTTATATACTTATTTTAACTTAATTCTAGAACCATCGGTAAAAATTAAGTCATCAGTCTTTGGCTGCTTTGCTATCCAACGAACTCAGATATTCCGCTCGTAATCGGCCTGTTACCTTATGAGCGATTTTTGTACGTACCCACTCGGATACAAGCTTATGTATGGCATACTAAAGAAAGAAAATATAGTCATCAACTGAAAAAAACTACTTATTTCAACCTTACTTGTAATCCGTGGGCCCAATATCCAGTCGTTTCACTGGTCTTTCCCAGTGTAAACACTGCAAATCTAGTGTAGCTTTTAACATCGGGAATAAACAGTCCACCACTCATAACATGCTTCGAAAATTGATTCATCTTTGTGACCAAAAATAGTGGCTTCACGCACTGAACAGTGATGCCAAACTCATCCAACTCTTCACGCAGAGCTAGTGTGAACTTTTTGATGTAACTCTGAAACGCAAGCGAATTAACACGAGTATAAAAAAGTGGTGGGAAAAAATCAACCTTGGATGCAGCATAAACGGCCATATAAGGCAGCGATTGCAATTCACTTCCAGACGAGATATTCACAATGGCACCCTTTCCGTTCTTTTTCATGTGATCGATCAGCATGCGACACATCATCGTTGCAGCCCCAATATTGATATTGATAATATCCCAGAGATCGTCTTCAGGTATTTTAGCCAACTCATCCGGATAATCGTACATTTTTCCCACATTGTTAACTGTAATTGAAAGAGGAATTTAACTATGGATAAACATTTACATAATCGTTATTTTTCACGGTACAATTGGTGTAACAATATGCGTAACTAAGTACCTAACGACCAATTAAAAAAAAATTAAACACGAACAATTGCAGAATAGGAAGCAAAAAACAGAGAAAACATAAAAAAAACCATAGTTCACCAATGAAACAGTTTGGCAAAGTAAGTCAAAGACAAGGTTGATCGGATTGCAGATACTACATGGTAAGGTCTCTTGACGTAATCGGCACTAACAGCGTGGAGGCTGTCACTGGGAGTAATGGACCGAAACTCGTTGCAATAGATTATGGTTTATATGAGTAATTGACTGTAATTAGGGTAAATCTTTTCACAGTGGCGTAAATTGGCGAATGTTATAGCACGATATTTGCAAAAGCCGTCCAGAGGGATTGGATGATGTTTTGATGACATCAATTTGATTGTTTGATGGCATTACAGTGCAAACTACTTGGAAGAGGAAGTGGTGATTGCGAATAATTTGGTGGCCACTTAATGTTATTAAACAAGATTTTCATAAGCCTTTTGTTATAGATAAAGAGATTACGATACGAAAGGCAAGGTCGCGAGTAGGTGTTTCTGTTTTTTCATCACGAATTGTTGCTGTCGTTAAGGTTTGATCTTGAAATTTTCAAAGGTTTTATTCATGGTTAACGTGTCGAAATTAAGTGGATTTTAGATCATTAACTTTCGTGTGGTCAGGGCTACGAAAAAACGGTCATCAGGACGGAGATTCTTTAATGTGGAGTCAAATGATCAAAAGAAGAAAAAACATACTTATTCAATTCTGAAATTCAATCCCGTTAAGAGTTACGCATTAGTCAAATTTAGGCATGACGCAGGACTTGACTAGATCTGTTGCCAAATCCAGGTCATTATAAACTAAAACACACCCGGCCTTACTAATAATCAATCATTAATGTCGACAGTTAGTTGGATGTCAGATTTAGTAAAAATGTACAGCATTTGTTAAAAGGTAAAAATAAACAATTAGACCTCCACGTTTACTAGTGCGACAGCTTTCTATTACATAATCTATTACATTTGTTGTCATTGCAGAATTCAAATTTCATAATTTGTTTTCGTGAAAGACAAGGTCAATGGTTTCTTTCACAACGAGGATTTTTCTCTAAAAAAAAGAATACACCAATTGCAATTAAATTTGCCCATCAGATGTCTTTCAAAGGCTTTTTGAGGAAATTCACAAAATATGCGCTGATCTGTCAAATATCATATGCAAATCAGTAATGCCCTATTGTTCGATCGAAAATAATTTTCATTACTTTTTATAGTACGCTTCAATTGATTTTTAATACTACTTCACGATTGTTTCGAAATAAAATCCCTTTCAAATTATTCAATAAACGAAACTTATTTGAATGCTTTCATTTATTCGTAGGCTGACGATGCAAATCAAAACTTATTGGTGGTGTAATAGGCTTTTCACACCAAGCCCAAAACCGGGTTTTCGCCAAAACACACGAAAACTTAATCGAAAACAGAAGTTTTCCCATACATATTTCAATTTTCAAAACTAGTCGTTTTCCACGAAAACGACTTCCAATCGTTGGGTTGTTGGAACAAACACACCTTTTGCAATAGGTATTCAGCAATTTCACCAAAATGGCTGACCGAACAAATGTCACAACTCAAAACATTTGTTGTCATTGCAGAATTCAAATTTCATAATTTGTTTTCGTGAAAGACAAGGTCAATGGTTTCTTTCACAACGAGGATTTTTCTCTAAAAAAAAGAATACACCAATTGCAATTAAATTTGCCCATCAGATGTCTTTCAAAGGCTTTTTGAGGAAATTCACAAAATATGCGCTGATCTGTCAAATATCATATGCAAATCAGTAATGCCCTAAATTAAAAACATTTTCCACAATTAATTGATGGGCTAATATTATTTTGAAATGCAATAAAATCATTTTGTTTCTTAATTAATGCGATCGAAATTTGTAATCACAAAAGTTTGCACCGAGTTTAACGACTAGTGCCTCACAGCAGATTGAAACGTCAAACGAAGACAATGTAGGTGTGAACGCTTTGACGAGTTTTCGAGGAAAACGCGGTTTGGCCTATAAACATCACAATTGCATTTTTAGCAAGTGAATAGTTTTGAAAATATAAATAATAGCCGGCTCATTCATTTCAGAATCAATTAAAATCGCACGTAGGAAGCTAGGAAACGTGAAGAACTTATCGCTTCCGGTTTTGAAAATAAATACAATTTGATCTATTAAAAATCGTGTGGATTATATTTTACTTAATTCGGGAAACTCCTTTTTCGAAATTTAATACCGTGATTTTGAAGGACACTTGTCTTCAAATTGACATTAAGAGAGGATTTATTTATCTAATGCCCGAGAAAAACATGACTTTCTAATCATTCAAATTTAACCCTCACAGTTTGCGATGTTCTGGCATCGGCCAGACTAAAGTTGATTATTGGTAAGGCCGATCAACTTAGGTAGCGGTCAGACTTTCTAAACTAGAGTTTCAAACATTCCTTCCACTTGTGATACAGACAATTGACAGCACTTCTACTGTAAAGTGATAAGTTGTTGTACAAAAATATAAAGCGCTGATCGTCATTAAATAAAATTAACGATAGGTGCAAGCCATTACCACATAATGATAGTTTGGAGCCTCAATACTTACAATGTTTGCAAAATCACAAATGTTTGCCACTAAAGCGAAATATAGTATAAACTCACCCAAAATGCCAACAGGAATACCGTCCAACTCCCTACGAATATGCTCATAGACTGGTCGGGCTTTTGAGAAGTCAGCAACAATCCATTTAGTTTTTACTTTGTATTCCGATTCTGCAAGAAAAAAAAAAAAAACAATTACTAAAAAAACTTTTACAATTAAATTGCTTAGCAAATACCAATTTCCTGTGCCAAATCAACCAACTTCTTCTCTGTTCTTGATATGAGCACAACATTAATTCCTCTCTTGGCCAATTCTTTGGCGTACTCTTTTCCAATGCCATCCGTTGACCCAGTAATTACTGCAATATTAAAAAAAAAGAAAATTCAACTAGGTATAGTAAGAATATTTTATTTCCAACAAAAAATTATACAGAATCAGGTTTCAATGGTTGAAAGTACTCACACACAAGCATAACCAAATGAAAATTACTATAGTAGTATCAGGAGTCATAAATGTGTTTTATTCGTATGCTGTGTCAATATTTGAACGACATCTTATGGTCATATTGCATGAATTCAAACCCTCAACTTAAGTATAAACAGCTTAGATATTGGAAAATCGTTCATTGCTGCACCTTGTGATCAAATTGTTTAATTTCCTACTCGTAAATCGTCACCCTCGTGTATCTATGTAAACAACATTTTTACACGTCAACAACAATTCTCACACCACACACATCTAGCGATCATTAGAAGAAGCCATTTAGCATGTCAGCTTCTTTAGATATATTAAGAGGCAATCCAAACATAGGCCGACGCCATTGGTCAACACTTCCGTTTGCCACTTACTGCTGACTATGTGCAGTATTATCATTACAACGATCAGTTATACAAACACAGATACATGAAAGAGCCCGAGGTAAGACAAACCATCGTCTGAAGACTTCTTGCATAATTTTCGCAGCCAAACTGGTTGTGGTTAGCCAAACTCCAAACCAGACATTCGCGATATCTTTGGCGCGTTTTCTTCTTCCGTGCTGCACTTTTTTCTGCATCCAGCAGGACGCAGTCAATTGAATGCGAATGCGCAATGCACAACACACAGCTGTGCAGTGATGTAACTGCAAGTGATTAAAATGCGGCAAAATGCCAAAAAGTTAAGCACTGTGCTGCCACAATATGTGGGTCATTTGAGTTTGCTTTTTGCTTCGAGGTATAATCGTTGAGTTCGTGAGTCGGTCCATGAGGATGTAAAGAATTAGCATCATTAAGGTAAATGAATGCGCCAGTAAGGGTGTGTTGTAATAGTTGTGGAAATGATATTACAGTGTGCCAATGGATAGGACGGGGGATATACGGTGGCAACTATTTGATATTGATACTAATCGTAAAACAGTTTTGCATTACGATCTGAAGGCCGTATGGTGGTTGAAGTGTAGTTGCGAAAGCAAATGTGTTTTTTTGTGGTTTATGCAATCGACCTGTAAGATATACAGTGCGGCTTAAAAGGGACGCAACAGTGAATGATGAACGCATATAATTGGAGTCTGGTTTTTTGGACAGTGATGAAGCCTGCATAGAGGAATTATCTTTGAGGATTTACAACGAATATTTGATAAATGCAAATGCAATGATGATGTACGACGAATATCACAAATTTGATGAGTGCAAATTTGGGTGGGAGTCTAGTCCGAAAATGCATCTTTCCAAAATGCTATGTGTTGGTTAATCTACTGAACCTATAGGTGGTCAACAAAACTAGATAATTTAAGTCTTCCTTGTTTCATTATACAAACGCCGAAGTTCAACCATAAAATAAAATGCTCATGCCCTACGGCTAAGTGTGTATAATTATTTTTCATTTCTCCCAACACAGCCATAGAATGAGAACATAAATTTCAAGAACAAGGGCAGTGCTTGCAAAATTCCATTTAAATTCGACTTAGTAACAAAATTGCAACCAATTTCAGTTCTTCCTAACGTCAATCAATGCCAATTGAAATTGCAATTCGGTTCACATTCAAGGTAAATAAATCAAAAAGTGCAAGCAATACTTGCTTGCTGACTCTGATCTCTGATGCAACCACAAGTGATTGCTCCGCAGACTTCGACGTACAGCTGTTTGACTAGATTTCCGAAAAAAAAACATGTACAAGAACAGACAAAATTTTGCAATCGGACGTGAAAAACTGGCAAAAAATCACAAATCCATTTGGCGGTTGCTCTTCATGCTTATGCTTTGGATGTTTTATTGTTTACCCAAGCTTTGTTGCAGTTGGGCAACTTGATGCCAATTAACTGACATTAGCTGGAGTAGTAACCGGCAAGCGCCGTATCTTGTTGAAAAGTGAAAATATGCGCTTTTAATTGCTGCGTGCGTCGCTCTAGTACATACGAGTATTATGCCGGTAGTAGTTGAGGTGCGAATAAATGGAGACGTTTAATAACGGTCGTCTTTTCGTTTTATTAGCGGTTATCTATACTAATCTCTGCGCTTATGATCAAGGTCGTGAGAGTTGCTCATTCTGCTTTGCTTATAGTGGTTCGTGCTTGTGGTTCACTGAATGATGAATGAAGTTACGCATGTTATGATGGCAATAAACAACGCTTTTTTTTTTTCTGTTGTTGAGGAGTGGGAGTTTTTTATGTACATTTTTAAACAGATAAAATCTGCAGACAAAGTTGGAAGAGATGGGTAATTTTTCGGGTCAAGGTCGATTGTAAATGTGTATTTATGATTAGGACACTTCAGTGAATTTACGAATTTAGGCCATTGCGAAGTGTTCAACCGAGGGCAGTTGGCAAAAGTTTCAAGCTGTTTAGTTATGGCCTAGGAGTCTGTCCCTTTTTTCGGTCCAAGATCGAATGATCAATCACTTTTTGCCATCCAAAAAACATTAAAATCTTGTTAGCGATATTAGATTGCACGTTGACTACAGGCCATGTTGCAGTTTTTTTTTTGTTGTTGTAAAAACCACGAGACCAAGAGAGCTTGGTTAGGACGTGAAAGTGTCGATTGTTAATGTTCGTGCAAACATATTGTTGGGGTTGCTTGATAGTTTAAGGCCTGAGTGTGGTTGGGGTTGTGTTGAAAAGTTTTTTTCGAAAACTAAAAAAATTGAATTATGCACTACTGGGGTTGCTACTCTTTCATACTTAAATTTAAGAAAGCAATGATAGAATAATAAATTATTATTTGATATAATAATGAATTATTATTCGAAATAATAATAAATTATTATATTAAACTAGCAAACCCAGCGAACTTCGCCCCAATCTAACGCCAACATAATAATAACATTAGTTGGTGCAACAGGTCTGTAGGGACCCTGATGGGCCTAGCTTCTCGTAGCCATTCGTTTTGAGTGAGTTTTTAATTTTTGGATGGAATGGAAGGGATCTACAATTTTTTGCCGATTGCAAACGGCCGATTGAGAAGCTCTTTCAAGACAGTTATACTCTCGGAACTCGGATGTTTGTCAGACGTTCGCGAGAGGTGGCGCAGAGAAAAAACCCTCAGTTGGAATTTGGATTTTTGCGGGATTCGAACCTGGTACCCCTCGCTTAGATGTCCAACACACTAACCACTAAGCCAATGCGCCTACTAATTTAACGCCAACAGGTAGTTCACATTTCAATGTTTTTATTTGAATGGAATCGAAATCAGGAGAGAGCGATATGCTAAACAAACAACGAAGACAGTTTGCCAACACGCGAACAGGCAACGTACAGCTGACCGTACGAAAAGCAGGGAAATTCCAGATTAATCAAGGAGACTTTAACCGATTGGCCTTCCGATTTATTGATTATCATTGCCAAAGCCAATCGAACGGGGAACTGAATGTGCTTGAATTGGAATGGAAGATCAGTTGGAATAATCGGAATTCGTGGGATAAGGACTTCCCCACCTTTATATTTGCCCTTGATGATCGTCGCTTGAGTCACATTATTCCTCAGTTTCTTGACGTACAATGGCGTATCGTTGCACAATTTCGGATGAGTCCCAAAATTTTCTTTTGTAAAATGTCAATAAAACCTTATCCTGACAATTACGAACAACTGAAAAAGGAATTGCGACAAATCGGCCCAGCCGTTCTCAGTTGATGAATTACCATACATTGCCATAATTTTTTCTCAAAACTGATAAATTTCGATAGAGAAGTGAAGTTTTCCAGAGAGAGTCACCCACATAGCAAGTTTTGCTACAAAGAAGCTCATAATTAAAACGAATTTGGACTTCCAAAAACTTAAAGCCCAGCAATTCTTTAGCAACGGCGAACACTGACAATGAGCCCATAAAATGTCCAAGCACACTCCTGTCAATAATCGTGCTTAGGTCACTCAAAAATAAGAACTGATGGCAGTCGTACCTGGATTTATCAAACCCCGCCATCTAGAGTGCATAACAAGACCTTCTTCATACGCCTTGGTGAATATTAGGGCGCCGAATATTAGTCGTTTTCAATCACATCTTATATACATTGACAACTCCAAATACCTTGACGAAAACACCTCTCCATCAATACGCACCGATGTAGACACATTTGCAAGCACCAAATGAACCAAAGATTATTTTTTCACAACATTCATTCTCTCTATTTTTACTGGCTCAAACTTTCATAACCATAATTTGTTTATTATTAACATTACGATTTTTGTCACAGTCTCCGAATGATTAAAAAATTGATAGACCTCCATTACCTGTATTATCACACTTGCATACAAATTACCTCTATTAAGTTTCAAATATACTCAAAAACAAAATGTATACTCACCCGCCCATTTTCCATATTTTTCAATAAGCGACTTGTTCGATTCCGGCTGAAAGTATGGTTCCAAAACTGATCTAATTATGGACACTATCGACTTAAGATTATCAAAGAGATAGCAGGCCAATGCGTAAATACCGACAAAGTAAATTAGAGTGCTGCAGTAGCCGAAGAGGATGTTTATATCGGCGATACTCATGAGGATTTCATACATTTTGTATCGAATTTTAATAAAACAAACTAAAATTATTTAACGAATCAACACGAATATTTCAAGTGCCGCTATCATACTATTTGATTTCTTATCACGAATTGTAGATGGCACAAATGGTATGTGCGACAACCAATTTTTTTTTTTAAACGAATTTATTGCACTTGCACTCACGCACCACAAAACGAACCGAACGTACACACCGCTTTTGTTTCCTTCTGCAAAGAAAGATCGTCGACAATCGACTGGCACAAGCTTCGCTGGTGGAAAATCGCTAAAGTGTCCAAATCAGCGTCAAAAACTTGCATAGGCCTCTAAGACAGTATAGTTGGTTGTACTGTGTCTCTATGTGTGAGTGTGAAATTTTACGAAAAGTAGCCGTTTACTTGCGAGGAACGCGATCAACTTATGTACACCAAAGTTACTACAAACGGCATGTGTTGTACTTATGTACGTAGCTGATAACGCTTTTGATGTGTTTTATGTGATTAATGGATTCTATTTGACAGATAAGATGAAGTAATGTAAACATATTTTGATATTTTTCATGCACTATTGAAGACCAGTAAACGGGCAACATTTGAATACAAGTTTGGATTGTTTTGTCTTGTGCAGCGGTGACCCTGACCACTTTCACTTAATGGAACCACAACATCACTGATGTGTTTGGGGAAGACAATCGTGACATATTAATGAAATCGTATTGGATGCGGTAATAAGAAATGTAAGCAGAGATTATTTCAACTTATGTGTTAATTTTAAGCCTCAGTCTCCGGAAGTTTGTATATCTAAATTAATCAGCGCAACAAATAAGGGGCAATTAGATGGCGTGGTCAAATGCCTTCAAGCCAGTTTTGCGATACCTATTATCATGTCAAAAAGAAGTTGATTAATTTTCGAGTTTTCACAACTTTCCCAATTCTTTATCAAGGCATATCGAATGCTCATTACCAGTATGTTAAATACTTGATTGGTATTATGGGAAATGACCTGAACTTAACTTGATCGCATGTTTGTTTTTAACAAAACACGAAAACGTTGGTTTGCGGGTAATATCGCTCATTTTCATCACTGGTGAGCCAAGCTAATGGGTTTTTTTTGGTTCCTAAACTCTGAACTCACCGTCGCATACCAACATTATATAACCTAATTAACAACTTATACATATGGCTCACTACGATCAACTGATCTTGAATCGAATTTCTTTCCGATATTTCATTTACCACAAAAAACTAAGGATATCAAGTAATAGCCAGATTTGACAGCCATCTTTCACTTACTAATACATATCTACTCCAAAGAAATGTCTTATTGATTTTCATTAATTTGACAGTTAACTGGTGACTTTTAGAAGTCGATAACATAGATATGTCAAGAATCATCATATAAATGTTATCTTTTCTAGAATGCATTATTACTTTTGACCACTTTATTAGTAAATAGTCAGATAACCAGGAAGTGTCAAAAATTCGATAACTTTTGCAATAAATGTTATTGTTTTCATTGAACATAATCGTTTTACGAGTATAATATTAAGTAGCGCATAGAATTATAATAGCTCTTGCTCCTGAATGCACCATGAGTAGAAACATGTCAAACTAATGCCAAACTACACTTAAACAAAATTGTCTTTTTACTATCTTTCCGGTTAGTCAAACTGTTTTTGTCACAAAATTGTAGGTCCTTTTGCAGAAACCGAATGGACACTGAACAATCGATAAATCTAAAAATATGTTTAGTCTAGTTTCTCACATTAAAATTCATTTAGTTCCTTCAAATCATCAATTACAGAAGTTAGAAATTAAGACTTTATTGCGCGTATCCATGGCAGATGTAAAGAAAAACATTGCAAACAGTTCAGATTTCATAAGGATTACAACAAGACCGATAAAATGTGCTAAAACTGACACATTTTCCTGCAACTATTGTCGATTCTAAAATTAAAAAGTAAACACGATTCTAGTCTATTATACATTTAGAAACGATACCAGATAACTATTTATAAACAATTTCCGAAAAATCGCACTTAAATAATAATATGAAAGTACTTACATAGCTACTTGTCATACTATTTAGGAAAATCAATAAACAAACCCAAACACTCATGTTGTTAGCAGCTATGGAAACCATAAAGCTTTTTGGAGATTTAAATTATTTAAAAGTTACACCCGCCATCCAGTACACAAACCAACAAGAAGACACTCAAAAGCTATTTTTAAGTTAAATCAAAGCTCAACTTTACAAAAGTACATGATTATAATCATAATTAACAAAGATACAAAAGCTAAAGCCAGGCTAATTGCTAATTCGTCATTAGTTGACTATTTGTTTGGTTCTTTCGCAGTGCCTCGGCTACAGTTGTAGCAAGTATGCTACGTCCTCTGTAGGGAAGAGCGTTCGTTATAGTGTACTGAAAAATTATTATTGGTTAAATAATATTCGCAATTTGTTCGTTACTAACAATTAGTACTTACCTGAACAGCATGCCAGAAATAGCCCGTCGATTGTTTGGTTCTGCCCAAGGTGAATACAGCCCATCGAGCGTAGGTTTCAGCTGTTGGTATTGATAGACCACCCCGCATAATCATCGTTGAGTAGGAATTAATTTTTGTCACGATGAAGAAGGGTGACAGTAGCTGGATGGTTATGTTGTAGTCCGAAACTTCGTGTTGTAGCGAATGTGTTAGACTCTTGATATAGGCCTTCAAGTAGAACATTGAAATGTAATGGAGTAAATTTTGGACATTGACTTTTGTGGATTAATGGATTTCATATGTGTGTGGTTATTTGAATAATATTGTACGGAAGAAGTAATGATTGTTGATTGCTTCATAAATACGCTTTGCATAGTAAAACTAAGTAAAATAAATAATTAAGGTTTCGAGTAGGTATGTGGAGTAAATGTCATAAAATTAAATTATATTTTTCAGCTTAGGAACCTATGAGTGTAAGCAGCCCCCCGAGGGTGTTGCCTAATGTGTTGCTTCAAACTACAAAAGTTACCCAATCGACTCTTCCGAACAAGAAATAAGAATGTTTTAAAATTGTGTGGTTAATTCATTTATGTTTTCAGTCGACATAACGCTATCTATATATATGTAGAATTGTAGATAATACTGAGCCCTATTTCAGTACTCAATTGTTTATGGACAAATTATCCAACTGAGGATAGGTAGGTTCTTAAAAGATAGGTCTCGTAATTTTGTCATAAATTGGTGGAAACATTTGGAGTATGAGGTTTGTTCTCTGAGAGTTTTAGCATTCGAAGGGTTAGGTCGATATCAATGACAAAATTTCATGTGATACTGTTGGCCGCAGATTTTTGTTTTTCACAGATGATACCACACTTGAGGTGTGTTTCACTTTTAAATTCAGCTAGTAAATTCAAGTCTTGAAGTCCTTCAATCGAACCATGACGGATAATGCTATAGGTGGGTGCGCATACCTGAGGGTGAACATCGACCACTTTCAAGTGCGCAGCTGGATGCTGTAAGACAATTGAGGAAAAAGCGGATAGTAAACAACAGATAAACAAACCTGCTTTCCGTATACTTGATAATTGGTAGAACTAATATTATGTTGCTGGTAGCACATTTTTACTTAAAAAACCAAGTACCTACTAATTCAAACGCATCCTACTGTAAACACCACCGCCAGGCATTCGTATAGGTATATAAGAAAATAAACGCGTTTCTCACGTTATCAGCGATAATGAACTGCTACGTAATGTAGACATTAGTTTAGTATAGGCAAAGTGCCTCTCAAATTAAAAGCTAACTACAAATGCAAATAAATGGGCGAATAAATAGCACCACTGACCTTAGACGCGGCATAAATGGCACCATATGGCGCTGGTTGTGACTCAGTACCCGAGGACACATTTACTATGGCACCCCTACCACTGGCCTTCATTTTATTGATCATCATGCGGCACATAATCGTCACAGCGCCAACATTTGTGTTCATTACATTCCATAGGACCTTATCGGGAAATTCGGCCATTCTATCGACTCGTCCATAAGTACAACCGACATTGTTCACTAAGATTCAAAAAACATAACATATCAACGAATATAGGTACAGTTGGTAATTTTCCCCAAGACTCACCCATTATGCCTACCGGAATATCCTCGAGCTCCCTTTCGATGTGCTCATAAATAGGGGCACCCATGGAAAAATCCGCCTCTATCCACTTGACTTGTACTCCATACTCACTTTCTGCAAAGGAAGCGATGTTGGGCTATATACGCAAAATCCACACAACGGACTTACCAATATCTTCAGCGCAATTAATTAGCTTCTCCCTGGATCGTGCTATTAGCACAATATTGATGCCTTTCTTTGCCAGTTCCCTGGCGTAAGCCTTCCCAATGCCATCTGTTGAGCCTGTTACTACTAAAGGGACCGTTTCGTTCACATAGATCTTAGAGAGATTATTTCTCAACATACCCGCCCATGATCCGAATTTCTTGATTAAATCCAATTTCTTCGCAGGATTCAAAAACTCCTCGAAGACGGACCTAAGGATCAGCACTCCCGACGCTAGAGTTTCATACAAAAAGCACAGTAGTGCGTACAGACCCACAACAACAATAAACATCAACCAACAATTCATTGTGCACAGGTAAAAAAAAAAACTTTCAAAATAATAACAATATAGTCCTACAAGTACGAGTG
Source organism: Cheilosia vernalis (assembly GCA_949126925.1). Lineage (NCBI taxonomy): Eukaryota > Metazoa > Arthropoda > Insecta > Diptera > Syrphidae > Cheilosia > Cheilosia vernalis. Next base: position 7,745,945 of record OX421362.1, read on the forward strand.
TCTTTCACAATTCAAAACTATAGTAGTTATATTCGAAGGCACATACCGATCACTAACTGGCCGAAGCAGACAACTTTGGTTGGAGGCGACAAATTCTCACACTGGCCAGCGCAATGAACACAACTTTGGAATACAAATAGCCGTTAATTTAATGTGTGTTGATAGATATTGCTTGCAGTTGCTAAAAAAGATGACTTGTGTTTTACTATGTGTCTGGCGGAAACCAAAAATTCATCTGAAATTGGTGATTTTGAGCACGACGACACCACGAGAAGTTCAAACGTAAATTAAGACTTTTGATCTTTGAATGTGGCTGCCAAATTATGCTCTCAGCAATTTCAAGTAAATATTTATAAAACACGTCCGTCAATACAAAAATATCCTCTTATTCATTTTTAAGGTGGTATAGTCAGGTAGAGAAACTGTCGAAGTGATGACAATTATTATTGTAAGAATTCCCTTAACAATTTGAAGAGAGTTAAAAGTAATTCAGCGCCTAAAAGTATGCCTGCACAGGGGCTATTTTTGTGATACAGAAGCGGCCAGAAAGTGCGCTAATTTTACCCACAATTCGATAATTTCAGGAGACATTACAACAAAAGAGGAAAGTCTAGTTCGAACTGACAGCAGGTATCTACTTACGATTTTTTATTGACCTAGGCTGATCATGATCACGTGATTGCAGTTATAATTTATGGAAAGCGAGTCAACAAATCTAGTCAAGGATTTTTCGACATTTCGATTGTTTGCCAGACGTAATAGTAGTTAAAAGTGACTTTGCAGCCTAATTTTGCTCTTAAGGCCAGGGAAAATGTAGTCCAGACAAGACTTGAGTCGACTTAAGAAGAATAACTTAAGAGATAACAATGTTTCAAACATGTAAAGCTCTATATAAAAATATACACATACAGCACAATCGGTAAGTCCTCTAGATTTCTTAATTTTATACCAGTTTATTACATAAAGAGTGTGTTATTAATTTGATCTCTGTATTTACAGGCAGAGTTGCTCGAGTTTATATTTATTTATTATTTTACTTCCACCTCAAGACTTCAGCAAATCTCAAACATAATAACTTGTAAACGTCAAAAATATACTCAACAGTTTTATTTTATTTAGAAAGTATTATAATTTTAAGGCAGTTTTCTTACCAAGTAGTGTCAGAAAATAAGCAAAGAATACTTTTACGTAATAGCCACATATCTTTGTATACAAATTTGCACAAGTGGGCTAGCTGGCGAATGTCAGAAAACATACAAAAATTGAAGGTAATAGGCTTTCCACACCAAGCCTAAAACTGGGTTTTCGCCAAAACACACGTTTGCACTCTATTTCCACGAAAACACCATGAAAACGACTTTTGCAATATCCAGCAAATTCAGCAAAATGGCTGACCGAACAAATGTCACAACTCACAAATTAAAATCTTTTTCCACAATTAATTGATGAGCTAATATTTTGTTTAAATGCACTAAATTCATTTCTTTTTGTTAATTAATGCGATCGAAATTTGTAACCACAAAAGTTTGCACCGAAGTTTAACGACTAGTGTCTCACCGCTGATTGAAACGTCAAACGAAAACGAGTTGGTGGTCGGTGTGATCGACGAATTTTCGAGGAAAACGCGGTTTTGGGCTTGGTGTGAAAAGCCTATAACTGATGCTGCTTCATGTCTTTTATGCTGGATTTGTTAATACGGATGTAAATTATTAAATTAATAACAAGACACCAATATAATGCTTTGGGAAGCATAGAAGTGTTATTTGTGTGAATAATTTTTCGTGTATCGCTCTTATTTTGTGAACGGCATGTCGATGTCAAACTCTATATATTGAGAAAAATCCAACCGAGAATGAAAATTCCTTAAAATCTATTTCAAAAATAAACTAGTTAGAAAAAATATTCAAGTGGAGATATTAAAAGTTATACTTGAAGTAACTGTCGTTCATGTTTATTTTAAGTTAGCCCAAACGGTGAAATTAATTTTGACAAATCTTATCTCATAGTGTCTAAAGGATTGTAATAATCTACAGCAAGGTACATAATTCGCACCTAAATCCAGTTAAAAGTGAACCAAGTCAAAGACTTGCCGTTTAATCGAAAACATTGATTTTTTTTGTTTTGACAGTCATAAGAACTACATTTAAAGTGACAGTACCATTTCCGACGCATTTGGCTACACCACAAACATACTTATAGCCACAACAGTATAATTTGCATAATTAAGTAAAACCACACGTCCCACAATAGTTAGATTCCTTACAGCTAGCAAAATTATCCAGAACAACCATTCAAACATACCGACGAATTTTCACAAACAAAAAAACCAACCCGTTCATCCCGATTCTAACTTTTTATCGCGGCACTCCACGGTGTTAATTTTCATGGGCCATTTAGAAAGTGTTGTAAGTCTTGCCAGAAACAAATGGCTCCGCTGCTCCCACATTCAAACCCAAATCAGACCGGAAATCAAATAAAGTCAAGCATTTTTTGTTTAACTTGCCAACTCATACCAAAAATCGCGGCCTTTTATCCTTTTTTCCGCAGTTTCTTCTCTGCATTAACCAGACCTATCAGCATAATCAACATCGTCGCTCGTTGTGTACGGTATTTGTTCGCCAAACTACATCCCATCAAGTGAATTGCCTCGTTTCCGTTTTTCGTTCCGTCACCCCCACCGCATCTATGATTGTGTAGGTTGAAGGACTCTGTCGATTCTCATATAGGCTCAAAACAATTGTCTTATTTGGAGTAATTCGTATTCAAAGGGGCATGTGTCATTTTTATATTTCGTTCTTGTGTGCGCGCCCGTAGAGTCCTCCGTCAAAAATGTAATAATCATAAAGCCAACAAGAAAAAAAAAAAGCATCTCGAAGAAGGATGCGGTATTATTTTGCAATATTTTAATGTTTACATTGAGAATGGTCGCGCGATTTTTCCGCCTTTGATATTTGGTTTCCCCAATTGCAGACGGGTGTGTGGGCTGGATTGCTGGTTGTATTGTTTTGTTGGCACTCTTTGTGATGCACTCACTCTGCCAATATGCCGAAACATGAAGGCAACAGACAATGTTGTCTTTATTACATTTCTGCTGTTATGGGATAAGTTATGTGCCTAAAAGGCAAATGTACATTAATTGGAGGGATTTATATGTCCTTGGTGTATACTGTAGGGTTGTTTGAGATGTTAAGTTAAAGCTGAAAGATAAATTTTCCACTTAATTCCCTGCAGCAATAGTAAGAGATACGAGTTCGACTAACTCTGCACTAGAAGTTGAAAAACCGCTTAAAGTTAAAATTCCACTTTCTCTGTGGAGAGGAGGGGGCTAAGTAATTAATTGAATAGAACACCAACGCACTGAGTTCTCATATGGCATCCGTATAGCAATTCATTTGCAGCTGAAAGGCGATTATCTATATTAGTGTGGTGAATCCGGCGTTTGTGGTAATTTATCCTGATTTTTGGCACCAGAAATTGCAGAAATTCGAAATCCTTTCCGCCCGACAAAATCCGTTTAGAATTTGTGAAAAATCCATGCATACGGGCAGGGATGCGATTTTTCAAGGACCTCCTACACCCTAGAAAGACACTGCAAATGAAAATTCATTTGTTAAGCTTTGCGGGGTTCTTTTTCTTTCGATGAGCTAATTCTCAGCAAGGGCATTCACTTGGCGAATTTGTTTGTACTCAGCGTGGGCGATGAATTTTGAATATGTATAAACAGTTGTCGGGAATGTTGTTTTGCAATTCCCCCTTCCGGATTACTTTGAGGGAATATATTTTTTCCTAAAAATCACTACATATTGTAGGGATTCTGGTGTATGGTAAATGAAGAGCTTCAAGAGCTAAAAGGTAGTAAAATAGAAAGCTATGGCTAAGGGGTGGCACTTGATCCATGGAGATAGGCTCATACTTAGATTGATTTCATTTGAATTTTTTTAATAAAAATGAACGCCATGGGCCCCTGTCTACCGCACAACTGTCGCAAGCATATGAGATCTGAGTCTATAACTAAAAGACCTCCCAAGCTCTATATGAATCAAAAACAAACCCCAACAAACACCATCTCTGCGAATATGCATGCCTTCAACTCATTCAAGCTCCGTGCAAACTTTAGCTTCCACCAGAGGATCCTATCCAGCCGAGCTAATAGAAATAATTCATAATATCTAAGCGCAAAAATGATTATCGGCTGCCATAAGCGGCAGAGGCAGGCTCACTGTTTCCAGATCCAGACCGACCCACTCCTGCCACTTGCCACTTGCCACTAATGCATCTTTTCCACTTAATTACGACATCGTTTAACGTATGTAAGAGGATAAAATATGCCGCATAGGAGTGTCCTGCCCGCCCCTCATTCATTCATAAATCTATGATTTTTTCCTCACACACCCAGGATGGGATGAATATTTTATGTGGTTAGCTCTAGATGAAATGGAAAAAAGGCCAATCGACCGACTACGAACCAGCAATGCACTTGCGAGACAACAGATATCCTTTTCATGTCGTTGCGGTTGGCATTTTGGCGGCGAGGACACTCTCCCTTTATGCACAATGGAATTTTGCTATTTCGCTCAACTTTATGTGTGGGTTTTGCGGCAGCCATTTGAGTATTTTTGTCGCCTACAATTTCCAGGATATTCATATTTTTACAGTCTTTCACTTAAGTTTTATCGTCCGCTTAGATGAGTTTCAATGGAAACGAGGTCATCAATGTGAGATGGGTGGACACTTTGATCGTGTGCCAATTTCGGAGGTGACATTTGGTAAAATTTGGTCAATTGAACTAAAGGATAACACATTGCAATGGTACTGCAGAAGGGGGCCCCGCACAAAGTCGCTGTGTCTATACGCTTTCTTCACATGACTTATTCACCCCCACCTATCGTGCCATCATATCTGAATGGCTTTCTCCTCAGTGATTTATAAGTCTCGGAGTTATTGCTTCAAAGAAATAATTTCGGCAACACTACTCGCTCTCACTCCACAGTGACGTGTCCTTAAGATGAATTTATCGAACAACCAAATGCACGTTAGAGTACGCGTCTCGGACGATTTATGACCGAACGGCTTTTCTATAAACAAAACATTTTAGATTGTTATCATCGCCAGATACACTACTTGTAAACAGTCGTGGTAGACAGTGTTTTTGTGGAAAAATCAAAAAGTCTTGCGAAAGAATGCCAGAAAGCAATAGAGTTCACTTTTTGCGCGTGGTGCTGAGAGTCCAGCATTTGAATTATGAATTCCAAGTGCGCTCGTCCGTAATTCGCAATTGGGAACACATTGTGTGTGTGAGTGTTTTTGCATTGTGAAAGTCTATTAAGGTAGATCGGGCCAAAACCAAATCGAACAGTCAGTTAGCGAAACTAACAGCCAACCGAAGACAATCCGTTGAGTGCACTTTCGTCTACGTGCAGTGCATGATGTCAGTCGCATTAGATGACATTTTGCAAGCAGGTGTAGACGATCATATTAGACGCGCACTGTACTGATGTGTTGTATGAGTTTTAGATACTTATATTTAACACACAAGTTTTTCGCTTGAGCACGGGTTACAGTAGCGTTGTAAAGTGTGTCACTTGCCATTAAGAATTTTATGGCTTTATAGATGTGGTAAAATAATTTTAGACTTAAAAGCCAGCCCGCAAGCCGATAGGAAGATTGGCAATAAATAAGACTTACTTTTCTTATAACTATAAGCTAAGCTTCAGCTGTCAGTTTGGATAGCTATTTATACCACAAGATTACAACAATAAGCTATCTGGTCTTTACCCTTCCAAGGAGGAAAAACGCGTTCTCTTAGATGAATATTTCGCGAGACATAAGGCTAACTTTGTATACTTGTTCGAAACGAGCCAGAAATCTCATTAAAGCTTCGAACAAAATGTGAAGATATAAAGGGTTTTGCCGCCATCTTGGTAAACATTATTCTTGACAATTCATATTTGACAGTCGTGAAGTAGACACGTGGTAAATTTATTATGGACAAAATATTCGATAAACCAACGTGTTTTAATCGTTAAAACATTTTATAAAAATCAATCATCGATTACTGTGACGATGAGAAAGTTACGTGAAACTTTTGGGAGAAACAACGTGCCAACAAAACGCACTATTTTATGGATAGTCGGTTTTGGGCAATGGAAAACCCTCGAATTATTGAAACCAGAAACGCTTGAGCAACTCAAACAAAATATTCGTGATCAAATAGTGATTAATGTAAGAATGTAATGAAAAATGTGCACAAAAGGGCTCGCATTTGTGAGACTAACAGACGCAGACATTTACCTGATATTGTATTCCATACACAATTGCCGACATTAAATAAAACATTTATCAATATAAAATCCAGTCTCTTTCATTTAATCAAAAATTATACAACCATTTCATAATTATACATGTATCGCATGAACTCGACGGCGAACAAATTGCAAATCGAATGGGCTCTCATCGCGTAAGCTCACACCGATCGAACAAAATCGTGTCGACGATACGTCTAATTCGTGTAACAACCAAAAAACGATAGTCGTCGAAAAGATTGGACGACCATCGATTTTGTTGCTTCACGTTACTAATTCAAACGTCAAATACCCTCGTCGAAACGATTCGATTGAACGATGGCGATTTTGCAGTCGTTTCATCGTTTTTGGTGCATTTTTTTCAGTTATTTAAATTAAGACACATTCTTTGGAGGCGACTCACTCTTATCCGAGTGATAAAAGAATGCATTCTTTGCGAAAAGAATTCCTTATTCCTTATTACCTACGCATTTTTGCAATTTCACACACAATTTCCACACATATTTTTATTGCTTAAGGTGTCAGAGTTTTCTTACAGTCATGTTCAAACTGTTGAGGAGGAACGACTCGATTGAACGATACATGATGATGTTTTATAAAGCAAACTGAAAACGATATCGTTTTGTTCAATCGTTTTGACGACTATCGTTTCATAAATTAAGCGATAAGAACCGTGGTCTTCATGTATCAATAAAAACTACGCGAAAAAAAAAATAAGAATTGCCAGTTTACAGATGTGCAAGTGATACCTTGTGGCTGATCAGTGTTTATTAATACAGGAAAAACGTTTAACCTCACAGTTGGGAAAGTATTGAAGTCGTTGCTTCGACCACATGATTTTCATTGTAGACATCAACTTTCCAACCCCACTGTTTTCGTCTGCTACTACGAACGTCGTATGTAACTGGAAAAAAATAAAATAAAATAAAATTCGTCGCGCTGTTATTTTAGCATACCTACCTACGTATACATACTCGTATTTGGGTTTTTTTGCGCATCACTTTGTCAAATGCATTTGCTGCGACATTTGTATGTCGCTGTCTAATAGTTTATTCGCTTCATGTCTACGGGCAGATGTGAAATTAGAAAACACGGCCTTTTCTCTATCCCATGACTTGGGGACGACACTATAAGACGCACCACAAAGATGCACACAGATATTCGCATGGCAAGCGCAAGGTCTATAAATAAGAATTCGAAATTGCCCGGAACTGATGCACTCTGGTGTTGCATGTACAATAATCTTTCAGCCTCAACAGATGCCGTACAGTCTCTAATTGAGTTCTTGGAAAACAAGAATAATATCATCTAATGTTTTCAAGTGAATCTATCTGAATATTTCGTCCAGGCAAAGCTAAAAAAAGAGCAGGCAGCCACCTCAATTACATTTATCATCTCATGCCACACCGGAACAGTGATATAACCCGGCCAAACAAAACGACCCCGAAATATCCCAAAATGACCCAAAACAACCTAAAAATACTTTCAACCGCATCCACAATGTTGACAATCATAAGCAAGAAATCGGTTGTGGTATTGCTTTTATTGGTCCAGCTGGATATGGAGTGCTCCCAGGATACAAAGGGACTTTTCTGTTTTTCATTGCAGCTTAGGTTTTTTTTTATTTTCTATTTGTTTGTTGTTGTTTTGCTTTGCAGGTGTACTTAGTCATTTTTTATGGCTTATAACCTGAGGCATAACTGTATTGAGATCACAGACCAGACCGAGGACATTACTTGAATCGTAATTTACATGTGATTGCGATTTTATTGTCGCTGTATGGATGTTTATTTTTTTTGGGTTGTTTTGTGGAAAAGTGCTGATATCGTGTCTAACATGGAATAGCTTTGGAATTAGCCCGCCGCAGTCTGTGTCCCAAATAAGATATCTGGGTAATTTATGTATTTAGATGTACACTTCGATAGATGGAAGCAACAAGTAGGGATGGCTTTGTTGTATCGGTTTATTGGTTGGCAAATTGTGAACTCTGGAAACGATTGATCGGTGAGTACGCGAGTGTTTTGCTTTATAGTTTTTAAATGTTTGGTGGAATTTCGCCTACAATAATAGCTGATTGGAAATAGTTTTTTTTTAAAGGGAATTTAAAGGGAAAGGAGGCCGTGTGAATAATTTTTTTTTTCCAAACACATCTTAAATTGGCATGATTTCTGGAAAACAGCAAAATATTTGAATAAAAATTTTGGAGCACATAAAATTTATTAAACAAAATATATGTTTGAAGCAGGAATAGATGTAAACTTTTCAGAACAATATCTCGGTCATCTGTCTTCAAACACTTCTTTTACAATGAACCAAGAATTTGTTTTTATTTTTAATCGAAGCTCGTTATTTGACGTTCTTTTTAAAGGTTTTTGTAAATGAAAATTGTATATCATTGGTTTACCTTTGGTTTTCTATTGAAAAATTAAGCTTGCTTCTTTTGTTAACAGATGCGTATTACAAACGTGGACAATTTTAAGGTCCAGACGGGCAATTTTCTTATCAGAATACTGTTTGCACTGGTTGCCAAGTTGAAATCCTCAACTTTATAAAGGTGAATTGTACAAAAAAGTAACTTCTGAAGACGATTTTTTTTTGGTAATTGAATTTTTAACAGTAGAAGATAACTTTCAGCGGTACTTCAGACATTTAATTTTACCCTTAACCTATTATGTAGAGCCACTATCTCCATGGTATTTTTTTAAACACGATGTTAAACATTTCTAAATGAGTAGGTACACCGAACTCAATATACTCGATGTGAAGTATGGTATGCACCATATTAATGGCTTCTTTCTTCCTTTCCGCACAATAGACTGCATAAAAGTCCTCAAATGCACTCATCGTCAATGGCGCCAACTTCAATCAAGTGGAGAACTGATATAGAACTCTCCTGGCGACACTGATATTTGCACATCCTTGCAAAAATCCTATTTCTTACAAGTTACAATCCAATCAAGTGCTCATAAAATGTTTGACAATATTTCCTTGAATAAGATCCCGAAACATACCACACACATGAAGGTATATCCGCTACCCACTAAATGGTGGACAAAACAAGAATTTTAAGAGCTCATTCATGTCCTTTTTCCTAAATTGAAATTTACATATAATTCCTATAAGACAGTACCAATTCCATCCACTTCCCTCTGTATATGTAATTCCTGTCTTTGTTGCACACCTCATAGATGACAATCCTTTCCTGTTTCCGAAGAAGAAATCCTCCTTCGGACCTTCGGAGACAATTCGGTTATCTTAATTATCGAAAGGATTTTTCCAGAAATTTACATATTTCTAAACAACAGATTAGCATCACAACACAAGCAGTTCACCAGGAGTTCACTAACCAAAATTGACTACAGCACAAGGCGGAGGTGCACATTCAAGGAGTCATGGAAAAAGGTGATAATTTGTGATTTCCTAATCCAGGGAAGCCCACATATAAAAGGCAACCAGGATTACACTCTGCATTCATTGTAAGATGCACAACCATACGTCTGTGCTATCGACAAGTTTTCAGGTCATTAAGTTTTGCCCGCACAGAGGACGAGCAGTCGACAGACAAAAAAGTAGAACACCGAATGTAACGTCTGTGTTAGAGTTAGGGTTGTGCAGAAATTAGAACTGTGAACAACTTTAAGGGTGACTTTAAATCCCAACGTTTGTCTTGAAGAAAATGAATACACTTTTGGAAAACAATTCTTTCCGTTGCCAGTTTTTGGCAACAAAAGCAAATTGTTTTGGAACGAATTGAGGAGAGCATCAAGGAATGTCCTTTGGCCTTAAATTGGTACTTTTTGTCATTCATATACCTACTGGTGCTCTCCATCGTTGAAATGTTTTTATATCCTCTAGTGTGATGGCTGTGAGCTTATCTGAATGCGGAATGGATATTTCGAGTATTTTGGCTGGAAAAGAGTGAATGATATCTATACATACATGTGTGGTACGGAGGGAGATCTGTTTGGCATATTTAAGTTCTCGTCTTGGACGTGGATGGACGAAGGGGATCAAAGGAGTTGATGGGGTTTAGTGAATTTCGTGTATAATTTCGCTAAAGCAAAGCAAAAGTAATAGTAATTATGGATATATGCAATCACTTTGTAAAATAGCAACTTTGAGAATGCAAAAATCAGAAGATGTATTTAAACTCTGTAAAGTTATGCAACTCTCCATATTTCTAATATTTTATTGAAAGCTATAAGTTCAAAGATTTCGCATCCGGTCAAAATTACATTCAATTAAATTAAATCAAAGGACTACATCTATTTACCGACCGTATAAATTATACGAACGCTTTCAAAATTGTAAAATTTAATGGAATTCGACTTAATCATGTTGCAAAATTTATTGAAAAAAACAGAGTGAATGAGAGCGAAAAGCATTGTGAACAAATGGTCACAGTCTTAAAAAATAGGCAGTGAAACTTCATAAAGCTTTATAAATAATTAAAAATAAATTAAATGTTTTTTTGTAAAACTTACCTATTAAGAATTTGTAACCGATGCCATTTCATTCGAATTAGTGCCCCACAAGCTCAGTTACTTCCTACATATTTTTACGTATCTAACCCGAGACTGTCGCCTTTTCTTTCCCTTCGTATCCCTCATTCAGATAGAGCTTTATCAACATGTCCGCTGCTTCCTCCCGGGTTTTGTTGATTTTTCGCTTCATCACACGTGCTGTCAAAAGACCTATTGCTTTTTCGTTTTACCGGAGTAGAGTTTAACATTACTGCACCTAGATTTGTAAAAAGTTTCACTTAAAAAAATCCTATCTGATAGTTTTTTTAATCCGTCTGATGGAACAAATAATCTGACGACTTCTTGCTCCCTTTTTGAAAGATCAATATTTGACAATTTCTGTTCCTGTAAAATATTTTTTTAGTAAATTTGATCCCCTCAGATAAAACATTCCCCACTTCTTCAAATTTAAAATTTTTGCGAATTCTACTGAGAAAAGAATGGCTTGCAATTTTATGTATGTAGATTATGTACGACAACTGCCCTTAAAGTTAAAAAGCGAATTAAATAAATTTTACAGTAACGAAAATAGACGCCACGTCATGGAAAGCTTACATGTAGGTTACAGTACTCAATAAAGTTCTAAATATGTACGCCGCGACACCATGTCTACCCAGTTTGTACCTCTAATATGCCGAACATTACACCGCGTGCAATGTATGCGGTTGCTATATATCAGGGAAATGATTTCAACCTATTGCTTCCACACCTCTACAACCCATAATCCTCATCCAGCCGTAGCATAAGCCACATAATTCAAAAGTCAGCCCACCCAATCTGCTCTGCATTAGTCTATAGTCTATACCTTCCTATCCACTAAATAGACCCATTGAATTAGAAATAACTTCATCGTTTAGGGATGTACACAGGAGAGTACGAAAAATTGGTATGTATACCAACGAGGATATCCACCGTAATCGAACAACACAACCACCAGCTGCTCCAGAAGTATTTTTTGGAAAACCACGTGCTGTGTACGCTACTATACATCTGCAACCATCCCCCATCATCAACGTCATCAATGAAAAACAACGTGCACCGCGAACCATGAAACATGCGCCACACCGATGTGGCTCCAAAACGAACATTGTCGGAGAGCAAAAGGATATTTTTGTTGTGCTGCTCGTGGTACTGTAGTGGTAGTAGTGGTAAGTGGTTAGAGTGGTGACCTTATGTCAAAGAGTGGGTAATTTGTCCCGACGGAGAAAAAAGTCCGATTGTATGCCGTGTTGAAAGGAAGAGATGATGTCCAAAAGATTTGACTTCGCTAGCCAAAACCTACTGATGACAGAGGAGTTCAAAAAGAAAACAAAAAAATTAAGATAAACATCTTCATATACTCGAACCTTCTTCTTAGACGGGAGGACTTTTGTTTGAAGGATTTTTCGAGTCACGGGGGGCTTACATCTTGGCAGGACATGACCACCACAACTAGACGTGTTCTGTATATTTTTGCAATGTTCATGCAGTCCTTTTGCGGATTTTTTGAAAATAAAGCAAATGGGTTGTGTTACGTGCTTTGTAATTTGTTTTGTTTGGAAACGCATACATTTTCGGCAAATTGCTGATGATTTGAATTTTTGATTTTGAGAAATGCACTTAAACACTGAGAGGGTGAATCCTTTGAAAGAATTCAAATGATTCGGTACTCTCGCGCATTTGGATTCACTGGAGAGAAAGCGCCTTACTTCACCCATACACAAGTGGCAACTGGAGTCCGATGTGTTTGTACAGAGGGTTATACACTGCGAAAATAGTTACTTGCAACTTGGATTTTCCATAAAATATTTTATTTAAAAAGTTTGGCGAAAAGTTCATAGTTCGCTTATTTGTTGCGATTTCTGTCTTCATTATACATAAACTGTCACCCAAGCGTAGGATGCTCAATTGGAGCGTACATAGCTCTCTATCTTTCGTCAAATTTTCAGAGGCGGTGTTTTTCTTTTTTTGATACCAGACTGGAATAGCCTTATCTCAAGATTCTATTTCTGTTAGAAAAAAATATAAAAATAGCCAAAATAGATTATTTTTGAGGATGCTGAGCGTGTGGTCGCAGTGGCTTAGTGGTTAGTGTGTTGGACTACTAAGCGAGGGGTCCAGGTTCAAATCCCACAAAAAACCCAAATTCCAACTAAGGTTTTTTTCACTGCGCCACCTCTCGCGAACGTCTGACAAACATCCGAGAGTATAACTGTCATGAAAGAGCTTCTCAATCGGCCCGTTTGGAACCGGCATAAAATTGTAGATCCCTTCCATTCGTTCCAAAAATTAAAAAACTCACACGAAACGAATGGTTGCGAGAAGCTAGGCCCTGGGTCCCTATAGACCTGTTGCGCCAACTATTATTATTATTATTATGCTCAGCGTGCTGAGACCAATTTGACACCGTCATGGGCTAAGCGATCGAGCCAGCAGCTTGCAACTCAAACCAACTCCACACTTCAAGTTCTCTGTTTACATGCATTATACAAACTCCACGTGAGTTAGTTATCTTACTAGCTACTGGCACTTTTATTATTTACTAGCGGACCCCAGCCTGTTTTGCTAGGAGTTAAAATTCGAATTTTTTGAAACTACATATTTTGCTTCGTTGAGTCGATGAGCGTCTATAAATGTTTAAGGACGCAAAACGTCTTTTATCACAATGAATTTCACAATTCCCCAAAATGTTGCAACCTTCACATCAAAGAATTTTCTATTTTTCTATTCAAAAAGCTTTTCCGGAGGGTTTTCCAAAAATCTTCTTTCGTAAAAACCTTGTTCCGACAATTACGAACAACCGAGGGAAAAATTGAGCCAAATCGGCCTGACCGTTCTCAATTGATGAATTATCTACTATACATTTTTGACACCATTTTATATATAGGTATGGACTGGACATGAAATAAATGGCACCCGAACGGCTTAGACCGTGGCGCCCAATAGCGAGTTACATCCATGTTGCTTTCCTTATATTAACAACAAAGCCACTTTTGATTTCAGTTAACAAAACATTTCTGCGAAAGGAAGTGAAACCTCCCACACAATCCGCCTTATTAATAGAATTCTGACAGGCTACCTTGCGCTAATGATTTCATCGGCTTAGCTCTTCGCTTTAATTAGATCTAAAACCAAATGCCCGTCACTTTGTCAGTCATTTATTTATACGACAAGTTTCGCTATGTTCATCCATGTCCACTAGTTAGTATTTAACTTTTACAAATCCCATAAAGTTTTTAAGAGACACGCGCAGCTCTTTACGGTGTATCCCAATCAGTTGCCATACAGACTCGAATCACATCCATACTCCCACACAGTGCACGAGAAATCATTTCGAGGAAAACAATAACAATAACATTGAAAAAGGGAAAACTTCGATGAAAGAAGAAAAAAGAAATCTAAAAAATGCATGCATCCGCCAACTCACGTCCCTCACCTAGGTCGAAGGTGTTTTGTTGGCGCACCACCACCACCACCACTAGTGTTGGCTACAAAACCAATACAGCGGCAACTCATGTGCTATTTTCGGGGCCAACCCAACATACACAGACAGACACTGGTCATAGAGTCGCATAGATAGATTCACCCATGGAAGAGAAGACTATTACAAAGCGTGATGTTGTTGTGCCTCGCTCTATGATACTATGATGGTGATTCCAACGACCAGACCAAGACGACAAAAGTGTACAAGAGCGACATCCCCCGAAAAATATCCACTACTGCTGCTGGTACTGGTATACTACTGCCACCGAGCAACGACGCGACCAAGGCGACCGATTCGTGTCGAATCTTGGAGTGGAGCCAGTTGTTTGCGAATTGTTTGCCAGTGCAGTGTTGTGCCGCTTCTGGCACAGGCTGGCAACGTGCGGTGCCACCAATCGTGCCTTCGGGCACGATTGAGACGCATCCAAGAAAAATTACGCCCGACATCCAACAAAAAAAAAAAAAACATCGAAATTCTCAAACGGATCAGGCCAGCCAACAAGCCATCCGGCCATCCGACAAAAATTCTTCATAGATGACTACTCGGGCTACTCGTCGGAAGAAAAAAAAAAAAAAACAATTTTTTTTGGACGGTGTCTTGGCCACCGATTCAGAAACTCATCATCATCACCATCAGCAGCAGCAGCACCAGCAGAAAGGACAATACTCTTGTCCAAGAATAACTCCCTCCACCACCACTACCTTCGTCGAAAGAATCTGCAGAATAAACGAAGAAGATATCTCTCGTTCATTGGTCCACCACATGATGACAGTGAGAATGATTCTTGGAGATGCTGGTGGCCAAAGCCGAGATGTTGATGGCCAACAGTGCAGAGCCAAGTGGGACTTGTATATTTTTCTTGGCTTCTTCTTTCATCACCAGCCAACAGGTTGATGGCGGAATAATTTGGGATTTCGATTGACTCTTACCATTGACACACGTCCGTCTCGATCATACAGCTTAGCTCCTTCCATCATCCAGCTAAAGTGTCAACTGGAAACCCGAGTTATCTCGTCATCAGCATCAGAAGCAACAATCATCACCACCACTACCACCCAAGGAGCGTGCAGCGTTTGTTGCGTTGGCCAACTGGCTAATACCCAACAAAAAAAAAAAAAAAAATACATGTCGAATACTCAAAAAGAAGGCAGCAAGTTTCCTGACATCGAGGAACGAGGCCGATTGGAGTGGACACGTATCCAAGAAATGCGTCCATTGTTTCATTTGGTAAGAATACTGTCACCGTGTGTCCACATCTAATTCAAAAGTCCAGCAAGGACCAACGTCCAACAGCAGCCTTGCTTTATACAAATGGATTATACGTTTTCGTGAGCGGATTCACTTTGAAAACAAAAATATTAAATTCTAAATAGTAGTAGTGATTACTATTTAAAATTAAAATAATAATATTCAACAAAACAATTAGTTAAACTTAAAAATAAAATATAATAATCACAAAGAAAAATAGTGTTAAAGTTGCTGCTTATATTAAAGTGAACAATAATATAACTCGTAGTGAGAATTAGAACAAGGATACAATAGTGATAAATATTTAAACAAATAGGAGATCAAACGAAAACTTTCACAACATGATGGCGAATGAAACCCTAAGCTGTGAACAGATTTTGGAGGCTCCACCAATTTCTTCAACTCAAAGTAAGTTTGGTTTTTTCTTTGAATAAATAGTTATTTGTGTTAAATAAAAAGTACCTACTCTAGTCGCCAGTGGATTCGTTTGTTCAGGACTGTTTAGCGTATTGAAAATTATTCATACATAGATTGAAGTGAAGTTACATTTATTTCTAATTCAACGAAAAAAAATCATTTCGCAAAATAAAAAATTTTACTTCGAAATGTACTGTTCGAATGAACTCATCATTTAAATGAATTGAATATTATAGTGATATTTTGATAGAAAAATAATAATAATTCCATTGAAATAAGTGTGCATGTTCAAGTTATTGTGCCTTAAAAAAAAGTGCACGACTGGGTCGAACGAAACTTTCTCGATACTAGATAAAAGAAAACAAAATCTACTTTTGAATTTTTATCTAAATGGCAGTTATATCAAATAACAATATAAGTTATAGCTCTCAGTAACAGGCAATTGTCGCAAGTTGTGGATAGAGAGCTATAAGCGTTTAGGTACTGTATTTTATAAGGTCTTACACCTCACAAGATTTTTGAGTACAGGATAAGCGTACCTACCTAGTAGTATTTTCTGTTTTTGACCTACTAGGATATGTTTTTAATTTTGACTGGAATATGATTTAAGTTTTTAATGATAGGACGTAATGCTCGTGATAGACCGATATCTTTACATAGATTTAGGAATTTGTGAATTTCCATTAAGAGTTATAAATTGAATATCCCGATGCTCGTGTGTGGGCCTGTGGGGTGCAAATGAAGTTTGATTTTCTGGTTGTGTAAACACCAAATGGTTGGCATTATTTAAAGATGCATATTCAATATTGTTGACAAAAAGAAGAAGTGGGTTGTATTTCCTAAAAATACATTAAGCCTATTACAAAAATATACCGTAAATATGTTGAAATACATAGATCGTGATTTCGGTAGTATTTTTTACGAAATAATTGAAAAACTGACGTCTTCGAATTTTAAGATAAAAACAAAGTGCGGAATCTTATTTAGAATACTTATTTTCAATATGTATCTTGGTCAAAATCATTAGAGCGGTTTTTGTAAGACTATGCAGACAAAACAAATATTGCAATGTTTAGTTTGAAAAATACTATTGCGTAACTATTAAGCTTAAAACTGAGTGAATGATATTGTTCGGGATAAAAGCAAAACTTTGTTTTTAACGTTTCATCGGAATCGAAGATGGCTTTTTGAGATATGAGTAGTTTTTAAAATTGGCGTTTCGGTGCTTCCAATTGAAAAGTAAGGACACAATAATTTTTAAAACATCAATTCGACTCTAACTTTGCATTTGGGTCGAAATCGTTATTGCCGTTTTCAGGTAAACTAAACAAAACAATTTTTTTTTAAAAATTACATACTACATATTTTCAAAAATCAGAGTTTGCTATTAAGCTATAAATGACCATGACCACATTACAGTAAATTTTTTTTTTGCAGTCGTATGGACCGTTTTCGAGATATGTTGCAATTGCAAAAGTCCTATTATTCGATTTTTTAGCCCACAACTGGGTCTGCAGTCATGGTCCTCACCTACTTAAGCTTAAATATCAATTTTGGTTGAAATCGTTAGAGCCGTTTTCTATCAAATCAAACTGATACGAAAACAAAGGGGCCCTGTAAGCCCACAAACTCCAAATCCGTAGTTTGAACGGAATCCGGACAGCCATTCAGGCTGTAGGCCCGTGGAAGGGCGGTGAGACGGGCAGAATTTTGCGACCCAATTAGGCTCATTTTATACATTCAGTCCATATATTAGCAAAATTTAATTGTAGTATTTAAATTTAATGCAGAAGGTTTTTGCGAAATTAGCTATGGTAAATAAACGAAGTTGTTGTTATAAAATTCTACTAAGGATTCAGTAGCCTACTCTTAAAATGCACACAACTTTACGAGATGAATGTAGTGTTCCCATTTTGAAATCGGAATTCCAATCAGATTTGGCTGGAAACAATACTGTCAAAAAAATTAAATCCCGTCAGAAAAATAGTCAACGAATTCCAGCTGAAAATCCAGCCAAAATGAAACAACGAATAACAAAGTTAAAAAAGTCATAAATAAACCCCATTTGAAAAAAAAACAATGAATCCATTTACTCTCACGTATTAAATATTTTTTAAAAATTAACAGCCTCATTTATAAGCCCAGTGTAGAGCCTGCTTATCTTTACGTGCCCTTTATAATGCCCTGACGCAAAAAAATGTGAATTATAAAGATTTTACGAACGTTACTTAGGGCTGCGTAACTAAAACGCGAAAAATTGCATTTATACCCTGCGTAGAGCTAAGCAAATGTTTTTGCATCAAATGTCATTTGATCGTAGTCGAATTGTAAACAAAATCAGAAAGTGGAACTAGTTTTTGTTTAGTAGGTATGATGTGTAAATCTTGGGTCAAACGGGTTTCGTTTGCAAATGCAATTATAGAATATTTATTATAATTAGCAAAAAAATAATAATAATATAAAGTTTGCATATTTTTTTAATGAATTAGTATGAAAATAATTACACCTTCCACAAAACTTGCATTTCAAACTGATTTCAGAGGTAAAGCATAATTAATATTGAAAAACAGTTTTGTATGCTAATTTTTCTGAAAGTTTTAACTATCGTTATTATATTACATTAAACATATCTTCTGGCGAAATTTCACTAGGGTGTCACTGATGAGTTTCATATAATTCTCTCTCTATGATGTAAAAAAATTGGGGTGATTGTTGGTCACTTTGTCTAAGGCAGTTTCTGAGGATGAAATCAAAAGTTTGCCTGGTTGTATTGGCTCGTATATGAAAATTGCCCGCAAATTTAAATCGTCTTCAATCAGAAGACGAGGAGTGCATCTTTGAAGACCTCTTATCAGACACCCTACTTACCAATAAGTTATGTTAAATATTGTATCGCTGACTTTATATTTGAAAAGAAATTGTGAGTTCGTAAAATTTAGCATTAGTTTTTTTGGCAGGCTTAGCACTTGGTCTATGACAATTCATTTTGAAAGTATGGGAGTCATTTTAAAACCTCCGATCTTTTGCATCCTCTTATTTGTAAATTTATTACTGCTGACCTATCGCAATTTTGTAAGCAAATCGAACTCTTTACTTGCCATATACATAGCTTTAACCAATCCTTCCCAAGTGTTCACTGATGCGTAAACAAACAAAGGGCTCGTCCAAGATTCCACAAATATAGATAATGCGCCCCCTGAACAATAACCACACACGCATTTCCTAAAATACTAGCGAAGTAAATCAAATCACAGACTTGCATCCAACCGAGAAGAACCAAACCGAAGTAAAGGAAGTATCCAAAACACACAGGCAAAGACATTACACTAGGAAATAACAAACATTGTGCCACAGGACGAACAATATTTATTGGACGCCATGCGAAAAAGGGGTTTACTTTTAAGGCCAGAGAGTGAGGCCTGTCTAAAGTCTTTAACAAAAAATTCAATTCATTGTCCTGACTGCAGTTTAATTAATTGCTTCAGCCTTTCGCGTCCTTTGAGATTTATTTCCATCTCAATAGGTATCGAATTCGATTTAATACAAAATCACGAATAATAAATAAACAAAGCCGGGTCCTTCCGCACAGGAAGTGTGAACATAACAGTTAACGGGTTGTCCAGTATTGCTGGGCATAAAAAAGTTTTCATTCCTGTGCAAAGCAGAAAGGACAAAACATACGACGGCAGTCAAGAAAAATGTTCGACGAGGAATTCTCTTTATTTTTTTATTTATTTTCCCTTCGCAGTCGTGTTAGAGGTTTGAGCACAGTGTCCTTATAAATAGTGAAAAAGTTTTTGTTTTCTTTAGAATTGCGACTATAGGGCCAGCACACTAAACGGAATTTTCGAATTTCCGAAACAGGCGATCAATGTCACCGATAAAAAAAGGACGTGGCTTCCTCTGAATAGTTTCGGATCAGTCTGACTTCCGAGTTGGAATTCAGGGAATGTCAACGATTTGTTTTCCCACTTCCGGTACAAGAGTACACAGGTCAGTCTCTTTTTTTTTCTGTCAGTAGGAAAACAAAACCGAATTTGCAAGCAAATCCTTTTAAGTCCTTCACGCGAATTGTTTTCCCTGTTAATTACGACTGCTCTCTACTTCTTAATTGTTAATTGCTTTAATGGGTCGTAAATTGTTCCAACGAGTCTATTTCATTTTGCAGTTACAAATGCGCTGCCAAGAAATTAATCTCAGTGTAATCCTTAATTGCGCTTGCAGTGTAGTTGTAGTTGTTTGTTTCCCTCAAAAGTAAAAAACACAAGGACGAGTAACAAACAAAAAAAAAATGAGATTGTAGGCGACAGTCATAATAATTAATTGGAAGCCAAAGTGCATAGGCGATCAAAGAAAACACCGATTTTTTGCAAAAGAGAAATTTATTTGGCATTTGTAAAAGTTTGGGCCAAGCTTTTGGGCAAAAATATCCTCGGTCGTCTTTAGTGGAAAAATATGTAAATAAATCATTACATTAACATTGGGGGTGCTATGGCGGGTGCTCTATGGTGGTAGAGCGAGTGTCCTTAACAGCGCGAGAGACTGGACATTGGTGCTTCTTAAAACGTTTTTCTTTTCGAGTCATAATTTTGTGGCAGATTTTTATGGTACAGACAGGGAAGCGTAATTTTTGTTTTCCTTTGTGCTTTTGAGTGGACTGCAAAAAACACCGCAAAAGTATAAATTTTGATTTTTGTTTGTCGTGTTTGCAGCAGCAGAGATGGGGCGACGTGCGGATGAATCATAATTGCATAACATTAGGGAAGAAGCGGCTAACAGAGAGAGGTCGTTTCATATCCATAAGTTTTGCGGCAATAAGTTTTGCACAGAGATATTTATTACTGCGGTAATCGTTTGTATTCTTGCAGCAATTTGGACGAAATTATTGGGCACACTTTTGAGAAAAGCCGTCAGGTTGTCACTGTTATGCAAATGATAGTCCAGTTTAGTTATACAGTCTTCTCATAGCCCGGTCTTGCATTGTTTTGGTAATGTTCAAGGAATTGCGTTGCGTGGTTTTGGTTGTCTTATAAATTAAATGGAACTTAATTGCGAAATGACAGAACAACTTCCCTATTCTCGCAAGTTTGAGAAAAATTCTTTGCAATTGCATACAACCTCCAAGTCACCCATAAATTCGCATATCCACGTCCCTTAGCTTCCTTTGTCAAAGAGCCATTTAATCAATCATCAAGTTGAACACATCAATTCTCTTAACACAATCAATCAAATGGCTGCCTTAGATATAAATCAAAAAATCTATATTAACAGCATAACTCTGTGAGCCTGCCAAATTCTTATCCGTGCTACCTGCTGCCAAGAATATTCATACTCAGTCACCCGAATACCATTCAATGTGTCACTTCCTCTTAGACGTCATTCCTAATTCACGGCCAAGCAAATACTAAAAAAAAGTATACTACATCCCAAATTATAACGCACACTTCTCGAGGTGAGCATTTTCCCACGGTTGACGCTCCAAAAGCAATAAAACTGCGAGCCAACTGCCAAAACAGAGTTCTGCTGCTGGCTGCGATGCTACACTGGGTAGTGAATGAAACGCAGCCATCAACACCTTCACCCTTCTTCACAGCTCCAAGAATTCCCCTGTGGCAGACTTTCAACTTTCAGCAACCTGTCAGGGATTGGGGGCTTGTATATGCAGATTCAAACTTTTTGGCTCGATAGCAAAAGAACTCCCTCCACCGGCGCACGACGCGTAGTGATTTGTTTACACTATAGCTTCTGCCAAGAACTCATTATTATACTGCCAACATGCATATATACGCACACACTTGAGGGGACTTGGAACCTGATCAGAATTTCCCTCCCTCCCCCCATTGCCCTCGGCTTTCTTTCTCATCAAAGTCCAGACGGACGACGGACGGACGGAGCTGATTAAGCATTTTTTTTTTCGTTGATTTTTTGGACCATTTTTAAATATCACATCCGGTTGGGGACATGGCACGCAGTGGCGCTGAGGACGGAACCACTTTGGAGCCATCCATATGCGTCCTACTTGGCAGGAACAACAAACGCGTTGTGCGTGTGCCAGGAGACTCACTATCGCCGATACTCGGTACAGTGTAAACATTTTGGAGAAATACGTTTTGTTTATGGATTTCCTTACGCACAGCGCAACACAGAAGCACACCGGTCTCTCTCAGCTTCTTTTTATGAGTGCATTATTTATCGCCCATGGAGTGCTGCCAATAAGTGTGCGTTATTTAATTTTCAGATTTATCTGAGGCCAATACAAACGAATAAGCAAATAGGGGGCGTGCTTCGCTTATTTTTGTTGTTAATTAAAGAAACAGCATTTTTTTGGAACAGTTTTGCGTTGAGGAAGGTCGAGGATTAAAGTTGGAACCATTCCAGTGTTGATATGGTGTGCATCTGGTTCAAGCACCGGAGCCAGCTAGAGAGTGGTTACGTAAGTTATGTGGTATAACCATGTCGACGCAGATGGCAATAAAGCACATGGCATCTATTAGTGTAATTAATTGCAGTGCTATAAATCCAGACCGTGTGGTAATAATTAGAAATTCTGGCCAGATGAAACAAGTGTTCAGTGGATGATGAGGGGATTATGTTGAGGTTGCAGTAACTAGTTCAGATGTGGTCTAAGCGATGACCAGATGACCTGACAAAGATTATTGATTTTTAGTTCCCCTTCTTCAATGTAGTCCGCTCTATTCTTGTTGTCCACCAGTACTTATTTGAAAGTTGCTTTAAAAATTGTTAGGTGTCACTTCGAAAGTAGGTGAAAGAAGTCACCACCCCCCAGAAGTGAAATTATGTCGAATAATATCACCAAATACAGATGAACACAAAACTCCTGGGATTAGAGGAATCGAAGTGGGAAATAAATGATACGAAGCATTTGCCGCTGCCATATCGATTGTCAATTTTGAAAAGTAACTATTGCCTTCATTGCTCCATCCATCGAGTTGGTCTTTTATGTTTTATGGTACCAGCCACAGCTGCCTATCTTCCTCAGTAACACTTATGACTTCGTAGTTTGTACATAGCAAGAGCATTTGAAAACCAGGATGCGGTGAACTCAGCATCCTAACAAAGGTATCTCTCCATCATCTATTTCCGCATTATATTTTACAACTCCTGGGTATGCGATGCGACTTTACGGCATTTGTACAATTTTCTGACAGTTATTGACATTTTCGTTTGTGACAAGCAAGAATACTGCGTGTCAGTTCAAAGTCGCAAAACGAGGTGAAAAGTAAAAACTGTATGATGATCAGTTTCCACGATCTCAAAACGTGCGAGTTCCTTACCACAAGTCGCTTTTTAATAGAGCCATTTGCTGATTGTTCTAGAAATTTACACTTTGCCTCGTGGACTTATCAAAGCAGTACTAAACTTCTACCAGACAGCGAGTAATGACCACCCTCAGCAAAAACACATATTCGTTGATTCATATCCCTTTAAGTACGCCCCCCACGGCGTGTGACATGTTAACGGCAACAGCAATCTGCACTGTTCCCCATATATGAAGATATAAATTGTTCCCCCCAGAAAGGATGTCACAACGTGAAGTATATTTTATTATTGAAACAACATGAGGAATACACAGCACACACTCACTTGTGATTTGTATGTTGGCGGCATAAAGTAGTCCTCGACCAGAGCCAAGAACTAACAGCACTATACCAACGCGCATTTTTGACGCAATGCATCGTAGACAAGAGCCAACAGTGGATTGGGCCAAGAAAGTCAAACAAATGGAAACAGGGAAAAAAATGTGGAAGCGCCTACTTGTCTGACTGCCGCGTGAATACGATTTCCCTCTACCATCTATACATGCAAAGGGACTGAATTTTTGGCTGACTCTCACTACACTGTTCCTTGACTTATACTTGGATCAGTAACCTTCTAAGATTGTGGACACACCACAATAAATCGTTTTTTCTCCCTCAACCTCAACTCATGTGAATGAAAGATATGCCAAGATCTTGGCCAAAAGAATTCGGTTGTATGAAAAAAAAAAAAAATACACATACGCCAAAGAAAACTCTCAGAATTTTGGCACTAGTCACTGGAAGTCATCACTACACCACTACAGGCACAGCGATTGCTTTTTGGCCACTTTCCTGATTTAAATTCGGTCCGGCACGCGATGCGTAAACGACCAAGTTGCTTGTTCGTCACCCACTTGTTTTCTGTTAAAAGGCGTGTGCCTTTCTGGCTGCATTCGTAAAAATTCTTGGCATATCCTTGTCGTTAGAGTCAGCACTCATCGCAGAATCTATCAATGGATGTATGCCCAATGAACGCACTCAGTACAGGTACGCGGTTGATTTGGACAGCTGATTGGGTGTCGATGCCAGTTGATTTCTTGCCCAAAAAGAGGCTTGTACGGAGAACTTGAACAGCTGGTGGCTAACTGGCACATATTGTCATCACATTTGATGGGAATTTCGATCGGTTGAAGGTCAAGTGGGTACATTGACTCGGAGCGAAGAAGAAATTATTGGCTAGAGGCTGCTAATTTATTTTGGCTCAGAAGTGAATGGGGTAGAAATTTTATTGGCAGTGGATTATGAAAATAAACATTCTTTTCTGTTCAATTCGATTGGAATAATGTTTGCAAGCAGATGATGCTTAGTCGATCTCGATTCAACTTTATATAGTGTTTATTTTTCTGACGAATCGAGTCAACTTTAAAGTTTGTAGAGTATATAAGTGCGGTGCTTGTTTAACTTGCGATCGAATAGAGTGCTGGAGCGGGGTGACGATCAATGAAGATTGGAATTGGCTTTCTATTTGAAAGTTTTAAGTTGGAAAGGAAACAATTTGTGTAGGCGTAGGTATACTCGCATCTTGAAACACGTTATATTTACCCCATTCAAAAACAATCCGGCTCGAAGAACCATGTATAAATACGTCACTTGCACTTTACTTTCTTGAAAATTTGAGTGAGGAAAAATAAAAACCCACCCTACGTTATAAAAGATTGCTTTAATAGTAATTGTTGATATATACGTACATTTTGACA
The DNA here is from genome assembly GCA_949126925.1 of Cheilosia vernalis. Classification (NCBI taxonomy): domain Eukaryota; kingdom Metazoa; phylum Arthropoda; class Insecta; order Diptera; family Syrphidae; genus Cheilosia; species Cheilosia vernalis. The sequence continues at coordinate 7,770,914 of OX421362.1, forward strand.
GTTAAACAGTTTTGACATTTAATGATTTTTAGCATTTAACTTCGAATACATAAACACAATGATACCCAACAATAAACTCTTAAAAAAGTTACCAGAGCTGATAAAATTACTAGATTTGAATTGTTATGATGAAATTATTATTATGATGGAATTAGGTATACTAATTAACATCGACCATTATAAGCCGGTCGTGTTTTTTTATAACTCTGAACGATACAATCGTCAGCAATTTAGTTCCAATTCTGTTGGCCTGAGCAATCTGGGCTATCACAGAATCCGTCGTATTCGGAATTTTGCTACGAACCCCGAAAGAACTATCATAGAATTCGTCGTAAAGTAAATAGATAGATAGATAGATAGATATTTATTTAGTTTATAAATTACATAAGCTTGTTGCCGCACAATTTACAATACAGAGATATGAACACTTTAGGTATCTTTCTACTGAAACATTATTATTTAATGGCTTAATTTATTTCTATGTTATAGATACAGTTTTAATCTTTGTGGGAAACAACCAGAAAACCCACAATTAAAAAAAAAAAAAAAAAAAAAAAAAAATAATAATATGTAATAATAACTAAATATATAAAATAAATAAATAAATCAATAAATAAAATAAGAAAGACGTTATTTAAAATTTAGGAAAAGATAATATAGCAAATCAATAATTTAATGCATAAATTCACAAATAAATAAATTAACATATAAATAAGTTAAGAAATAACTAAATTTAACAATAAATAAATTAACAAGTAAATAAATCATCAAATACGTAAATTTGCAAAATAAATAAATTTACAAAATAAATAAATTAACAAATAAATAAATTAACAAATATCTACATTAATAAAAAAATTTTTAAATAAATAAATTAACAAAAAAAATTAAATAACAAATAAAATAAATTAGTTGACAAACGGAAAAGAGCTTGTAAACAAGCACAAAAAGAGAAAAACCAAAAAATATATACAGGTAGGTATGTACAAAATAAAAAAAATAAAAAAAAAAGATAATTAATAAGGATACCAACAAGTTAATTAACAAATAATGGACTTCAAATAACGGAAGAATATATATTTATGATACAGTATGATACAGCACATGTAGTTCATTTATTAGAGGATTTTCTGAGAAGTCACATCTGGTCATAAATGTATTCGTAAGCTTTTGGATTCTATCGTGTATCAATTCAACATTGGTTCTACTATGAATGTTTGATGTGGAATGGTGCCAAGGCAGATTTAGCATAATTTTTAATACTTTATTTTGTGATACTTGTAGCCTTTTTATATGGCATGCGGCAGAATCACCCCATACCATGCATCCATAGAGTAAAATTGCTTGGAAAATAACATTGAATATTAATATTTTATTGTTTATTGATAAAAGCGATTTCCTGTGAATAAATGGGTATAACATTTTAATAGCAATATTAATTTTTTTCAAAGTCTGCGTGGTGTGCTCTCTAAATGTCAATTTACTGTCCAGATGAATTCCTAAATATTTTACAGAAGTCTGCCATGGCACAAGCCTTCCATTTAAACATAGTTGATTTGCAGGTAGGAAGCAAGCTTTCCTTTTTCTAGTGAAAAAGATGGCTTGCATCTTATCCGCATTTAGCTTAATTTTCCATTTGTTGTAATATTTAATTAATATTTCACACGCATTTTTAAGATTCGTCTCAATATTAAGACCGAACTCATGCGATGAGAATATAGCTGTATCATCAGCGTATATTGCAGCTTCACATTCTGGCAAGCTTGGGAAATCTGAAGTATAGAGATTATAACGGGTGATTTTTTAGCTGGTTTGGTTTTGGCAACACTGGTTTTGACAGCTGACGTGTGTTTAGTACCTTGTGTCACTGTCAAACAGCTTCAGTTTGGTTTGCAATTTAACCATGGATCGTCTTACAAATGAACAACGCTTGCAAATTATTGAATTTTACTATCAAAATTCGTGCTCGGTTCGAAATGTTCATCGCGCGCTTTTTTATCGAAAAATTTTGTTCAGCGATGAGGCTCATTTTTGGTTGAATGGGTACGTAAATAAGCAAAATTGCCGCATTTGGAGTGAAGATCTGCCGGAAGCATTGCAACAGCTACCAATGCATCCCGAAAAAGCCACTGTTTGGTGCGGTTTATGGGCCGGCGGCATTATTGGGCCATATTTCTTCAAAGATGATGCGAATCGCAGCGTTACTGTCAATGGTGAACGCTACCGAGCGATGATAACAAACTTTTTTTTGCCCGAAATGGAAGTTCTTGACTTGCATGATATGTGGTTTCAACAAGACGGTGCCACATGCCACACAGCACGCGAAACAATGGCGCAATTGCGAGGCGAGTTTGGTGAACAGTTAATTTCACTTTTCGGGCCGGTCAATTGGCCGCCTAGATCGTGCGATTTGACACCATTAGATTATTTTTTGTGGGGGTATGTCAAGGCTAATGTGTATAGGGACAAGCCCGCTTCGATTGACGCACTGGAAGCCAACATCCATGCATTCATTCGTGAGATACCGGCCGATATGTGTTAAAGAGTATGCCAAAATTGGACTCAGCGGATGGGCTACCTGAGACGCAGCCGCGGTCAACATTTGCATGAAATTATCTTTAAACATTAAATTGCAAGGTTCAAACTATCGATTCAAATAAATATTTCATTCATTTTTTCGAATTTTTTGTGTTTTTTTTTTTAAAAATTTCTAAACCTCTTAATCACCCGTTATAAAATTGGGCCGAGAACAGAACCCTGAGGTACACCGGCATGAAAATTGACTAACGTAGAAGCACTTTCATTAACATATACCCTGAAATGTTTGCTAGGAATTTCGAAATTCATATCCATCAATTTCCCATACGACTAAATTCGTAGTAAACATTTTCCCCTACTACGGATTCTATGATAGTTCTTTCGGGGTTCGTAGCAAAATTCCGAATACGACGGATTCTGTGATAGCCCAGAATATTGGCGGACGTGAACAATCGAAAATGTACGGCACATAAAAGTGTATTCTCTTGAACTTTATAAAACACTCCTAAAGAATATTTTTTTTTGGTCTTGTATTTTAACAACAGATTAGAGAAAGTTTTATGACAATTTCTCTTGATCCCTTCTGACGCAAAACACTTTCTGTGCAGGCGTACCATGAGATCGGTCACAGTTTTGAAATAGACAATAGGGAACTAGACTACATTGAATATTAGTTAGAATTTTTATTCAAAATAGACAAAAACTTGTGCGCCTCAAAGTCACCACCAAGACAGAATTCGAGCGTGGCTAACTTGTTTGGAAACTTATATCATTTGCATTCGAAAACAACTCGCATGCTATTCCAAAAGTGTGTATGTTCCTGCATTTTTGTAGCCCCACAGTTATTAATCGTTTTTTTTAATGGAAAATCGCTTAAAAGTTATGAATGTAATTTGATTCCTCTAAAATTGTAAATTGCTGAGTTGACATTTTAAGTGAGCTGCCACCCAGACCCCTCATTTTTTCGACCATGCAAAAACTAGAACACTTTAAATGTGATGAGTGATGATTGACGAGGGTGACACTCAACACAAAAATGAAACATGTTTAAAGATCTTATGAAATTGTGGCCTCTAGAGCTCTAGCACAAGTTCTAAATTGAGATCACATAGAGCTTAACGTGTCGCTAGCGGTTATGACGAAGTTATGGCAAAATATAACTACTTGAGAGATATATGACTTGAGAAAATTCCAAAACCGTGTAATTATTGCATGCGCTTGCATTCATTTTAAATTGAATATTACGAAGATCAAAGGAAGACAGGAGATGGGCCTTGATTGGGATACCAATACCATACATTTTTTTTACAGGTTTTGTTCTACTTTAAACAGGGTAGTCGATAGAGATTTTTTTTACATGTGTTGTTGTTTTGTTTTGATTACTTTATTAAACGAAAAATACATTAAACTTAAAAATTGTATGATGCCTACAATTGGTCTGTTCCTTTACTTTTGTAGTAAAAATGGAAAAGACTGTCAAAATGGAAGTGGTGGGGATAAATTCTCTCACTGAGAGAGATACTTACGAAAAAGTGAGGGAATGCTTTTATAGTAATCTATAAAAAATGACAGATACATAATTCAAATATTGAAAAAAGTGGTACGAAAAGTCGTTAAAACGTCTGATAAACTCGAGGGGTTTGTTCAGGGCTAATTTACTAAAAAAACTCTTTACATCTTCTAAGTAGTGATGAAAGTGATCTGAAATTAATCGGACTTCTTCTTGATGAATCAGAGTATGTGAAATATTTTGATTGATTGAACAACAAGCATTCGAGAAGAGGAAAAAGCGACACTACATTAAGAATTACATGGTGGAGGTTAATCCTTGCTACAGCGAGGAAGAATTTCGTTTCCACTTTCGAAAAGTATCTTGAGGAGAACATTCCATTCTATTTTCCCTCCAGTTAATACCATTTTAATATGCGAAAAATAAAAACAAATACACGCATTTATCCCAAATAGGGCAACAAATTTAAAATCAGCTGTTAATTGTAAGGTGACTGACAGGCTTTCCAATTCTTACACCATGAAATTTGTTGAGTAAACACTTTGAAAGATTCTCAGTGGAGAGGTAATATCTTGCTCTCTCGATGACGCTCTCTTTTATGAATTTTCTTAGTTAAGGAACATCATTGAGTAAAAATTCGTAAGAATTAGTAAAAATTCGAAAGCTTTAAACGTAAAAGAACAGACCTAATGCATACAACTTGCCAGTGAACAGTGAAACAGAGATATATTGCTATGACATGAACATTCTGGGTATCTTTTCTCCTCTATAGTTGTCAATTAGGTAGATTGTTCACGTTTGACATTTATTTGAGTGCCAAAAACTCCAATTTCGCTAGCTGTTATTCGAAACTTACAAAATATTTTTATGCTGTAGTAGTTTCTAGTTTGGTGAAGCTGTGATATAATCCAACTCTAATTTCCAAACGTCCCCGTATTTACCGCTATATTATTACCTAAAATAGAAAACTAAATCAAATAGGTTAGGTTGAATGTGTTACATTTGACTTGCTCAAGAGCATTCCAAGGATCTTCCATCTGGGTACACACATAATATAAATCAGTTTTATTTTTATTTTGCATAAAATTGACGACGTATTTATCACTTAAAATGTCGATTTGAAATTTCAAACAAAAGCTTTTTACCCGTGCACAGACTGCGTCAATTCTAAAATAAGATTTTTTTTTTTCAGCCATCCACAAAATAGCAAAGCAAACATCTCCTCGAGATCTAATTAGACGTCGTGGTGATGTAACTTTTTGCTATCTCTAATTATTTTACTTACAAATCGGCGGAAAGAAAATTGAGTCTGATTGAACTGATCATGTGCCCCTAAGGAGCAGTCTTAAAAAAAAAACAACCACTGTCTCCGGCGTTTCCCTCGCAAATGCGGGGACATCGTATTCGTAAACCTATCCCGAACCCGATTATAATTTTTATTTTCGTTTTTAGGAGAGACAAAAATATCTATATCCCCTAGCCCCGCTTACATCAACAAAAGAAGAAAGTCAACTCTAGTCGTAAATTCGGCATCAAGAATATTCGAGAGACGTTTTCATTTAGCCCAGGCCGCTGAGAGAAAGACGCTGTTGGCGGTTTATTTTCGTAATCTACGTTCTTTTCTATATGTACGCGTAGAGATGCCGTGTCTTTATGCATCATTAACCCAATATATGTCTATGTATATGCAACCGATGGATGTATATAATAGTCGCATGTAAATTGTTTAGTGTATTTACCAATTTATAATTAAAACACAGCGGACAGACACTGAGTTATATGCATTAGTATATTTTCTTTTAGACGCGGTCGGATATCGAGGAATGTATGTAGCTATAGCTACCTCCGAATGTATCTATACAGAAGACAAGACGAGGTATTGCACAGTCTGGGATTGGGATGGTGTATCTTTTCAAAATTGTTTTCGTTGGTGTTGTTTTTATTTGGTGTACACATTGTGTATAGGAACACTATACAACCTACAGCAAATTACAAATGAAATGAGTTTTCGATTTTATTGCATAACCCTCGGACTTTAATGGATTTAGAGCAGGATTCACGAATGCCAGCGAATGGACTGCATGTGGTGTAATAAATAAATTTTGCCATCCGAATGATGAATATTGCATTTCTTGGCTAAACAATGGAATCATTTATGTAGCGTGTTTCTGTAAATGTGGTGTCCACAAACAATGGCTGCGTTCCACTGCCCGCTAGACGTCTAGCAAAAAATAACGCATTTAAAGGAACGCCGGCGCTAGAACGATATCGCCAACGGCAAAGTGACATTTGACACTATTTTTCTAATCAGTTTGAAATTGTTTTTAAAAGTTTTTTGAGAAAATGAATAATTTTGATTATAAAAACAATCAGAATTGCTATTTTACTATCCTTATTACCAATTTTATGACAATTGCAGCTCGGCTTCTTATTTTTGGAAACCTTTGAATGATTTCCTTTGACAGGTCGTTCTTTTTTTTCTCAATCTAGCGCAAAACTATCCCTTTCCCTGAAAGAGATGTTTCACAATAAGTGCTAGACGTCCAGCGCAAATGATGTAATGTCAATTTTTTTTATATGGAGTTTGACATACCGCTGGTCATCTAGCAGGCAGTGGAACGCGGCTAATGACGTTACTTCTACTGAGCTATAGTGGTCGTTTAAAGGGTAAGGCACAATCGGATTATGTGGACTTAATCTTGTGTCAAATGTGGTTGCAAATTAAAATGCTTATAAAACTCAATTGAGCTTAATATGTAGAAATTTTGGGCAGCATATTTACGAGTTACCTCCGTCTTCATACCGTAAACTTATCTGACCAATCTTAATCACAACTACTTAATAATAATAATAGTTGGCGCAATAGGTCTGTAGGGACCCAGGGCCTAGCTTATCGCAACCATTCGTTTTGTGTGAGTTTTTAATTTTGGAACGAATGGAAGGGATCTACAATTTTATGCCGGTTCCAAACGGGCCGATTGAGAAGCTCCTTCATGACAGTTATACTCTCGGATGTTTGTCAGACGTTCGCGAGAGGTGGCGCAGTGAAAAAAACCCTGAGTTGGATTTTTGGGTTTTTGCGGGATTCGAACCTGGACCCCTCTCTTAGTAGTCCAACACACTAACCACTAAGCCACACACTAGCCACTAAGCCACTGCGAATCACAACTACTTGCCTTTCAATATTTTGTTTAAATACCTACCTACTTCGTTTTGTTTTAACGGAACGTTTACAACTCAACTGCCCTCTATCAAGACGCCAACTATATAAGAGTTCAATATCATTTTGTTTTGCTGTCATTTACTTCTACTACTAGAATCAACTTAAGGTCTGTTCCCTTACGATAATGCATTCGAACATATTCGCAAAATTTAGTCAAACTTCGTTCGCAAAAGTTTGGCAGAAGAGAGCCAAAAAGAGATAACAAAACATTCCCCTCAATAAAAAAACATCAAATATTAGGCCAACAAATTTCTTTCGGCTTCTTGGTTATAGCTGACAGAAGGTTGTCAAATCGTTCAAATGCTTATTTGTAACTGACTTCTTATTTGTTTTCATTTATAGTTTGTGCTTGTATATAGCATTAAAATAGTTGTTAGAAGCAAATCAATTGAAGTTTTTATTTTCTACAATAAAAGCCATACAAATCTTGGTATTAAATATAAATCTGTGCTTTGTTCTACTGTTATTTGAATATTCACGCCTAGAATAAATTTACATTTTTCAAATTTGTGGTTCAAGTTCAACGCGTTCCTTTTCTCTTTGCTTATATTTCATTTCGGTGAGCGAATTCTCTCGTAATGAGAGAAATGTGACATATTGCCAGAAAGTAAGGGAACAGACCTTTTGCATCAAAAGGCACAAATAGACAACTGACAGCTCGATTTGTGCATCCGATTACTTCAGACTTTTCAAATACTATAAAGAAAAAGTAGACTCTGGGATCTATTAAGGAATTCCGAGAGTGCAGATCCAAATTAAAAGAAACTGAACTGGTCAATTATTATCTAATTTGTAAACCATTTCCGAATTTATTTTGACGTGTGTTAAAGACTTCTTCATGGAACAAAAAAATTGTTTTGCAGTGAGTTAGAAGCTGTAATTATATTAATTGAACATTCAGTTACTTGTGCCTTATCAGAACGCACAAGGACTTGACAGTTCTCTAATTTCTTTCCTCGCCAGATCTATATTATTTGTAAGTCTTATGTTTGTTTTAAAACGCGTTATAAATTGCTTTTTCCGAAGCTATGTAGGGTTTCCTATTTCCTTATCTCAATTCAAATACTCAACCACTTCACCCAATCTAATTTACCATTTGTCTTGTTTTTCTTTGTCTTTCTAGGTACCCTGCAGCCAAAGGACTCCACGAAAAACACAAGGCATTCATTTGCCAATGAATTTATCCAAATCTCCTGCCAACTTCATTGGCTGTTGTCGGGCCCTGACCAACCCCTCAACAGCAATACAGTGCGCACTGAAATGCATCGCATCCACCCTAGCAATACAGCCACGGTGCTGAGGACTCACACGTATATGTGACGATGACTTGAAGCGCAAGAGTCCACATACGCCTGAGTGTTCAGCATTGTGTACATTCTGCACTGCGATTGGATTGGAGCTGTGTGTTTTACGGTTCGTTCTCATTTTGGATTTGGCAGGAAATTTCGATAGAAATAGAGCGAGAAACATAGAGTAAGGAGAAAGGGGGGAAACGAATGCAGTTCACTTATTGGATGCAAGAACCAGAGGGTTTGTCCTCAAACAACCAACCCTTAGCTACTTGGATTTAATATACCAACAATATGTTCGTTGCCCTTCAAGGAGTTAGATTTAAGATACCACTGTGGAGTTCATTTATGCTGCAGTTCAATACACGAGAAGAAGAAGATATAAATTTATTTTTATTTTAACGTTTTGCAGTTGAAAAGTCTCCAAGGCACTGGTGCAACACTGTTCACCCTGCCAAGGACTACTTATTGATGCACAATATATATTATATTTTTATTATCACATGAATAGAAAGTAGCCTAGGTATCCTTGAAAATAATGTAAATACTATTGCATATAACTACATTGAATATTAAATTTAGAATTACAAGTAAAATATAAATTCAAATACACAGACAACATCAAGTGTTTTGGTTTCCGAAGTCCGTAAAATAAATTGTATTGAAATTGACATACAATTAGAAAATAAATACACGAATTAAAAACAATTATGAATAAACTTAAAGTTTATCTATTACCTAATGATAATGTTACATATTAAACCATAAATAATGATTATACAAAAACATAAATAAATAAAGTTTTAGCTACCACAGCGGAACAAAAGGAACGATTTTTACTTAAAGGCTGATGTACCTATATAAACTAGTATCGCTTGTGGTCGAAAATCGACCATACCTTTTATAAGAATGTATACTAAAAAAAGTACTTCTGTTATTCTCGTTATTCTCGTTATTTATTTATGTTTTTTATAAACGAAAATAAAAGAGTGACATTTATAAAACATGAAAAAATAAAGTGCACGACTGGGTCGAACGAAACTTTCTCGTTAAGAGTGTCCATATGGACATAGAATCCCTTACTTCTGAGTATGTTTATCAGTTCATTTACTACGATGCACCATAGCAGGGCGATAGAACACCACTCTTGCCCCCAGAGTTTTAACAGAATCATATTAAGAATGCTTATTATCTTTTAAATGTATTTTGGTCAAAATGGTTATAGCGGTTTTTTGTAAAATTTGTCAGACAAAACAGTACCAAATATTGCAATGTTTTATTTGAAAAATACTATTGCGTCACTATTTAGTTGAAAACCGATTATAAGTAATTGTTCGGAATGTAAGCATTGCTTCGTTTTTTAAGTTTTATCGAAGTCAAGATGGGATTTTCAATATATGAGTTTTGAAAACATCCAAGTTTGCATTTTGGTCAAAATCCGTATCGCCGTTTTACGGTAGGTAAACATAAAAAAACTAAATTAAAAAAAAAGACAGGCATTCCGGGAGTGCCGACAGAAGTTATTACTTGAACAATTATGTGTGCATTTTTCGAATCGTCAGGAAATAATTTCAAATGAAGTGTTTCTTTATAGATTATTATAAACTACTACTACAAATCTTATATTACAATTTTCACTTTTATTTACAGCGCCATTGTACATAAAAAATAATGCATATTGTTTTACAAAAAATATTGCAATCTATTGCTTAAAACGTACATTTACAAATTCATACATGAAATATTGAATTTAATAATTAATTGGTATTCTATAAAATTAATACCAATGAAATTTATGAATTTTCATCTACAAAAAATATACATACATATTACAATTTCCATTTAATTTGTAAATGAGATATCCTGTCTTTCTAGCTGCATACAACCATGCACACATACAAAGTTTCATTGGGATCGGTTGAGCTTCTCAAAAAAATCGACAACAGCGCCACCTATCGGGTCCAAAACTATCCTATCTTTCTAGCTGCATACAACCATGCACACAAACAAAGTTTCATTGAGATCGGTTGAGTTTCTCAAAAAAATCGACAACAGCGCCACCTATCGGGTCCAAAACTATCCTATCTTTCTAGCTGCATACAACCATGATCACATACAAAGTTTCATTGAGATCGGTTGAGCTTCTCAAAAAAATCGACAACAGCGCCACCTATCGGGTCCAAAACTATCCTATCTTTCTAGCTGCATACAACCATGCACACATACAAAGTTTTATTGGGATCGGTTGAGCTTCTCAAAAAAATCGACAATAGCACCACCTATCGGGTCCAAAACTATCCTATCTTTCTAGCTGCATACAACCATGCACACATACAAAGTTTCATTGGGATCGGTTGAGCTTCTCAAAAAAATCGACAACAGCGCCACCTATCGGGTCCAAAACTATCCTATCTTTCTAGCTGCATACAACCATGATCACATACAAAGTTTCATTGAGATCGGTTGAGTTTCTCAGAAAATGGACAACAGCGCCATCGGGTGTCGGTTTTTCGGTGACGATGACGCGGTGTCGTTTTACAAAAAGGTAACGCGAATTCATTAATTTCTTCCCATCTAAAAGTGCCCAACGCGCCTAAAGAAGTAATAACTTCAAAATACTATTTTCGAAAATCCATTGTACGATAATATAGAGAAAAACTGAGTTTGCTATTAACTTATAAATGACCACATTACCTTAGAAATTATTTTTTGTTACAATCGTATGGAGCGTTTTCGAGATATGTCGAAATTTCAAAAGTATCTACCGTTGTTCGAATTTTTAGCCAAAAACTGGGTACGCAGTCATGGTAGCCTCACCTACTTAAGCTTAAATATCAATTTTGGTTGAAATCGTTAGAGCCGTTTTCGATCAAATCAAACTGGTACGAACATTTTATATAGGAAGTACCATTAATATTGAGTGTACCTTGCAAAAAAAAAAAAAACAACTCCCGAACTGTAAGCCCAAAAACTCCAAATCCGAGGTTTGAACGTAATCCGGGAAGCCGTTTAGGCTGTAAGCCTGTGGAAAGACGGACAGACCGGACAGAATTTTGCAATACACTTTTTTGATTTCCTCTATCATTGTTATATCAGAATTGATTAATATCTCGAGTCCGAAATTTTGCACAAAAATAATTGATATCTTTCTCTTACTATCTACGTAATGGAGAAAGTTAAAAAATACGTAAATGAGCTGCTCCATCGGAAACAGATTCTAATCTAAAATGATTTATGTTTTTAATAGGTACGTTACTATGGCAATATAGTGGCGACATATAATAAATAATTTCCCTTAATAAATTTCTTACAATTATTGCTTATTTTTAGGGGCAGGTAAATTGCATACCTTTATGGGTAAATGATTCTCTTCAACGGGTTCTAATCTTAGATGATTAAATACGTTACTATGGAAACATGACAGCGAAAACTTGATTGTCATCAAAATCCTTTTAGTACCTGTTTTGTATGGGGAAGTCTTAACTTAATTTTACCAGTCTTAATGGCGACATATACCCACGATTTTGTGTTTGTGCACATCTATGGCACAGCACCTTTCAAATAAGATAAGTTTCATTCTCCTCATTTCATACTAAATGCCAAAAAAGCGTACGGAAAGCTTCGATGTTCACGTATTAATATAATGATTGGAAGGTCTTATTTAAGAAGGGTATCTACAAAGATGACTTTGACAGCCAGTGGGAACGGGGTAACCCTAATGTGTTCGATATAGCACTGAACTCGCCCTGGTACTGAAAACCTGTGTTTGACATGGCTTCTAGGGCGCCCTAGTTGTGCACTGAACTGACCCCAGTTATTTTGTCGGGGCAAGAACTCAGTGCTGAGTTGCGCTGTCATTTCGCTTGCTTTTATTCGTTTATTTGAATATCGTAATAAAGATAAATACAATAAATTTGATATTCAAAAGGGAATTGTTTGAAAACAACAACGTTTATGGACTAAAACCTTATTTTAGAGATAAATGGAATGAACAAAATCTGAATTCAAAGCTAATTACATTTTTTAGTGCATCGCATATATTGCAAACAGTTTTATCAACTTGTTTGCATTATGGCAAGCACAAGATCAGAATTGAGTTCAATCATTTTTAACAATAAACAGAACAAAGTGTTATCATCTTCGTACTTCGTTCACCAAAACATAAGTATTTTTCAAATTCAAAAACTGCCAGACTTCAGGGCAGCTTATTTTGCGTTCGATATGAGCCGTGTTTTTTTTGAGCTTCTATCTCAGCAAAGCAAAGTATAGTAGGATTTTCAGCACGCTAATTACAACAACTATTTCGAGTCTCGAAGTGTCAAGTCTTTCGTAGGAGTTGTAATTTGCGTGTTGAAAATCCTACTTTACTTTGCTTTGCTGAGTTCGAAGCTCAAAAAAACTGGCCTATGATAGCCGAATTTTCAGGGTTGTGCAGGTTTTTGGGTAGGCGGGAAAATCAGCTGACACTTCTCAGTGCGCACTAGTGGGCACTAGTGCTAGCCACGTCAAACAAACCTAATAGCAAAGTAAATTAGGATTCAGCACGCAAAAACTATTACGAGTCTCGAAGTGTCAAGTATGGCGTAGTTATTTTATGTGGTATTCGATTGGGCTTCTTCAGATTTGCCCTCAGATTCTAGATTTCGTGTGGCTTATCGAACATAAAAACTTCACTTGTTCTTTTTTGTGTTGATATTGGTGCGATTTGAATAATGTGTAGTCTTCGATACTTCACTGAAAATGTAAACAAACTCCATCAGTTGTCAAACTGAAACGCACTTTCATTGGTAAATCTGAGAAAAATTTCTTGATTCGCAAAAGTGCTCTGAAATCTGAAAAAGATTGCTTTTTCCTGTACCAAACGAGCATAAAAATTGCTCTAAAAGCAAAATCATTTCAATCCCCGTCTATGAATACGTGTAAGCTACGAAAAAGAATGTTGCTAATGGCTGGCCACCAACAGCTAACGGCTATCTGTAGACCTATTTGAAAGTTGGAATTTAGAGAAAGGTTGGTAGTACTTTCTACGTTTCAAAGCTTCCCCTACACTAGCCCTAGCTTCGATCTCAGCTAAGTAAAATCGACTCTTATGTCGTTTTCCATTGGGACAGAAAAATCACTTTTTTTTGAGAGTCAGAGCAGTTTTGCGAATCTCGATATCTGAGCGAGATTCACACCTACTTACACTAACACCAAAATATTTGTCCTTTGTCAAACTTTAAATTTTGTTATTAATTAGGTATTTAGAAAACAAGTCTGTGAAAAATAGAGAAAAAATTACATTTAGCTACCGCAATGGATATCAACATAAATTGAGTGGATTTCTATAAGCATAAATTACAATTTAAGAACAGATGACTTTTCAATCACGCACTACCACAAATGCGAAGGAAGAAAAATCTCGTTTTATGTTCCATTAGCCACGAAAAATCTGAAATCTGAGAGCAAAATCCGAAAATCCCAATGGAAATCGACAAAATTAGGTACTACAACCAATTAAATTATCTTCCACACCAATTGTTAGAGCTGGCATCACTTTTTTTCTCCGTTGTTTATAGTTCAGTATATATTTTGGATCGTATTAGCCCAGCTGTAAACTGTCACTCTTGCCCGTTTGTTTTGTTTTCCTTTGTGTGGTTTGATTCTAAACGATATTTTAAACTATTTCTGTTTTTACTGCTTGTGCAAATCATCTTTACCCATAAACAAGTTTCTGGGTCCTACCTCGTGTCAGTTGCAAGTTTTAAGAGTTTTTCTCTGAGTTATGGGCTCTAGAAAAACCGGTTCCTCATCAGATCATCATCGGCGGCGACAATCGTCCAAAAATAATCCAAAAGCCACAAGGAAAGAGATCTCCAAACGCAACCACAAACCTTCCGACCATGAAGCATTGTGTCGTGCCACCGATGATATCCTTCGGAAAATTATTTCATCAGACGAACATCTCTCCTATCTTCCATCGGATTGTACACTTGAAGAGCTTCAAGGCGAGGTGAGTGTGCGCTAAACAAACTGGAGTGGTCACTGGTCAGTAGTTAGTAAGAACAAAAGCGAAACTAAATTCAATTACAAAACTGTTTCTGGTCTCTTTGACATCTACGCGCGACGACCTTAACATTGTCAATCGATAGAGACACGCTGTCGCGTTAAGTGGGTTAGAAGAAAGCATTCCTCTCAATCGATAGGTAGTCGGGGAAAAAAATCCATGTCTCTGGGTCAGTAAACTTTTTGAAAATAATTAACCGCTAAGTGTGAGATTGCGGTGCTCAGGGGCCGCGTAACACTTCGAGTGTGCTAATTGAAGAGGGGAACAAAAAACGAAGAGCCTCAGTAGTAAGTGTTAGGTATTGTTTCGGCTTCTTGCTACTACGGTGAATTGCTCAAAGACCACTCTTGCATCATTCATTACGTTGTCGTGGACTAGTTAGTGGACACTGGCTAATAATTTCTTTATTTCGTTTGTTACTGCCAACAGATTGCAATTGCTCGAGGACTTGCGACAACGATTTACGTGAAACGTGATGGACTCTCGACGCTGAAAGTTGTGGTAAGTTGAAGTTTGTGCCTATTTGGAAGAAGTGTTTCTAATTTAACGTGCGGTACCATTTATTTTGTCAAGAATCCCAGCTGAATTGTATAAGAACACCGGATTAACTTATTTTATTGTTTTATTGCAAGTCGTTTTCTTTATTTGAATCTTTTCAGCTGTGAAATGTAACCGATTTGATCGGAACGTAATTTTATTGATAAGATGTCTTGTGTTTGTTCGATTTTCACGTGTAAATTTGGTGCGATTAGTTAAGTAGTTTATAGATTCAAATATACAGTCCAAATAAGGTCATCTTTTATTTATATACCACAACTATAAATTATACAAGCTCTACAGTTTGTTTGAGCACTTTTGAACGAACACAATAATTATTGTTTCTTTTAAAGCACCCATGTCCGTCTCCTGTCTTTTGGAAGCATTTTTTGATCTGTTAAGTAATAAGTGCGATGTCTCCACGGGTGTATTTGATTTTCCACATCGTTTGCTATAAAAACGAATGCATAATTCTTGTCGCGTTGATGGTGATGTCCCTGATGTCACTAGTTTAATATGTTGCGAGGTGGCAACCTACTGAGATACGCACTAAAATCGCCAGAAAAAAGTCATTATAGCGATTAAGGCGCTAAAGCACAACAAGGCAGAATGATTTCATCGTATTCTTGCAAAGTTATGGTCACCTTAGTGCGTGTAATTCTGTTAAATACCGAAAAACTTTTCATTAATTATTAATGCAAAAATGACGAGCACTTTAGTGGGTTTTCTTGTTTCACTCGAATTGCACGATAAACTTATTAAAATTAAACACAGTTTCTGATTCATAATTTATTTATTCACGTACATCACATGAGAAGATTCACTGCTCTCGCTAGATTACTCAATATAAATTTTAAATACTTAAATACTACCACCAAAGCCTAAAGTTAAAATTTATTTATTCTTAAATGAGTCCCTACTAAGATCAAACTCAAACAAACTACTATAATTATTAAATTCCCTAAGGCATCTGGTAATTGGTTCATTACAACCATTAAGGGGCCAGTGACTACCCTGAGGCACTCCGGAGGTGACATAAACTGGTGATGAAAGTACATCCTTTATACGAACATACTGAATACGATCTGTGAGGTAGGAGCGAATCCACTCTAGAAATCCGATTCTTTTAAGTTTAGAAGTTAAAACATTGTGATTAATGCTGTCAAAAGCCTTGGCAAAGTCAGTATAAACTACATCACATTGTAAGCCTTTCTCAAGGTCATTCAGCACTGTGTTGCAAAAGATTGCGATATTTGTAGAGGTAGATCTTCCAACTACAAATCCATGTTGCAAATGTGAGATTACTCCCTTTACGAGAGGTGTAAGTTTTGGTATAGGTATATTTTGGAAATTGGACGATAATTGGTAGTATCGTGTTTCGATCCAGATTTAAAAATTGGAGTTATGAGCGAGTTCTTCCAAGCTTTCAAAAAATTTCCTGTCCACGAGACAAGTTGAACATTAAACACAGAGGCACGGAAAACGCATAAGAACACTTTTGAAGTAAAATTGGTGGGATGCCCTCGAAACCAGGATTTGCATCTAGTTTTAACAAGGAAATAGCATTTTGAACTTGTGGAATTGAACACTAGGAGGCTATCAACATTTAAAGAATCACAAGACATTGAGGTTTCATTCGAGCCACTAGCTGGGGTAGTAATAATAATATATAATTTTTGGCGCAACAGGTCCGTAGGGACCCTAGGCCTAGCTGGGTTAGTACTACTCGAATATACAGATTGAAGGTTGTTTGGGAACATATTACAAATAGTCAAAAGGTCGGGAAAGGATACATTATTATGGCGCATACAGTTGGCGATACCATTAGATTGTTTTTTACTGGTGATGAAGTTCCCAAACCGATTACTATTAGTCTTTAAATTAGACTCAGTGGAAAGAACGTACTGTCCATAATATGCTTTTCACACCAAGCCCAAAACCTGGTTTTCGCCAAAACACACGAAAACTTCATCGAAAACAGAAGTTTTCCCATACATATTTCAGTTTTCAAAACGAGTCGTTTGCACTCGTTTTCCGCGAAAACACCACGAAAACGACTTCCAGTCGTTGGGTTGTAGGAACAAACACACCTTTTGCAATGTTCAGAAAAATGGCTGACCGAACAAATGTCACAATTCACATCTTAAAATCATTTCCACAATTAATTGATGGGCTAATATTGTTTTTAAATGCACTAAATTAATTTTGTGTGTAAATTAATGCGATCGAAATTTGTAACCACAAAAGTTTGCACCGAAGTTTAACGACTAGTGTCTCACAGCTGATTGAAATGTCAAACGAAAACGAGTTGGTGGTCGGTGTGAATGCATCGACGAGTTTTCGAGGAAAACCAGGTTTTGGGCTTGGTGTGAAAAGCATATAAGGAACTGTACTAAAAACATCAAATTCTTTTTAAAGCTTTCATTAAACTAACAAAAGTTCCGGATCATTATTTCTTTTTCGGAACTGATTATATGTCCTATTTTTTCTATTATTTAAGTTCACGATCCTTTTATTGAACAAATAGGATTAACGACCGATACAATCCCTACTTTAGGTGTAAACATATCGGTGGCAATTTCTACAAATAAATTAAAATAATTAGCAAAATCATACCTATAATTAATGACACGGGAACTGGGTCGAAAATACTTATAAAATTCAAATTGCAATGATAAGGCTACATGGAACAAAGAATTAGGAAAAAGTGGAATCATAGAGTTATTGACAGTGGCGTAGCGTGGGCTGGGGCCGCCCGGGGCAGACCCATTGCAAAACGTATCGCGCCAGTAGGATATTCCCTACCATTCCAAGACCAGTTAGACGACAATAGAGACTTAGATGATGAAGTTGCCTCTCCACTCTATTGAGATATTGTTTCGGATAGAAATCAGGTTCCTTCCAGCCGAGCTTACAATCTAATATAATATAAAAACACGCAGTTTGGCCCGACAGATCGAATATAGACCGAATTTTACGCACTGAAGCAAATCTTGGAAAAGACGAACGAATTACAGGTCCGCACTCAACGTCTTAAACTTTTATTACTTCTATCTAAGGAAAAAAAACATTCCTTATTCCAGATATTTCGGGTAGAGATTTCAACCCCTTGTAGATATTACAAAAGCAACAAAAAACACAAGAGCATGGACAAGGACAAGTGAATTGTTAAAATTAAACATAAATTGTTTGTTATTATTATAAGCAAAACACTATTACGCGAATTTATTCCACATTAGGTCCTTTCCTTTAGTTTTTTAGGAAAAATGGGAAAAGTTAGGGAACGCTTTTGTAGTACCTAATCTATGAAAAATGACAGTTACCTTTTTTAAAATATTCAAAAAAAGTGTTACGAAAAGTCTGATAAACTCGAGGAATCTACTTATATACGAAGTAAATTAATTACATCATCTTAATAGAGGAAAATGATTTGAAAGTCAAAATTCGAAAGATTCTCGGTGGATGGGTTATATCTGGCTCTTTCGACGACGCTCTCTTTTACAGAGTTGAGTAAAAATTCGTAAGAATTCGTAAAAAACCGTAAGATTTAAAAGTATTATGCAAGAAAAATAAAAATAATTTTCAATAATAAAGACCACGGCAATCACCCCTATCGAGGTATCCGTTCGGAAAAAATTCCGATACGAAAGTCAAATCCGATCGGAACTAAAATTGCGTTCGAAGTATCCGTTTCGGAACAAAATATAAGAAGCATATAAACGCGTTCATTTCGCATTCAAATATTCCGCAGCAATTAGTTGTCGGAGAGCTTCGGAAAAAATGTACCATGTAACTGTCAAAAGTAAGTGTTATAACGCGGTTCCACGCAATGCGACAAGGTGCGCTATATGTCATCGGAGAAGTTTTCCGAAAGTCGTATCAGAACGGATACCTCGAATGGAATTTCTCCGATTTCGTACAGATCGGAGAAAATTCCGTTCCGAATGGATACCTCGATAGGGGTGAATAAGACAATACTGCAAACTTTGTCAACTAGAATTTTTGTGCACGTTTGCAAACTTCACTTCATTTGAGCAAAATAAAACAAAATTATTCCTGCAATGTAATAAAATGTAGTTCTATACTAGGGAGCAGCGTTCATTGGATTTTGTTGCTAAGCAACACAAGGAAATTTTCATTACATACTGCGTGAAGCAGTGCTAATGCTGTTGAACCTTGTAAATAAATTCGCTGAACAAGAATAAGAATCCGTTTTATATTTTTTATATATTTTATATATTTTATATATTTTAAAATTGCCGTCCCTAGCAAAGTGCCGCCCGGGGCATGTGCCCCCCTTGTCCCCCCCCCCTCGCTACGCCAGTGGTTATTGATACTAATATTAAGATCAGAATCAGCAAAAACTAAATCCAAAACATTATTGAACTCATTGGCAACAACCTCGCGTTCATGGTCAAAGTAAACGTTAAAAGGAAAAAGTCTACATTTATCGTGATCAAAGGACTAAGATTACTTAAAATCATCTAGTAGGATGACATGTTGTTGGTCATCCAAATTATTAAAAATTAAGGAACAGTTACATATGTGTGTGAGCTTTATACAGTAAATAAGAACTCCTTGGTGGTATATAACTAGCAATTACAATAACTTCAGTACCAGGATTACGTTCATATTTTCTGTCAGTCATTCTATCCAACAGTGACAAAAATGTGAACTATCGCCTGATTTATTCAAAGCAATGAGCGTTCGCAGCACTGCATCTCACTTTCGCGTGGTTCATGAAACTGCTATGAGCTATTACCACAAACTTTTCCTTTTATGTTCAGCCACTTAACTGTCATATTGTCAGTAAATTTGTTAAAAAAAATTCAAATTTCTCACCACAAATGCTGCATGTAATTTCCGCCAAATCGACTCTTAAATGTATTCATGTGTGTGAAACAAGTTAATTATTATTACAACTCGTTTTTCTTATCCATCATCTCGTGAATGTTTTCTTGCGAAAATACATGTTTTTTTTTTTCTTTTTTGTGTGTATGCTTGCTTCAATAAAACTATCCACATGTTCGCCATCGTTTTTTATATAACTATATAAACGCAAACAAATCCCAACGGATAGCTATCAATTTGGTTGATTTTTCTCTTTGTTAGCAATCACTGTCTATTAAATTGAAGCATCAGTGTCACGTCTTACTTGACGCGGCAACTATTCATCTTTTATTGTTAACAAACAAGAATCTGAATAAACAGCACTTCAACGTTGACGGTAACAAGCTACATGCGTCATTAGAACATTCCAAAGCGTTGAATCGCAAAAAGAATCATGTATCGACAGAGAACATAATCCGAGTCGGCTGACCTTTCCCCGCATATTCTATTTATATTGCTTCTTAATTGGCTTTTCATTGACCACAGCTCGTATGGTAACACATAATTACTTGGAAGCACAGCAAATCAAACCAACATTTGCCTTGCTAATCAAGTCTTATCGCGAGGAAAGCTATAGCCTGTCACTACAAAAATAACGCAAAGAATCCTATCGCGACGGATTTGTGCGTTTTTATATGGGTAGGTAGTTGAGGCGATCTTTTTAGGGTGGGGATATGAAATGGAATTCTCGAAGGTTAAGCTTCCACATGCCGGTTATGTTGTTACAAAGATCAGCATTAAAGGCTATTACATAAATTTAATGGAAATGATCTTAAGCTGACGCACAATTTTTATATTTGGCGTCTTAGTCAGTTGAAAACTCTAAAGAGAGTTTAAAACTGAAAAAAAAAAAAATATAAAAGAACAATACGAAACAGAACCAATTGTGAATACCCATTCGCTTATTATGATTATTATGTTCAATATGTTAGGTGTGCAATTATTTTATGGCACCCAATTGATTCTGTCAACGGACTTTCCAAACTGCATTATCAGCACATAGGTCTTATTGTTCGGGAAAACACAAGTATGAATGGGGGTTTAAATCTGGTTTAAATTACAACGTTTCTCGATTAAATTGATTGCCCGCTTAACAGTTTTTGTTGATAACTTTTATAGAGTTTTCTATTGATAGCAAATCACCTCGAACTACACTACTAACGTTATTGTGGTATGGGTATATTTCTTACACTGCTGTCGACATTTTATTCAAAAGAAACACTGACAAACATTGTGTAACCAGCTGTGCATGTAACCAAACACAATTAAGTTAATAAATTTCAGTAGGTAAGTCAAACATTTTTGACAGAAACCTCGTAAACCTACACGTGCTCGTTCATTTTTAATGTATATTCTACTTAAATTTTATTTCTCTCGTCTCTTTCTTATTAACAACAATTAAACCAAGAAAAAACATTGACCTTTAAAAAGCGAAAAAGAATTTAAAAAGCACACACACACAAAGATGGGACATTAAAATGATGGATTCTTCTCACATAACGATTTAGAAAATTGTCACATTAAATAAGTTCAGCTCAGTTCAGTCTTATTTACCCACGATTGTACCGAACAGTAGTTGCCAAACTCTCCCATGCGAATTAAGCCCACATCAAAGCAAAGGGTGTATTCCTCTTGCTTTCATTCTCAATTTGCTTGCTGTTGATTTATTTATTTTTTGTGTCCACTTTGTAAAACGGGTCACTGATTGATGATTGATTTGTAGTCTCAAATAATTTGTGCAATCAAGCAAAATGGGCCAATTTGCATGTATGTAATTGATCCAAATGGTGGACGTTGTTAAATTGGTTGAATGATTTATGTCGTTTTCCATTGGGACCACCAGATATCTTTTTCAGATCTCGAAAAATTGATCTACTGTTCAAATTGCCTTAGTTTTTTGGAAAAATCACAAATGAATATCGACTTGAAAAATGCTTCCCTTGTTGCAGATGCAAATTGAGTATTTTTGGTGATTCGTAGTACATATTCGTATTCAGATAACGAGGAAGAAGTCAATAATTCCTCGTTATTTTGGTTTTCACGAAACTTTGCTCATGTCTTGAAAAAAAAAAAAAAAATTGATTTTTTTGGACAATGGACATAAGACGACATAATATTTGCATATACGATAAATTGAATGTCACTCAAATGCGTTCAATTAACTGACAAGCATTTTGTGTGGCGAATTCTTAACTTAATTTTATCAGTCTTAAAACAATACCAACGATTTTTGTTTGTTGCTTTCGAATGATACAAGTTTTATTCACCTCATTTCATAATAAATACTTAAAAAGTGTACGGCAACTTTGGATGTTCACGTATTAATATAATTTCAAATATTTGGGATTAAAATTGGCGCCCAATCGTGCGATCTATAATTATTTCGACTTTTTTCTTTGAGTTTTTCTTGGAAGTCTAATACCATGTTCCCGCCAACGTGGGGATACGTGATTTACCATACATATTCGTGATTACAAATTACGTGATTTATACGTGTTTAAATTTTATGTTTTCCATTGGGATTTTCGGATTTTGCTCTCAGATTTCAGATTTTTCATGCCCAATGGAACATAAAACGAGATTTTTCTTCCTTCGTATCTGTGGTAGTGCGTGTTTGAAAAGTCAGCTGTTCTTAAATTAAAATTTGTGCTTATGAAAATCCACTCAATTTATGTTGATATCCATTGCGGCAGCCAAATGTAATTTTTTCTCTATTTTTAACAGACTTGTTTTCTAAAAACGTAATTAATAACAAACTTTCAAGTTTGACAAAAGACAAATGTTTTGGCGTTTGTGTAAATAGGTGTGGATCTTGTTCAGATATCGAGAATCGCAAAATTGCTCTGACTCTCAAAAAAAGTCTGTCCCAATGGAAAACCACATTAATTACGTATCCGTCATCGCAAATCCACACACAAAATAAAATCGAACATACCTGTTATTGTTTTAATTCAGTTCAATTCAAATCAACAAACAAAAACAAAACAAATGTCAACAAAATTGTTTCAAATTAAATATTCTTCGTGTTTCGGTGAGTTTTGGTGTTTTTATTAAATACCATTAAATACCTACATACAATCATAAATTGTTTTATTTGTGGCAGGTATGGGAACAAAACAAAAAAAAAAAAAAAAAAAAAGAAATGAACTCTTTCTCCTGGATGTCAAATTAAAACTCGGTGGGAAGGGAGACGCCTTTCGTGATTTATAAATCACATTACCTATATCACGTTGGTTTGAACATGGTATAAGCCCCGTTTGCTGATACTACTCATAGCGATTTCCACCTAAAATCTTATGTGACAGTTTACGGCATAGAAAAAGTAGCCCATACGGTATTTAAATAGAACCTAAATCGCTATGAGTAATATCAGAAAACGGGCCTAATAAGAATTATGCCAGCAAACCCATGATACAACTAAAACAGCAGCATACCCTATTCATACCGCACCGAAAACCCTGTTTCAGCTGTGAGACACTAGCTGTGATTTTTTTGTGTAAATTATTTTTGTATCGCATTTATTTAAAAATAAAATGAGTTCACAGAATTTTAAAACAATATTAGCCCATCAATTATGTGTGGAAAATGATTTTAAGTTTTGAGTTGTGACATTTGTTCGGTCAGCTGCTAAATTTGCTGAATATTGCAAAAGGTGTGTTTGTTTCAACAACCCAACGATTGGATTCGTTTTCCTGGAAACGACTCATTTTGAAAACTGAAAACTTCTGTTTTCGATGAAGTTTTTCTATGAAAACCGGGTTTTCGCCTCGGTGTGAAAAGGGTATTTGCTTAGAGTTCAACGGATGGTAGTTTTGCAGATAGATAAATCTCTTTGGTTTTTTCTTTTAAACAAAATGAGGAAAAGATTTTTTTTTCCACAAAAGTCTCTGTCATCAGCTTCGGAAGTTATCATAAGTGGAACTGTGTGTCGACACACGCACGTTTCCGCACTTTGAATGCCATGTTTATGTGTTCACTATCAGTCAACATGTTGCTGATAAGAATTTCCTTTAACGCATAATGTATTGCCAATTCACTGAGACCCGCCTAGTTACTCCGAAAAAAATATGAGTATGCTTAGAAAAAAGCACGTTTGGACTATCCCACATGTGCAGCACACGCACGTCAGAAAAACAAATTAGAAATTACATTGAGACACCATTGAAATTTTTTTTATTTTTTATGGAGGATTAACCTAATGGCATTATTACAAATTGCTCATTATCTCTGCCATCCACCTTTATGATTTACCTAGTAATGGACGGCCTAAAGCCCAAGTTCAAGGTCGTCTCATCAAATATTATAGGTGCCCGCCACCAGCATAACAAGCTAGTTTCATATATCTGCACGTTTTCTAATAACTCTTTTCCACTCTCTCTCTTTGCAGCTATCCCACCAGAGTCCGACGATTGCCAACCTCAAGAGAGCCATAGAACGCACAGCGAATCTGGTTCAACAACGCAGTACTCCAGGTGCGCCTGGGGCGCAGCATAAGTCAAAATCATCTGACCATCGCGGCAAAGAAACAGTTAAGAAAAGCTCAACAGACACACCTCCACAGCGAAGTGGTGATCTGGTAGCGGCTTCATCAACACGTGCAGAACGACCACACCGTACCAACCCGTCATGGCGTTTCCTCTGGAGAGCGTATGCCCTTACTAAAGCGCAAGACACACATCAGACGGGCGAGCAACCAGCTACGAATCCACTACCCGACGCAAACGGTCGTCAGTTGTTGAGCGACTTCGGTATCGGTCACAAGTCGGTTCTGCGATTTGTTAAGCGTGAGAATTACTTTGGTCGTCGGAGGCAACGTAGCTAGCACCGCACACCCGCACACCCGCACACCTCGCATATCCAATGTTAACCGCGTATTTAGCAGTTCTCTCGATCCACATACAATTACGATTACCTGACACACGATTCGTTTCGGAACGATGATCTTACGCAAAAGGATTACCTGTACAGTAATCCTGGTGGTGGCGCTCTTTTACTCCTCCGTAGTGTTGTGCTTCGACGATGGGGACAACAATAATGTAAAGATCACCAAACATGGCCTGGAATTGACACAAGCGGTGAACATACAACGCCAGGAATATCTGCAGAAAATGTGCGAAACCATGGACTACAGCACGCAGTCAATCAACGATCTCACCGACGAGCAAATGGATCACATGATTGTAGATCCGGAACACAAATTTATGTACTGCTACGTGCCAAAGGTGAATACATAATTTTAATTTTGTAATTTTTGTCTTGTGAGTGAGTTCGAGTTGGAGTAGTTCCGTTCGCCGATCATGGGAGGTGATCGCCGATCGTATGTACTACGTAAACCATTTAAGGTGAAGTTTTAATTATTCGAGTTCTTTTTCATTCGTTTGTCTTTCATTTCTCTTTTCTTGTTCCATTTCGCTGGAGGAGCACAGCACAGCACGCCATGCCTACGCCTGTGCTTGGGCCTTGTGCGGTCTCCATGGCTTGTTTTCATCGGAAATCGTTTTTTTTTTGTTTTTTATTTTTGCTGAGTTTTTGTTTATTAGCAAGTCAAGCGAACCGCTGCTGATGCTTAATTTATGCGTCGTTAAAATCTTCAGAGGTTTCACATATCGTATTTTGTTTTCCCCCACTCGGCTGTGGATACAGGATTCGCAGTGCGCTTCACTGAGGGAGCGCATTGTTTAGTGTTGCCCGTTGTCGTTCGTGTTCTTGATTGTTTACAAACTATGCATACCCTGTGAGCTGTTATCTTGTAATACAAGTCGTTTGAGGCAGGGGCTCCCTATGAGTGAGGGATAACCCGCAATATACTTTTTCTGAAAGCGATCGTCGTTTTTATAAGAGTGCAACTAATTTGATCTTCTGCAGTTGTGTGCAGTTTGTAGTTGAGATGATCAATTGGAATTTGGAAACCTTAAAAATTCGATCACAATATTCGTTTGCGACGGGATCACACTAGAAATGGATACAAAGAAATTCGTTTCTTTTTTGTGAAAATTTGTTGAGGGGTCCAGATTCGAATCCCGAAAAAAAACACAAATTAGGGTTTTTCACTGCGCCATCTCTTATGCGCATCTGACAAATATCCGAGAAAAGAACTGTCTTGAAAGAGCTTCTCAATTAGCCGTTTGGACTCGGAATAAAATTGTAGATCCCTTCCATTCGATCTAAAAATCAAATACTCACACAAAACGAATGGTTGTGAGAAGCTAGGCCTAGGGTCGCTACGGACCTGTTGCGCCCCGTGAACCATGTATTATTCGATCCTTTTGGTTTTTTTTTCCATTCGATTCGTTGCGGGAAAGCACAATCAACTAACTGAGTGCCGGCTTTGTGAAATCTATGGCCAATCCACTGTCTAGTTTGTAAAAAGAACGATGAAGTTGAGTGAAGGACATAGCTAATCATCGGTAGGAAACATATTGGGCCGAAATATGCGGTTTGCTGAACTGTTGGTCGTAATCCTCTGACAGCTTACGTAACGGAACTTATTTCGTGTGTAAAATACCTACCTTCCTACCTAAAATTGTGTTCACCTATTTCTTGAAGGAATACAGTTCGTTTGCATTGGGATACAATTTAAAAAATTGCTTACGGTTGGTAAAAAAAAAATGCCAGCAACACTTTTGTGGATATTAGTGTTCGATCGGGTTTTATTTACTCGTACGATTGATATTGAGCCTCGTGTTCGGTTTCCTACTGACCGCAATATTTCGTATTCACTCTTCACTGTATTACAAGTGATCCTGAAAGAATACGACCTCTAATCGTCTCATTATAGCTTGACAGATGCATCCTTGGGGGCGGTGCCAAATTCCACTCCGTTTTATCCCCTTTTCGTCGATTGCCTTTTAAGTCTTTCACTATACCTTTTTAGAAACTGCAGTTGCAATCGAGCTTAGCTTCAGAATAAGAACGTTATTAAGGTCGAAGACCTTGCACAAGCCTTGTTTCACAATAGCGTGCGGGAATTTAATTAATATCGCTCAACAACATTCTACACAACATATCACCAGCTATGAAGAGGGCAAAGCAATTATCTACTGTGCACTAATCTACTGTAATGATTGGAGTCCAATCGTATGTAGTTGCTTGCAAACAGTTGCTACAACTAGTCGCGCAAAAATTCGAAATCGAACTATTTTCTCAAGAAAAAATACCTGATAAGCAAACAATATTGCTATATGCTTTTCACACCAAGCCCAAAACCGCGTTTTCCTCGAAAACTCATCGATGCATTCACACCGACCACCAACTCGTTTTCGTTTGACGTTTCAATCAGCTTTGAGCCACTACCCGTGTTTTTTTGAGCTTCAATCTCAGCAAAGCAAAGTAAATTCTACTTTCAGCACGCAGTTACAACAGCTATTGCGAGTCTCGAAGTGTCAAGTAGAGCTAAAAAAAAAACACGGCTACTAGTCGTTAAACTTCGGTGCAAACTTTTTTTGTTACAAATTTCGATCGAGCTTAATTAACAAACAAAATTAATTTTGTGCATTAAAAACAAAATCAGCCCATCAATTAATTGTGGAAAATGATTTTTATTTGTGAGTTGTAACATTTGTTCGGTCAGCCATTTTGCTGAATTTGCTGAATATTGCAAAAGGTGTGTTTGTTCCAACAACCCAACGATTGGAAGTCGTTTTCGTGGAAAACGAGTGCAAACGACTCGTTATGAAAACTAAAATATGTATGGGAAAACTTATGCTTTCGATGAAGTTTTCGTGTGTGTTTGGCGAAAAACCTGTTTTGGGCTTGGTGTGAAAAGCCTTTTAGACCAACTCATATCTATCGAATGGGATTTTGGGATTGTGCAAATTCGGAGTTGATAATCTACACTCAAATTTCCACGGAAGTTATTAAGTTAACCGAGTATCACCTGCTTATATCTACCCCCGAATTTAGGTATCAGGAGGAATGCGAAAATAGCCGTACAGATCGATAACGTAATCGTTGTATCGAGTGATTATTTATTATATTCCACAGGTAAAAACAAAAAAAAAAAAAAATAGTTGGCGCTACAGGTCCGTAGGGATCCTAGGGGCTACCTTCTCACAAACATTCGTTTTGTATGAGTTTATCATTTTCGAAACGAATGGAAGTTATCTACAATTTAGGACGATTCCACACATCTTATTGAGAAGCTCTTTCAAGACAGTAATACTCTCGGATGTTTGTCAGACGTTCGCGAGAGGTGGCGCAGTGAAAAAACCTTGAGTTGGAATTTGTTTTTTTTTCCGGAATTTGATACTGGAACCCCTCGCTTAGTAGTCCAACACACTAACGACTAGGCAACTGCGCCTATTCCACAGGTGTTCAATTTAAATTACTGACGAATTATCGGTCACACCATTAAAGTGCTAGCACGACTTAATTATTATTTACCGGCTATCAACGCTTACGTGATACCAAGTGCCAAGTATAGTGAGTGAACCTTTGGGACACACACGTTTGCGTTCGCGTCACATTTATTGCGTGTTTGCCGTGTGTGAGTCCATGGTTACATAAATAATATAAAAGCTGAGTAAATTGTTTGAAGTTGAAATGTCAATGATGGATCGCAAATACGGATGGGCGAACGATAGCACCGACCGCGCAATAGCAAAAAAACAATAACAAGAAATATTATAGAATATACAGTACCTACGTATGCGTAATTTATATGACGTGAGTCTGAGTGGTGGTTGTAACACGTGCTAGATCGAATGATCTTTGCCGACCTCATTTGCATTACATCCAGCTAGAGGCGACGGAGATTGTCGTTCCGCCTCTTCTGGTATGACAAGTTTCTGTTTTCAGTGGGTCTGAATGCGGTGTCTTCTTAATTGAAAGGCTTTTGTGAAAGTGGCCGAGTGTTGCAAGTGCAACCGCCAACCGCGCTGGTCTATAATGATGATGACAACCAGTGATGCACTTTTGGTTTCTACGAAGACGCAGACGACGCAGACGATAAAGGATGGAGAAAGTACCAGTAAATTGACTTTCCGCTATAAAAATGTAATTGATGAGAGCAAACTCTGTTTAAAATTGAATGGAACATGTGTTTGGTGGTTTGGGAAACGGAAGTAGTGCGAAAAAAGAAATCGACTCGGTGGTTTTGATAACCGAAATGTGGAATGTTCCATGTGTTATGTTCAAAGATATGTGCTCGACGAGCTCGTGTGTATGAGTACACTATAATATGGTTTCCTTGGAACAGTGTAGCATGTCACTAGGTTTTTCTTGTTATTGTGCTGGTGAGTAATGGAAATTGGGAATGTTTGAATGATAAAATGGCGAAGCGGGAATGCTTACTCATGAGTAAATAAAGGAATGATTGTGAGGTGGTTTCTGAACTATATATCGATCAACTAAATGGAACTGGATTAATTTCTGATGTCATTTAACTTATGTCTTTAATGAATAGCAAAATGAGTTATTTTTCGAGCGATATCGCTCAACTGCTTTTACTAATCGTTATCAGCATTCAATCTATATTAGTCAATAAAAGTAATAAAGCGTTCTTTTAATCGGGAGGCTTCATTCCACTATTCTTCTCTGATATGCGTAAAGTTAGCTGTAGTTTGGTTGACGTTACAACTTGCTGTTTGTTCAATTAACACTTAAGTGCAGTTGCCAAATCTATAACCTTAAGGTGCTCTTATTCTTTCTAATTGCTGATAAGTAGTCTCTTCTCTCTTGTTAGTCCGCCCTTTCTGACAGCCTTATTAACGTTACATCTGCTACAAAATACCTAAATACGTAGGTAAAGAGTTGCGCAACAGATCTACATAGGTCTTCAGGTATACCTCGATTGCAGTAGCCTATTATTGTGGCACCACTGCACCCATTTATAAGCTGCCTTGGTATATATTAAGCGTTTTCAACTGTAGACAAAAATAGGGCAAGGCTGAAGAAATCATTTTTGAAAGTATATATCGAGGATTTTTTTTTGCCTTGCGTTGGTGGTTCGTATTATATTGCGTACCAAAAACTCCAGTCCCTTTTCTGCGGTGAGGTTCTTGGTGCTCGCTTGCCTTTAGTAGTGCCATTAGTGGGTTCTCAGTGGAAATTTTAAATTCCGCTTCCAGGTGAATGCATCGAAATTCATTGCACCTGCTAAAGTTGCATCATTCACTCATTGATAAACATTCGATGTTTTCGGAAGCGCTCTAGTGTTTTGTTTTTTTGGCACTTGTGCGTGAACTGAAAACTATGTGTGTGCTTTATTTAGAAACACCACACCACAATCGATAATTTTACGCAACATCTAGTAAAGAATCCCCAGCTCTTCGATTTTTTTAATAGCACTTTGCAGACGGGCTGACAGAAAAGTGAAATTTGTGTTTATTGGCACCACTCAAATAGAGTTTAACACACTCTCGGGTTAAAATTAGAAAATAGTTTTAGTTTAGTTTTTCTCTCGTGTTAGTTTTATATCGAAACTTATTTCAATTTCTATTTGTCACTTCAACACTGTATTCAAAATACGTATAAAGTTTTCGATTGAAGAAAAGAATTGCGCTTTCTATGACAAGAGCAAATCTGGAAGTGTTCTTTCTATGTTTCCAATGTTTCATGGAAAAAAAACGTCTAGGTCAATTTTTAACACGACAAAAGTGTCCGGTATATTTTTAAAGAATTGCCCTAAACTCTCCAACACACACTAGAAAAATGTCAGATTAAAATATTTGTTGTGTGTTAGAAACAAATTTTGCGCACGTTATTCGAAAATGTAAAATTATGCGTGCAAAATGTAAACTCCATTATAACGAGTATTCGATCCGAACGAGCCCTTTTCAGATATATACATTAGTTTCTCTGTAGCGAATAGTGCCCACGATTTGCTATCCGATATGAAGAACGTATACAAAAGGATATCAATATTTAAATTGCAGAACCATCATCTATTCAATTTTAAATCAAATAAAACCATTTTAATAAACATATTTTTCAATGACTTATTTTTTAAAAATATGTAGTATAAAAAGTCGATCGATATAACGAACGTGCTCGATATAGTGAATGACATCAAACATTCTAGGTCTGTTCCTTTACTTTTTAGTAAAAATGGAAAAGACTGTCAAAATGGAAGTGGTGGGGTTAAATTCTCTCACAGAGAGAGGTAAGAAAGTTAAGGAACGCTTTTGTAGTAATCTATGAAAAACGACAGATATATTTCAAATATTCAAAAAAGTGGTACGAAAAGTTGTTAAAATGTCTGATAATCTCAAGGACTTGTAGGCGCAGTGGCTTAGTGGTAAGTGTGTTGGACTGCCATGCGAGGGGTCCCAGGTTCGAATCCCGCAAAAACCCAAAATCCAACTCACACAAAACGAATGGTTGCGAGAAGCTAAGCCCAGGGTCCCTACAGACCTGTTGCGCCAACAATTTATTTATTTTTAATCTCAAGGACTTTGCTCATTTAGTTAGAAAATTATTTACATCATCTAAGTAGTGATGAAAGTGATCTGAAATTAATCGAACTTCTTCTTGATGAATCCGAGTATGTGGAAGAGTTTGACTGATTGAACTACAAGCATTCGAGAAGAGGAAAAAGCGACACTACATTAAGAATTACATGGTGGAGATTTCTCCTTGCTACAGAAAGGAAGAATTTCGTTGCCACTATCTAAATCAAGAATAATATTGAGGAGAACATTTAATTTTATTTTCCCTCCTGTTGATACAATTTTAATACGCA
The DNA here is from genome assembly GCA_949126925.1 of Cheilosia vernalis. Classification (NCBI taxonomy): domain Eukaryota; kingdom Metazoa; phylum Arthropoda; class Insecta; order Diptera; family Syrphidae; genus Cheilosia; species Cheilosia vernalis. Next base: position 7,802,627 of record OX421362.1, read on the forward strand.
AATAATCAAAACAAATGCACGCATATGCCGAATGAGATAACAAACCTCAAATCAGCTATTTATTATAAGGTGACTGACAACTTTACCACTTCTTACAAGAAATTTGTTGAGTAAAAATTCGTATAAGATTCTCAGTTTAGGGGTAAACACTTGCTCTCTCGAAGCCGCTCTTTTTACGAATTTTTCGAGTTAGGAAACCGTAGTGACTAAAAATTCTTAAGATTTAAAAGTAAAGGAACAGACATTATATCATATATCATTCGTTAAACTGGACGTTCACTGCATATTGGTTTGACTTGTTAAAACCAGGTTAAAACATTCATATTTACTGTGAAAAACCAAAAACAAAAGTAGCAAGAGAAAACCGAATTCCATATATGGTGGCTAACACTATTACAAGAGTGCTCCATCGAGCAATTCCGCATTTCTGGGCAATTCTCTCGGATATTCAATGAAAAACGCCATAACAGACCACATTTACCTACCTACTATCCAAACTTGAGGTGAATTACTCTGTTAAGATATTCCGATTATCCAACCACCCGATTAATGGCAAAGCAAACGCTCTACACATAAAAACAATTAAATAATTTGCATGTTACTTTCTGTACACAATCCATCAATTTGCAATCAATAATCACCCGCTGTGCAGTTTCTAGGCAAAGAAAAATCATTTGCAACCCCTTAGCCAAACTTCAGCTTGTTTCAAATTAGCATAAACAAATGCAAAAGTCTCCGTCTGTTGGCATAGTTTCAAAAAAATGTTTACCCGTTCAACGAAAATGTTCGCTTATAGTGACTTCATCCATAAACAAGCTGTACGTGTCCATGTGCGCCTTTAGGCAATTATCCCACAACTCGGTAATTTGCAGTTACCAATGTCCATCGAAATTGATCGATGTCACACACACACTGTCGGCTTCTTCTTTCATCAATTGTTTCCATGGGAATGTTTGGGGTTTTGCTATATTCCAAATTAGACAAACACTTGAGATTTATCAATTCAAATTAGGAAACTTTTAGGCAAGTAGGTAACGTGTCGGTGAGCTTATGGGTATGGTGGGAAATTCACACCCATTCTTTAGGTTATGTAGTTTTGATTAAAATATTTCCCTGATCGGTAATCTGTTAATATTTAATTGACTGTAGGTATATCTGATGACGAAAGTCGAATGAACACCGAAAATAACTGAGTGTGCGATAAGACACTTCGTGTTGCGTGAATATAGAGATATTTGCAAATATATCGGTCCACCCAGATGTCAGCATCCTGATTTTGATCACAAAATCCTACCCCACATCCTAATCTGATGAGTCACCTCCTATTGCATTGGAAACTCCCGCTGTGCCTAACAAAGTAAAATATTTGCTCTATTCGCATTTCGTAACTAAACATTCATAGGAAACCAAAAGAAAAACTTGAAAAATCTCTCGAATAAACAAAACCCGAAAAAAAGTGCGGATACACGCAAATAAATTTGCTGTGGAGCACGCCTCTGAAATGATTCATTGAGTGTGTTTAGATCATTTGTATTTATTTTCTTTTTATTGTTAATTCCTATCATCTCGATCTATTATAAATCTAACTTCATTTCCAGGTAGCCTGCACGAACTGGAAACGTGTTCTTATGATACTCACTGGCAACTGGCAGAATGGCACTGATCCTCTACAGATTCCAGCTTCACTAGCACATTCCCCAACCATGTTTCAGAAACTCAGCTCTTTAAGTGAAGAAGAACGTCAAACCGTTCTGTCCGAGTACACACGTTTCGTTTTAGTGCGACATCCCTTCGAAAGGCTGCTCTCGGCCTATCGCAATAAATTGGAAGGCACCACTTCCAGTGCGAAATACTTCCAAACACGAGTGGGTCGACAAATTGTGAAGAGTTTTCGGGTGAATCCAACAAACGAATCACTCGAAAAGGGTGATGATGTTTCATTCGGAGAGTTTGTGCAGTATCTGCTGACTCCCGAGGTGAGCCTTTTCAATCAGTCGTTCAATGAGCACTGGGAACCTGTAGCCAAGCTGTGTGCTCCTTGTGCAATGAAGTACAATGTCATTGGTAAACAACAAATTTGAATAACTTTCTTCCACTTTTGGTTGTAACACGACTTTTTCGTTACAGGTAAGCACGAAACCCTATTGGATGACTCGGCACTGGCCCTATACTTAACCGGTGACAATAATCTTACGTTTCCTACGGGTCACAAATCGTCGGATACGAGAAGTCATTTGCGGCAATATTTCGATCCATTGCCCATCGGTGCTATACGCAGGCTGTATGAGATTTACTTGGATGACTTTCGATTGTTTGATTATGGTGTGGAGCATGTGCTGGGATTTGAATTTGGTTAAACGAGCTCGGTGACAGGTGATGTCGACGGTGAAAGAGAACTCTCTTATCTTTAAATTATTTTTGGATGATGTGTTCCCTATGTGATAGTTTATGGAAATTGCATGTACTGTAAAGAATTAGATAAGGTTAGTAGTCTGTAAGTTAGAAGTAAGCCACTTCTTTAGTCTAAGGCATAAGAATAAATTATTTGAAGCATTTGTTATTTGAAGAAAAATGATTTTGTTTTGTTCTTCGCTCTAGTATTATTTGTGTGTCCAAGAAGACTTTAACACCAATATGGCTTATCAGAAGCAATAAGACGTTTCTTTTCATCTGCATGGTCTATAATACGAGTTGATAATTGATTTCCACGGCTAACAACAATAGTTGTAATTTTTTTCGTAAACCATGAAAACTAATGACCTATATAGGAGGCATTAGGACAATCTTCATCTATCGAATGTAAATGTTTGTTTATTACCCAAGTGCCTTTTTTGTTTGCTCATGATCACTTTTTATTTCTAAGTATAAATTGTGAATTTTTTTGTGCGATGTAGTATGTACCTAATTAGAGGGTACATTGCGTAACCTGTTTTTAAGGGTCAACTACATAAAATCAACAGTACAAACATTTTTCCAGCTCGTGCACCGAATAAAGCACAATCATGACTTCAACTCATTATTCTGATGTACTCAATGACCTCGTAATCTAGCTGAGCAAGTCAATCACTCGCATGAATGATAAATCGTCTGTAATAATACTTACATGGTACATCCCCATCCACTCTAGCCTCCCGCAATGAAAACCTCAACCTTGACTTGTACCTACGCACACTAATGCACTCGCCATCGTTCTCAATCAAAGACAAATTTGTTTACATTCTAATAATAATTATACATATTTTTATTATTCGCAGTCTACGACGCACCAAGTCAAAAACACTAGGTATATTATGTAAAACGTATAAAAACAGAGAGGAAAAAAATATAACGAAAATTCAATGAACTTTGAAGCGATAAATTGGCCACTGGTTCTGCGTTCTGGTACATCTATCTAAATGCATTCGCAACGAATGCTATCCATTAATTTTTCTCGTAGCGCTGCTTCATAGCCCGGTACTTCTTCAAGGAATAGAGGGCTTCGAGTTCCTTTACAACATAACGACCTTTGGCGACAAGCGCCATTATCTGCTTCGGATCCTGTACATCTTTATTTTTCAAGAATGCCTCATGGCACTGTTGTCGGAATTTCTGTGCTCCTCCAGGATATTCACGGCCGAGATATTGGAGCTGTGAATGATGTATGGATTGGCTTTTTCGTTAGCGGCAGAAAATATATCTAGAAAAATTTACCTGTTTGTATAATTGGATTACTTTCGAACGAACCTCAGACATTTGTATCGTGATGGGCGTGATGCAGTAAAAAATTATTTTTGGAAAAAATGTTTTCTTTTTCTTCAAGTCCGGCCTTTTTTATAACTTGTGTAGAAGTAAATAACAAAAAATTGTAATTCTGCTGTCAAAATAGATTCCACCGATTTAAACGAGACTCGAACATGTATTCCATTTGAAGTTTATTCTATGGGGTAATAGATGACAGCAGTATAGGGAAGTGCTCATTTTGAATTTGAAATTGGGTTTTTGCCGAACGATTACAAATATTTACAAGTTTCATTTCAATTCATGTTTGTAAATTGGTCTGACGAAGACGATTTGTCTGGAGTAGGTACGTATTCCTTTAATCTATCACGTTGGATATGTTAGCCAGGTTATTTATATTAACCCAGAAAATGACTTGGGTTTGTGTTATCCGTTACATGAATCATATATTATTAGTTCAATTATACTTGAGTAGGGAAATCCCTCCTACTCAAAGGTTTTGTAGCTTAGTGTACTTTCTGCACATGCAGCTCGCCAAGTGAGACAGGCGAAATGAGTTGAGTTCGCAATTCGTATCTGATCTAGAAGGGCGCTTGGCGAGTTCGCGAAGTGTAGTTGGTTAATTTCGATTATTTGTCAAATTTTTGGTTATTAATTTCAGAAGTGGGATGAGCAACACTTTCCTACAGATTAAGATTATTGAAATATAAGTGTAAACATCTTTCATGTAAGTTTTAAAAAAAAAAAAAAAAATAAATAAAAACAACCAGAAGAAAATCCCGGATTGTATGTAAGTGTTTACACATTCATGATATTTATGCATATGTATGCAGACGGCGAATTCAGTATTTTCCTCTGACAAGTTAATTGGTGTAACGCGTCAGAGTGAGAAGGATATAAGAGCGTGAGTGCTTTTCCTTTGGTATTTCCATTCTTCATTTCGTTAATAAGAATGAGTATAAGGTTTGAACGCGTTTTGTATTTAGGTATTTCTCTCTCGATCTTGCAAAATGAATTGTATGGATAGATGTTATGGATTGGGCACGATCTATATATCTATCTCTCGTCCTCTCCAAAAGTATCTGTGTGAAAAAAGGATCTAGAAGCGTTGTCTTATGAAGATCCGTTTTTTTTTTGAATCCGAAAAAAAGAAACAAGGCGTTTTACGCTTTCTTGTTCTCATTCTGGAAGTTTCTTTGAGAAGTGCGTATTAGATATCGAGTGTTGGTAAAAGAAAAAAATATTTTTCAAAGTTTTCCTTAAGAGTGACCGTAGACACAATTATTATAGTAAAGAATAGCGGTGTTAATAAAAAAAAGAACTCTGTTGTCAAAAGAAAAAGCAACATTTATTTTTAAAAACCAAAGATGGCCAGAAGACAACAACGAATTCCGAAGCGTCTTTTAGACGGTCAATATGGTGAGTCATCTATTCAAAAACTAAGAGCGGAGCTAGATGAGTTAAGGAAGAAAAACGAAATGTTAGAGTCTGAAGTAGTTGCCTGTCGCCGTTCCCAAAGTCAGCAAAATACATCTGAATGTACAGGCTCGTCACAAATGTCCTTGAGGCTAGGGTCTGATGAAGTTAAAAAAATAGTTCCATTATTCAGACCGTCCTCCAGCAATTCCCTAAGCGCTTCTCAATGGATTGAAACGTTAGAGAACATTAGCCATTTGTACGAATGGGATAATCGAAGTACATTGTTCTAGCAACTCTAAGACTTGACGAAGCGTCGTCTAACTGGTTCCAAGGTTATAAGGGCAAAATTTCGAGCTGGGATGAGTTTAAAGCTCGATTGTTGGAAGACTTTCCATCGCCCAACGACGATGCCGATATCCACATTCAGTTGTTAACCCGACAATTGTCTGACGAAGAGAGCATCGAAAGCTATGTTTTCGAAATGGTTGCATTGGGAAAACGGGGTAACCTAACTACGCAGACAATAATAAATTATATAATAACCGGACTTAAAGATCGCACATTAATGAATAGCCTAACTACTACCAATTGTAAAACCATACCACATCTACTATCAACAATAAAAGCACTAAAATCCACCCAAATACAGGCAGACCAACGTCAACGATTACAAAACAATCCTCAATATAGTAAATCATTTCTACGTTCTAATTTTAAGCCGTATCAATTGAAAAAAGATACAAGTCTAACAAATAGGTCGAGCGCACAAAAATCACAAAGCGCACAACTTTGCTATAGATGCAGAACACCAGGACATTTCTCACGAGAATGTAGGGTTAAGGCAATAGATAAGCCAGAACGAAATGAAATCATCTGTTTCAACTGCAAATTACCGGGACATTATTCCCGCGATTGCCGTGAACGCCGCCGACCTATGCAGCCCAAACAACTTGCCGAACAACCTCCTCGAAAGATGCGTCATGTAAGTTCTGAAACTGATTGCGGCTTAGTCAAAACTTTAACCGTAGATGGTCAAACCGTAATGGCTTTTGTTGATCTCGGAAGCGATTGCTCGACTATAAAAAAATCGGAAGTAAGCAAAAATAAATGGAAGACGGAACCAAGCAGAGCAACACTTCAAGGTTTTGGAATGACTTCGACAAAGGCGATCGGAAAAATCACTAAAAACGTTGCAGTGGGGGAAGTGTCTCTCAAAATAGACATTTTGGTAGTGGAAGACAATGTCCAAGACTATCCAATGATCCTTGGTCGAAATTTCTTAGATTCTGAGAATGTTTGCGTCATAAGAAAGAATGGTGTCTTGGATATCAAAGAAACTCGTTTAGATTCCTGACCGATTCCAGATACCTCGGAACCTATTATCACTCCCAATACAATTAAATTCAGTGACATCTGTATCGGTAATTTCCCAACCAATAATAGCGAAAAGCAAGACCTCATTAAACTCCTTAACGATTATCGCGATTGTATTGCATTTAATTTAAGTGAGCTAGGTGTCACGGACAAAATAGAAATGAGCATCAAGCTAAAAGAAAATAAAGTTGTGCGATACAAACCTTATAGAGTCCCCTATAATGAACTTACCTCCCTTGAACAAATAATAGAAGAACTTTTAGAAAATAAAATAATAGAACCCTCCAACTCCGAATTCGCTAGCCCCGCGCTTTTAGTAAAGAAAAAGAATGGTACCAATCGTCTTTGTGTTGATTACAGACGATTAAATGAAATAACTATGCGCGAAAATTTTCCGATCCCGAACGTAGAAGAGCAGCTCAATTTAATGTCCAATGGAAAGGTGTTCATTGTTCTCGATTTAATGAGTGGGTACTACCAGATTCCTATCGAGGAAAGTTCGAAGTATTTAACCGCGTTCGTGACTTCACAAGGCCAATACCATTTCAATCGAGTTCCATTCGGTCTAACAAATGCTCCCTCTGTGTTTATGCGCCTAATGAGTCTAGTTACCAGAAACGTCTCATCAAAAAATATCTTAATTTACATGGACGATATTGTCATCTTCGCACAAGATATTAAAACTCTATTAATTCACTTCGAAAAGCTTCTTCGAGTTCTAAGAGACGTTAAAGTGACACTCAATATACAAAAATGTAATTTCTTCGCCAACACCATTACATATCTGGGACATGAAGTGAGTGCAAGTGGCGTTAGGCCAGGGAAAGTCAAAGTCAGTGCGATTGAAAACTTCCCAGTGCCCAAAGAAGTCAAGAACGTCCGACAATTTCTCGGATTGACCGGCTATTTCCGACGGTTTGTGCCAAACTACGCACAACTAGCTGCTCCCCTCAATGCCGTGCTGAGGAAAGACGTTTCCTTCAAATGGACTGAAGAGATGGAGAAAGCGTTTACAGTGCTGCGCGAAAAATTATGTAAGTCTCCTATCCTAGTGATCTATGATCCCAAAAAGGAACACGAACTTCACACCGATGCGTGCAGTTTGGGATTAGCTGGTGTCCTTGTTCAGATAGGCGATAGTGGGGAAAAGAAAGCTGTTTCTTATTTTAGTCGAGCTACTACTAAAGATGAGCAGAAATATCACAGCTACGAGCTTGAAGCACTCGCTGTGGTAGAATCATTACAACGCTTTCGGTATTATTTACTCGGGAAAAAATTTGTAATACATACCGACTGCAATTCTTTAAAGATGACTCAAAGTAAGAAGGAACTGATTCCGAGAATAGCCAGATGGTGGTTAAAAATTCAAGAATTTGACTACACTCTTGAATATAGAGCAGCTCAGCAAATGCAACACGCCGATGCTTTGAGTAGAAACCCGAGCGAAGAAGCAGTTGAAGTAGAAGAGGCTGGTCTAGGTATGCTGATTGTCGGGGCAAAACAGGAAGACTGGATATCTGTTCTTCAAGATCGTGATGACCAACTTCGGGAAATCCGTGATGTTTTGTTCAACCCGGATAGAAAAGAGCCTAAACGCAAGGACTTCGAAAAGCAATATGTCCTAAAGCATGGATGGTTATACAAAAAAACCGAAAATGGCCCCAGGTTTATGGTACCGAAAGGAGTTAGATGGCGCGTAATCAAATCATCACACGACGAAATTGGACACTGTGGACTAGACCGGACAATGGAACATCTGAAACGCATATATTGGTTTCCAAAGATGAGAGTCATCGTACAAAAATATCTCAACAGCTGTGTTCCATGTTTATACAATCAACGCGCAAAAGACGAAACACGATACCAAATCTACCCAATTAACAAGATTCCGGTTCCTTTCCATACAGTCCACATTGACCATCTTGGGCCGTACGTCAAGAGCACAAAAGGCAGCTGCTACGTCCTCGGAATCATAGACAGTTTTACCAAATATTTGGTACTACGGCCAGTTAAAACCACAAACTCGAAATCGGTGATTAGGTCATTAGTCGAACTATCCCAATTTTTTGGAATGCCAACACAAATCGTTAGTGATAGAGGCACCGCATTCACTTCAAATGCGTTTAAAGGATTTTGTGAAGAGAATGGTATTCGCCATATCTTAAATGCTGTGCGTACTCCCCGAGCCAACGGACAAATAGAGCGATATTTTCGGACAGTGAAAGTTTCTCTATCGACGATGACAACACGACAGGATGGACGAGACTGGGAAGAACATCTGGCATCAATTCAATGGGGTTTAAATTCAATTAAACATCGAATCACAAACCAAACGCCGCAAGAGTTAATGTTCGCGTTTAAACCAAGGAATACACTTGCTAACCAATTAACTATTGCACTTCAACAGGACGACTCTAGTGACGAAGAAAACATTCCACTAGCAGAGCTTCGAGAGAAGGTAAGGCAGCGAGTACAAAAGGTACAAAAACAGCAAGCTGACAACTTCAATAAAAGTCATCGTGAACCAAGAACGTATGAGGTAGGAGACTTGGTGCTTTTACGAGCAGAACATCCAGCAACAGGTCAGTCTAAGAAACTCTTACCGCGCTTCAAAGGGCCATATGAAGTCAAAGAAGTTTTGGAACATGACAGGTATGTGGTCGGTGATACACCAGAGCTTCAGGTTTCCCAACGGGCATATTCTTCCGTTCATGCTGCTGACCGTATGAAGTTGTTTGCCAACTTCAATGAGATTTCTTGGGCAGATTTTGATGACACCGGCGAAGAAGATGATCCAGACAACCCTAAAGAAATATAAATGTAATAGATATGTATACCGAAACCTACTCACGATGTAAAATCTATTGTCCTTTTATCTTATTTAATTTGTCTTTTCCTTTTTATTCTTATTTAATTTATCTCATTTAATTTGATTTTGAATTTGTTGACTTTGCTTGATTTAATTTATTTCGATTTTATTTGCTTCGAATTGGCTTCCTTTTTGTTGAATGTACTTATTGAAATTTGAAATTTTGCTTTTATTTCTGTTTTGTTTTGACGTTTAATGAAATAAACTAGTTCTGTTAAGTTAATCTTCCGATACGTTGCAACGGAGATCTGTTTCTTTCAACATTTGTGGTGAATTAAATTAGAACTGTTTGTTTCAAGAATTAACCATTTTGATTTTTAATTTTTCTTTCCTTAAAAACTTGAAACGTTAGCAATTAGTGATTGAAGGCAAAATCACTTGGAAATTCGTAAGGTGAGTAGAACCAAACGAAGAAAACAAGTAATCAAAGGGAGAGCCGTATTACTGAGGTAAAGTGAGGAGAGATATTAAATAACAATTGTTTGATATCATAAAGGTATAAGTATTGATAAATTTGTGCATATGTATATTTAGAGGCTACGTGCGTAAAAAGGCTACGTGCAAAAGAAGCTACGTGCGAAAAGAGGCTACGTGCAAAAGAAGCTACGTGCGAAAAGACGCTGCGAGCGTAAAAAGGCTACGTGCAAAAGAAGCTACGTGCAAAAGAGGCTACGTGCAACTGAGGCTACGTGCGAAAGAGGCTACGTGCAAAAGACGCTGCGAGCGTAAAAAGGCTACGTGCAAAAGACGCTACGTGCGTGGAAGAGCTACGTGCGAGAAAATATTATAACAGCTACGTGCAAGGCAGACTAATATTTTTTTATGTTTATGATTTATAAGAGCACTGAGGACAGTGCTGGATAGGATGGCCGAACTATTAACCCAGAAAATGACTTGGGTTTGTGTTATCCGTTACATGAATCATATATTATTAGTTCAATTATACTTGAGTAGGGAAATCCCTCCTACTCAAAGGCTTTGTAGCTTAGTGTACTTTCTGCACATGCAGCTCGCCAAGTGAGACAGGCGAAATGAGTTGAGTTCGCAATTCGTATCTGATCTAGAAGGGCGCTTGGCGAGTTCGCGAAGTGTAGTTGGTTAATTTCGATTATTTGTCAAATTTTTGGTTATTATTTAGTTGTCGTATATAAACGAAGAGGGTATCAAGAAACCTAGTCCAGATTTTCTTAACTCGTTCAAAACGCAATAAACTGCGGAGCTTTAAGAACAAGAATGGGTTTGCTTTTTGAGCTTCGATCACAGCAGAGCAAAGTAAAGTAGGATTTTCAGCACATAATTACAATAACTACGCTAGCTTGACACTTCGAAACTAGCAATAGTTGTAAGTGCGTGCTGAAAATCCTACTTTACTTTGCTTTGCTGAGGTCGAAGCTAAAAAAACACGTCTAACAACTTTTCGGGAGGTCGATGTTGGCAACTTGTGTGGCGGCCATGTTGTTTTGGAGGCGTCCTTCTAATCTGCCGTTTATTTTAACGTTTCCAGTCACTGATGCCAAGTCTTAATGGTAAGTTACACGACTGGGATCCGTGCCACGGTGAGATCATTTGAACGATCTTACACAAAGGCATATACTCGTATGGGCATTTCAAATGAAAAATAATTTCGTTAGCCTACCCCACACATCCTGTTTATTACTTTTCAACATGGATCCGTTTAATGCTGCATTTACACGGTCACACTTTCCTATCACGGAAGATTAAAGGGATGCTAAATACTCAATAGTTGTATCACCGAAAGGGACAGCACTAGACGCAAAAAAACTTGACACGTATTTAGGTCGGCCATCTTGTTTACGTAATAGGAATTATAGGAAAGCTGCGCATATTGATATTCATATAGCGATAACTAAATAAATTCCGCATTCTTATAAAACAATAATATGGCTTACGGAAATGATGAACGGAGAATTATTTATTTTTTGGTTTAATTTACTGAAACCAATTATGACTCTCATTTCACGTGTTTCAAATCAGAAATAGAAATGTTTTCAAGCATTTGCAGAAATGTTGGTGGGCGGAACCTGTGTCTATTTCCGTTTTACGTATCTATAATTATTATTATGGGTAGAACATCCATGACACTTTAGGCGTCTGATTTGTGGTCTCATTCTTACGCCTTTAATAGCATTGAATGCGGATAAACGGATCTCTCTGTCCTGCTTCATGCAAAAATGCGGGTGCGTGATGGTGTTAATGCAGTTTAAAGATCCATTATTACAATACTTTTAGTTACTTACCATTTTATCACTCTCGTGATTATCCTAAATGAAATCTGTTAAGTTTCTCCGTAAGCACTCTTTTAAGAATTAATTAAACGCCCTTAAATCGATAACAGAGATTTACTTCTTTTATTTATAATAATTTCTTCATTTTGTTCAATCTTATTTTTTGTATTCGGTTTTTTTTTTTGAATCATTTTTATTATTTATTCCTTTTTTATTTGCAGCTGTATTATTATTAAATAATATATATGTTGTATATTTAATTTCAGTTATTTATAATCAGTTTTTCCTTTTGCCATTATTACTGGCTATTAAATATATTCACTGCTTTTTTTTTATATTTTCTTCGTACAATATTAGTTTGTCATATATATTCGAATTAATTTATACTTTAAACTCCCGACACCAGAAATTTGTTGTTCGAATAGAAATTATAATCCAATTTCATATAAATATATTTTCAATAATAATACATCTTCTTGTAGTGAGTAAGATTTCCGTTTTATTTGGTTTGCATTGTATTTTTCATTTCTTTTTGAGAAAATCATTCGATAAACCTTCTTGAGGGATAAAGTCTCGAGAGTTTTTGTTTTTCTTTTATTTAAAAAAATTTAACGCAAAATAAACCAACGAAAACTAGAATAGTATAATAATAATACTTTGTTTAGCCATTTACTAACTTTAACCATATCCATTGAAACGCTATTTGTTTTTGTCTATAATAATAATAATATGTTTGTCTTTTACATTCATTTTTCGTGCGGGTATTTCACATGACCACCCTCTTTGCCATAAAAAGGTTGTCTAACTACTCGCGAATTATGTACTGTACTTATAGTTACGATTTTTGTGCATTTTCCATCTGAAAGTGTTCTCTATTTGTTTATAATTTACATTTTTTTAAAGGAAAACCAATACCTGCGTAATATTATTACTGTTTTATTTTATCTCTTCTTATATAAAATATTTTACTTGACCCGTTCCTTCATTTTGTCTATAAGGACGAACTTTCCTGCTCTGCTAAAAATTGTTTGCTATATATAATATATGTTTCTTTTGTATACTATATTTTGTAATCCGTGGGTTTGGGTTAAGTTCATAAATTCACTATATAAGTTTACTTTCCGGAGTGTGAGTGTATGTGTGATGTGGTTGGGTTTTTGTGAACAATCTAAGTGCTGTGGTTAATTCTCTATTTGGTGACATTTTCTCTAAGTCTCTACCTATATATAAATCTGACTGCCTTTCAATAGAAATTTTGAACAAATTATGAGTTGAATATATAAATCAAGTATTATAATACATCGTTGTTAGCAATTACTGATGATCATCCTCAAACTAAAAGGAGTGCTGCCTTTTTATTACCTTTCCCTTTCTCTGTGGACTAAAAATACAGTTGCAAACTCATAGTATCCTTCATATTGTTTTTATGCTTCTGTTTTTTTTTTTGCTACGTTACCTACCTATATAAAGTTTTTTTCTTTATGATATGAAACTAAAGTAAAAAAAAAAAACAAATTGGAACGAAAATAGATTGGTTTATTTCTTTGGTCGTTAGCGTTAATTTGTTTTAAATTTTATTTTGTCGGTTTTATAATCTCCTTTTAAATTTGTTTAAATAAATCATTTTCTTTAATTTATTGACTTCTCTATTAGTTTATTTTTGTTTCTTTTCATAAATAGCTTTAAAAATTATATATATACTATCTGTTTTTGTTTTTTGTTTTTTCTATTTTGTATATAAGTAGTTTCGGATCGAATTTTCTTATTGAATAAGGAATTTTCATATTCTTTTTGTTTTCCTACTTAAATTCTTATTATTAGGTAGGATTTTGTTTACTGACGATTCGTTAAAAGAAAAAAATTACAAAAAAAAAAAAAAAAAAAATATGCGTCACCATAACAAAACCGGTAACGGATCTTCTTCTCATGAAAGGAAGACTATCACTAAAAGGAAATCATTTAACCAAATTACAAAACGATATAAAAGAAAATCCAATATTCTCATGAATTATATAGTTTATTTATTATATATATATATACTTTGTATTGTTATTTGCTTATTTGGTTTTTACATTTATTAAAGACGGTAATCTCATCTGTTTGAAATATATTTTACATTCATTTTGCTTTCAAATATATATATTTGCATATACGCTTTGCTTATTTGTGTTTTAAATATAATTTAGAAGTAGTATTTATACAGGACAAAAACATCTAATTTATTTACTCTTTATGTATATATGTAAATTTTGTTTTTTTTAATTTTTTAATATAATAATTTATTTTGTCATTTTTCTAAAGTAGGTTTGTTTTTCTTTATATAATATTTTTGTTTTTTTTTTTTGTTTATAAATAAGTAATAGCTATTATTGTTCTTAATATTTCTTCTTTATGTATATATTTTTTGATACATCTATAAAATAATTTTATTTTGTTTTTGATTGAAGTAAAAAATCATATCCGGGGGAAACTTAAGATACTGGCGATTTTCCAAGTTGGATGGTAGGAACGCGTACTGTGTGTTTTTTTTTTCGTCATTAGTTTCTATTGTATTTTAGGTATATATTAAACTATTTTTTATTGTGGTTTATGGGAGGAACTAAGGCTTCATGTGATGAGGTTTCGAATGAACCTTTGGATTAGCCAGTGTGAAATTGTCATTGACAGCTGTATTTGAAACATACTTGGGTGCGAGTTTTTGTTTCTATTCCGAAAAAGAATGACACCAGCCTAGGAATGCCCACGAGCTTATCCAGACCAGAGATTCTCTTGTAGGTTTTAAAAGTTGAATATGGAATACCTTTCTCTGTCATTCTTTCTCATTCTTATACAGGCAGAACTATTAAAAACGGAATGTGGTTCTAGTACTTTGTTTACTCCAACATGTGTCATTTTCTGACATTAATTAATAATGAGACTAGAAATACCTAAAAATTGAAAGCCCTCCTGTTGCAATCCGAATACGATTCAAATTTCGTCGTAGTGAAATAACGTAGTAATACTCCGAGGGCCAACTGGGAGAGACTTTCATAAAACAGAGTGAAGTGACAATACTGACACGTAAAGCTCTACGTTGCTAACAAATTGAACAGAGAGCTATGAGCCATAGTTCTGGAAATTAAGAAATAATAGTTCCTTGAACAAAGGTTGCGGCCACCACTTTGTTGAAAACTCCAGGTTGTTCTTAAACATTACAATTGTGCCCCGCTCTTCTAGTCCCGCCTTAAACACGGAAAACTTTAAGCATCAACTCAAAACGTAGGCTTCCTTAAATCACTTTCAGGTTCAAGTTCTCGCTTATTCAAAATCATAATTGAGCATTTTTATATTAATTTCAGGTCATAACAAAACCAACTACGCCATGTTCTTTTAAATCTCTAAGTACTTATCAGAGTTTTTGTTTTACGAAAGGAGCAACACGTGTGTATATTTGTAGGTATACTCTCCTTGTACCCGTATGTATGTGTTCCTACTATTTCCTACTCATAATTTGTAAGCCAATGAAACCTATAATATCGTTCAAGTACACCATTGCCCGCAGCCATCGAAGTCGAAAATCACCATAGTAAAATATTTCTACAAGTCGTTTTGGTATTTCTCAAAGCATTATACATGTTTTTCTAAAATTTCCATGTATTATTTTTCTTGGTTAGCCATGTAAATTTAAGATCTTCGAATTTAACGAGAACGAAATACAACATTGCCAAGACGAAGAAGTTTTGAAGAGAATTATTTTAATCACTGATACTGATATTTGGTAACATATTTAACAATATTTAAATTAGAAATGAGAAACAAATGAGAAACTAAATATAAATGATATATGCATATGTTCAATTTAATCACGAATAAAGTTAAACTTTATTTTTGTTTTTTAATAATAATAATATTATTTATCATTTGTTCTATTTTTACACTTGAAATTTGTCTTGTTTATATATACTTACACAATTATTAATAAAATTTACATAACAACTTTTTTACTTTTTTTTTATTATTATTAGTTTGTAATAATTTACCTTTGTTTGTTCTGAATATAATTTAAATTTAACATTATTATTGTAAATTTAAATTAATTTCACAATGGAAAAATCTCTTTGTTTGGTGAAATCAATTTGCGAATTTAATGCAATGAAGGTTTGTTTTAATATGCTTTGCACTATGATGTTTTTTTTTTGTTTCTTTTGCTTACGACTTTTGTTAAATATTTAAACAACTCTGAACTTTTTCTTTTTGCATAATTAGAGAGATAATGATAATAATAGGTTTTTGGTTTCTTGTTTCAATAATAAATAGTCGTAATTAATAATAATAACTGCAAACATGTTTGTCGATCTTTTTTGTTTTTGTTTGCGAACTTTTTTTTATTTTCGAATTTTTGTTGGTAAAGAGTTAAAGTTTTGGGGAGTTTGTTGTTCTTTTTTTTTGTATAGCAAATCTAAAACTTTTTGCATTTAATTTTGTTTGTATATTGAACTAAGTTTGTCATATTGAAAATACAATAATAATAAATATACGTATTTTTTAATATATTTATTTTAATGTTCTTACTTAAATTAAATGTTAGGATTTCCATGTGGGGGGTGATTTAGCATGGATTTGCATTCCATTCCATTCATACCGCGGGTTGAAGGGGTGAGGAAACACTTCGCTTTGTGATTTTGTTGATAGATTAGGTAGTTGGAATGATGATTTTTTGTTGTTGTTGTTGATTGTTGTCTATTGAGATGATGTTCAGCCCGTATGAGATTCTGTTGCTGCTTTCGTTTTTATCTATTTGTGTGTCTGGCGGAACTTAATAGGATGTATTACTATTAATACTGATTGCGGGTAAAGTTTGGTTATTATATTGTATTTCAAGCGAATGTCTTTTGCAAAAAAATAAGAATGTATCTTCCTCCAAGGCTTCTAGGAACAAATTAAGCCAAAATAAAAACTGTCTACAGAATATTTCTTTTTGAAGGCGCAACATATAAAGTCTGCATTTTTTTAAATCAATCACCTACTTGTGCTCATTTTGCGAGTTTAAATTGAAATGTCATTTTAAGGTGATCGAATGGATCAATGCACAATATTCTAGCCATTAAAGTTAATAAGAAATTTTCTTTGTTAAAATTTAACTTTAGAACAAGTCTGCGGCTGACCGTGGGTCAGTAGTAATATGTTCGCCTTCAGACCGATAGTCGAATTTGAGCCTGTAGTGCTTGGCTGAAAGGGCGTTCTGTTTGCAGTATAGTGTGGAGCTTTTATGCAATGCAACAGATACAGTTCAGCCAGAGATGTTATTTTAAATATATCGCAAGCTTTATTAACATTTAAGCATATTACAATTATGAAGCTCACCGACAAATAACAAAAAAATTAGTAGTTTCCCATACTTCTCACAATTTTGCACGCCTTTGGGACACAGCTATACGTTTATAGACAAAACAAAAAAATATTAAGCTATTTTATTTAAGTAAATATAGGTAACTTCTGTAAATAAAGACATCCGCTTGAATCACGTCTATGAACAACAAAACAATGCATTACAAACAAACACAAAAATAACCAATATAACATAAATAACAACAAAATTACAACACCCACTCACAACACAAATTATTTAATCTACCTGTTCCGTTGATGTCATCATTTCTTTATATAATTCTTCTCAATAAATTTTATTTTTTTAAATTTTATATCTCATCATTTTCTCTTTGGTTTGTTATGTTATTGTTCGTTAGCTGTTTATTTCATTGCAGCCAGTTGAGCATCGGTCTCCTCAGGATCCTTCAGGGTATGCCATTGTGCAATTGGTCGTCGCGGTGATGCCAACATATCAGACCAATGCCGTAGTTCAGTGCCGGTAGCAGCGCATCCCAGAATGCATCGTCCAATTGGCTCAGATGTACCAATACGATCGTAATCCACAACAGTGACGACAAGTTGAATTTTCTAATTTAGCGTAATTAAGTGATAAATTAATAAACTGTTAACAAATGGAAGAAAATTTATTTTCTTCGCAAAACAAACATTTATAATGAAATAAAAGTTAACTGGAATATAAACACAACGATCATATTTTGATGATCGCAGTAAGTGTGTGTATATATATTTTTTTGAAGGAAATGCTTGTATAGGCAACACAGAAAAGCAATACACATAATACAATTGCTTTGTTAAAACACTAAAATAAATAATATTGTAAAATATTTACGTTTTTAGTTTACTACGTTATTAATAAATATTATGTTACGTTGCTACGGGGTTTCAGTATGTATTTTTGTTTTTATTTTTTTGGGAGCGGGTGAAGTGAAGGAGTTCATTACATGAAACAAAGACGGGCAGAAGTGTTCACTAGAAATATTGTTTACTACGTTTGAGCTTTCTTCCTATATGGAATTTTATAGCTGCACTTTTGAATTTTTATGTTCGTTCAGCATGTAGCATGTGCATACATTGCATACTGAGTTTTCTAAACAAGAACAAATACATTTTTTTGGCATGCAGTAAATGGACCGTAATTTTGTTTTCGCCGCAACTCAGCATATCTCTGACTGCATGCACATTTTCCAGTGCAGTTTCTTTTGTAGTCCTTGTTTAGTTATCTACTAAAAATTGAAGTTTCTTATCTTTTTGAAATAGGTTGATATATGGCTTACTCTATAAGAAGATTGAGCGTTAAAAGAATGAGAGTTGCAAGTGAATGTCATCAGTGTGAAACATATTTCTTGATACAAAAATCGTTACCTTTTAATAAGCACGGTGATTTATGAACAATTATGTTCAAAAATAACTACAAACTGAGTAAACAAGGTTCGGTGAACATTTCTGCACTTCTTCGTCCGGTCTTTTTTGCATGCAGCACGCTATAGGACGTCTGTGCTTATGGGGTACTTGCAGGGCATGACTACGAGTGCATATTTAGTACTTTCTATTTACAAAATACTAAAAATATTATTTGAAAGCCATGTATTTGTTTTAAAAATTTATTTGTGTATACAGCGAATATGATGAAAGATGATTAAAAAATGTTTCTCTTTGTGAGGAAAAGATTTATGATATTGATGATGTTTGAGTGACGTTGTACGGAGATGACAGGATGAACACATAATGAACAGCAATTGTTCATTAAATACTGGTAGACGAAAATGTATAATATTCAATCCTATTATTATAATATTTATAGTTATTATTATTTTTGTTTTAAATAAAATTTTGTATTCTGTTTTCTTGGTAATTGGAGTTTCAATATTATGCTGTTTATGGTGATTCCGTTGGTGTCATCGCCTTTACTCAACCAAAAATAGATTATTGTGATGACCGCTCATCCTACTCTGAAATAGGATGCTAGTGTGGGTTTTCAATGTGAGTTTTACTGTATTTTTTTTTTAGATGGGATCTGATTCGTTTTACTGAATAGGATTCTAGGGATATCAATATAAGGATTTACAAAAAAATTTTGTAGCTTAAAAATGAGATTTGATTTCATTTCGATATTTATATGGTCGACGTCCAGGGTATAGCACACATACGAGTAGAAAATATCGAAATCCTTGTTAAACGATTTTAATATGTGTATCTATACGGTTGTATCCAAATCAGAAGACAGTGTCAAAATAATGAACCCGGGGTTAATTTTGACGCCGTAACGGTTAGTTAACAAGTTTGACTTTTTTTAAAGGCGATGCTGAGAGTTTTATTATTTCAGAAAGATACAGATATAGGTAAGAGAGTGTTTTTATGATTGTACAGGGAAAGAGATAGAGAGAGAGAGAGATGACACCATAGTGAGTGTTTTTCAATTTATCAATTCGCTTTTGAAGAGCATTCAAAACTGAAGAGGCATTGAAGTGGGGCATTTAACTAGAAAAATAAAAACATATCATTGCTGTGTGTTTCCTACTTTGTGAGCAACATTTGTTATTGCTAATTATTTGATTATAGTTTTATTGTTTTTTTTTTTAGAAGCAAAACAGAAGATAAACAGTAGGCTTTGGTCAAACAATAAATAAGATCACATTGAACGTCTACATTTTCAAATTAACATCGATTATACTAATTTACGTAAAACAAGGCAGCTTTAAGTTTTCGGAAAGAGGTTTTGTTAATCGGGAAGGTGTGTATTACATTTTTTTTGTAAAGCAATTGCTCTGTTTTTTTAGAGTTCGTCTGGCTGGTGTGATTTGTTTTTAGAGTTGCACACAAAGTTGTTGCGTTAAAAACAGAAACAAACTCTTTTTTAATAACTTAGTTTAGCAATGAGGTTGATAACATTTTTTATGTTTATGGAAATAGTTTAAGCTTCTAGTGTGAACTATTAATTATTCCTCTTTTTTTGTATTGAATAAAACTTAAAATCAGCTAGGAAACAAAACTTATTTTGATGATATTTTTGAATCCTAAGACGCATTAAAGAGGCTCCATTTACATCTGTCCAGGTAACAGGCACATACAGTATTATTATCTGTATTGATTGGGAGCATGTTGGAATTAATCCTGTTGCTAGGATCTTAAAATTCGATTTCTTCATATTTAACTATTATATTAAATCCGTATTTGAAAAAAAGTCCGATTTGTTTTAGTTTGTTAAATTCTCATAAGTCAAACGAACTCTTATAATATTTGAAATACACGCACTCACCTTATAACAAAGCTAATAGCGAAAACAAGTTTTCGTGAAAAATAAACTTTTAAAACATCGATAACAAAAATTAAAAATTAAATTATACCAAATTTCAATGGTTTTGCAAAACACAATTTAAATAATATATATAAGTTTGTATAAAAAAAACATTTCTACGAGCCGTTTTCATTCACAGGGCATTAAGAGGGAGTGGGCAACATAAAATCAATAGGGCGCACTTTAGTGTATAAGGACAACATCGAAACACATTTAGTATTCGAAAATACGGAAACTGTTTAAATAATTTATTTACAAGTTAAACTCATAATAGATATATTTTTTTTGCTTATTAAACAGTGTGCAACGGCTCTGCTTGGCTCAATTGATTACAACAAATTTACAACACAAAAACATTTATGCTGAGAGGTGGTTAGCAGAGGAAAGTGTCCAGATATTTGAATATCTGCTGAGAGGGGGGTGTTTATCTTTGGTCTGGAGTTTTGTATTAAGTTTTTTTTTTATATAGAAAAGTTTATCTTGTATCTGTAGTATGGGTAGTAGTAGTAAGAGTAGTAGTTGTAACAGTTGTAGTTTTTAGAGGAGGTTGTTTGAGGTTTTTTGTTTTTGGTATTTTTTGTTTTCTTGTAATTTAATACAAATATAACGTTTTCTTTTAAATTAAACAGTAATATTTAGTTATAGGATAGTATAATACATTCTCGCATACTTGTATTTGTTCAAATGGAACTTCAAATGAGAACGACTCATTGTAGTAAGGGTTGAGGGTGCATTTTTTGATACTTGTCTTCTTCTTTTTCAAACGTTTTCCATTTTGCATGATAGCAATTTTCACATATGGATCTATAAAATAGAAAAAAAGAAAACACAATATGGATTTTGTCGATTTTTTACGTTTTTTTTTGTCTGCAAAATTTTGTTGTTACCATTAGTTTTTTTTTTTTTTTTGTCTTTTTGTTTACTCATTTACTTTAAATACTTTTTTCTTTACGCTAAATTTCAAATTGTTATTTAATTTTAAGTTAGTTCAAATTACGTTACGCTACTGTCTAATTTGTAAATTTGTTTCTTTTTTCTAAGGAAAATTAAATAAGAAAATAAAAAAATAATAAATTAAAATTAATTACAAAATTTATAACAAATTTGTGTACATGAGGTTCCCATTGCGGACTGAAGAGATTAATAGCTATAGCTTTGTTGCTAATTAGTTGGTGAAAACTAAACGTGAAAAAGGACATTTTTTCGGCGAATAGAATAAAAATGTTTTCAATCTTTGTAATCTTCTCAAGAAAAGTGTTTCGATTTTTTTAAGTACGAAACTTGTCCAGCAAGTGTTTTACACAGCTGCATATAGCTTTAAATCAAACTGTTCTCCTGACACTTTTCAGCCTAAATCGACATTACTACTATTACTAGTAATATGAAGATAGACGGGTGCTCTTCTGTTCCTTTCAGTATGTAGCCGTCCTTGCTTTGTAATGCTTAGAAAAGCAAATACTCCATAAATCCATCATAAGAGTCGTTTAATTGAAATTCCGCAATGAGAACCCCCTCAAATGCAACAGGTTTACTTAAAATTTCCAACTTTAATCTCAGTTAAGAATGAACGAAATTATCATTTACTCTACAAGAACAAACTGAAAACTGTAAAACATTAAGTGAACTGAATGAGAAAAACTTAAAGGAAATCATAAGAACATAACTTCTGAAGAACTAAACAAAATTTAGAGTTTGTTTGTAAAAGCTTAGAAGAGCTTTGGTTGATATTTTCATAGGCAACACTCTTGTTGTTCTTTATTTTTTAATTAAAATTATTTGGCAGGGCCTTGAGTCCACACTTAAATTAGATGAAAAAGACGGACATTGTGAGTATATAGAGGCATGTATTCACAACGGACATATACAATGCAAAAATGTATTTAGCGATTAATGAAGAAGAAAACACAAAAATTGTACAAAAATATTGATCATAGCAAGATATTTGTTTTTTATTAGGAACAAAAAAAAAACAAAACAAAATGCAAGCATATAGATTATAGAGTTACAAAATGAAGTATTATTTTATTATTTTACATCAAGGACAAGACACGATATTCTGTCCAGTGTTGCTCTTATGAAAATATCACAAAAAAAAAAGATTCTTGTATAAGACTTCTCTCGGGTTTGAAAATTTCACAATTGGCTGAGAAAAAAATTGTTTCTTGTGCCAAAAACGATTATAAACATACTTAAATATATATATATTTTATTTTATTTTAAAAGAAATGTTAATGTAATGCTTATATTGGAAAAAGAGAACTTATTTTGAATCGACTTGAAAATATCCAATCCACCAGATGGAGTAGTGAATTGAAAATGATTAACTGTGGATCGATGATTTTCAAGTCGATTTGGAGACTAAAATTTTTACCAGACAATCCACCAACGTCCATCTTTTTCAAGTTCTTAGCCTCCAGGATGACGACAGTAAGTTTTCCAGCAGTCGGTACATAGCGCAGAGAGAAGCAGATGTCACCAAGCTTTTCCTATTTGATAAATTGTGTTGTACAGAAAAACAGTGAATTAGTTTGATTTTATTTATGTGTGTGGATTTGCTTTAATTTTATTTTAATATTTATTGTTGCACATTTATTACTACATAACAATTATTTAGCTACTCCAATAAAAAGTTGTTTGTATACACATTGGCTTATTTGACAACAGTCTGAAGTTCACAACATTAAAAGTAAGGAAAGAACATTTTTATTTTTTATTTTTTTGTTATGTTTGCACCGTTTAAGGGTTTAGCACTTTTGTATTTTTATTGGTGGGATGTAGTATCATCCTAGTAGAAGTGCACCAATGTTGGGGAGGTTAGTACAAGGACAACAATATGTATCAACATCGAATACGTTTTTATTCCATAAATAGTACTGAATGTAATTGTTAGTGTAAGGCTTCTAAAAAAGCTGTTATTTTGTTTAAACGTATTTTGTTTTAAATGCAAATAAAGTCAAGTTAACGAAAGAAAAACTGTTGCTTGTTTTGCTGTAAAAATAAAGTTTAACGAACACAGTGGCGTATAAGTAATACATATATTTAACAAAGCTTCGACAATAGAGATTTGTGCTACCTAAAGGCTACAGTAATTTTTCAATAAACCACTGTTGGTGACAGCATAAAACATGAGCTCTATAAAATAGGAGATTGGTTTAATCGGCTTAAATTGTTTCGGATTAACATTTGAATTAAATAGTTGTCCTAGTTTGTAAAAACACTGTTTTCAATAGCACCGATATTTATCTTAACCACATGTTCAAAAATAGCAAGCACCTCTCTCAAAACCAAATGAAAACTGATTTATTTGAAAAAATTCTCTTCATATTACAAAATAATACGACCGCTGCAAGACCCTGTCTCGTCAGGGATATATCGTTTAGGTCCGTTTGCTGATACTGCTCATAGCGACTTTAGTTCTACTTAAAAGCCGTTTGCTTATACTTCTCAAGTATCCACTTTCCACTATTCAACTTAAAATCTTATGTGACAGTTTTTGACATAGAAAAAGTAGTCCATAACGTATTTAAGTAAAACCTAAATCGCTATGAGAAGTATCAGCAAACGGGCCTTAACTGTCCATATCTTGTGTGTATATTGTGCACTGCAAACTTTGAATGAATTTAGAGCTCTAAGCCTATTTCACTAGCAACACTGACCATCTGTATGATATTTTGGAAATATACACACCCCTCTTCTTCGTTTACCCATGTTTAAATTTCAATACACAGTGAAGCGTATTATTAAATAAGTAAATTAATATTTGCAAAAGTTCACTTTCAATCTAAGTGCTAGATATAACTGAAAACTATTTTTCTTACGAGTTGTTGACTACTTATGCCAAAGGTTTTATGAGACTGGTGTCCAACAAAAACCATCACAGATAGGACAATTATTAATTTATGTCAAACATTAAGTGCGGATAGAGGTGAGGAGGAAATACTTTTCCATGGATAGTTATTTTCCCCTAATTTATCGATTTGCTTTTTGAAATCCAAAATGCCAACATACCAATATGTGCTAAGAATTATTTCGAAGAAAACCTTTGCGTGATGGTCAGCGGAACAGTTAAAGTTCGCACTCAATCATTAATGACGAAGAAGCAATGACGTTTGTATCGACACTCGGAAAGCTATAGATCTTAACCTTACTCTGCCTCAACTGGTATTGTGTAATATTCTCCTCCTCTACACGAATTGAGACCAATACACTCGAAATAGTAAGTATACGCCACCGAGTGTTCATAATAAAAATTATATGAAATGTAAGCTGTCATTTGTATTAGATAAGTAACCAATGCTAAATTTATTTAACAAAAACCAACAAAATATATATTATGTACTTCATTACACATTTACTACATTTTTTTTGCAAGTAAACATCGATCATTAACGCAAAAACTTAGTATAACTTTAAAATAAAAAATAAAAATTACAACATAATAACATAAGACCTTCGCACTTTTACTGAACGTATTAGAGCTTCGATTTTAATAAATATAAATAAATAAATTAGTAAATCGTTTCATCTTGGGGGATAGAAGCTACAATGTCATCTTCTTAGAATAACCATCAGTTTCTTGACAAGAAAAAAAAAGTGTATCACTGTTTTACCTTTTGTTCAACGTTAAACACCCAGCTCAAACCAGCTCCATTATTATTGTTAATTGTTTCTTTTTCTAATGTTGACCAATTTTTAAATAAATTAAAATATCCCATTAAATGTGTAAGAAAAAATAAATAAAAAACACTATAGCAGTTCGTTATAACATTTTGTTACTTTCCGTTTGTCAAGATCCATTTAGATTGATTTTAGTGTGTAGAGTATGTACTATTACTAACAGAAAAAAAAAAAAATAGAATATGATATTGTGATGTTATGATTTTAAAAAGTTCGTATAAAAGCTCTAATTAGCATTCACAATGTTAAGTTAATTATATATAAGTACTTAGCAAAAATTACGAAAATTTTATATAATTAGGGCAAAGAGTAAGAAGCCGTTGAATAGTTTTCTTTTCTCGTTTGTTAATTATGTTATAAAAGCGGTTGCAAATAAATTTGATATAGTTGGTGGGTTTTTTTTAATCTGCAGCCGGTGAATAAAAAGACTTTTTAAAGATCTTCGAATATCATTGAACGATATATGATAGAAATTACCTAGTTGGATACATTAAATGCTGATTGGGTAAGAAACGATGAAACAAAGTTGAATTGCGAGTTTCTGAAAAATTCAGAAAAACAATCTCATTATAATATTTGATTGCATTTAAGACTCGTTAAATCAAATAGAATTGTCTTAGACAAAGAATATATCGAAAGTTATTTACCCATCATAAAGTACATTCGTTTCCAATTAGAAATCAGTAACATGCCTGCATGTTATTAGATTGGCAGAGAATTTTTTAAATCCACCCATTTTTTTCCATTACCGTGCCAAAAAGAAAACCGCAGTTTTCAAAACACTCTAAGCCTCTTTGTCATTTTATTTACCAGATTAACCAATTTTACTGCAACCTCTTTCAATAGCATTATATTCAATTCTAAACCCTTGGCTGGTTTTCGCTTCTGGCCAAATGTGTAAAAATGTAAAAAGTGAGTAAAATTTAAAATTTAGATTAAACCTGTCCAAAGATTTATAACTATCAAACTAAATCTAATACAATGCATATTTAATAAAATAACAAATAAACATAGTCTAAAAGTTTATTTTGAGTAATGTAATAAATATGTTTCCGTTTTATCGAAGCTCTGTGTAGCATTACAGTTATTACAAAAATATTTCTTACCTAATTTTATTTTAACTACATATCAAAAAATAAGAATAAATTATAGGGCATTGTTAATTTTAGCTTTGTAAACTAATTTATAATAACTGTAGGATTTTGCAATTTATTTTGGTTATTTGTATTTACTTTTGTTATGCGATTTTTGCTGTATGCGCGACACAATTCAACTACGAAACACTGCTTTTCATTTGGTTCGTGTTTTATAAAAACTGGTTCCGATGAAACGAAGTGATCGGGTCGACAATAATGAATGCTGGAAAAATATAATTGCAGGTGTATGTCAAAGCACTAAAAAAGCCACTGGTTTGTGCAGGAAGCTTCTTTTGAGAGATTTGATTTTTAAATTTAGAAGATTCGTTAAGATACCATGAGACATGAACTTGTTAAGATTTTCTTCAGTTTGCTTGTAGGGTGCCAATGGAAGTAGAGCGGATGTGATTGACTACCAGTTCTATTCCAGACTGTGTCTTAGTAAGTAAGTGTGTCTATAGTGACAGAAGAACGTTGGAATAAATCCATTTTTAAGAAATGCTTCCAATTTTTGGTTGGTATGTTACATCATGTCATGAAAGAGCTTCTCAATCGGCCGTTTGGAATCGTCATAAAATTGTAGATTCCTTCCATTCGTTCCCAAATTGAAATCTAACACAAAACGAATGGTTGTAAGAAGCTAGGCCTAGGTCCCTACGGACCTGTTGCGCCAACAATTATTATTAAAATTATGTCACATCATTTTCAATTTTTAACTTATTTTCAAAGGGCATCCTTTTTGGGAGTACAATGAACATAACATTTTCCTGTCCGCTCTACACAAAAAAAGGTCCAAATTAAATTTAAAAAGGATAACATGTAACGTGACATAAATTTGTACTTCCCAAGTGCCCAAAGTAATACAACTTTTAGCTAAAATTAAACAAGCCCGTAAAATAAAACAACAATAATTTTGCAACATAAAGAACAAGACAAAAGCAGATGACCGAAATTTAGCGGAACAGATACTCAATCACAGTTCTAATATATTTAGTTTCCAATAAATAACAACATCAACAATGTCAAACATGAAAATTAAACCAATTCCATGAACAAAAGAATTTAAAACAACACAAAACAATACACAATTTCGTTACACAAACACAATATGAATACGAATAATTGTATAAATTTCTTTTTTTTTTTTTTAATTTTTATACTTACGTGGATGATTTAGTTTTGCGAGATAGAATTTTGATTGGTAATTTTGGCAATAGGTATGGATTGATTGATAATTTGTTTCGTTAGCGATAAAAAAAAATTAAATATTAAAAAAATAAATTAATAGATTTAAATTTGATATAAAATGAATTATAATTTGTTTTTTTTTTTTCTGATACATAAATTGAAGAACTATGATTTGAAAGAGGATAATTATTTAAATGTTATATAATGTTTTCGAGAAAAAGAAAATGGTTTTACGAGTAAGTAAAAATGTTAATTTGTAAGCGAAATGCATGCTTGTTTGTTGTTTTTATGGGATTTTGATTTTTAGAATTTTTAACAATTAGTTTTTTTTTCTGTCAAAATGCGAATTTGTTTCATATTCTTTTTGATAGATCTTTCAATCAGTTTTTTTTTTTTGTATTTGTGGAAGACACAACCATTCACAGGCGTAAGCACAGCAGAAGTTAAAAATGACTGACATAGTGGGCGGAGAGGGGTTGGGGACAACTTAAGAACACAATAGAAAATGAACATTTATTGTCAAAAAACTAGTTTAACATTTAGTGTAATGGTGAGAGAGATAGAAAGAGAAATAGAGACACTGTGTTTTTGTTTGTTGAATAGTTGTGTTTTTTTATTTTAATTTTTTTCTTGATTCGAAAATTTTACATTTTTAAAAGTGACATTTGTTATACGGGGTCTGATTTACTGTGTTGTGCTGTGAAACATGTTACTGTCTACAAGAGGGATTAACTATACATATAACTCAAATTAAACACATGTGTTGATATATATATATTTATTTTTTGATAAAAAAAACATAAACAAATAGTTTCCCAATGAAAATAAAACATGTAATATGTTATGTTTTTTTTAGAGAGTTAGTAACGCTGATTTACTTAAGTGAATCGAATTGGAATTGAAATGTTTCAAAGAATGCAAATTTTGTTTTGTACAAAAAAAAAAAAGAAAAAAACCTGTTTAGCGATCATTTTACTTCTAGCAGAGCATAAGAAGAAATTTGTGTGCAATTTCTAAGAAAAAAAATAAAAAATAAACATAAAAGTCGATGGAAAAAAAATCTGTTTTCTGAACAAATTCGTGTGACAAAAACTCAATCGTTCCAAAGGCCAGTAGAAGGATGCGTTAAAAATGTTTAGCAGAATTTCTAAATATAGTATTAATGGTAACTCAAAAGGAAAACAAACTGTCGTCTTAGTTTTTGTGTAGAAATTGCGTTGTGAGTGATGATAAATAAGTCCTACGCTAGGCTTTAGAGTGCAGACCAATTTATATTGAGATGGTTCCTAGAGTATATTTATTTCACAAGAGACTGAGCTGGCAGAAGGTACTGATTGAAGGAATTGTAAAAGTGTATCAACTATTGGATGCCTGTGGTGTGCCATCGAATTTAAAGCTGCTTGCTATGTGAGTGTATATCTCAAAAACGGGACGAATGTTTGTATCTTTTTAAGAGCACCCGCCAAACACGAATTCACATTCGTCGTAATTCAGAATTTTCTTGTGCATTTTGCAAAAGTTTTAGTAATTTTTTATAAACTCTATTTGAACTGAAAAACAAATGAAATACAATTATAATCAAAAGACCGGTTTGAGAACACAATTTTACAAACTATCTTCGGTCCCGCTTTATCTGAAAGGTTTTGGAGCTGGCGATTCTACTACAAGCTTCAAAGTTTTTTTTTTTAAATAAAACGGTACCCATCGTCAAAAAATTCGAGAGACAACATAACAATGTTAATTTCTGACGACAATTTAGGCAAATTTACATTTAATTAATTCAATCTAAAACAAAATCGGTTCTATCCACTTTGGTCCGCACTTTAATCTAAAACACGTCACTAACTGTCATCATGTAATAATCACAGAAACTTAAATCAAAGAAAACGGTGCAGCTAAGGATACAAAACAGCCGAATAATGATCGCTAAATATCTAAGTTTGTCTGCAAAAAAATTTCGAAAACAAAATAATAAACTCCAATAATTTAAAACTCAAATACTTTCTCAATAGCATCCAATGAGCTTATTTTATATAAAATCAAATTGTATCCAATATTAAACAATCTCTTTTATAATAAAATGCTCTGCTGTTAACGTAAAAAATGAATGTTAAGTAATTATTATTTTATTTTATTTTTTTCAGATAATTAGGTAGTAGTACAAAAAATGAAAATGAAATGAAAAACTCTGACCTTGTTTTTATTTTATCAGAAGAAGTTAAGTAGTAGTAGTTGTTGTGTAATATTCTTGTATTTACCTTCTACGAAGGGTCGAAACAAAGTGAGGGGGAAAAAGAAAAATAGGAAATATTCTTCAGTAAGTCTCTGTAGAAAAAAATCACCCTCCCACATTTATAAAATTAAAAATTAAAACTCTGTAAATATATAACTGTAGATACTTTTTGTTTTGTTTCAATTTCAATTCATACATAAAACATAAAAGAGAAGTAGGTATAACTATCTTAATAAATTCACTGTGTGTTTTGTTAAAGAAAAATTGTGTTGAATTTGTTTTTGTAAAAATAAAAATTAAGTCTTCGATTTTTCAGCTTTTTGAACTGGGTGTGGATTAAGTTTTATCTTTCGTTAATTTTCTCTGTTGTTATTCGAAAAGATTTTCGCATTTACAATTGTGTTTCGAAAAACTATATATATACCTTAATTTTCTTACAAGTATTTTTGTTATAAAAAATTCGAACGAAAATGAAAGAAAAATTTACGAAAATAAACTAATCGTGTTTGAGAGCTACATACCTGTCCACCTTCGCCTTCCACGCTGACCAGGTCACGCCATTCCTCGATGGTTTGAGCCAAATCAATGGTACATAGGGGCACTTTTACCTCGCCAATTTGGTCGTGTTTGGAGAAACGATCGAAATCGAAGATCGCGAATACTAGGGTCTTGTTCATGGCATCGGCATATGGTAAACTCTGAAAATAGGGACAGTTAACTTGTTTGCTGCTTGAATGTTTTGTATTTGCATCCACCTTAAATGTAAACGTCTCATTGAAGACAGGACTCAATGTCTTACGATGGACTTTCGTTTCGAATTTCTTCTTTTTATCCGGCAGCAGGTAACACTTGACGTAGGGATCGGATGTGCCACCCATGTCCAGGGCAGGCAGATCCTCAGCCTGTATTATTGTTACTGCTAAGCTGTTTGAATTAAAGTCGTATTCAAGCTGTTGAAAGATTAACAGTTGGATTAGTTTTCATTGCCCTGAAGTTTGCTCAGTGAATGTGTGTTGAATGATGGTGAGTAATGTGAGTGGTGTTTTTTTTTCTCTCCTCTTCATCGGACAGCCTTACCATTTGCAAAATTCCGAAACAACTTCCCATGTGAGGATTTGTTGTGATATTTTTTCATTTAAGTGGAATTAAGAGTTCGAAAGCTCGTAAATCTTCAGACAAAGCCATCAATAATGAGGAAAGTAATTCCTCTTTTCACAGAAATCGAAACAATGTAAGGTCACTTCGGGTGGTTATGGGTATCCCTTTGGCAGTTAAAGTGAGGGTGGGACAAAATATGTATTTTCCAAACACAAAAGGATATGATTTTTTTTGTTGGAAGACGAAAAACGATTTCTGTTCAAAGGTTTCGGGGAAAACTCATTCAATGTCGTTCATAAAGAAAGTTCAAAGGAATATTCTCTGGGCAATTATTTTTGTATGGTGGTATTGTGCTTTAACCAGACGATTGCAAATTTTATGTTGAGGATTTAAGCAGCTGCGTTTGATGTGAAAGCCTTGAGGCTGGGTAAATGAAAAAGCACTGCAAAGTGCGGTAAGAAAAGGTAGTTTAGAAATGTAGCCAAATTTAAATGCATGTTTTTGAAGTTTTTGGAAAAAGGTCTCGGCTTAAAATGTACAAGTGAAAATATGGCACAAATAATTGCAGAATTCAATTAAGACTTAAAACAAACATTTTCGAATGCGGACCTTAAATACTCGTATAACTCATAAATAACGAAAAAGAAACCCGAACAGGGCATAGGGAGAACTTATGACTCCGGTGATAAGTGAATGTACCCGAATACATGAGATGATACACCACGGAATACCTGACCGCATACTTCATACCATCATCGCTGCAGCCTATGCTATACAAAATATTGAAGCTATACAAAAAGAGTTGACAGTGTTTTGTTGTGAGTCTGCATCGTCTTTCATTCCATCGCTCACAACCGATCAAGCCGACAGTGGTCGAGCTCAACTTACCTTAAAATTTAATCTGCCTAATTTTTGTTCACTCTGCTTGCTCTCGCCGTCGTCCTGCTCCTCAGCGTTCTCGGTCAATTCCTCCATATCAGGCTGAACCTATGACATACCAGAACCCAATAACTACTAAGATAATAATGACGGCTTGATACTTACTTTCTCTTTGTACGCCGAGCCTAGCAATTGGACCGATTTCATATCGACCCCCTTCTTACCCTTACCATCTTTGGTCCGTCGTTTCTTAAGAAATCTGCGCACACAGAAGAAACATAGGCCAAGGACGACAAGGCATATGGCGATAATGACCGCCACCGCACCCCATGGTGGTAGGCCGGTCTGCTCTGCGAATTCTTCTGCGATTTTGTCTGCGATTTTAACGGTTTTTTCTCCGACTTTTTCGATCTCTTCCTCGAAGGGTGCAGTCGTCGTTGGTGTTTCCACTTCTGTGTTTATTTTTTTATATATTTGTTTTTTCAATAATTAAGTCAAAAGCGCAATGAAAAATTAAATAAAAACTTACCATCTGCAGCTAGTGCTGTTGTTATTCTCGGTGCCAGAGTCGTTTTCCGTTCCCTAAAGCTACTCGCGGGGGTTGTTGCTTCCACTTTGAGCTCCTCGCCGACCTGCTCCGCGGCCTCATCGACTTGACTGTTTGGAGGCATTTTGTATTCTAAAATCGAAGGGAAGGTACAAAAATTCATTACACTTAAGACTTAGAAAATACAAAAAAAGTCTCATTAGAAGCTATTGATGAATGAATACTTTCGAGAAACAAAGCTGGGAAGGATAAGAAAACCAAAGTCAACCAGAAAATTCTTGTATTTTTATGGAATAGTTACGAAAATAACCTAGAAAGATTTGTGCGGCAAGGATAAATTACATTCTACGTGTACTGCTTTACGTTGGAAATTTAGGTTTGAACTGTAGGTAACTTGTAGCATTCGGCGTTAAAACTTTCTCAGATCCATCAACAAAAAAGTTCAGGTCCGGATTAGTGGTTGCATGTGAGCTCTATGTGCGACTTTCAAAAATCATTACCCCAAAAAATATACAAAGTCAACTTAGAAATTTCGAAAAACTCCTATAACTACGCAGAATTTGTAGTAAAATCAAAGTCCTTACCAATACAATGGACGTCATATCTGTAAGAAATAGAATGACTTGAGCTCATTGTATTCATGTTTATTTACGATGTCATCGCCTTGTGGGGAAAACTTAATCACTCCTTAAGGATGCGTTTATATACTCTGCCACGACCCATTAATCACCGTTTACCATGTAACGTGTAGGCCATCAGTCTTCCATTCACACTCTGATCAGACGAAAAATTTACGCCATATACACACAAAAGGTTTCACGCGGCAGTTAGATACACAAAAAAGTCGCCCTGCCCACCCACTCGGTCAAAGGACGAAAGACAAACAAAGTTCTCTTGATTGCCATGCGGATATTAGTGACCTCACTGTTCGGTAATTTTCTTCCTTCAGCAATGAATACGCTCGGAGTGAGTGTAAGTCGAGTCGCATTGTATAATATCTTATCTAGTGTGTGTACACTTTTTGTTATATGGCATGGATCTGTGATTCATTTGTGTGTGTGCCAGCTTTTTTGCATTGCGTTGACCAGACACTACAGAGAGACTGAGGGTGGTGATGAGAACCCATTAGGGTTACAACGCGGTTAATTACATTCAAAATCAATTGAAAGGGGGGGAATGTCTATAAGGGTTGGATAGGTGCTACGGGGAGACATAGAAACATGTATTATGTTTGACTATTTGGGTAGCTAACAAAAATGGCCGTCAGTCTGGAATTTACTAAGCTGATTTTAATTCCATACGATTATCGTTCGAGGAGGTAATAAATGGTGTTTCCTCCATAAATAAAAGCGAAAGTACTCGGGTACTTGTAACACCGCCATATCTTTCTGTGGCAACAAGCAAAAACAGCATAAATCGACTTATGTCAAAATTGAGTTAATGTTACTATCGGATGCACTTATGTCATATTTTTTTCATTCGAATATCTCTTACGGTTGCTGTGTTATGGATCAGTAAAAAAACGCATAAGTCGTCTTCCCCCATATGCAGGCAAACCTTTATCCTACGCTTCTGAAAAGTGGCTAAAAATGACTTTTGCTGTTTTTCCTTGTTGTCACAGCTTCATTCTTTGAAGATTTATGTAAAATACAGATCTGGGCGAAGGACATTTTGTCTTTGGTGAGCTTTCGCCTGAATATGAGCAAAACTTACTTGAGCAAGTTACGATTCAAGATGTTTTGGTCAGTTAGGTAAAGTGAAAACAGTGCTCGTGTTCTATATTGACCTGCTCCGCAAAACTATTCAAGTTAAGATCTAAGTTCATACTGCAACTATGCGAAGTACCAGTGTTATACTCGTACCAGATAATTCAAGTCTTTTTGTCAATTCTACAATAGAGTCGTAGAAAGACTGCGCGGCCATTGTGGACTATGACTGCAAATCCCTTAATCTATTGACAAATTCTAGTGGTAGTTTATTTCAGTGTGGTCGATAAGCATCAGAGACACTGGTGAGCAAATGAAACGCTCATCACGGCTCTAATCGCGCAAGCACAAAGCGATTGAACGACATCCTCTTGACGATGCTTCTACTTCGTGTAACAAACAAAAAAAAAAAACCGGCCAAGTGCGAGTGTCACTCGCGCACCGAAGGTTCCGTATTTGGCTAAAGTCCAACACATCAGATATTATTTGAAATCTATATCATTCAATCTTTCCCCTCTTCATGAATTCATCACAATTTATTTTAATTTAATTACTTAATATTTTTACTCTCAAAAATTACTCGCACATGAATCTCATTTTCTAATTATTACCTAGTACCCAACCCACACCAATTTTCCGCGACCTGTCCCAATTAAAAACTATTGACTAAAAATATATTACTTTTATTTTGTTCTGTACTCCCCAAAAAAAATGTATTATACTCCCCAACGAAATTAGCAAGCGGGAACCCTGGTGACTCTCTTCTGTCTTTGATGGGGTCAAAATTGTGCACAACTGCGTAGTAGCGATTAAAACTTATGAGAGCAACGTATTTTACATGGTAAAATTATCTTTTTTGAAAATATCTTGTAAACTATTAACTTTTCGGCAAAACAGTATTCAGCACATATATATAGATAAGAGCATGATCTACAAAAAATAATTCATGTATTTTTTTGTGAATCAAGAAATAACCCGTTTTTTGGGCAAATGAAAATATTTTTTTCACCAGATTACTAATTAATCCAAAACCAATCGATGTATTCCTTCCATTGGTATTTGTCGTTTAACTAGAGGTTATACCGGATGTTGTGTGTAACTTTTAGCCTCCTATGTCAATCGGTTCTTGAGATAGACCTGGTAACAAAATTGGCTTAGTGGGTTCGGACAGACAGACAGACAGACAGACAGACAGACAGACAGACAGACAGACAGACAGACAGACGGAGAGACATCCGAGCGAAACTAATAAGGTTACGTTTTTTCCCTTTGGGTACGGAACCTTAAAAACGACAACCGTCGACACGATTGTACGATCATAGTTTTTTGTTTTTTGTTGCTTCACGTTGCTAATTGAAACGTCAAATTCAATTGAACGATGGATTTTTCGCAATCCTTTCATCGTTTTTGGTATTTTTTTTTTCAGTTTTAATTAGAGAATTTCGGTTTTAGGGAGAAGAGAACCTATGTTCTCTTTGGAGACGATTCGCTATTATCCGAGTTGTAAAATAATGCATCCATTTCAACAAAAAAATGCCTATTATCAAATGAATTTCATTTATTCGTTACATTTGCACATATTTTTAATGTAATCAGAAAGAAATGGAATCATGAAATTGGTTTCATTGATTTAGTATAACAACTCGACAGTGCAATAAAAACTCTACTATATCTATTTCTACATTGAATGACCTTTTTCGTCTCAATCAATGACAACGAAGAAAAATAAACAAATTCCGTCAATTTTTTGATTTTTTAGGTGTTAGAGTTTGTTTACCAGGACCATATTTAGAGTTCTGGAGGCCCTAGGGCAACAAAGGAGTGGCGGCCCGACCTACTTAAAAAAAATACACAATTTTGTTCAGTCTGGTCTTTCAATAAATAATTTATTATGAAACCAAGTAAATTATTTTAACAAAAATATACATATAAACATAATCGAAAACAAGAAATTAAATTTTTGCGTTATATATAGCCGAACCTGCCGTCTCTATTGTGCGGGCCCCTCTTTTGTGGAGGAAACAGGGCTCTCGCCCCGGATGCCCTCCTCTATATCCGGCCCTGTTGCTTACAGTCATGCCCAAACTGTTCAAAATGAAAACGATGAACGATGCGACGATGATGTTATATGAATCAAACTTAAACCGACATCGTTTTGTTCAATCGTTTCGACGATGATCGTTTCATAAATTACACAATGAGAAAATGTTTTGATCATCCAATCCATATACGTATAGATAGGGACGATTTTATTAAACTCTTCTGGATGATCGTAGAACCTTAGATGACTAGTGAAGGTGTCCGATTCTGTTTGTCACTTCATTGTTCATGCTAAAAACATATTTTTCTATCAATTATATCATAAACGTCTGCAGATTCCAACGCATTCCAAGGACTATAATGTGTCGATGACATTACCTCTCACCCAACGTTTAATAATAAATAAATCTGAAATTATGTCATTCATTGAATTCAGCTCATCATTTGTTCTAAAACAAAAGAAAGCCTGGCAACACCACAGCTAGCCCATATTCTTAAAGTGAAACATAAAGCATATCTAACCCCTCGTTTATCCTTCTTTCGGTTGCAATAAATTTCCACCTCCATGAACAGAACATTTTCTCATAGATACTAAGGAAGAAGTGCAACTAGGCCACGCCAGCGTCTACGTGTATCTCTATATGGACATCTAGGAACGGGATCCGTGCCAGTTATCGATTTTTGAACACAGGAATGACAGGACCATGATTAAGCACAACGAAGAGGGTTAGCAATGGACCAGAGAATATAATTTCAGCCAACAATATAGTACAAGACTGACATAATTAAGACAATTACGATGAGTGTTGTTCGGTTATGTCTGCGTCTTTTATTAAACGATAGTTATCAGGGTGCCACCCATTAGTAAGTTCAATATTCTGCGTAGTACCTACACTGGGAAGTGGTGTTTTCTCTCTCTTAAAGTTTCGAATAAAATACCTGCCTAGGGGGACTTTACAAAAATTGTCATCCAACTCGAATGAAGATTAATGCTACCTGCCTCAAGTTTCCCGGCGAAGGCAGCAGGCAGCAGGAGAGCAACCACGGTGGCTCACGGACTGAACGTTATGCAGTGTACTATGTACATGAATGAGGACACGCCTAATTATTAAAGTTATCGCGTAGTCCATTGAGAACTCATGCACGTTCACACTCGTCACACTCGTGGAAGCATTTAAATTGACCTCGTTTTTGCGTGTGCGTAGGCGATGGATATACGATTATGCCTTGGAGATTGAGTGATGATTATCTCCTCATTAGTCGGGCATATAAAGGTGCGTAGGGGACGACATCGATACGTGCTTTTATAGAACAATAACTTTTGTATATAGCTGTGTTCCTGTCTTCTAACTTCAATATCCTTTCTCCTGCCTTCTGTACTCTATCTTCTGTCTTCTGCCTAGTCATCAGTTTAACATTTATCTTCTTTGAATAAACTTCGGAAAATTTAAACAGACCGGGTATGGATATCGTCATCGAAGAAGTTGGTTGTATTTCAGGCATGGGCTGCATTGCATTGGCCGAACTTTGATACGTTAAATTTTTCATAAAACCTTATACCAACTTATTATCATTGCAGCTCACCGTGGCAACACCCAGAATCTACTTGACGTCTGCCCATGCGAGACTTACCAAATTTACGGTACAGGGTATTTCATCGGAGTCGCCACAAAATATATATTCAAAACATATCAACAAAACTCTGCCGAAGGTACTTTCTACCATCCTTATGATGTGCATATTAAAAAGAACGCCCTCTTGCTAATTGACTCTCAGCTGATTGGGTTGGGTTTCATTGAAATTAATTGCCGAGTACATCAAATCAATTATACTCAAGCGCATATGTCTTGTATATGCCATGGAATGCCAATATGTTCTGGAGGGCTTTATTTTTCTCAGTTCCTATTTTCCAATCGTTCTTCTGTTTTTGTGTTTTTATCACTCCGCCAGTAATGTTGTTATTTTTACACCCCTCAAAGCACCATACCTATACCTACTGTTGACGTTTTGATTAAATTACAATCGATACCGCCTATCTGACGTATACACGACACTTGGCGCTACATAGTGTGGAAATATAGGCCACCAAGAAAGGAGAATTTGTTTGTGGTTACCAACTGCCTGCCACTGTCTATGCGGTGCAAAATATGGACACCGGAACTATATAAGTTTTGTTGCTTGTCACTATCCAGCGCAACGCGCAACTAAGTCCCCGAATATATAATATATCAAACAGAATAATCCGATTATGTATATAATAGTGCCTTTGGATTTATTTCACGTTGGTAATAAAATGCATCGTAGTTTGGATTCCAGTTGCCCATGCAACTCAAATGAAAAATTCTTACCCGACACTGGCCTAGGTGTAGGAACATCACAGTAAACAAGCTTAATTGGTGAGTACAGAGCCACATTCATGTTTGTAGATTAAGAGGATTATGGAAATTTTGATTTTGAAATTAGTTTTCTATGAAATCCGATGGCAGTAAGCCGGTTCATTGTGGGGAGATAAATCATGGTACTCACGCAAGCTACTCAAAACGAAAGAATAAACTTTAAAGTGTGACAACTATCAGTTAATGATGGGTTGTCATAAACAGTCAGCCCCCTGAACTGGTCCTTGATAAACAGTCGGCTCCTGAACTGGGCGTTGACACGAAGGTAATTACTCGTCGTAGAATAGTTAATGGCCAATTTTAATTTTGACCTTGAACTTTAATCGGATGGGGCTAACTTTGTTTATTTAGAGTAAAAATAAGTTTGATATGTCCCCAACCTGAAATTGTACACGGTTTGCATGCTTTAAGCTATAAATCTTTAAAGCTAAACGAGTTGATCAAAGAGTTAACTCAAACTACATATGAATATCGGAGTGAGGCAATGTCGTGATTACCATGGGATATATATGTGTGAGTCCGTATATTTTGGGTGAATGCAAGGAGCTTTGAAGTATTAAAAAGAAACAACCTATAAAGCGAATTGTAACATTTTAGTTGCTAGTTTAAGTAGACACTGCTATTTTTTGCACACTAACACGCGGAAGGTACATTTTTACTGCCACCATTTCTTGTGGGAAGGAGTTTAGTTCGTATAGGGAACTTCAGGTAAAAATTGTATGATCGTAAAAATCTAATAACACTCAATCTTTTAACTTTTTATGGAGATTTGGTTTCGATGTCTAACAATGATAGTTGGCGCAACAGGTCTGTACGGACCCGGGGCCTAGCTTCTCGCAACCATTCGTTTTGTTTGAGTTTTTCATTTCTGGAACGAATGGAAGGGATCTACAATTTAATGCAGATTAAAACGGCCGATTGAGAAGATGTTTCAAGACAATTATACTCTCGGA
This sequence comes from Cheilosia vernalis, assembly GCA_949126925.1. Lineage (NCBI taxonomy): Eukaryota > Metazoa > Arthropoda > Insecta > Diptera > Syrphidae > Cheilosia > Cheilosia vernalis. The sequence continues at coordinate 7,841,770 of OX421362.1, forward strand.
TGTTTGTCAGACGTTCGCGAGAGGTGGCGCAGTGAAAAAAACCCTGAGTTGAAATTTGGGTTTTTGGGGGATGTATTTAAACTAAAAAAGAAAATGATTTTCTGTCCGAAATTGCAAACTTAAAATGTGATTGAATTCTTTTAAACATTAAAAAAAAACAAAGTTCTCTTCATCCATTTAGGCCGCAATTGCTGAGCGGATTTTTTTTTTGGTTTGGATTCGGAGGAAATTTGTCTGGTATCTTGCCAAAGCCAGTGACCTGAAAATGTGCCCAGATTATTAAGAGTTTTTAAGACAAGCGATTTTTTGTCTGGCAACTAGCAGAACATTTTCCAAATAAATAAGAATAGGAAATTTAAAAAGAAACATTAGATAATTTGAATTTTCTTTTTTTTGTGTGTGGTGTGTGGTTTTGTTTGAGGTTCCTTCGAGTAATTAAAATAAAGGCCTATGATTTTCTTTCCGTTCGATCCTTATTTCAAGTTCCTATAAGACAGAATCCATATATGTTGTTCCTCTATGGGTGTACTGTACATGTACATACTTAGCAAATAGTGTGAACTCGACTGAGGAGAGAACTTCACATTCTGCCTTGAAACGCAAGTTATTTCCTTTCCTTTGAAAGAAACTAAATGTTGTCTATATTTTCTTTATTGAACTTTAACTCGATAAAACTGAATGTATTGAATTCCAGTCTTAAGTCATACCCACTTATTTGGGATATCGAGAATTAACTTCTTTGAATACCACCAGCAGACGGTTATAAAATCACTTGAAAGTGTGCAATACATCTGCTCTAAAAATCATAACCCCAGTGGGGGACGCTTTCACACGGAGACAGATAAGCGGAATAAATTTCTTCATAAACTTTGACGTCATAAACTAAGGATGCATTAGATAGGCATCCTTTTGGATGAAACTCATTAAGGAAAAACATAAAAGCGCAAAGAAAATAAAGAGAATCCTTAAAATGTGTCCCATTTTTAGCGGAAAAGACTATAAGAATTTCGGCGACAAGAAAACCTCATAACGTACACAATTATTGGACAGAGTAAGGCAATGGGGACATTCGACGAAATTTTTTCTATTTCTGTAACAGTGACGCAATAGACGAAGATTTGTGATACACGAGATGTGAAAAGGGAAAGATGAAGCCAAGGAAGTGTTTATATGTATATTTGAAGTTTGTAGTACGGATTGGTCCTTTTAAAAAACTAATGGCCTGGGTAAAAACCTTAGGATTATATAATTCACATGCCATTCAAGTTTGGCTTTAAGTGTGACCAATAACTTTACGCAATTAGCCGTATATAATGGGAACGAAAATCAAAAAAAAAAAATTATTATTTCCATTTATTCCTTTAATCGCCATTCGTTTTATAAAGTGTAGCGAAATTGGCAAACCGATCAATAAGGTATTGGGATAGGAGTTCAAACTGCCAACTTAAAGTAAGTACCTATAACATATTTATTGATGTCGCTTCTCTTCCAAACACATCAATTCTATTGCATAATAAAAGGTGAGCGAATAGGTGTAGGTCTTAAACCAATGAACAAATGTTGATGCAATTTTTACAACTGCTCATTTAAAATACATTTATAGCTGTATATATACATATACCATGTAACCGCCTCTTAACTGTAGAGAGAGTTCTGCCTAAATTCCTCATATGCCCAGCAATAAATTTGATACTGGTACTAACAGGGTGTTCCTAGTTTCGAACGATTTCTGTTTAATTTTTCAAATTGCAAACTTTTCGAAGAGAACTTCAAAGATTATCAAATACTTAATCTTGCAATGTGCTTTGTGTAATTTAATTTTTCAGTGTGGACTGAAAACTTTTGACAGTTTAGGTATTTTAAAAAGAAAAGGATCACGACAAACATACATTTTTTGGGTGAAATAAAATATCTTTAAACGGTTTTGTAAGGGTCCAAGTCACGGTTTATAAACCTAAGCATGTAAATATTTGCAGTTTTGACAATTTAACTACTTCGAAAAGAAAAGGATCGCGACAAACATACATTTTTGGGGTGAAATAAACGATCTCTAAATGGTTTTGTGCTCCTAGCATATATTGAAATTTTTATTACTTATTTGAAATTTATGCTCTTCTTCATGTTCGTATAAGAAACCTCGCAAAATGTTCCATAACATAACACTCTTTGCATGATATCCAATCAATAATGTATTTTGATAATTGGGGGCTCAACCCTACTCATGAAAAGAGTATCGCCGAGAGGCTTTGAATACCAGACGGAGTGACTTATATCAATTTAAGTGGGCAGTATATCTTGCTTCTATATTCGAATGCCCTATACAATTAAACTTAGCATTTGTTTCAAAACCCCTTGATTATAACAACAGTCACAAATGTTTTTGGTTTTTCATTGAAAAAAAAATAGAAATACTCAATTCATGCTAATAAATAGCATTCCATATGTTGCTTGCAGCAGACTACATGTACAATTGCAAAGCTCAAACCACGTATTCATTTATTTTGATTAAATGTGCACACACATCGGTACGTTTTATCCACAAAGTAAATAAACCACATATAACAGAAACGAAAGCAAATTTCCGAGGAGCTACATCATCATTAGTCTGGCATAATGAGGTAACCATTTATTTCAAAATGTTAGCAGTTATTACAGCTGGATACAGATTTGTTCCCCCACATTACTAGAGACACACAGTTGTTGTACGTGCACTCACACAGAGACTTAAGGCTTGACGTCAATATGCTATACCAAATATATATCCCAGTATCCTGTGGGATACATTTCTATGTGACTTCCATTCCAGCATCATCAAAAGTAATTTTTGCTCCTTACATTTGATTTGTTATAACTTATACCAGCCGCATTTCTAAGCAGATTAACGCAAGGTATTTGAATTATGGGTTTGTGTGGAAAATGTCCGCATGCACACTCTCAAACAAAAACAAACTTTCATCAAGTTTTCAATTATTTCTCGCTCACCCTTGTCTATCTCTTCTCTTACACACCCCCACTTTGACCCTAAAAATAAACTGCACAGCGGGAAGGGCGCTCAATCAAAGACAAATAAAAAACAAGCAGGCGCAAAAGTGAAATGAAAAGCCCCAGCACTTGGAGCATCAAGTTCTACTTCAACACCAGAGACCCACATCCTTTAAACGCTTTTATTCAAATTCATAATTACCACAACTACATCAAATGACGTTTTTCGATGAACTACGTCAGAGAAGTGTTCGACGTGGGGAAATGCAAAACATCCCCCGAAGCACCCTTTCGAAGCCACAGTCTTGCCATGTATTTTTTTTGCGTAAGCTACGTTCGACGATTTACAACAACAACTGCCAGCGGGGTGACTGGAGTATAGGGTGTCTGTTACTGGTTCTCCTCGGGGAAATTCTTTACGGCTTGCTCGGGTCGTCTAACTACACACATGTATCTGAATATCTCTCTGTCGACTGTGGATTTGCATGGATACATTTATAATGGACGAGTTCTGAATAAAAGGCGTTGTTCATAGACGACCTAGTTTTGTTCAAAAGGCTTAGCTGACACACAAAAAAGAACGAAAGGGCCTACCTCTATGCGATTTTGAATATTCCTCCATAGCCAGGCATCATCGGATGGCAATTATGGAGATGAATTTAGACTTTAAGCAAACCACACACTTCCTTGGTTCGAAAATTGGTATACGAGTAACTCTTACTCTATCTAGGTTTTGTAGGAGGTGCATACATGTTGCGTCGAACAAACTCACAAAAAAAGGACTACCATGAAGATGAAAGGGGAGCTCTTTGTGCACTGACTAGAATTATAAAATTGCATTTAATCGGCTTAACATTTTGTACCTCGGCATCGGGATCGGGATAGCTCACAGTGCGGACTAGGGACCTCTGGGAACCTTAATCCGCCTTATAATGAAATTTGTCACTGAGTAATCTATAAGTTGCATTTGCAAGTGGTATATACAAATTGTCAGGAATAAGTTTTGAAAACACTTGATATAAAGGAGAGAGTTTTGTTTCAGAAAAAAAAAAGTTTTATGTACCTATATATGGGAAACTTCTGGAAAACTTTGGTATTGAAATTAAATAAGGAATCATCATCAGTTTAATGTGTATAAACAGCAATTCTAAATTGTCCTGAATAGTTATTTTGGGAGTCTTGGTACATAGCGACATCCTCTCGGGATCAGTTCAGCTGGTCAATATTTTCGAAGCTAGTTTCGGTCTCATTTTCAAAATGGAACTGATGATTACAAAACCGTGAACACTAACCTAAATATTGCACTTTTGTGGGCTCAATTGCATTTCGTCTCTAGTTTAGTTTCCTTGTCTTTGTCACACTCCAGAAACATAAATAACTCCCAATGCGAGATAAGACGTGGTGTAATCTTTAAAAGTGTTGTTGTTTTTTTCATCAAAATGCAAATTCCACGAGTTCGTTCACCCCAATTTAAAAAAGAAACGGAACCAGCGGGACTATAATTTGAAAATATTTAACTCTTCGTATACCTAGGTAGGTACCTCTCTCCATTAACACAGTCACTCGTTATTATAATAAAGAATTAAAAGAAAGACCTCCGGGGAAATCAATACACTGAAATCCACCACAGACCCGAGAATCACATCTGACTAAATTAAACACACCTCTCAAAAGCGAATAAATAAATCATTAAATTTTACAATTTTACACTACGATGCACATACCTATACGTAAATAAATTTTTTTTTATGTCTTCTCGTACTATTCCACCATATCAACAAATAAAAACAAACATTGCTTCGTATTAACACAACTCGATAGGGAAATTCATACGTCGGTCGTATACCTGGAACACGGACAAGCTCTGGGGAAATAAATGCTTCATTGACAGTTTGTATGCTTCGAAAAAAATAAAAATTCACTTCACTAAGTCAACACTATCTTCCCAATAGGATAACACTGCATGATTCAGTATCCACTGTACTAAAACTTATTAACACTTAACAATTAGTGACAAACCAGCAAATGTTTGTTATTTCGTTATATCGAATTAAATCCTTACAACATAAATGTTCTCCCAAGGGCAGGAGCACGACTTAATTTACCAAAGGATTCCATACACGACGAAGTAAACACGATGAACAAACTTAATCAGTGATAGAACAATTTTGGAAGATCCAAATAAAAACGGTCCAAGGAAATTCCGTCAACACGCTAAGCACAGCAGCGAGCGACACAGAGGAAACCAAATATCCTCCATTCAAATAGGCATGTGTGTGTGTGTTCGAAGCTAATTTTTTTTTTCTTATATCCCATGCGTGTTGAGTAAAGGAATCCAAATGTCGCCATGAGTTGCCATTGATTTTGTCAATATTTCATTCAGAGTTTCCTTGGTCTCTTCAGACAAGTAGTCTCCATATAGTTGGCTGGGCTAAGAAAAAATATATCCTTATTCACTTACACACACAGCATGTTGAGCAGGCGAATGGAATTATTGTAATGAAATAATCAATTCTTGGAATTCGTGTAGAGCGGAGGGAAAAAGAACACCCCAACTCAGTAAAGCCGAAGAAGAAGTACGTTCTACGTTGATTCCCTTTATATGTGTTTGTATGCCAGTAGTAAAAAAGCTCCAAAAGGGGCTACCCACTACTCAGATGGAAATGCCAAACTGTGGAAGCTTTCATTTGGGTAGGTATTAAAAAACAACCTGCAAAGTGAATAAGGATATTATTTTACTTTTTGAACTATTATGAGTTGCAAGCACAAATTGTGTAATAAATAAATTATTAATTCCTTTTAGTTTTTGCATGAAATCATCATGGAGAGAGAGAGAGAGAAAAAATCGATTAAACGAAAACCACTCGAAGAATGTGAAGCCAAGCAAGAGGACACGCCGTTTTTGAACACAATCCAAGAGTTACACAATCTCTTCATGGCAGTGGTCTGAAGAGATGCCAATACGTGCGGAACATGGATTTGTCACATAATGCGGAGAATTTTCCGTTCGACTACTTTGATTGCACCTTAATGGGCAGCAGAAATAAATTGTTGCAGTTGCTCCTTCGTGTGGGCTGTGCGCCCAATGCAAGTATTAGTAATAGCCGCTATAAAGTATAAAGTTTTCGATTGTATAGATATGGGGAATAGGTTAAAAGAAGTGACAGCTGTTTTTTATGGATGATAATGATAAATGAGGTCATTTAATCTCGTGTTTTATTTTTTGAAATTTGAAACAGGGTTAATATGTCCAACCCCTGAGGCTGGTGGTCATTATTTGGGTGCATTAGTAAATGTCTTGAATTGGAAAGAACTTAAAAGAAAATGTCTTTGAAATATAATTCGTCGTTTCGATTCAAGAACACCTTTAAGACAAGCAAATACCATTTGAAGCTAGAGTTTAATTTTTTGCCCTCTCGATTGGTGTCACAATTTTCAACCTGAAATTTATGTTCCACATAATTTGCTATCCAACGCGTAACGTAACATTTGATATACCCATTTGAAAGACACACTAAGTTCCGATTGAGATATTGCATGCGACTAAGGCAATGTTTTGGTTTCAAGTCCTCGTATTGTTTGGTGCTTGCTTTTTCGCTTGATGTTGCACTGGGAACTACACATTGAAGCAATAAATACAAAAAAAAAAAAATGCTTTGCTTTATTGTTTTTATTATTGCTCACATTTATGTGCTATTCAATTGGGCTTCTTCAGATTTCAGATTTAGTGTGCCTATCGAATATAACAACGTCACTTGATCTTTTTTGTGTTGATATTCGTGCGATTTTAATATGTGTAGTCTTCGACACTTTTCTAAGCGATTTCCATTCACTGGTTAAATTTTTTATTAAAACATTTGAAATATCCACCCCTATTGATTTCTTAGTATTTAAACATAAATAATTTACAAAAACAAATTCACCCGATGCAATGCATTTCTTCGCTGAAGAAAAAATTCACTAAAATGTTGACAAACTCCACCAGTTGTCAAACTCCAAACGAACATAAAAAATTGCCCTGAGAGCAAATAAAGTGATCTGAGGGCGCTCAATCGAATACCACATTATTAACACTCAATGCAATCGCAACACAAGTGATGATTTATTGAAATCCGAGGATATCGGGAACAGTTCTTATGAAGCTGCCAAAAATGTCAATCAAAAACACACTAGATCGCTATGAACAGCTGTTCGAAAGCTGTGATACCACTTTACTTTAATTAAATCAGATTTACTTAATTTTAAAAAAATATATTTAAATCTGCTCCCTACTTCGCACTATTGTTAAATACTTTATATCTACTTCACTTTACCAATCCTTTATTTGATCCGCTTCAATTTTAGTCAAAAAAAAAAAAAAAATGAATATACTTTAAAAAAATATATTAATTGCAAAATGTTTTACACTCTTTAATGTAGCCCACATTTCAAAATTAAAAAAAATTAATCAAACTTTACTTTAAACACTAGGGGCCTTACCAATAATCATTTTAGCCTTCACACTTGTGTCGTTTTCCATTGGGTCAGAAAAAACAGTTTTTCTGCTCTCGAAATCAGATAGCTGTCAGATTTCATGTTCCATTGGCCGCAAAAACAAATACTTTTTTTGATACTCAAAGCAATTTAGCGAGTTTCGATATCTGAGCGAGATTGACACCTACTTATTTGTATACTCTCATCAAAACATTTGTCTTTTGTCAAAATTTAAAGTGTGTTATTAATTACGTTTTTAGACTGCAAGTCTGTGAAAAATAGAGAACAAATTACAAATGACCGCCGCAATGGACATCAAAATAAATTGAGTGGATTTATACAATTTAAGAACAGCTCATCACTTTAAAACACCCACTACCACAAATGCGAAGGACGAAAAATCTCGGGCTATGTTCCGTTGGGCACGAAAAATCTAAAATAACTATGACAGCAAAATTCGAAAATCCCAATATAAAACGACATAAGTATTTTATAGGTCACAATGGGTAATTTTATATGGAAAATTGAAGAATCACAGCAAAGATCCTCCGAATCGTAAAAGATCGGAGACTTATCCGTTCGGACGGATACCTTGCTACGGCCAAGTAGATAGGTATTTGGGAATATTTAATACATTTCAATTCATTTTAAGCCATCGCTTTCTAACCTTCGAGGTGGAAATGTTAAATCTTCAAAAATTGCAGGGAATTTAACTCTCATGAAGGTTAGACTTAAAATGTGCCGAACTAATTTTACGAACAACAAGACAACCACTTTTCAAACAGATTTTATCGAGGTTTCGAAACCACAACGTGTGTGGAAATCTTGGTAAATTTTAAGAGATTCTGGAAGTCAAAAAATAACCCTTAGTAAATCTACTGCTTTTTTTTCAGCTTTAAAATTCAAAACCAAAATATACTACTGTTATATAAGCGCCATCATCTGCAGACACTATTTCACAAAATTAGTCAGTTTTGCCAGTCAATTGTTTTCATGAAAATTCGCTTCTTATGCGATTACAGACTGTCTGAATACATAAACAGAAATAGGTTCCCCCAACCCAATGCACTTCACAGTTGAGTAGGTTCATATTTCGTAGGTACGCAGGTACGCAGGATGTCTTTTCCACTTTGACATTTTACTTGTCACTTTGTATTATGAACATTTATCGTGTTCCTTTCAGCTTCAGCATTGTTCATGCATCGGTGCATCGAATATACGTTGTTACTTATTAACACTGAGGCGACACAGCACATACATCGAGAACTCATTTTCACAGGAGGGATAATCCTGGTTAATGTTTGGTTTTCATTTTGCCAGACGGATGGGATAGGTATTCGCTGCTAAAGTAAACTTCCAGAAAGACTTAGAACAAACACTTAGCTTGTGTGCTGTGAACGTGGTGTCATGTCATTTTGTTTTGACCTTAAAAAAGAAACAAGTTGTATTTACTCTGTCAGACTTCGGAATCATCTCAATCGTTCGTTGAGAAAAAATATAGGTATAAAGCAAAGCAAAGTTTTTACTATTCTAAGAAATTCTTTTTTTTTTGTATCACTTGATAGTTAATTTTACGTTAAATTTTTTAAATTCCATTTTCTAGCGTCTAGGAAATTCTTATTCTAGGAAATCATTATCAATGTACAGCAGTCAAATTAAATAAATAAGAAAAATAGCTTCTTGGGTAGCAAATTAAAAACAAAAACACAATTTAATAGTTCATTTTTTTTTGTTTTTGTCAGTTAAACCAACATTTACTTAATTTTTGGTTGTTTTTTGCCAACATATTTTAGTATTCTTAATTTATGTTTTTTTTTTCGAACGTCAACATCGAACATCCTGACAACGTTTTTTTTTTTAACGTTAATGTATGTACATATGAGTCTAGAGTCAACATGCCATTTAATTGGTTTGTAATTGACATGCAAAAGACGTTTACAATTTTTGGACGAAAGGTGGAATATTGATAGTTTCATAATATATGTACTTCCAAATACATTTGAAAATAAAAAAAAACCTATTGTAATGTTTCAAACAATTTGACATACCTACTCGACTTTCAATACGCAAACAAATTAATTAAATTGCCCTTGTTCGACCGTTGGAACAAACAAAATCCAACTTCTATATTATTTGAAGCGTTGTTTTAAATAACTTATTTTTATTTTGATATGAAACCAGCAGTTGGTCCATCAATCATTATTTAGGTGCGTTTGCATTAATAATGCTGGAGGTGAACTCCTCTTGGGACACGTTTTGAGGCTCTTTTGTATAAAACTGTTTGAAGCCATTTAATAGGGTTTCAAATATGTATAGCCGCTCACAAACTGTGCGAAACTACTTGCAAAACGGACAAGCCCAATACCGATTTAAGGAAAACGTACATTAGACATTTTTTAACTGATTGAAATGTGACAGATTAGTTATGTTGTATGACGTGCAAAATTACGAATATAGTTTTTAAAGGGATTTAGTTATTATGAGTCGATTTGTTCTTATAGAAAATTGGCAATTCACCTTCGAAATGGTCCTAATAAAAGAGTAGGTGCTGCACCAGTAAGTACCGAGTACAATTGTGTTAGTGACATAATGATATTAGCGACCTGCAACATTTTTTCATTAGATCACTCTCTCGTAATTTTAGTGTGCGGATTTTTTTTTTGTCTCTGGCTGATAGTTCTTATGTAAATTTTTATACAAGTTAGGAAAACAGCCTGTTAAAAAATATTTGAAAATGCCAGTTTGTCGAGGCGCTTTTCCCCGAAGGAAAAATGCAACGATGTGATACACTGTTCAAGTTTATTTATTTGTTGGTATTTTATATTTTTGAAAGAATCTATGCTTAACAGGACTTTCAGGTCTACCTGAACAAGATTTCTACTACTTTACTAGAGTAAAGAGCTGGTTAAACTTAGGCTTTCATATCACATATTAGGACGATGATCTATGAAAAGATACGGGGCCGTAGCTCCCATCGGTTATTATTCTGATCGCGTGTTTATTGGAAAAAGTGTATTTTTCATACAGTCAATTTTAATTCTATACTCTAATACTTCCAAGCAGTATAGCTAACCTTGACCTACAGCTAGACTCCAACAGAGACTAGAAAGATGATATTTTTTCCACACCATAATTCAAATTATATCTTCGAGACGCAGAAATGGCGCTTTTTTCCTTGCAATTATTTAAAAAAATATGCTGTCTGCAAATTTAAATTATTCACTTCAACTGCGCCCTTCTGATTAAAGTTGCCTCATGAAACAGCACTATCGGAAGTGACTGCCATAAACACGACTGGCTACATTACACGTGAGTGGATTGACGCACTTGAACGCTGATGTTTGCATAATGGTCCATTAGACGTTGCAGAATCGTGAGTGTTTTTTTATGTTAGCTTATAAATGCGTGGGAATAGAATAAAAAAAGCATTCCATGCATCAGAAGGTGGTGCTTTTCTCTTCCCAAATTTGTCGTAATTTCAGACAAACTGACAAGTACACGGTTAACTTTAGTACCTGCGAACTAATATCGCAGTAGTAAATACTCAACGCACACAAATTAAAATAAATTGTTGGACCCAGAGGGCAAACGATCCACTAATAGAAAATGGCTCTTACTTCCAATGACAGTCCGAATAGTATGCCACAATGTAGGTAGCTTTACAACAATTTTACGACTTCTCTAATCAAATGGTGTGTGCACTGAAGTTATACCAACCACTCACAGCATGAAGGACACGAGCTGCCTGTATGCGTAACCTTCTCTCTATGAATTTGAACCAGCAAAACTAAAAATAAATACAACGCCTCAGCCTCAGCAAATGAAATCAACCGCAATGAACGTGATTTTTTTCCCCTTTTTTTTTTCTGAGTAAGCTTTTTATTTTATTCAACCATTTATAATCAAACGCTGCTGGTAATGATTTTCTTGTTGTTCTTCTCTTTTTGTGTGTTCGATCCTTTACATCACTGCAAGTGGATGGAGGTTCGTAAGATGACAGTTTTCTGGACCTTTTTTATGCTCATTTATAATTCATAGGGTGTAGGTATATGATTTCGGTCATAATTTGGAAGATGACAAATTCTTAAGAACACACTCGCAATATAATGGAAATATTGTTAGAACGGAGCTAGCATTTAGGTTAGTATCAGTGAATAATACGCCCTTCCATGCTGCTTTGCAATCACGGGATTTTCAAATTACCCTAATCCATTTCTATAAATGAAACTGAATTCCAATAAAACTAAGTATTATGTGAGATTTGCCACATGTTTCCCCCTTTTGCAAAGATTTCTACTACCATCCTCGTTCCATGTGTGAAAGTCCATATATAATCGATTTTGTAACTTTTGTGTGGAACGACTCCAAATCTCTAAAATCGTATTGTGCACATATTTTAAGAAAATATACCATTTGATTGGGAATCATTGTAAGGTTATCTACATAATTTTACGTTGTGATAGCGTGTCAGTAGATTTGTTCGAGCTTCCTTTCTGCTCTTCTCAAAATAGAGTAATTTTTCTTTATAACTGGTAGATGGGTTTTCTGTAAAGATCACAATGAAATTTATTTAAAACTTGGTAAATTTCTCCTAAGTTGATCATTTTTCCGCAAACATTTAAGTGAAATTAATCACTTAATCCGTTTGACGAAGATTTGAACGTTGCACGAAACTACGGCCTTGACGGAGGTACCCATTTTGTCTTTGAACGCTCAAACTTTGCCAGAGCTCAAAAAAATCGTCCACGTTTTTAAGAAGCTCGTAAATAACTTTCAATTGTTGAGGTTTTCAAATAAGATCACATCTTAGAACTAAGCAAAAAAAAAAAAAAAAAAAAAAATAGGAATAACAATAAAAGGTATTATATTGTTTTCCCCCAAAAAAAATCCCTTCCCCCTTTTGTTAGAAAAAATCGTCGAAATTGCCTACTTTGCCCCAATCTGGGATCACTGGTAAGACCAATAAATTTTGACTTATCAAAAACGAGAGCATTGCAAGCATAAGACTTCGAGAATTTCTATGAGGTTTATTGAGTCACTATGCGCTGTCCAGTGTCCGGTTACACTACGATAATCACATTTTAAGTTAATTATCCAAAATATTAGGAAAGCTACACTAGCCGTGTTTTTTGAGCTTCGATCTGAGCAAAGCAAAGTAAAGTAGGATTTTCAGCACGCATACAACAACTATTGCTATTGCTACTCTCGAAGTGTCAAGTCAAGCGTAGTTGTTGTAATTTGCGTGCTGAAAATCCTACTTTGCTTTGCTGAGATCGAAGCTTAAAAAAAAACACTCCTATTGATATTCGAAAATTTTCAAATGTCTTTGCTTCTGGTTATAACAATATTCGAAAAATTATTCCGTTTTTCCAAACAAGTATTGGGAGACAGTCCTAAGTGGGATTATTTTTAATAGTTAATACTTTTTTTTTGTATAACCAACAACATTGCTTCAACATACCTACACTACAGTTTGGCATTTAATAGTTGACTCTATCCACGTTCTGAGTGAATCGATTATGGACCGAAAAACCTAAGAAATAATTTTCCTCTCCCTCTTTTTAGGGACTTTCTAAAACAGTACTAATAGGTAATAGTCCTTTCACCCAATTTGGGTGGAATGACATTCTTGTTAAAGGGAACCCAGATTTTTTAAAATGCGGGTCCGTAAAAGTTTAAGGAAAGCGACCTGCCTAGCCATTACAGTATACCCACAGAAACGTGCCCTTATCAAACATCAACTTGAAGTTATAAAACAACTAGACAATTAAGGCCCATTTTATTCACTGGAAGTTGAACACAACTCGGGGAGTTTTCCATATAAAAATCCCCAAGTTATGTTCAATTTCGAGTGAATAAAATGGGCCTAAAAAGAGGAAATTTCAACACTGCACCGATTTCATAAATTGTATCTTACGTTCCTGTGGTACCATATTAGTCCTTTCCAACTAAGTATGCCTTGCATCCAACGAACAACGAACCCCCCTCTTACGTGCAGAAAATTCTGTTGGCAATTGTTTTCTAATTCGCAAAACATAAAAGAATAAAAAATCAGTCAATCAATCGACGTGTGTACTGTGTAGGTATTTGCGAAAAGCTTTGTCCCATCACATAAAAAAGTAAAAAAAAGCACCATCCCCCCGTTGGAAGCCCTTTTCGTATCTACCCATCTCCCTTGCACTCCCCCGCAGTCGTTCTCTTTCTGTCATTTTCATCTTCGACCTCCTTCAGTTGCTTCTTCTTACTCTACATCACTATAAAAGTACCTACACTCTTAAGGTTATATGGGGGTTGGTTTGAAGTAAAATAGAAAAATTGTCTTTTCTTTTCAAGGAAATTCCTCTATTGATCTATTCCAACCAAAATATCCAATAAAAAAACAGATTTATCACCAGGAAAATATATTAGTGACTAGGAACTTTCTCTGCAATAATATATGTGGAAAAATTTCCTGAAAAATAAAATGTCCTTGCTTACCTAAGGAAAGAAAAACTCAAGTGGAATTCGAAGTTCCGTTGCGTTTGCAGTTTTCGCTACAATTAGTCTTAAGCGTTCGCTTTTTTATCCAGTTTTTATATTTTTCTTCGATACTTCCCGTGCGATTAATTTATAAAAATGTATCTGCGAATTATCCTGCGATGACACGAGGGGGTGGTTGATTTTCAGTTATTTGCTCGAACCGACATTTTCGTAGAGCTTTTTCTTTTATTTGCAGTTGGGGATTTTTATATGTTACGTTTAACTATTTTTTACCAACAATTTTAATCAATTTAACACGAAATTCTCTATTTAAAAAAAAAAAGGAAATACATGTAACAAACGATTTTGCGAAAGAAATAATCAATATTTGAAGGACTCAATTCCGTCCAAACAACACCACTGCGACTCACTTTGTGGGTGAAAAAAATAAATAAAAATATTTTTTCTTCGTTTTCCCCAAAAATTACACTACGATACTTTTTCCATTGCTCGGAGATTGATTTGAATGCTCACTTAATTTAAATAACTTTCTGTTGGGACAGCAAACTAATTTTGTTGGTGAAAATTTGGTATTAGTTTTCACTTGGGCAGAACAACACACGCAGAGATGAGAGAATTCACTCGCGTTTTGGTCGCAAAGCAAAGGCGAATCTGTGAAGTTTTTCTTGAAAATCGATTTCGAAATGTGGAAAAAGTTCTGTGCTGGGTGAATGAGTGAGTGCGGATGTATCTGTCAAGGGGTAGTTGAATTTTTGGGGGCCGCTTTTGGAATGAAGTTGACGCATGCTCTGAATTGGGGTTGGAAAATGGTAGAGCGAAGCTTTAATGGCAGCCATTATGTGTGTGTACACGTACTTTGCGGGTGGTTGGTAGGTTTTTTTTTGTAGAGCAGGATATTTTTTTCTATGAGATATCGAGAAATAAAATGACAACTGAACAGCAATATGATAAGGAAAGGACTTTTTTGCCATTGACATAAACGGCTGGAGTCGGAGTGTGGAAATGGGGAGCTTTCGCAGTGCATCTGAACTTCGAAGGCTTTTCGAATCGGTTTTAAGTCGAGAATTGCGTTCAAAAATGGTTGTACCTACTCTTGTTTGGAGACTACGGAATTGTGAAGATTCGATATTTAAAAAAAAAAATTCTTTGACTGAGTGTGTTTTAAAGGAAGACAAGAGGAAGCAACTACATCGGCATACGACTTTCTTAAACCTTGTTGTTGTTAGCCTCAGGCTGTATGGATATTTCACTTCATTCATTGAATTGAGCTGCAGCTCTGTCCGGAGAGCGGCATCCAGTTGAGTGTAATTCTTAAGTTAGTTGAATACCTTTAAGTACATTTTTTTAATAAATTTTTTAACACATCATTTTGTTAAATGTGAACGCAGCAAGACTTAAATTTCTAGCTCCACAAGCTTATGTTAATCATATTTGGAAATTATATGAGCAGATTGGCTAGTGTATTATTAACGTCGCAATCAATTTAATCATGTTGCCTTCTTTGCAGTTATACTTGTTAAAATTATTGAAGCCTTATGAAGTTGCTCAGTATTTTATAAAGAAGGTTACATAAGTCACATATAGTTAGAACTAAAAAATGGCATATATATAGCATATATCAATTTAGCACAACTAATGTGAAACCGGTTAACAGCTTTTATGATTTAAAAAAAATAGTTCAATACGCTGCACGTAACCTGCATCTCGATGCCCTACTGTACTTTACTTAAAATTCCTTTTAAGCTCATAAGTTCTATAGTAACTAAATGCGCAAAAGCTGAACTGTTATCCCTAGAATGGTTATTGTACCGGCTATGCTTGAACTTTTAAAACGCAAAATGTACTATTTGCCATCTGTGAAAGCTACGGGAATTTAGATATTTTAATGCTTAAGCTACTTGTTAAATATTGTTAGTTTGGTTTTCAGATAGATGGCACTCGTTTTTATTTTCCATCGGAATCTGTAATATTGTATAACATCAACAGCGAAGCATCTTTCCACTCGCAAGTCGCAACCCTTGCACAAAATATATGGAAATGAAACAACGAGTTATTATGACGACGATACTCGAAGGTATCGACGGAAATGCCCATAGCAATAACTTAGACACGAGCACACTATTATGAGATACTGACCCCCTTCAGAGCTAACACATATCCTTCATGTATATCTTATTTCTAATATATATTAGGTCTTTCTGCACAGCTACATTTTTCACCAAAGAAACGATTTTATAGGGCTAGCTCTTTTCGAGTTTCATTTCTGAAATGTGAAATGTGGTAAGAAGCTTTCTGGTAGCTGAATAATTAGAACGATAGCTCTAAATATTAGTTCTGGCAAACAGCAAATGAGACTCTAAAATTTGTCTGCTTCCAGTATCAACTTATGTACCTTTACCTATTACTATACTACCTACTTGTCACACAACGTAAATTATTGTATTTTAACGAATTAAAAACATTTTCTTTAAACAGCAGTACCCCAAATGTTCTTAATTCGTTAAAAAAAGTATTACAATTTTATTTACGTTAGGTATATTGGCAAGGCCACTTAAAAAAAATATTTTTTGATTATATTATAAAAAACTAGCAAACCCGGCGCACTCCGTTTCGCCACCAGATGGCTTCGTTTTTTGTAACATTTCGTTTGAGGATTAAAAGATGAAGAATAATATTTTTTTTTTATATTTGAAAAGGAAAAACTTTATTTCATTTCACAACAGTAATGAATTAATTTGATGCTTTCAAGCACGCATTTAGTTCGTCAGCTGCAATTGATCGTGGGAATGACTGGAAGAGTCTCCCGAAAATCATCGGATAACACAACCATGGCTGTTCAAAAAATGTTTTGATTGACACGAAGATCTTTCAACGTCCTGTCCACCGCCACCATTGACCTTTTGTGGGGCCATCGTACATTCGACCCAATCGATCAATTTGCATCATTGTAAAATCTTCGCATTTTTTCTTCGATTTTTCAAGAATGGCAATATCAATGCTGAATGTTCAGTTCGGTAGCCTTCTAACAAAGTTGCTGTTATTCCAGATGAAGCCAATGCCAGGGCAACTCATGCTGCGATCAAATCCGTGCCAAAAGCAATGAAATTAAGAAAGTTTTGGCAGTACCTCCGGGAGTACCCAGAAAGTAAATGCTACCAGTTCTTTTGTTCACAGCTTCCATCAAAGAGTCATACGCAATCATTTGTTGTCGATTCAATTGCAGAACATTTTTACGAACTGCTTCGGCTATTGCTGCAGTATCGTATTGTTTTGTTGTTCTCTTTGCAATTCGTGGTTGAATGCATCGTATATTGGACGATTAGGTGATATCATCCCCAACTGCGCACTTTATTCGCCATCAATAAACACTAACTCCAAAAGAAATATTTGTAAATTTAACAGCCTAGAAGAAAACTAACCACACCTATCAACTTGGTTGGTAAGCCTTCTCCCTTCACTCTCCACACCGACCGGTACCGAAGGTGTTATGGTAGCTTTGAGCTGCCCTCCCCATAACCCTACTCACGAATGAGCATAGTACCATGATTGTTACTCATTCATTTTTCGTAACAAACCTTTCGTGAACACTCAAAACGCTCAGCAACTCCTGTTGCCTGTCATCATTGTCCTCGTCATCTCAATCACCCCTCCATTTGAACTTACCCACCTATTCAAATGCAAGGATATTGAAAATAGGTACTTCCCAAACAAAAATGATGGATACAAACAAATCAAAGTATCTACTTCATTGCAAAAAGTTACTTAATGTAACATAGTAAATATAAACAAACTTATTAGGTATCTAGCTATATCGTATATTAACAAATAAATTTCAAATTTTTTGACAACAACAATTTGCTTAGAAAATCATTAAAATAATTGACAACAACAATTATTGCTTTTAAAATTTAAAATATTTTTTTTTGTATTTGAAACTACTCGATTTCTATCCAGTTTATATTTTTTTCAAAGTGCATTTCCCCATGAAAAACGAAATATGTGCCTTCAACGCCAATTGTTGAGAATTTTCCGACTTTTCTTTTTTTATAAACCATCCCTGATTTAAGACGAATAAAACAAAATAAAAATCATTCAAATCGGTTGAGACGTTCTGGAGTTATATCGTCAGGAAGGAAAACCCGACTTATTTTTATATAGTAGATTAAATTTGAAAATGAGACATGAGCTTCCAGTCTAAATCGAAGGAACTGGTAGCTAACTTTAAAAATGCATGAATGCGAAACGGCTCCCGGAAAAAATGCCGGAAAATGTTTTTTGTTTTAAAATTTGGAAAAAAATAGCAGAATTTTGTTTGGAAAATATTCCAGAATTTACGGAAATTAGGCCAGACAGACTAGGAAAAAGCAACTGAAAGAAAATGGAAATTAGCCCAGAAAACAAACAAATTCTGGCATTGTTTAAAAATTAAAGTGACAATTAATTAAACTCTTGATTCTGAAATATTATTACGAAATAATGCCAAAAAAATAATAGAAATAATACTAAAACACAATGCATAAACAATGTAACATGTATGCAGCCCCCCTGCTTGTTTTCACTGTTAAGGGGTTGGAGTTGTTGCGACAAGAGTATCAGAAATATCGTTTCTGTCATTTTTACCAAACATGCTCTCTTTTTCTTTTTAAAAAAATTACCTGAAATTTCGAAAAGATGGCCAGAAAATTCTGGCTTTTCTTCCTTTTTTCCCCAAAAAAATAATCTGGCGTTCCTTTCTCGGGAGCCATGGGAAACAGAATGCACAAACCGACTGACTGTGTTTCCAAAGAAAATTATAGATGTAATATATTTTTTAGCGTTGATTCAAACACGATAATAATAATATGTACCTAAAGGTCGTGTTCTGTCTATGTGAATGTGAAAAAAAGATTTGCGACGATTCTATATCGATAGTCATTGGCTATCTAAAGAGAGAATATAATGTTTCGAGGCTTGTAAATAACCAAATCTGAGAAAGGGGTGACAGGAGTTAAAAAGTGTCCTGAATTTTCGTAAAGGGGTACGAATTGGACTATTTTTTTTAAAGGCTGCTCCTGGGGTCCCAGTTTGGAAGAAAGGTTCAATCGGACCCCAATGGATCCCAAGGGTAGCCCTGCCTCCATCGTTCCCTCCAATAAAATCTGATAGCCCACTATTTACACCTGGGGAAAGAACATTTTCCGTTCGGGTCACATGTAGACTTACTTCGCCCACACACACACATTGGACAAATGTTTACCGAGACTATATAATTATTATATTGTGTTTCGTTCTGAAGGGGACATTTCACTCAGAAAAGTTAATTAATCTATAAAGTTCTTACTGGGAGATGAACTTAGTGCTACTCGTATTTGAACCGACTTTCGAAAGGGAACCATCCACTTGGCTAGTAAATCACATTTCCTCAGCAAAATTTTCAGACAAGGGGAAAAACTCGGTTCCTGTCGGGTGTATACTTGTGTTGTGAGCCATCCTGTTACATACTTACGCAATTATATCTAACACATAGCAGACACTTTGCATTGTACATAATGATTAGTATAGGAGTATAACACTTTGGCTTATATTATTTGAGATCTGACTGCACCAAGCAGTCGCTGTATCACTTTTGCTGAGACCACATCAATGTCAATAAAGATATTTATGTAACCACTCTCTTGTAGTTCGAGTCTTTAATATTTTGTCCACCTAAATCGTTCCTACTTTAAAAGAAAGACCCATCACCTTCATTATTTTTTCAATTTCTCCACAGCAATCTGTACTGACAGAATAAAATTATCTTTAAAAATATGTGTCTCGACATAAGGAGTTACATTCACCTTGTACCAAATTTTATGGGCATCTGAACACCGTTGTATGCGGTATGATGCATACAACGGTGTTCAGATGCAGAACTGAACGTTTTCCACTCAAGTTCAAAGGCGCCCACTGCTTTACATATCACACTCATGCATGAGATCATGCACATGCATTCCACTTTTCCACTCTAATTGAGGGACGCTGCGACTACGTGCGCCAAATTAGGCATTAACAAACGAAAACTCCTTTGCCATCCGCCTCATGATGCGGCCAATTAATTAGAATAAGCGTAAAGCTCTGTCGCTGCGCTGCTAGTGAATTGTATCTTCCTTTCTGATGTTTTGATCAAAAATAAAAATTCATATGCCTACGCATCCGAAGGACATTTTTCAGCTTCTCGGGCAAACGGCACCCTACACCCCAAGTCTATTTATGAATTTTTTAACCTCATGGCACACACAGTGCCAATGCAACACAGAGGCGTGCACAACAGAAGAATAGAAGCACAAAGCGTCCGATGCACAGAAACCGGGTCAAAAAGTCGTCTGTGCGCCGTATATCGCATACGAGGCGGTGTTGTGTGTCAATCCAGCTTTTCCATCACCCCGGCCAATTTAAACATTTCTGGGTGGGTTTTTGTTTTGTTTTTATAGTTGTGTTTGTTTATGTGTTTTTTTTTTTTTTCCTGTGCAATTGTTTATACATGTGGTCTTGCAGGGATGCAGGAGGTGAAACCATCTGTGGTAGCAGTAGAATTCTCTACAATGAGAAGCTAAACGTTGGTAAGTGTTTAAAGCGCTGCAGTGTATACTTGTTGATTTAGCTTCTTTTTTTTATCTCTTGTGGCATAAGTTCAGAAGGGGATGCTAGTGTCATTCAATGAACGAGGATTCAATTGATTGGCTGTGAAGTGGAAGTGCATTGATTTACAGTTTTACGTATTTAAAATTGAAGCCGGTTCGGATGTGAATTAAATTACGATAGAAGTGAGTATGGAAATTTTAAGTTTCAATTAAGTTCCTGTGGTTGAGGGAGTTAAAGGTTAAAATAAATGCAAAATTACGAAATTGGTGTTTTTGAAAAAATTTTGTAAAAAAGTTTTTTAGTTTAATTTGTGAAGTAACATTCCAGGACTCCGAATAAGAACTTGGTTCATTAAAAGATCCTATCTCTCTTCTATCGGTGTTCTCCAAGATGTTCGAGAAACCAATTAAAGGTCGGATCGTTTCTTGTCTTGATAATAAATCCTTTTTTTTTTGTACACATGTTTATGAGAGCATTGATAACAAGAGAAAAACAGCTTCACTCTTCATAGATATAACAAAGGCATTCGATACCGTCGACCATGAACTATTGCTGAACAAGCTTGAAAACGCAGGTTTCAGAGGGTTTATGCTAAACTGGATTGGATCATTATCTAAAATATAGAAAAAATTGTTAAAAATAGGTGAGCACCTTAGCAATTTCCTTGCTATAAACGCTGGTGTCCCACAGGGCTAAGTGCTTGGACCAACTTTATTTTTAATCTTCATCAGTTCTATTTTCGACCAACATTTTAAGGGTAAACAAATTGCTTTGGTAATGATGTAGTATGCACGTATTCCAGCAGTTCCATGTTAGACGTGGTTGCGGATATTGATCACGACTTGGAAGTTCTAAAAGGCACTGATTTGGTATGCACAGGTTAGTAATTAGTGACAAAACCAAACTTATGTTTTTCAACTTTCCTTCATTGGATTTTATCTCTCTAGAATTCGGATTTCACTGTGTCAATTGTGCGAAGTTATGTGTTGGCAATGCTACCTGTCCAGCGGCTAGTTGTTTCGATATTGAAGTGGTCTCCAAGTTTAAATACTTGGGACTACTTATCGATAATAAAATGAATTGGAGTGGTCATACTTCCGTCCTGAAAAAGTATCTCCTATGTTGTACGCAATAATAATAATGTATATATAATAATGTATCGGCTAAGACCTGCTTGTTCAAGAAAACTCTTAGTTACTGTGTACTATGCCCTAGTGCCGTCAAAATTGCAATACGGGTTAGTTTCTTGGGGAGGTACTTATGCTAATAAGCTGCATCCTTTGATTGTTACCCAAAAACAAATTTTAAGGATTATTTGTGTAAAACTCACTAAGCAAACCCTAGTACCGGAACTATCTGCGCGGACGCGAACTCGGGAAGACGCCCTTCCTGGTTCCTTGTCAGATGCAAAAAGTGATCTCAACCCAATTTGCCTGCCACATCCACCGAGCTGCGTTTCGCAGCCTACTCTATGCTATCTAACAGAGCAGGAGGGATTTCCCTGCTCTCTCTCATAGGATGGATATCGTCGTTTAACATTTGGAAAATGAGGAGACCTGATCGTAGCTTTCCGTTTTTCGGGAATTCAAGAATTCCCTACCACCGGCCATTCGGAGTATTTGAAATTCCTATTCATTTAATAATAAATTGCAAAAATGGTTGTTTTACTTTGATTCAAACGAAATTAATACCTTATTGCTAGTGACGATATTAATATTAATGTATATTAGGAAAGTATTTTACCTACTAAATATTTAGATACACATCGAAATTATAAACTGCTCCCACTGTAAAATTATCGACCATTTATGTCCTTATAACTCGCTGTATTCGCCACTAGTTCTTTTCCCAACTACAGAATACTTCTACATTTTGTTTCAATTTATGCTTAAGTACATATCTTCTTCTTGAATTCCCTTTAATGCTTATTTATTGCTAAAATATCGCACTTGTGTATTTAAAATAAATAAATTGAATTGAATTGAATATAGCAAGAGGCATAGGTACATTCTTTTAGTTTCATGCGAAAATATGACTCAAAAAATTACTCTCGTGGATACTTACCTATTATAACTTTCATGTTGTTATACGAAATTTTATAAGACCTATAACAAGAAACTTAAAGATTCTATTTACAACAAATGACGATACATAGCTATTCGTCCTCAAAAATTCACGTACAGCATTCAAAGCAGAAAGTCTCCTCATATCCATTAATGTTACTACAAGACGCCTCTGCATAACTTCCCTCTTGTGACTTGCAGCATGGCATCCTATTCCTCGGAGCTCCATCAATTATTTAAGGCTTTATCGAATCCAACTCGATTTCCAAACGACAGTTTTATTTGTGAATTTAATAATGTCAACTTTGCCTGTAATAATCACCAGGACATGAGGAGGTCTTCATCTGTTCAGAATCACAACATCATCAATCTACCAAAGGAAACAAGAAATATTTTCATATTTACAATATTTACTCAATGCATCCTGACGGCATGGACTGGCCGTGCCCATGCCGCCCACATCGATTACGCACGAGATAGTGTTTACCCATTTGTCCACTTAATTCCATTTACTTAAATTATAGAAACTCGATGCAATCACGAACATCAGTTGGTATGTGGACACAGGCTACACGCACATGGGTGGCATTATAGTGTGCATTACATTTTTAATCGATTGTCGTATATTTACTCAATGTCCTGCATTCATTTGTATACACACAGAGCGAAGGATATTTCATTAAAATTGAAAAAAATAATATAAAACAAAACGAAGCCGACATCATCTACTGACTGACACCAGAGATCGCCTCGCAATCATATCCGGAGGATAAGCGAAGCCTTCGCATTCAGATACACCATCGCATTCACATCGACATCGGCATCATATTCATAATATTTACAAAATTCCCCCTGAATACGCAATCCATAAACAATGTAAAATTAATCCGCTCTTCTACTGCTCTCTGATTGACAGGATATCTGAACAGAATCTTGAAATTATGCAAATTGTATGAATAATTGAATTTTGTGTCTATCCGTCGCTTCGTCCAGGCTATGGCTGACAGTGTATGTGTGTGTGTTTATTTGGTTTGTAAAATAATCATGACAAAGGACTCCGGAAATAATCAGGAAATCTGCTATTCGATGCAGCTGCTGTGTTGTTGCCTCTATTAACATATGGAAAGGACACACTATATTGATCCAAGTGAAGGAGGACATGTTCTCAAACACAGTGGCACACATACACGCTCACTTAAGCGGACCCAATTTAGTGCCACTTGAATGGGCCTCCTTTTATTGATTCTGACGTGAGCCCGAGTACAGCCAGGTGTATCCAGAATACAATTCAAGCATCAATTGCATGCCATGGCATCCTTTATACGGGGCACTCTCTCATATCGAAAGGACGGCACGTCGTCCTCTATCGCATCCATAGCATTTTGTGTGTGCAGTTTTCAGTCTTCAGTATGCCCTGCCCAGCCTATGCTCCTCTTGTTGTTATTGTTTGATCTAAGATGTGAGAATAATCGTGTCTTACTATATTTTATCACCTATCGTTGGCAAGAAGACTAAATGGAATAAGGTCAGCTTGATGCAGATATACTGGCATTATATTCGATGACAACACAATATTTACATTGCTCTTGGTGTTTTGCGTTCGTACGTGTGTGGATAATCGAGCCGACCTGTCTGTAATGAATCCATAGCTTGTTGCCTTGAAACGATTATCTTGTTCAATGGAATGAATTGCATTAATTTCGCCACCAACATCGATAACAACGAACAAACACGATGATGCGATTGCAACTGGTTAACACAAAAAGGCAACATGACAGGAACACACGCTATCCTGATCCTGAATAGAACTCAATTTGGCCATTACCTTTGGTCATAAATTATTTTGAAATAAAGTAAGGATGCAAATGGAAATAAAGCACAGGGCGGTCGCTCGATTAATTTATCGAAACCAAATCATCTAGGGATGCAGCACAACTGCCATCTGTTACCTTTAGTGCGGAAACTACCCCAACGGTGTGGGTAAAAAGGCAATGAACCATATAAAAAAAAAAAGAACTGAGCAGCAAAGATATTTATTTATACCAGAAAACTGTTTAATTATGTTTGCATTCTTTACCGTTCAATTAAAATAAACATCTTACTAAATCTGAAAAAGGGACCATTTTAATAATTTTTAGAGAAGTGGCGGCCAAGAGTCTTGAAGCTTAAAATGGGAGAGGTTGGTGATATTAAGTCGGGCTGCGTTTTAAATCAACTTGCATTGAATACTTGGGTGTACAGTAAGACCCGGGAAAGTGTCTCACTTTAAATCCCCTCTATATTATTTCTGTAATTTCTGTAGTGTGTTTCTCCCTTTTGCAGTTCACACGATCAACCAATCTTAACAAAAGAAGTGTCAAAAAAAAGATATTTTTAGGGTGCTTATCTTTGCATTTTTACTTTTTTTAAATATTAACAATTAAAAAAAATGTATTTTACTGCATTAAATTTCAACTACGCAGTTGTGTACAAATTATGATTCGACGCGACGTCACGAAAGAGAGTCGACTGCCGAAGAGAGTTAGTCAAGATTAGTGAAAACATAATGCTCTTATGACTCTTAATAAATTCACAGAAAAGGTTACATTTCCAAAATTGTATTTTCGAAATTTGCGGGGAATTGGGTAGGTGCGCTGACGATCTCCGAAACCACTCAACCAGTTGGTTTAATTTTTAAAGATATGATAGTTTTGGACCCGATAGTTCCAAATGAAAGGCACGGAAAAACCGGGTGGGTACCCCTATAAAAAAAGAGAGTGTGTGGCACTCATGTCATAACTCGAGAATGGATCGTTCGATTTTTACGATTTTGTGCTTGGAGGATTCGTTTACGAAGAACAATATGCTACTTTTTGTCGTGAAAATAAAAGTTTAAGGGTATGAGATTGGGAATAGAACTTAGTATGGCAACCGCACTTTGTAAAAAAATATACTGGATAGAAAAACGGGTTGTGTCACTTCCAATACAACAAAACTTATTTCAAAATTTTGATTTTTAAATTCTTTATATGTTCCGGGCTCACCGCTACACAATTTTAATTCGAAAGTCGGCTCAGCTATAATTTTGTTGAGCAACCCCAATCAACCGAAACTTTTTTAACGGATTGGGTTTGATTTGAATGTGAAGAATCTCAAATCGAATGTCTTGGAAGCGAAGATTTTGACTTAAAAATTCAAGCAACGATTATATAATTCCGCGGATTCCGATGATTTGCAATTGGTTTCCGAGCGCCTTCAATTTCCCATGCATATCGCTTTCATTATGAAAAAAAATAATAAGTCGCAAGGACAATCGCTGGATATTTGTGACATCAGTTATTGAATTCCCATGTTTTTCAATCGTATCAATCAATCGTATGTGGTGTGTTCACGTGTGAGCAAACTCTTCCGCTGTACGTCGTGTACCGTAAAGCACTTTAGTGAAAAATATTAAGGTTGGCTGACACGTCAATCATTGCGGTTTGATTTAAACACATCAACAATAATATACTTTAGTTATTTGTATTGTTTTTAACATAACTTTTGAATACAGAATTTGAATTGACCGAATTACATAAGCAGCATGGAGCATGTTCATTGTTCGTTCTCGGAATTATTATTTTTATTACATTAACCAATTTGGGCGGAACGAAGTTCGCCGGGTCAGCTAGTATTTATTTATTTATTTAATTATATGTACATCAAATGAGAACATTCACTGCTCTCGCTAGATTACTCGATATAAATTTTAAAAACATTAAATACTACCACCAAAGCCTAACGTTAAAATCAATTTATTCTTCAATAAAATAGGCAGTTTTAAAAAAAAATCCGCTTAAGTGCACAGAACCACTTATCTCTGAAACTATGAATAAATGTGTACATACCTTCGCAACAAAACAGAACTACAATAGGCCTGGTTTTAGGATTTTCAGCATGCTCATTACAACAACTACGCTATACTTGACACTTCGAGACTCGCAATAATTGTTCTAATTGCGTGCTGAAAATTCAATTTTACTTTGCTATGCTAAAATCGAAGCTAAAAAATAAACACGGCTACTGACAGTTTAAATTTTGACAGTGACAGCTACCCAGTCAGTCTCCAATCATTGTAGTAGATTAAGATTTTTTATTTTTGATTTTTAAAGCATGAAACACAAGGAAGCGCAAAAGGAAAAAATGATTTTGTATTTTTTCAACTGATTTCAAAAAAAAAAAAATTCCAGGAAAATTTTAATAAAAGTACCTATACAAAATAAATGGCAATTAAGCGGGAAATTAAGTTAAGCGAAAGGCATCTACTTATAAGATGAGTTTTATATGAAAAAATCCTCAGAATTTTGGTTCTCAAAAAAAGGTAGTTATGCGGGTAAGGCACTTAAGAAAGAGGCACTTATCCGGGTTTTACTGTAGTATTTTTTTTTAAAGCTAATATGGTCTCAGATTTTGATTCCAAAAGTTCTCTTTCACCTAATCCCATCCTTAGTCAAAGCATTTATGGGCTGAATTTTTATTTGTACGTACATTTTACAAAACCGGGAAAAATTCTTCCACTGTTTTTTTTTTCTATTTATTTTGAAAACGACGCTCGCTATGTACGAGTAGTTCTTCTTAATTGAGTAAGTTCGCCTTAAATGTTCACAATTCAGACAACAACTTCTTACAAACAACATATTATTTTCAATTTTGGTTGCAGACTTTTGCAACAGACTGTTGTACTATCCTGCTGCCGTTTTCATACATTAATATTATATCAACCACTACAGCTATAGTAAGCTCATCGACCACCCTCTGTGCGCGATAAATCACTAAACAACTGTTGATCGCTGGCCGCCTGTTGTTGGCCACACACTGTACACACCAGCAATACAGGATATGTCCAACTTGAACTACGGCTAAAAAAAAATCAGAAAAACAGAAAAACGATGAAGTCATGAAAACATATTTCAAAATAAATACAAAAGGGAATGACTCTCAGGATCCCTAAGGTTCTTTGTCATTCGCTCAGGTCGCCCCCCGCGCTCCTCACATATACCACATCTCTATCTCTGATATGAGAGCAAACAAATTCAATAAAGAATTATGGCGCACGAAAAAGTTTCGAAATATTTGTTTTTTATTCTTTTCTGTTCCCCTGCCTCAGTGCGCTCAGTTCATCCGTTTGGATTTATTCGATTTGCCGAAATATATGGTCCAAAAGGGACCAACACCAGTTTCACCCCTTTGGCTCCATCATAAAGTCCCTTACACACTCCTCAATGGCCAACATAAATCCACAGCACAGTAGGCAGCCCGGCAGGCCCTGTAGTCATCTTTCGCTTGCGACTTAATGGCCTAAAGTTTATAAACACATCGCCAAGTTTTGAATTATTGACAGGATACCCGAGGAGAAACGAAAGTTGTTGTGATTTTTTTTTTGATTCTGTCGACTTAAATAACATTTTCGACCGTCTAGGCTGGGTGACATAATCGTAAATCTTGCGATTGCACACGATGTGTATAAGCGTTAACTATCTGAAGATTTGTTACCGGGGTGTGGAAGGGGAATTAGTGATACACATAATCGATAATGGTTGGACTGTCCCGAGGAAATATGGTAGATAATTTTATGGACATTCAATTACAGGTAATAAATTTTGGAGATTCTATGCCTTGAGTCATTTCGAAAGACGGAGATTATTAATTTTCAGCTATAAATTACTTTGTAGATGGCGATTGGTTTGATTGATTCGAAAAGGGGTTGGCAGCAGGAGTTGATTAGGGATAAATGGTTCGCATCAATTGCTGCAATGAAATACTGTAAAAATTTAAGTTTTTGAAGATGAGAGGTTGTGAAGAGGTGATTAAGAGGATTGGAAGATTTTTTTAATTTTTTTTCAAAGTCACTGGAGTCTGTTTCTCTTGAAAACATTTATCTGTCTTTTGAAGTGATTTGTATCCTTAAAAAATTAAGCTATAGACACATAGAATATTTTATCGCGACGATGGCAATTTCCTCGTTACGTTGTGCTACATATATTCCTTTTGCCCCTTTAGCCCCAGGAAACTGTACGAAAATTTGTTCCAATTTCGTTTTAAAATTGGTCTGTTCAACTAATAAATCCAAAGTAGCCATCCCAACTTAGGTCCATTTTTTTCTATAGCCCATCATTAGTTCCCAACGATTCATCTTCGTCAAATCACAGCATTGCTGCTTCAAATATAATATGGCTTCTTTTCAAAAAATACAAACAGCTCTCATTAATATAACCCGATAAACTGCCATAAAACGGTCATTCTTACATAATAATCTTTTATATCCTTACGAACCTTTTAAACATCGTTACTTCCCTTCCAGCCATAGGCATCTATTCACATCAATCTTCCGTGGATTCTAGTATCTCGTGCAGTACTCCATATCCCTGTGTATTTCTCTCGCAGGATGTATTATTTTCTGCTTTTGATTTTCATCCCACAAAAGGTTTCGATGCCTCCCTTCGATGCTACACCGCAGTTCGGGAATAATGAAAAAGGCAACTCCTTGGCAACATTTCGCTTTCGAGGTAATTCAGCTGAAAGCCTTGGCGGCTTTAGGTGAAATGAAAAAAAAGAACCTTACCCACCGCACACTCTCCGTAATCTCTTCGATTCACTGCCATAAATAAGTTCAATACTAGCTGTTCCGACGCAGAACCCATATCCTTTACCGTACCACATCAGGTAATTCCTCCCGCACCAGATCAGTCACACAGCCATCCTCGTATATAAATTGTATGGCAAACGGCTAAGGGATTAGCATTGGGATTACAGTTTGGTCAAAACGATGCGCCATCCGCAATTTCAACAGTAACTCTGACAAGGACACTGACTTCGAATCCAAACTACCTTCGGGTGAAAATATTGATTCTACCGGAGATTTATGATACTTGCGGTGAAATATTGTTTGTGCCCCGTACCCCGTTGGCCAAACACACTGTCAGACCGGAGAGTGGAGACCACAGAAAAAAAACTAAACTCTTCCACACCCTCCATGTTGAGGGTAAATAAAGGGATGGAAGCCTAGACGTACACAAGTTTGAAAAATGAAAGAATTATTATTGGCAAAACGTAATATAGTGCGGATGGATGTCGATTTGGTATCAACGGTATTCGTGAGTTAAAAAAAAGAGAAAACATAAAATTTCTCTGTGGAATGGCCTTATATGAATGGCATTGGCAACGGTGTAACAGTAAATACTCTCAGCAGAGCAGAACAAGGTCGTTACAAGGAGTGGGACTGTGTTTGCTTTCCTGCAAAGATTGATGAGGTCCACTACACGCAGTTGCAATGAATGTATCCTTCCCGCTAGGATGGTGGTTACATTGAAAGTGCGAGATCTTCTGTTAAAAATCGAAGTGATTTTAATTGTATTTTTTGCAGTAGTTCGGGCTGAAGCTATAGCAAATTGCAAGGTTTTAACCAACAAGTTTAGATAGCCAAATCATTAAACTATTTTGACGATCGGTGTCTGACGATTCGATTCATCCAAGAATTTCGAAGCATTGCCACGATTTTTACAGACAAGCTTATAAGCAAAATTCGTGGATAAGTTGATATCGTTTAATCTCTACCTCTATAAAAGAGAACACATTTTTCTGTTTGTCCGCGAAGAGGGAGTAGGTTCGTAACGAAACCTCAACAATATATATATTAATCGATTTGTCGTGAGTAGCGGTATTACATAGGATGGTTTTTAGTATCCTAAAGTCCGTTATTGGTCCTTCAAACCTATTTTATATGAGTTCTTAACTAAAAAAAGACAATTTTTTATGGTTTAAACATATATTACTACGAAATGGCCAAACAAATTTGAATATGAATTTATTCTTCGATTAGTACACTTCCCGGTGAAGAGATTGATGTATCAATCATTATTCTCCGAATTGTATAACAGAAGTTATAAGCAAAAATGTAATTATTTGAGACTTACATATTTCACATATATGCGTAGGTCATTGCAATCAACAGCCTACCAGTGGAGTGCGGACAGCGCTGCCAACCAATTTTGACGAAAAAAAGCCTAACTTGAAAAAAAAAAGATGCCTTTTTCAATAAAATAATGCATAAAATATTTTTTTATGTAAATTGGAACAATAAATCAAAAAATAAACACAAATATAAAAAAAAAATAACAAAAACTTTTTTTTCGTTTGGAAACACATTCTTTAAGACCGAGCACCGAGGTCTTCTTTTTGCCAAGATTTTTTAAGAATATTTAAAAAAATAAAAAGTCAGTTGAATCAAAAAAATATATACATATATTTGAAATAAAAAAAAGATGCCTTTTTGGAAATAAAAAAGCCTTAAAGCCTTAGGTAATGAAATAATGCCTAAAAGGCATGAAAAAGCATAGGTTGGCATCGCTGTGCGGACACGTTTATCAATTTTTTTTTTTCTTCTCTCTTCTTTGTTTGTACTAGACTACTAGCTATTGTGTTACCTACACAAGTGTGAGTGTCTATGGTTAATATTTTTTTAGTTTTTTGAAGTTATTACTTCTTTAGCGTTGGGCACTTTAAAGGACTATTCACATGAGAGCGAGCGAACGAATTGCTGAAATGAGAACAAACCACTTTTGATTCATTTATGAACAGAAAATTGTACATTTTACTATTCCAAGAGGAGGATAGTTAATTATCCCATCAAAATGTATTAAGAAAACATGTTAATAAACAGTTAAAATAACGAAATTTCGAATGGCAAACTTTTTGCCGCGAACGAATACACCCTTGGCGCGAATTGTCAAAGTTTATTCACAATCCACATCATTCAATTCGCGTTCCACAAACTAATGAATAAAGCATTCGTTCGAACTTAACCTCAAACTCAAAATGTTATAGAGACAAATAACGGCGACTGTCATTGGATTCGCGGGTTTCTGCGACCAAATTAAATGTATCATGTGAATGGACTGTCAAAACTTGCGAATATTCGTTCGTTCGTAGGTCTCATGTGAATGATCCTTAAGATGGGAATAAATTAATGAATTCGCGTTACCTTTAGAACGACACCGCGTCATCGTCACCGAGAAACCGACACCCGATAGGTGGCGCTGTTGTCGATTTTCTGAGAAACTCAACCGATCTCAATGAAACTTTGTATGTGTGCATGTTTGTATGCAGCTAGAAAGATAGGATAGTTTTGGACCCGATAGTTTTGGACCCTATAGGTGGCGCTGTTGTCGATTTTTTTGAGAAACACAACCGATCTCAATGAAAATTTGTATGTGTGCATGATTGTATGCAGCTAGAATGATAGGATCGTTTTGGACCCGATAGGTGGCGCTGTTGTCGATTTTCTGAGAAACTCAACCGATCCCAATGAAACTTTGTATGTGTGCATGTTTGTATGCAGCTAGAAAGATAGGATAGTTTTGGACCCGATAGGTGGCGCTGTTGTCGATTTTTTTGAGAAACTCAACCGATCCCAATGAAACTTTGTATGTGTGCATGTTTGTATGCAGCTAGAAAGATAGGATAGTTTTGGACCCGATAGGTAGCGCTGTTGTCGATTTTTTTGAGAAACTCAACCGATCTCAATGAAACTTTGTATGTGTGCATGTTTGTATGCAGCTAGAAAGATAGGATAGTTTTGGACCCGATAGGTAGCGCTGTTGTCGATTTTTTTGAGAAACTCAACCGATCTCAATGAAACTTTGTATGTGTGCATGTTTGTATGCAGCTAGAAAGATAGGATAGTTTTGGACCCGATAGGTGGCGCTGTTGTCGATTTTTTTGAGAAACACAACCGATCTCAATGAAAATATGTATGTGTGCATGATTGTATGCAGCTAGAAAGATAGGATAGTTTTGGACCCGATAGGTAGCGCTGTTGTCGATTTTTTTGAGAAACTCAACCGATCTCAATGAAACTTTGTATGTGTGCATGTTTGTATGCAGCTAGAAAGATAGGATAGTTTTGGACCCGATAGGTGGCGCTGTTGTCGATTTTTTTGAGAAACACAACCGATCTCAATGAAAATATGTATGTGTGCATGATTGTATGCAGCTAGAATGATAGGATAGTTTTGGACCCGATAGGTGGCGCTGTTGTCGATTTTCTGAGAAACTCAACCGATCTCAATCAAACTTTGTATGTGTGCATGTTTGTATGCAGCTAGAAAGATAGGATAGTTTTGGACCCGATAGGTGGCGCTGTTGTCGATTTTTTTGAGAAACAACCGATCTCAATGAAAATTTGTATGTGTGCATGATTGTATGCAGCTAGAATGATAGGATCGTTTTGGACCCGATAGGTGGCGCTGTTGTCGATTTCCTGAGAAACTCAACCGATCTCAATGAAACTTTGTATGTGTGCATGTTTGAATGCAGCTAGAAAGATAGGATAGTTTTGGACCCGATAGGTTTCGCTGTTGTCGATTTTTTTGAGAAACACAACCGATCTCAATGAAAATTTGTATGTGTGCATGATTGTATGCAGCTAGAATGATAGGATAGTTTTGGACCCGATAGGTGGCGCTGTTGTCGAT
Source organism: Cheilosia vernalis (assembly GCA_949126925.1). Taxonomy (NCBI): domain Eukaryota; kingdom Metazoa; phylum Arthropoda; class Insecta; order Diptera; family Syrphidae; genus Cheilosia; species Cheilosia vernalis. Next base: position 7,874,858 of record OX421362.1, read on the forward strand.
TTTCTGAGAAACTCAACCGATCTCAATGAAACTTTGTATGTTTGCATGTTTGTATGCAGCTAGAAAGATAGGATAGTTTTGGACCCGATAGGTGGCGCTGTTGTCGATTTTCTGAGAAACTCAACCGATCTCAATGAAACTTTGTATGTGTGCATGTTTGTATGCAGATAGAAAGATAGGATAGTTTTGGACCCGATAGGTGGCGCTGTTGTCGATTTTTTTGAGAAACACAACCGATCTCAATGAAAATTTGTATGTGTGCATGATTGTATGCAGCTAGAATGATAGGATAGTTTTGGACCCGATAGGTGGCGCTGTTGTCGATTTTCTGAGAAACTCAACCGATCTCAATGAAACTTTGTATGTGTGCATGTTTGTATGCAGCTAGAAAGATAGGATAGTTTTGGACCCGATAGTTTTGGACCCGATAGGTGGCGCTGTTTTCGATTTTTTTGAGAAACACAACCGATCTCAATGAAAATTTGTATGTGTGCATGATTGTATGCAGCTAGAATGATAGGATAGTTTTGGACCCGTTAGGTGGCACTGAAAAGTGCATGTAAACAAACTGCACAAATGGACACGTTCACTTTGCATAACGTTTGTGTTGCAGTGGAGGGGGATGTGTGTGGGGGGGGGGTGAATTTTGGAAAATATTATAGGTAGGTATTGCCTTAGGTATGTCAAAAAGTTAAAACAATTTTTCTTTTTTGATTTTTTTTTTTACTGAATATATTATACTGCTAAATATACCTATATATATAAACTTTAGCTCCAGGCGCCTGCCTGACAGTTGTTGGCATACCCTTAGCGGAGCGACGAAGTCGCGTGAGCGTCTAAGCCCTGCGAAAAAAAGGGTTAAAATCCTGTTAGCGAGCGAAGCGAGCCACGCACCCCATACTTTAAATACACCAGACTTTCTTAAAGGCGCCTGCCTGATAGTTGTTGATATACCCTTAGCGGAGCAGTTGTGCATGTGTATTGATATTTCGGAAAAAAGGTTTCAAATCTTTGTGCATAAATCACATAAACATGGTTTCATTAAAAAAAAATATTAAAATTTAATATAAAACAAGTAAAAAATGAATAAAAAAAATAAAAAAAAAAATTCATTTCCTCAAAAAAAAAAAAAATATATTATTTTTATGTTTTTTAGCCCATTTTAAGCTATAAAAAAATAAAAAAAAAATGTTTGCTTAGTGCGCATATTGGAAACCCGCCCCCCTCTCTTCTCTACCTCTATAAAAGAGAACACATTTTTCTGTTTGTCCGCGAGTAGGGAGTAGGTACGTAACGATACCTTAATAATATATATAGCAATCGATTTGTCGTGAGTAGCGGTATTACATAGGATGGTTTTTAGTATCCTTACTTCATGTTCACATGTATGCATTTATTAAAGGACCCAGCAAAGCGGGTACATTCAGCTAGTATCGAATATAAACGGATGGGGCACTTTCCGAGGAATAGGGTTAAATTGTAACTTGCATGTCGGAGGTATCCTCACTAATTTTGCGGCATTTATTATACTCTTATAAAGTGTCACCAATGACATAGCTATGAAATTGAGTCTTCCATCAGAGACATTATTTGTCCAACTCATTGTGTGAGGTATTTTATAAATTATATTGTGAGTGACAGGGTTTATAATATACATATGTAATATACGTCAGTCAGTCGTGAGAACCTCGAAATGAATTAACATACGTTCGGATTATTTTTCAGCATTCTGCAGGGCGGCGCAAAATTAGTCATACAATTTTGTTTTCCAATTACTTGATTTTGAACCTATAAGGTAAACCTAAAAATTATAACAAATTAAATTTATATGGAAAAGAAGAGTTTTGAAAATTACGATTGGAATAGTTGACTTTTGATTCAACCTATTCAGGAATAGAGGAGTTTTGAAAAGAAAAAAAACTTTTTTATCGATATAATTCATATTGTTTTATATAAAAGAAAATTGTAAATGTGAAAAAAAAAACTTAGCTTAAAACATAAAATACCTATATCTGGATTATAAAAAAATACTATTAATTATTAAAAAACTTAAAAATAGCGTCACAGCAATGTATTTAAATTACTTAAACAAAAACAGGAACAAAAAAAAAAAACAGATAAAAAATTACTTCAAAAGTTTCTGTCTTTATACCGAAGTATAAATTAATTTAACAATGAATGTTCTCAAAATAACAAAAATTTCAGCCTTTTTTAATGTCATTGGAATACCTACATGAGTTTTGAAACCGGCTACTTTGATTTGCATAGGAAAAGAAGAGGTTTGGTGCGGAATTCAGTTTATTATTTTATGGGAATAAATGAGTTTTGAATTTAACGACTGAGTGGAATAGTGTAGTTTTGAAAAAAAAATAATTTTAAGTATACTCTAAAGTCTAAAGTATAGGAAATAACATGTTTTGAAAAATTTTAATTAAACTTAGATGAGGGCCCTTCTAAAGAACACTTTCTCACATTTAACTCATATTTGAATAAAAGTGGAATAGAAGAGTTTTGAAATTATAACCCTCAAGTATTGATTGATGAAATGAAAAGGGAAAATTATTGCTAGGCCAAGTTTGATAACGCGAAAAAAATGGTTCTGGTTTCTGGAGGAGGTAAAGAAAGAGTTCTTACGATTGGGCGAGAGTCAGAAGCTAATTGGCCTCAGAGTTGTAGACTCTGTTTACCCAAGAAGTATAATGGTTTGAGCTAACAAAATCTCAATTGTTGTGGGTTTTCTTCTTGCACCGTATAAGTGTCGGTCATATAGCTACGAGACATGTTGCATAGCATTTAAATATATTTTCAGCAAATACGGGCGCAACTCGCAGGTGATTATGGCATTCGAACTTTTCTTTCAGTACTCCGAATACACATTCAACTAAGCGCCGTATTTTTTTATGAGCCCTGTTGTATCGGAAAATAGTACCTACATGCTGTGTTTGCGATTGAGGTTGAAGGTGACATTAACCACGTTTTTAATAGGTAAGCACTGTCGCCTAATATTACGGAATTGGGAAACGGTCTCCATCCACTTTCCATTTTTTGATAAAGCGTAGGTACTATTCCGCAGTACTCTTGCATCATGAACACTTTCAGTTGGCACTTATATAATAGAATCTTAGGTCTGGTCCACATACTGCCATACAATTCGGCGAATACTTACCATGCCGATCAGTGAAAGCTGATTCATTGTTTGAAGGTGCATCAATGTTGATCAAAATATATACCATCGATCGCACCGCAAACTTCCGGCATTCCACCATTCTCAAAAAAACCCTGTATGGTAAGGTGCATACTGTCAGGCCAACACAATTGTTTCGGAAATTCAATTTCATTTACTGTAGAAGTGACTTCTCTTACACACCGACAGACTGTCATTTTGCTAACACCGTGAACGTCACTTATAACATGGTTCTGAGATGCTAGCCAATGAAAGGCTATTAATATTATGTCTCCCTGACACTAAGCGCCTTGCCTTTCAGTAGGATAATCAACTTATACTGGCACACGAACATTTTCACCGAACAATTTACTTAATTCTAACCGACTTGTTAGAATTAATCAACTTTTTAACAAATGAATTCTATTTTCTCTAAGCACTTGTTGTTTGCAATTACAGAAACAGTAGACTTATCAAATTTCCCACTTGTTAAATTGCTCTAAACCAATTATTGTTGAAGTGCTCGCAGACTGGTTAGTACGTGTTACACAATTTTTTAAGAGTTGTTGAATTTCACTTGTTTAACAAACACTTGTTGTATTGTGTTATAGTCCCCGACACGGTCCCATTATAAACTCCATTTGCACCTTCTTGTTGAAACCACTTGTTCACCAAGCCCCGCTCGTCCAGTTCCGGCAGTAAGAAGTCGTTTATCAGGGCCCTCTAGTCTTCGTCAGTAACAGTGACGGTATTGCCGATGGTCCTCAAAAAAATTCTCAATTGCTACGGCCTAATCACTTGTCCCGCGTGAACGCCGCACAACACAGTAAAATATTATATTTGCATTTTCAGTAACAAAGCGGTCCAAAATTCAAGTTGTTTTATGGTTCGAAAACTGACCACAAGATTAACAAAATATAGGTTACACAACTGGTGCCAATGTTCCAATATCAACCAAAAGCTTATTTACTATATCTGGATGATGTATAAATGCACATCTGTTTTGCGTCCTTCCTTTTCAATCCCAATCAAGTTGAATGAACGATTTTAGAAGGAGCCTTCTATTCGGGAATAAAAACCCAACAAATGGTTGATAATCAAATTCTTTTATGCTCCGGCTAAAAGTTTTGACTGACAGCACGCTGGTACTATTCCCCCGCAAAAATCGAAGTTATTTCGGAATGACAGCATTTAAGTCGTCATCAGTTGACAGGTCGATTTTGGTTGCGTTCAACCGGCTTTGCCCATTAAACACTCCCATTCAGTCAATAATTTCTATATACCAAGGATGCCGTCGCTTACAAACTAATCTACATCACGATTAGCCTCTGAACTGGATCATAGAAATCAAAGTGCATATTCCATATACAAAGATCCGACTAGAGCTACGAGTATTTCCTCAGCTAAATGGAACTTTTCCAATAATGATTATTGAAATGTTCTCGAAAAAGTTTCTGTTATCCTTTGGCCGCATTAATTCCGGTCACTTAACTCTCCACCTCGTTCGGTCTGCCTTGAAATCATGTTCGAACTGAAAATATCTTTGAATGAAAATCTCCACCTTTAACCTGCACATCACAATTTCTCGAGGAAACAAAAAATTACGTCCCCGTTCCGTTGCTTTTTATTGGAAAACTTGTTCCACCAGACAGAAGGAATAAAAAACAAATTCCGATTAGTGTTAAAGTTGAAGTCCTATTATGGATATATAATCAAAAAAGTATGATTGTCCCATTACAAGTACCTATATAGGAGCAGGGATAACAGACCGGATAGAGTTTCAAAAGAGAACACCCAACTTCTGGAGATGTAATGAATTTTTCTTATGCAATCTCAATTGCTAATTACTTCTTGCGATTCAATTAAAACGAAAGAGAAGAGACACTGAATAGACCAGTCCAAGGACTGAAAGACATCCTTCTCTTGCACAGGGATGAGCGCACTTGATTTATTCGAAAAAGAAATGACAAAATTGCTGTGCACTCAGAAAAAAAAAGAAACATGTACACCCAAGTTCGTCCAGGTATAGAGGACCAACTAACGGTTGTAGCTTATACCTACTGTACGGACAGTTAACATCCAGATCAAGATACCTATCCTGAGCAACGGGCCGTACTCTTACTATCTATTCGGTTACACCTAGCTATGAGGTGTTTGCCACTAAACATTCGAATTCGTCCTTTGGGGCATATTTCCATTCCATCGTTGCTCAGTCGTAGTGATCCTTGTCGTCGACGGTCGTTGTAAAATTGAAATTGAAGCATGCAATTACAGAATTTTTATTGAATTAAAAGTGACGCCGGGGAGGAATCCAATTGAAAATGCTCATTTCGGCAAAGGGATGACGGCAGCGTATATACTTGTCGTCGTGTCCTTTCGTTATTTCATTTGGAGCAGTTCAACATTTCAATTTTTTTGTTGCTCTAATTTTATTATCCTACAGCTATCTGGGTGTAATTTGTGTAACGACAGCTTTAGGTGTTAGGAATTAAATTTTCACCATAGTATGATGGTGGTGTCGCGTCAGCCAAAGCCACATACTCCTGTTATGGAAACTATGATGATGACGACAGAAATGATGGTGATAATAGTTGCCAGCTATGGACGGTGGAAAGTTTTTTTTTTTCATTTTCCCTCCGCTATTACATGGTCTTTTGAGGGCAAAGCAAACAGTCGTTGCCGACAAGGATGATGATGATTGCACTGGGGTGATGAAAGAAAGTTTCAGATTTTAATCGGAATGTTGGAACTATATTTTGCCATGTTATCTGGGGGGATAATTGAGCTGTAGGCAGTTAGCAGGATGAGCGGTTACTTCTATTCGAACAGTTTGTAAGGGATGATAAGGGTACAGAGAGTGCGATAGATTGTAGGTCATATTATTAAGGGAGAATACATGTAGTGACAGAGTAGGCTAGTTTCCATTTATCTAGAAGGTGAACTATGTCTGTTTTGAATGGCATTAGTGTCAGAGATTGAACAAGTCTCATGAACATATTTCATAATACAATATGGGAATATTCGTGTTCTGCCTTAAAAATCTGTCTTCTTGGCTAAGCCTGACATCCTCGAAGAAGATTCGTATTCCTGTGACAGAGTGAAGGTCGACGCAGTTAAAATATGTTGAGAAAGTTTTCAGCGCTCAGAAATACACCAAGTTGTCATGACTAAGGTAGCAGAAGTCAATGAAATAATATACATGCGAGGTAACAATCTTGTGAGACCCCATTCTGGATATCCAATTCTTGTGAGTTTTTCAGGTGGAGATTCATATTCAGCTGAATCGATGAATGTGTCTTTAAGGATATTTCTTTAGACTATCGGCTCAGCATTTTTCCACACCATCACCTAAATAGTAACAGATTGGTTGTAGAGTGGCAGCAGGTCAACAACCGAATTGGAGCAGAGCAGCAGCTGAGTAATAACAGAACAATTATGTAGAGGTCTAAACTGTACTTGGTCAATAACTAGCAGTAGAACTAAATTCGTTGTATGCGGTTATGGGATGAGTATCTGAGCAGGGTTATAGCAGAACAATAACATTGTAGTAAAAGAGCTTCATTTGTGCTGAAGGAGACAGTTGTGAACACAGAAAGAAGGATATTATCAGATTAAGCCTTAGAAAATTTGTTATATAGGTTACAGAGCACTTTCAAAGTTGGAACAGAGTAGTAACAGAGCAATTGCAGAGCACATACAGAGCTGCTGAAGAAAAGGACGAAGACAGCTGTAAACTGGCAAACTGACCAGCAGCAGAGTAGTATCAGTGCCAGGAGAAGTAGATTTGGGCTTAAGAAGATCCTGTACCAAAACTGGGCAAAAGCAGAGCAGTAACAGAACTATTACAGAGCTGAAGAAGAAGTGGACTATGAGTAGAATATCATCGTGGCAAGCAACAGCGTTGCACAAGGTACAACAACAGGAAGGAAAAGCAGAAGAGGTGCTGATAAAATTGAGCTGACAGCAGCTGCAGAAAAAAGTAGTAGCCGCGATAAATGATATGGAGCAGCAACAGCAGCGGTATGCAAAATGCAACAACTGGGCAGCGTAAAAACAGAATTGCACAATTACATCAATATCACGGCTGATGGTAGGAAATTCAGGAACGTTGCAGAATAATAGAAGAGATGCGGGTATAGTCTTCCATACATTTAAGGAAAAGTTGTCCTTAAATAACTTATTCCATATATTTGACTACCTATATCATTGGCAGCCTTCCAAAAATTGCAAAAGGGTCTTAGATTTCTATGGCAATAATGTTCATCGGTGAAATGTACGTTCGTCTCTCCCTATCACCGCAGCCACTGTCCCTTCTTCAGCGCGGATTACATCCATTCCAAAACAACACCAAGAATAGTGATTTTCCCTCCCCTCACACATTCAACCACAAATCTAAGAGCTCGTTCCCTACACACTTCACCAACTCCATTTTAATCCTTAAATGCGATCAACTCGCTTCCTTCTCCGGGAAGTTCTAACTGCTATTATCCCTTCCTGAACTTAGGCACGCAACCTAAACTTTCAGCGTGAGCACTATCAAGTTCATTGTCAATCTTCAAACTAAATTTCTTCATTATCGTGTCTCCCTGCCCCCGCCTTCTCGCGAATAAGTAAAATCGTTTTTCATAATTAATTCGGATTAGAAGACATTCCACAGAAGCACCATACCATAGATATCCCGCAACACGAACACAAACACACCAAGGAGCGGCTTATCATTCATTAAATTCGAGACTGTGACAGTGTCACAAGGAAGATAAAAAATAAAAATCTCATGACAGTTAAAATAATGAAGTTCGTCTCTAATCCTTTACGACGGTTAACACTTAAAACGTGTCCATAATACAAATTGTCATCTAATGGGATTTCGTGAGGCAGATGATGAGGATGATCTTTAAGATGTTTTCCCGATTATTCAAAACAGATGGGAGGGGCAGAGGGCAGTAATAAAATTCCATTACGATTTGAATTTATTGAGAAGTCCTCGTGCATACAAAAGGAGCTTCGCTCTTCATCGATTTAATGATAATAGTGCTTGTTTGCTGGGCTCAATGAGAAGACGTCAGTAGAGTGCTTGCTTGCATTCATTTCTATTTTCGAGAGGCTGCCGAGAGAAATGCATCGACTTTTTCTTCTTAATCGAAAGGCATACCATGCCGTTATTGTGACCAACTCGTCCTTGAGGAAATTCTCACTCGATACGCTTGGATGAGCCTCGAAGTGAATCGGTGTACCCGTACACTACTTAATCACCGGATCACTCAATTGGATACAAAAAAAAAAAAAATAAGAGAGTTGAAATGGGTTGCTAGGAAAATGTTTTGTGCGGAGAATGTTGAAGGATATCCATAAGACGAAGGATACACGCTGCCATCCATTGCTCTTGGTTAGAAGTACACTTTCTCCCCAGATTGCTTACGAAAATAGTGCTTAGTCCTTACTTGTGCCCAGAGATGGCGACCAACGTTGATGACGACGCCGACCGGGGTGATGATGGTGGATGGTGTTGCCGGGTGGTTGCTGTTTACATTTTATTTACATAGAGCAATTCGGAATTCAGGTCGACAAGAAGCACGAGGTGCAAGTGTGAGAAGGTGGTTCCGCACCTGGCCTCTTGATTCATGCTGGCAAGGGACTACTTCATTTTGCAAATTGCTTTCTGAATAGATGTCTCAATTTGGGTTAAGATGGCTTGTCGTTCACGACGCCATTGCCTCTTCGTCTTCGTCGCCATCATCGTCCTTCTTCTGTGTTTCGGTTTTCGAATTCAATGCCGCTCCGATATAGTACCCTGTATACGCACACAGTTACCCCGGTAGAAGTAATGGATGGTGGGCGTCACTGCAAATGGAAGGGATTGATTTGTTACGGCTTCAAGTGGTGTTCTCGTTGCGATTACATCTTGGGCTTTGGGTTGCCCCTTGATGTGGTTGAACGGAATCGGAAGGATCAATATGATGAGTTTATGGGTCTATCTATACCAGTGTGAAGGAAATTTGTGGCACATTCTGTGGAATATGATTACCACCGATGGGGGGCCATGAAATTACCAGGTGATTCCATAGCCATTTGAAGGTGAACTCTCGGTCTAAAGCGGTAAGTTGCTGGATGAAATGTGCGACCTTTATCAGGTGGGGTTAAAAATTTAAAACTTTAAACTGCAGATTTCAGTTGATGCGATTGATTTATGCTCGTTATCGACTTAATTCCAATTACTCGGTCGCTTTGTTAATTTTGTTTTAATTGTTGTTTTTTTATTTGCACCAGTATTTCGATCATCATTACGGAAAATGATTAATACACAAAAACAGGACAGAACCCTTGTCCTTTAGGGCGGCACGAAGGCATTATTCCCTTTGGCTTTGCTCTGACTGGCCCCAATTGCAACGTAATTGCCCACTATGGGACCAACGATGTGTGTTCACTCACATGCATGAGCATTGAACAACTGGAAGAGCGAGAGAGGTTAAGTAAATAAAATTGTAATAACATTTTATTTTCAATTAAAATGCGGTTTACCCCGACACCGATCTGTGGCAACACCAACAATATCATACCGGCCCCAGCCGGAGTGTTTGTAATTGCTTAAGGGAGCAATGTCGCCATCGCCGGGGGTAGGATAGATATTGCCAATCGGGTTGCAATTGCAACGGTTGTAATGAGAACGCGAATTTAAACAGACCGCTTGTATCATGAAGTGCGTATAATGGATAATGATATGAATTAAGTGCTTCGCGATATATGGATTGTGTTTGGCGGTTTATTTGTGAATATTTTTCATTTTGGCTGGTGAGAGTGGATGTGTGATTTATTTAAACGCGGAAAATCCAGGCGTGTGCTCTGCAGTGCTATTTGAATTTTTGTTTTTAAATTTTAATATGTATTGCTGTTAACTTTGGTTGTGATATTTATTATTGATACATACGGTTAACACAACTATTGGCGGTCCTGTGCCTTATGTCAAGTTGGAGTGAAAACTAGGCACTGGACGGAGTTCGGTGAAACTTTTTTTTAATGTTTCATAGCTGAAGCTATAGGGTAGGTTGTTCCATGCAACTTCTTAATAGCGTTTTGCATTCAACACCCTATCGGATTTATGCTGAAACCAAAATCTTAGCTATAAAATTGAACTTATTCATGATAGATTCTTACTCGAACTACCTGAAACCATTCTTCGAAGAGTCAAATTTAATTAAGACAAAGTGGCAGCTGCAAAATTCAGCAAAGTCGAAAAAAGGACACGTGAGAGAAAAAAAGTTTCATTTCTAAAGCTACTCTCCAAATATAGAAATTTCGGACGATATTTAACAAACATTAGTTTGCATAACACTATAACATTGTTGTGATGGACAACCATGTTACATTTTAAACGTACATATTTGGAAATAGCAATTTTTGAAAAATTTGCGAAGAACCTTTTGCAAATAAAAAAGGGCAAAATCAAACAAAGGTAACGCTGACCCCGAGAATACAAAAACATTTGAAGTTGTAGTCAACGCGTTCGGATTCCTAGTCGCGACAAATCTAGTTGACGTTTTACATAAACTAGGTATCCTAACTTCCCCAATGCTATGCGAACACCGAACAGATAGAGATAATTTGAAAATCAAAATTTATTCGACAGACCTAGATATGTGCAATTTATACGTTAAATAACGATGCGGTAAGATAGCATTTTGTAAAAAAAATATTTGACGTATTAGATTGATAAAATAAGGTTATCATTTTAGAGCGTTGGGTTTCACAGTATCCAGAGCCCTGCGAGATTATCCAAATGATACTATCGTATCCATTTCGACAGCGTTGTGTCTAGCATCTCTGTTCATGTTCATTCATCGTATTTTGTCCAACTAAACCAAAACTGTTTTCCGACTCCGTAAGTATTTATTTTTAGTTTCTTTCGAGTGAGTTTTTGTAAAGAATATTTTGTGTTATCAGTTTCATATTAAGTTAGATTGTGAGAATATGTCAATAATAATGTGATGTTTACCTAAAAACTCGTTTTTAAGTGTGGTTTAATTGCAATTAATTAATAATAATTGTGTAAGGACAGTTGGGGTACATTGATACATCCAGCGCCGGGGTAGTTTGATATACGTATCAATGTGAACCACAAATCTTTTCTGTGTGGTATGTATGTTAGTAAAAATGTAAAATGGTCCGAACATTCAAAAAAAAAAAAAAACGGAAAGAAATAAGATAACCCCAAGTTCCCAATACGATAGTCAAAAAAGGTACTAGCAGAACGGCTTCTCTATTTAATTTTAAAATAGATTTGTCCGCTTATTTTAATACTAGATTCGTCTAAAAGCTATAAAGTTAGAGCAGCATTGATCACAATCAATATTTTACTTTGCTGTTATTGTCAATACGCTGCTTTTTTTTTTTGAGTTCCAATGAAAATCGTATCAAATTGCCCCATCTTCCCCTACATTGCATCTGATAAGCAGATTGAAAATATTTAGCCAACGCAGTATTTACTCTTACCTTGGTATAAATACCATGCAGGTCCCACCAGCAGGGTATCAGTTCACTCAGTCATGTCTTTTGGAAAGTATTTCTGTGTCATTCTTTTCGTGGCGTCACATTCAAGTTGTGGGTCGGCGGTGAGAAGTTTACATCCAGAGCTACAAGACGATTATTTTGAAGGCGACATGAAGTTGAATCCAATGCAAGAGCTCATGCGCCGCCACCCCTTTATGCGGAATGGTCTCTCGTATACGGACTTTAGATGGCCAAACGGCATCGTGTACTACAAAATCAGCCCATCGTTTGGTGAGCTAAGTTCCCCTTCCAATTAAAATATCACTCTCTTTATTTTTATTCGACAGACTCCATCCACCGAGCATACATACGTCAGGCAATGGACACCATCGAAGCAAAGACTTGCATTCGTTTTCGATTAGCGAGCGCGACTACGACGGGCGTCATCAACATTAGAGACAACGGCAGCGGTTGCAATTCCTATGTCGGCCGTCGGGGTAGTTCACAAGACATCAATCTTCTGCTGGCCCCCATTGGCTACGGATGTTTTCGACAGGGATCTATAATACACGAGCTTATCCATGCATTGGGATTTTTTCATCAGCAAAGCTCATCCGATCGAGATACTTATGTGGAGATCAAGATGGAAAACATTGAAAACGGAAAGTATCACAACTTCCAAAAGTATCCGAACGGTTTTGCGACAAATTTCGGTGTTCCCTATGACTATGACAGCGTGATGCACTATCCAGCAACAGCGTTTTCAAAAAATGGCAAGCCGACTATTGTGCCAAAGGATAAGACGGTGACCATTGGGCAACGAGGAAGAATAAGCGATCGTGATATTCAAAAGATTAGACTTATGTACAACTGTGTGGACAAGTGACCTTTTATTGTTCTTAAAGAAATACATGGTACGAAAATTTTATATGGGAAGTACCATTAATATTGAGCTTAATAATAATAATAATAGTTGGCGCAACAGGCCTGTAGGGACCCTGGGCAACCATTCTCGCAACCATTCGTTTTGTGTGAGTTTTTAATTTTTGGAACGAATGGAAGGGATCTACAATTTTATGCCGATTCCAAACGGCTGATTGAGAAGCTCTTTCGAGACAGTTATACTCTCGGATGTTTGTCAGACGTTCGCGAGAGGTGGCGCAGTGAAAAAACCCAGAGGTGGAATTCGGGATTTCGCGGGATTCGAACCTGAGACCCCTCGCTCCAAAACACTAACCACTAAGCCAATGCGCCTACCTTGCAACCCTCCCGAACTATAAGCCCAAAAACTCCAAATCCGAGGTTTGAGCGTAATCTGGGAAACCGTTTAGACTGTAGACCTGTGGTAGGACGAACAGACCGGACAGAATATTGCGACCTACTTTTTTGAGTTCCTCTATCATCGTAATATCAGAATTGATTAATATCTCGAGTTCGAAACCCTTCATCCCGAGAAAAGAATTTTACTTCTCATTAAATACGACAATTTTTTTTAAATGAATATGTACCTTGAAGAGGAAATTAAAAGTTGAAGGACCAAGGAACTGTTAAAATGTTTGAAGAAAGACTCACATTTAAAAGGTAATCTTTAGTATAAAAATAAATCGAGCCATGAAACCATTACAAAATTTAATATTTTCTTAGATTCTGAAGACTGCATCACGTCTCTCCAGCTGCATTCAATGCTTCAACTTATTCGCTTTCAGAAATTATATAAGGGGCAAATAAGGCTGTCATTCTTTTAAAGGAAGGAAAATATGCAGTCAAAAATTGTGGTTTGAAATTCTAAATACAATATTTTTATAAGATCATTTTAAGATGTAGGTACATGCAAGTTACGCAAATAACGTGTTAATAAGTTTTCCATATATTTTTAAAGCGTTTTTCATTTAGGTACTTTCGATACCATTTCCCTTTTCACCTACTTTTCAATTAGTTCATATTGTTTCAAGGTGCCGTCATATCAATATTGAATATGCTATATATATATCTTTAAAAGAATTTGGCTTTCTTATAGAAAATTCACCATAATTTAAAAAAAAGATTTTCTCTATTGTTTTTATATCACTTTCTTCTTGGATGAAAATCATAGAGAAATCTTATAACTTTTCTTGTATTTTATGTGGTCGATTTCGCTCTGTGTACAGCGACCATTCGGCAAGGAGGAAGAATGATATTCCAAAGATTAGAATTATGTACAGCTGTGTGGGCAAGTGACCTTTTATTGTTGTTAAAGAAATATTTAATTACCGACACGGGAGCGATGTGTTTCTATTTCTGGGAATAATCTTATCTATTGCAGGGCGATAAGATTTCACCGGCTCATTGAGAATGAGACAGTGATGCGTTTTGGATACGTTAGGCTGATGACAGATATTGCGAAATCAAGTCTTTCACAGCCAATACCCCCAGAGTTAATCTGCTTATGTTTGGATGGAAATATCGGTTTACTACACGATAACAGAAGGCATACGAATTCCATTATGTCGTGCCAAAAATTTCGTCTCTTGAACGGAGTCAAAAAACTTTTAAGACTTTTCTGGTATTGGTCATAGCGACCTTTTGAATGTTTTATTCAATGACATATGTTGTTGTTTGTCAGCTCATTAAATTTGGTCCAAAAATTCGAATATCGGTCTTAGAATCTATTACATATTGACAGTAGCAAGTCATCTTCATAAAAATTTGTTGGCAGCCAAAAAAATTGTGTAGCACCAAGAGTTTTTCGAAATGTACAGACTAGAAAACTAATTTATTTCAAATAACACTGAGAGAAATTTATGCGGAATATTCAAGGATAACATTTCTCCATTTCCTATGACGTCTTGCGACTTACAGAAGTTATTTCATCTACTTAAGTGTATGATGCGAAATTTACATCATAATGTTATCGAATAGGCTATCTTAAAGCTATCTTAACCAATGCACTGCCTGATTATGGTCATTGATTGAGATAATTACTAAAAACCACTAACAGTATGCTGCAATACATAACGAGTTTTTTTTAACTGCGCCACCTCTCGCGAATGTTTAAGAAACAACCAAGTGTGCAAGAGAAATTGAGAAGCTATACTCAAGTCAGCCTTCCCTATACAAATTAGCTCACTCACACAAATGGTTGTAACAAACTCGATCTGATTTCGTGAACCACATTTTATTTGACCAATATCGCACGTAAGGAGTGTGCAGACTACATACACTTCATAACGCAAAAACCTCTGAGGTCGGATCCCATGCGTAGCCCCACATAAAACTCCCAGCGCCAACACAACCCTCAGTGTTTGCGTTTTTTTTTTTCAAAGCCAGTTTCCTATCCGTTCCACAACAAATCAAATATTCAAAATACCACTCACATGCGACATAATTAACGCTCAAGTTGTTCCCAAAACAATCAGAAACATAAATTCTCCGTTGTTATCTGCGGAATGTATTCAAAAACGGGCCCCCCCTGTACAGCGCCCTCGAACTGCTACAACTCGACGACAAAGTATAAGTGACAAAATCTGAATATTTATTAATTAACTAGCTGACCTGGTGAACTTCGTACCACCTAATTTTTTACCTATTTGAAGATTTTTTTTGGATTTAAACTTAGTTTAGTGATTCAAAAAATGTTGTTAGTAATTCAAATTAATTCAATGCCTTTTATTTTCCTGTAAAATAGATGATATTAACAAAGATTTGTAGTAAAAAATTGCAGTCGTTTGAATTCGAATGGTAAGTCCGTTGGAATCATCGGGATGCGTGGAATCAAAACATCTTCTCCTCTTTATTCTGCGATATGCCCGGAAAAACACGTCGAATGAGCTCTTCCTTAGAATCGGTCATGTGGCAGAAATCAGTGGGCAAAGTGATAAGTCCGGTCGAGATATCAACTGCAATCTTTTCAGTAACAATGTCCAACAATTGCTTCGAAAACACATCTGCAGTTTGATCTCGTCAATCGGAGAGTCTTGACATGAAGCCACAAATTTGATGCTTTCAAGCACGCATTTAGTTCGTCAGCTGCAATCGATCGTGGGAAAACTGGAAGAGTCTCCCGAAAATCACCGGATAATACAACCATGGCTATTCAAAAAATGTTTTGATTGACACGAAGATCTTTCAACGTCCTGTCCACCGCCACCATTGACCTTTTGTGGGGCCATCGTACATTCGACCCAATCGATCAATTTGCATCATTGTAAAATCTTCGCATTTTTTCTTCGATTTTTCAAGAATGTGTCTGGTTGATTTGCATGTTCAGTGGCAATATCAATGCTGAATGTGCAGTTCGGTAGCCTTCTTACAAAGTTGCTGTTATTCCAGATGAAGAAAAATGCCAGGGCAACTCATGCTGCGATCAAATCCGTGCCAAAAGCAATGAAATTAAGAACGTTTTGGCAGTACCTCCGGGAGCACCCAGAAAGTAAATGCTACCAGTTCTTTTGTTCACAGCTTCCATCAAAGAGTCATACGCAATCATTTGTTGTCGATTCAATTGCAGAACATTTTTACGAACTGCTTCGGCTATTGCTGCAGTATCGTATTGTTTTGTTGTTCTCTTTGCAATTCGTGGTTGAATGCATCGTGTATTGGACGATTAGGTGATATCATGCCCAACTGCGCACTTTATTCGCCATCAATAAACACTTACTCTAAAAGAAATATTTGTAACTTTAACAGCCTAGAAGAAAACTAACCACACCTATCAACTTGGTTGGTAAGCCTTCTCCCTTCACTCTCCACACCGGTACCGAAGGTGTTATGGTAGCTTTGAGCTGCCCTCCCCATAACCCTACTCACGAATGCGCATAGTACCATGATTGTTACTCATTCATTTTTCGTAACAACCCCTTCGTGAATACTCAAAACGCTCAGCAACTCCTGTGCCTGTCATCATTGTCCTCGTCATCTCAATCACCCCTCCATTTGAACTTACCCACCTATTCAAATGCAAGGATATTGAAAATAGGTACTTCCCAAACAAAAATGATGGATACAAACAAATCAAAGTATCTACATACTTCATTTCAAAAAGTTACTTAATGTAACATAGTAAACATAAACAAACTTATTAGGTAGCTAGCTGTAGCTATATCGTATGTATATTAAAAAATAAGTTTCAAAATTTTTGACAACAACAATTTGCTTAGAAAATCATTAAAATAATTGACAACAACAATATTGCTTTTAAAATTTAAAATATTTTTTTTTTTTTTTTGTATTTTGAAACTACTCGATTTCTATCCAGTTTATATTTTTTTCAAAGTGCATTTCCCCATGAAAAACGAAATATGTGCCTACAACGCCAACTGTTAAGAATTTTCCGACTTTTCTTTTTTCATAAACCATCCCTGATTTAAGACGAACAAAACAAAATAAAAACCATTCAAATCGGTTGAGCCGTTCTGGAGTTATATCGTCAGGAAGGAAAACCCGACTTATTTTTATATAGTAGATAAAACAGCGGAGGAGTCGTAGGATTTCCGGCAACGCAACCAACTTACCACATATCGTGCCACCAATGTCACAGCGAGCACTCGCATATAAATCACGAAACTGCAAACTCCATTTAAACTTTCAACCTCCAACTGTCAAATGGATATCACGGAGGACTCCACCCAAATCCTTGTATCTATGACTTTTCCGAGTCCATTGTCATAGTCATTAGCTCGAACTGCTGTTGATGGTGGTGGAGCTGTTGGTTTTGGCCGCATACACAAATTCTTCTGGACTGCTAAGTTGCTTGTACCGATATACCGCGCATATATGCACGAGTATGAGGGGTGGGACCTTCAACTTTGGCCCAAGCCAAGAGCACAAGTCATCCACCGCCCAATCTCATACAATGGTAACCTCAGAGCCCAGCATGCCCTGCTGTGTCATATGTAGTGTTACCCACTAATAGATTGCTATCCCTATCGCAGCCGCGCGCCGGCCGTCCTCTAGCAATTCGAAAAACTCAATTAAACCCTGAAATCCAATAAAATTTCCCAAACTCTTGTGTACTCTGCGGACATTTGATGCGATTTTCAATTTACAATCGGTTGCCGGTCCAGACGGACAAACCACCACCACCACCAGGCACCACCACCACCAGGCACCACCACCGACAGCGTCTAACCAAAACCAACAGCCATTTTCTTTTTGACATGTCAGATAATAAATTTATTTATCCTTTTTTCGACGGTCGTCGTAGTCGCCGTTGTCGTTGTCGGTTTGTTTTGCATCTTTGTCCTGTTCAGTGGCGCTCTTCGATGCATCTGTAGATCCCTTTGGAGAAATATTCCCACAAATGAATGGAATACGCGCGGGTCGAGGTTCGAGGAGCGAAACAATGAATGGATATCTAGAAATCTTCCAATTTCATTGGTGCACTACCACAAGTGCAAGAGCAATGGTACAAATGGTACGAGTAGATGGGTAGGCGGCTAGAGGCACTAGCTGCAATATTTCTGAAATTTATGGTGCAATGAGCAAGAAAAACTCCTCGTGCTCGTTCGTATGCCATTTTATAGAAATATTTATGTCAAGTCATTATGGGGGTCCGGTCTGGTGTTGCTGTTTGAATAGCTTCTGAACGGAGGCGCGGTTGTTTCGCTGCTTTAGGAAATGTATCTTGCGCGACTGGCCAATATGCAGTTTCTTTTCTGGGAATTCATGACGGGATAGATTTCATCCTCCGTTTCACAGCATCGTGTGTTGATTTATCGGTGATTACTTGGCCCGTAAATCATCGCGTTGGGTGCCGCTGAGAAAATCGCGTTAAACTCGCGAGAATGTTTAAAAGTGAAGCGAAAGATTTACGATCCGTTTGGGCACTGGGCGCAGTTGTGGGGTATTCAATAAATTATCCAATCATGCAATCCATTGAAGGAGAATTTCGCCAATGGCTTGTTAAAAGATTAGCGCTAGTATTTAATTGGGGTACCGAAAGTGTGAAATAGTCGGACAGTCGTTGCATTCCGTTGCATACTCTTGGGCATCTGTGTTGGTGTTTCTCCAATTACCAACTTTCAGCTGCGCTTTGACAGCATATTCTCTCATTAAATCTAATTATGCAGGTATGTTTTCAAAACGGCTATTTAACTACACAAACCTGAACGTGGTAGTATTAATAAGATGGCCGATCAAGTTGATGAAAAACGAACGATATTCAACGCAGCGTTGCCAGACAGTCAAAATATTTTCCCCCATATAACTCAGATAACCCAGATTTGGCTATTTTTTCCAAGAAAACTCCCAACTTTTTGTCTTTATTGTTAACGTGTTTTTGTACGACTTAAAAGAAGAGTGCAAACGACTCGTTTTGAAATCTGAAATATGTTTTCGATGAAGTTGTCGTATGTTTTAGCGAAAACCCGGATTTTGGCTTGGTGCGAAAAGCCTATTACTGTCATCAGTGAGAACGAGAAATGGTTTTGTCTACATATGTGAAGAAAAGTTATGACTAATGACTATCTTGAAATTCAAATTACAACATCGACAAAACTCGCCTGCAAACTTCTTTCCGGTGCCTTCCGCTACTATTCAACTGGTGTCATCTGGAGCAATTTTACGAACCTATTTATTTTATAATAGGTTTAGAATAAATTTTATTTTTTTATTTTGCATTATTTGTAGCTCCATTATAGTTTTCTTTTCAATCCTTTCTAACTAACTTGGGCCAATATTTATTGCATGTCGGTCTAGGAGTGAGAAATACAAATACCAATATAATGGAAAGAGAATTCTAAAAGAAGAAGTCCGGCTTTACTTTACTTTGCTTTGCTGGGATCTAAGCTTGAAAAAAACACACCTTATAACAATTTTTTAGGTAGCGTTTTCATAAAGTATACTATTTTATTTTCATTATTTTTTTTTCATTGTAGTGGTGGTTGGGTGTTGAATGAATAGGGTAGACACTGATTGGCGTCAACTTGGCGATGCCCAGCTGTTGCAACTGTTCAGATACACCAATTGTGCTTATTTTACCTCCTAGTGGTCACCACCGGGTACTGGTCTATGTCCATCCGGAATTGACTTGCTGAACTTATAAGTGCGAGTGTTGAACACGTAGAAAATAGCAACACTATAATGCTCTGTTGGAGTTGACTGTCTGCTCGAGTCTCAGAAGTCCTACATGAGCCCCTCAGAAAGAGGACGTACGGCGGATGAATTCACATGGTTGAATCAACGGTGGCGTCAACAGTCAACATGGCAGATACCTCAATGAGCTACTTCGACATATTTGGAGCTGAGGTCATTGAGGATTTTCAACACTAGTCAGGGTGTTGAAATAGAGATGGTGGCGGAAGAGCCCTTAATGGGTCAACGGCAGCTCTCACATCCCCGCAGCGGGTCACTGACTCCGGAATATTCCGGCTCCTACTGCCCAAGGGGTCGCAGAAAGGGCCTGGTCCTCCAGGTTGGGGGTTGTGCGTGGGGTTAACTACCCTACCACGGAAAAACAACTAAGTTGCGAAGCAACCAATAGCCTCGGATAAGGACGGATTCACTGTTGACGACCCTGCAAAACGAAAAAAGGACAATGACGTTCGGATCTGCACGTGGAATGTTCGAACTCTGAACAGACCGCGTGCAGCCGAACAACTAGCGGAGGCCCTTGACTGCTACAAAGCAGGTATCACCGCCATCCAGGAAGTGCGGTGGGATGGGCCGGGCAAAAGAAGAATGAAAAACTGTGACATTTACTACGGTGATTGCTACAGAGAACAAAAGCAGCGTCTATTTGGATGCGGATTTGTTGTAAGCGGCAGACTTAGGCAAGAAGTCCTGAACTTTCGACACGTTAGTGAACGCCTTACAACTATCCGCATCAAGGCTAAATTCGCCAACATCAGCCTAATATGCGCTCACGCCCCCACAGAAGATAAAGACGATGCTACCAAAGAATGTTTCTATGAGCTCCTCGACAAAACATATGAGCAATGTCCTAAGCATGACGTGAAAATCGTCTTGGGTGATTTTAACGCCAAAATAGGAAAGGAGGACATCTTTGGTAGCACAATCGGAAAACACAGCCTACACGACACCACGTCTGGAAACGGACTGAGGCTGATTGATTTTGCGGCGGGACGCAATGTTAACATAGCTAGCTCACGGTTTCCTCACCTCAATATACACAAAGGAACATGGCGATCACCTGATCATCAAATCGTCAACCAAATTGATCACGTTGCGATCGACGCAAGGCACTCCTCCAGTATTCTAGATGTCCGAACTTTCCGAGCGGCCAACATAGACTCGGACCACTACCTTGTTGTAGCCAAGGTACGGATGCGGATATCTCAGACGCCACAACAACGAGAAAATACTGTGAGGAGATTTAACGTTGGACGACTACAAACGCAACAAACCGCCAGAACCTTTGCCGATCGCGTATCCCTCAACCTCTCCAGAAGTCCTATGCTGCCGACATCAAGTGCCGAAGACCAGTGGCGCCGATGCCAAGAAGCCATCAAAAATGCCGCAACTGATGTGCTCGGTTTCACCAGCCCACCCCCCCGAAACCCCTGGTTTGACGAAGAGTGCCGGCAAGCACATGCAGCAAAACAAAGTGCCTACGAAGCGTCGCTGCATAGAAGGACGAGAGCAGCTCGCCAGCTCTACGAGCAAAAAAGGAGGGAAGAACATCGGCTTCTCCGGAGAAAAAAGAGAGAGCATGAGAAGCGCGCGATCGAGGATATAGAGAGGTGTTACTCCAGGAACAATGTTCGGAAGTTTTACCAAAAGGTAAAAATAACGTGTCATGCCAACAAGACCCGAACGGAGACCTGTAGAGACGAACAAGGAAACCTAGTAGTAGAGTCACAGTCGGTGCTGAGAACATGGAAAAACCATTTCTGCAGACTGCTAAACGGCGAAGATGACACGAATTCCGCTGTCAGGCAGAACGAACCATTCAACCTGGACGATGGAAGCCAAGATTACCGTCCACCTGACCAAAATGAAGTAAGGATAGCAATATCTAAGCTTAAATCCAACAAGGCTGCTGGACCGGACGGCTTAACTGCCGAGCTGTTTAAGGCAGCGGGAGATGACCTGGTAGAGAGCATACACCAACTCGTCTCCAAGATTTGGTCAGATGAAAGTATGCCTGATGAATGGAACCTCAGCATCGTTTGCCCGATCCACAAGAAAGGAGACTCTCTAAACTGCGCCAACTATAGAGGCATCAGTCTCCTGAACAATGCTTATAAGATCATGTCTGCTGTACTGTGTGAACGCCTTAAACCATTCGTCAACGATCTGATAGGTCCCTATCAGTGCGGTTTTAGGCCCGGCAAGTCCACGACCGATCAAATATTCACACTACGGCAGATCCTGGAGAAAACCCAAGAAGTCCAGATCGATACTCACCATCTTTTTATCGATTTTAAGGCCGCATATGACAGCATTTATAGAGACGAGCTATACAGAGCCATGTCTAGTTTTGGCATCCCTGCCAAACTTGTCAGATTGTGCAGAATGACGATGGAGAACGCTCGCTGCTCCGTAAAGGTCGGAAACAATCTCACCGAGACCTTTGATGTCAAAAAAGGATTTAGACAAGGTGACGCGCTGTCATGTGACTTCTTCAACATCATTCTTGAGAAAATTGTGCGAAACTCGCAAGCCAACACCAGAGGCACAATTTTCCAAAAGTCTGTGCAACTGCTTGCATACGCTGACGACATTGACATTGTTGGCAGAACACAGCGAGCTGTCACTGGTGCGTTTGCAAGTATTAGTACAGAAGCGGCAAAAATGGGTTTAGTGGTGAATGAGGGTAAAACAAAATATATGCTGTCAACAAGAAGGGACACACAACACCGACGAATCGGACAGAACGTCACGATAGACAGCTATAACTTTGAGGTAGTTAGGGACTTTGTCTACCTCGGCTCCGCTATAAACTCTGACAATGACATCACATCAGAAATCAAGCGAAGAATCACACTTGCCAACCGCTGTTTCTTTGGCCTAAGACGGCAATTGATTAGTAAGGCCTTGTCAAGAAGCACTAAGGAGATTCTATATAAGACCCTCATCATCCCTGTCCTGCTCTATGGCGCAGAAGCATGGACCCTAGCAAAGACGGATGAGGATCTTCTTGGTCGCTTCGAACGCAAAATTCTTCGAGTGATTTTTGGTCCCGTTTGCGTTGACGGGCTTTGGAGGAGAAGATTTAACAGCGAACTCTACGAGCTGTACAGCGACATCGACCTGGTCAGAAAAGTACGCATTAGTCGTCTAAGATGGCTAGGACATGTAGAGCGAATGGACACCAACGCTCCGGCCCGGAGAGTCTTCGATTCCAACCCGGAGGGACAACGCAGTAGAGGAAGACCTCGCCTTAGGTGGCGCGCGCAAGTGGAAGGGGACCTCAACCAACTTGGAGTGCGCAACTGGAGGCAGTTAGCCAAAGATCGCGCTAACTGGAGAGGCGTATTGGTTGAGGCCCAGGTCCACCCCGGACTGTAGCGCCACCTTAAGTAAGTAAGTAAGGTATACCTATAGTAAGTAATAAAATTTATACTTACACTATATTTTGAAACTTAAAAATAAAAACGGAGTAACTTTTCACCAGTAGAAAGCATGACTCCCAACAGTTATAAGGACTATTTGTATATGAATCCAGTTAAAAGTGTTATAATATTTAAAAAAAAAAGACACAGTTTTTCCTTATTTTCATTTTTAATCGCATACGATCTACAACTCAACAGAAATCCTACCGAGAAGCAGAAGTAGTTCGTTAGAAGATGTATGGCTCCTTTTTGTGGCCTTTAATATTGCGGATTTAAAAATGATAGCTACTGGAAAGCGTAAAAAAATATATTACAAAATGAAAAGAATTACAAAACGATCGATCTAAAACGAAATTCAAAATGTCCCCTCGTTTCTGGTAGTACCTGCAGCTGCACAAGCTTGAGTTTATAAGTCATCGCATCGCAACAGAGTCATAACCATCACGATCACCACGAATTATTTAATTAACTGATACAAACATTCCGTCATCTTATACTGTCACTTGCAAAAGTCACCCGCAGAATTAAGATATTTCAGAAAATCTGAAAATGCTATAGGCTTATTTGAACGATTAGACTAAAGCCCTAAAGCCCGTTTGACACTACATTTTTTTTTTTGCTTTTTCAGACTTTAAAAAGGAAACTAGAGCAGTTACAACGAAAATTTCCGATTGGAGTGAGTGCGTATACACCATCCCAATTAATGTAGAGATGTAAAAAAAATGCATTGAAAATGTATTTAATTTACCTGAAGTGATCCCAGATTGGGGGGAAAGTCGGCAATTTTGTCAATTTTTTCTAACGAAAGCGAAAAAAATGGGAATGGAATTTTTTGTTGGGAGAACAATATAATTCCTATTATTTTTAACTTTCTCCATTACGTAGTAAGAGAATGATATTGGTTTCGTACAAAATTTCAAACTCGAGATTTTAATCAATTCTGATATTACGATGATAGAGGAACTCAAAAAAGTGGGTCACAAAATTATGTCCGGTCTGTCCGTCTGTCCGTCCTTCCACAGGCCTACAGCCTAAACGGCTTCCCGGATTACGTTCAAACCTCGGATTTTGAGTTTTTGGGCTTACAGCTCGGGAGGTGTTTTTTTTTGCAAGGTAACCTCAATATTAATGGTACTTCCCATACAACATTTTCGTACCAGTTTGATTTGATCGAAAACGGCTATAACGATTTCAACCAAAATTGATATTTAAGCTTAAGTAGGTGAGGTTACCAGAACTGCGTACCCAGTTTTTGGCTAAAAATTCGAGCAACGGAACTTTTGAAATTTCGACATATCTCGAAAACTCTCTATACGATTGTAACAAAAAATAATTTCTAAGGAAATGTGGTCATTTATAACTTAAAAGCAAACTCAGTTTTTCTCTACATTATCGTGCAATGGATTTTCGAAAAAAAGAATTTTTTAAAATTTAGTTTTTTTCAGTTTACCAGAAAACGGCTCTAACGATTTCAACCAAAATTGATATTTAAGCTTAAGTAGGTGAGGTTACCAGGACTGCGTACCCAGTTTTTGGCTATAAATTCGAACAACGGTACTTTTGAAATTTCGAAATATGTATCTCGAAAACGGTCTACCTATACGATTGTAACAAAAATTCATTTTTAAGGTAATTTGGTCTTTTATAACTCAATAGCAAACTCAGTTTTTCTCTATATTATCGTACAAAGGATTTTTGAAAAAAGGAATTTTAGTTTTTTTTTCAGTTTACCGGAAAACGGCTATAACGATTTTGACCAAAATGCAAACTTAGAGTCAAATGGATGTTTTCAAAACTTTTTGCTGAAGACTCTGAAAGTCAGTCAGACTCGCACTAAACGAGAAAGTTTCGTGCGACCCAGTCGTGCACTTTATTTTGTTTGCTTAGTTCTAAGATATTTAAATACCTAAAACATAAAATTTTAAAATAAAACTTAAATAAGGGGTTTTGGTTTTAAGGAAAAAAGAAGAATTTTTATTTTTTAAAAACGTGAACAAATATAGTTTTAGTGTATCTCTGATCCATGGGCTCTCGTCAATTTATAGTTTGTGGTTGTAAATTCGTTTGAAAATTTGTGGTTGCTTTGCAAACAATATCGCTACCCCTTTGTTAATACACATTTTGTATCTTTGACACGAAGCTGACATTTGAACATGATTCAATGTGATAAAAATGAGGAAACAAATGAGAGAAAAATGTATGTCATACGGTCTTAAGAGAGGAGCTTGTTCCAACAAAATAAGCTGCCACAGAATGGCAAGCCCTAACATGTTTTATTTCTTCTATAATTGATAAAAATCCGGGTTCACTTAAAATTAATATTTGTTTCGTGTATTGTTGGTCCTAATCTTCTAATATTTATTTAAATTATGTCGTTATAAAAAAAATACACACCCTCTGGCCGTAATCTACGGGCATCCTCGAAATACAAAGCCCCGCTTATAAAAAGTAATGTTCACTTCAAAGTCTTATAATCCGATAGGTGAAATGTATGTAATCAATTGCTGACTGTCCTCACACACCGTAATCAATAAAAACACAATTTAAACAATTAAACGATAAAAACAGCTAAGCCAATAATATTCCTTTGACGACATTTTCAGGTCATTAACAGACAAACTTTATCATAGGGAAGTAGACATCGGTTTTATTGCCGATCGCAAAATAATGTGGCAAGTAACTAACAACGCAAACCGAACACGAAAACCCATATCCGAAAAATGGTTGTTTAAATCTGAATAGGACACAGATACATAGCATTCAGTTTGTCGATATCCTTAACACTCATGCCAATCCGCTGGCCAATAGACGCGGTTGAATCATGCGTTATAATTGTTTTTTCACCGTTTTTCGAAAACGCCATAGCGCTGTAATGAAGAACGCTCTTGTAGTCGTAGGCAATACCGAAATTCTCCGTCGCTGTCTGCTGCACAAAGTTGAACTCCATGCCCGGTTCGATGTTCTCCGTAACAATAGTGATATATTGATCGCGGTCCGAAGCGCTTTGCTGGTGATAGAAGCCTAGTGTGTGTAGAAATTCATGCAAAATCGACCCAATTCTGAAGCAGCCTTCGTTGATTGGGAACATTTCAAGATTCATCCTCTGAACTGATTTCTGATAGCCAATTGTGGAGTAGCATCCATTAGGATACGCTGTGATGTTGATGTAGTACTGGCTGGTCTCGTTGGCTTCTTGAAAACGCACACAGGAGTTTTCTTCAATTGTATGTATAGCCTTCTCGATTTGCGCCTTGTGCGCATAATCTGCAAAGAGACAGGCTGTCAAAATG
Source organism: Cheilosia vernalis (assembly GCA_949126925.1). Taxonomy (NCBI): domain Eukaryota; kingdom Metazoa; phylum Arthropoda; class Insecta; order Diptera; family Syrphidae; genus Cheilosia; species Cheilosia vernalis. The sequence goes on from OX421362.1 coordinate 7,901,287, forward strand.
TTTCTTAAGTCGTCACAACATACCGAATTCCGGACTGATTTTGTAGACAACCAAACGGTTCGGCCAACGCTTCGTCTTCGAAATAAGTCCATTGCGTAAGCTCCTTTCCATAATTTGTTCATCGCTGAGAACGATATCTCCTTCAAAATAGCCCGCAGTTTCCTCTGGATTCTTTGTGATATCCCTCTGCGGATATCCGCCGCAGAAAGTGATCACAAGTAGGAATATCAACGCGTTGTATGACGCGACCATTGTTTGCAATAACTTGGCCAAGACTGACCATTTGCAAACAATGTCACTTCAATTTCGTATGGCGATTTCTACAAAAAGCTTGATAAGTGGTTCGACTCATGTTCGTCATGTCATGATATACAATTAGATAGGTAATAAACGATCAATCGAGGTCTGATATAGTGACACTAACGGAAAAGACAATTCGTTGCTAAAAAAAAAATGTTCCTGTCGTAACTGATGACATGTTAAACCAATAGTCTTATCAGCTTCTGAGTAAGATAGTCGATTTTTTATCAAATCTGTGTTGCAGATAGGGACTATCACGCTGTCGTTTTGGGGGCTTTATTTTGCTGCATAACTTTGGGCGACTGTTCTTTCCTGCGTCGTCGGATTAGTAAAGACTTCCATTCAACACGTTTCCTTTACGATACCCACGGTGGGGTATTTTCGTTTGCATAGATCAGCTGAAAATTAATCGGGCTCGGAACCAGTTGTTTCAGATGTTAATGAAAAAAAAGAAAAAATGTTAATATTGAGAGTTTGTACAAGTGATCTTGCAATTTTCAGTATTAAAGTAAACCAAACAATAGTTACCTTATGCGTATCACTCACTAGCTGTACACAGGGTTAAGGCTACACTACTCTCCGATGAATTATTGCAACTGACAGGAAACATTGCGCCACAACGTTTTCTTCACAACTACATTTCGTGGTCTAATCAAGTCTGAAACTAGTGTAAACAATGCTCACATAAGTTATTATCAAACTAGATCAATTCCATCGGATAATTGACTTAAATCCAGTGGCTACTTGTTGTTAGATAAGCAATACAATTCATTAGATTAAATAAACCGACTGCGATTGATTAGGTAGTCAACTCGTATAAGGGTCCGTTTCACCAAAATGGCACAGAATGTAAAAATAAACGCCGACGACCGGGTGGTTAACTTCGATATGACAAACATATTGTCAAATAACGCACTTGGTGCGGAGTAAAATCACCCAGTACCTAATTTTGAAGATCAGCTCAGTAAACTATTCCTAGATAATGGGGAACAGAAATGGCTCTTAGAAGATATTGGTGCAATCGGCACTTATTACTCCCAAAGGTTAGATAATAGTTTTGATTAAAAAATCTATCGCTACCATCGACATAGTTTCTGATTTATATTTTTTAGTTTTTGTGTCAGTTTCGTGACACAATTCAAAACGAAATGAAGTCAATCGCCGTTGTTGTACTCTTCTTAACAATACTTGGCTTGACGCTTGCCTATCCGGCCTCAGTCGAGTGGGACCCAGAACAGGGTGACAAATTCGAGGGTGATATTGTTCTTTCAAGGGAACAAAAGGCACAACTTCTGAGTGGAGCCCGCAATGGTTTAATTGCCGACCAATACCGTTGGCCCGAAGGGAAAGTATATTACAAGTTTTTCGAGGGCCAGTTTGGTAAGTTCTAAATAACAAAAAAAAAAAATTTACACAAAAAAAACCCACAAACAACAACCATTTATAGATGAAGCACACAAGAACCACATCCTCCGTGGAATGGAAATGCTCGAGGAGATAAGCTGTATTCGGTTCTATCCAGCAAATGACACCACAGTAGGATATATCAACATAACGGGATTAGCAGAGGGCTGCTATTCAGAGGTGGGCTTTTTGAATGAGGTGCAACCGGTCAACTTCCAAATTTACCCCTTGGACACGGGATGCTTCCGTTTGGGTACAATCGTACATGAGTTCCTACATTCGTTGGGCTTCTTCCATCAACAAAGTGCATCAGATCGAGATGAATTTGTTGAAATTGTATTCGAGAACATCCAAGCTGGAACTGAGAATAATTTCGATATTTACGACTCTACAGTTATTGACGACTTTGGCATCAAATATGACTATGGCAGTGTCTTGCATTATGGTCCAACCGCATTCAGCAAGAATGGAAAGAAAACAATTATACCCCTGGATCCGACAGCGGAAATTGGACAAAGGTTGCGCATCAGCCCGAAGGATATTTACAAGCTTAATATAATGTACAAGTGTCCGATTCCCATTTAGAACGAATCTGGTTGGTCTAAAATATTTTCAAGCAAGCAAAGAATTCGCTGTAAGCTTATTGTGTTACTTATTTGGTTTAAAAAATGGAAGGTTTGACGAAGTGTATTTTGGTGCATAGTTCATTTGTGTTTTTTACTTTTCTTATTTTTAAATGGGTGGATTTGTTATATGGTTTGAATCCTTTATTATATGAACTAGACTTTTTATCATAGGGATTTGAAAAAAAAAACAGAATATCAACCAGACACAGCTTCAGAGATCTGTGGTCTTGGCTATATGTTTTTGTTTTTAGAACTTTTGACCTGCTTAACAGCACGTGCGTCGACTTAAAATACCCATTGTGTAAGAAAGGTGAAAAATGTCAAGGCTAGTTTCATAAGTTGCTAATTCTATCAGAGGATGACTTTAAAAATTTAAGCCAGGATTGGTATTAGTTTGGGCGACTGATTCCAAGCCATTCGTGGCAATCCGTACATACGGGTATAGGCGAATTGTTGGACTTAAGAAATCATGTCGACGATATTTATTTCTCGCCAAGCTCCGCAGAAAAAATAAAGTGTTTTTTAGTTTTTTCAGACTTCTTTTCGATCTACAAACATTCGAGTGATTGACTGTCTTGACAAGGCTTCCAAATTTAATCGTATTGTAAGCCATAGGATCTTAAAACATTCTATTCGTCTGCGTGAGCGAGTCATACGTCACTGAATTTTGTGGATTTAACAAGCTCAACAATAACAAATTCAGTCACGTAATACTCGATAACGGATGCAATAATTCAACCCCAGTACTCAACCGAAAAGTTGAGACCTGAGCAAAGTTTTTTGTCTGGCTAAATGTTACAGCGACCACGTGAAAATACTGATCGATTTACTGCCTCAATAGGCTGATATAGCTTTTGCGCAGGAAGTTTTTACGACCACTTTTCATCTTATCAAAAACAGTTGTAAATAATATTCACACGATCTAGATTTAGATCGTCTTTTGCGATAAGATTCCGAGCGAAACGAAAACCCAAGCCGATAATGAACGGAAATTCAATGGGCACTTACTGTTGGGTAAACACGCCAATTCAATTCAGCAATAGATTAAAATTTAAAACCAATTGATTAGATATAGTTAATTCGCATTAGGGCTAAATACACCGAGTTGGCCAATAAGTGTATTAAAGTGCGAACCGACTTCTGCCGTAAACTATATTCTGCGTATTATTGTAACATACAATTTACTATAGTTTTCCTATTTTTCAGAGCGCAGTCCAGTTGCCATTTGACAACAGACCCACCTGAATAGCACTTTATAATATATACAATATACATACAGGAAAATAACGAATGCCGCAGATTCGATTGGTGCAGACGGCCCTTAGACTTCGAAATACATACACAAGGAATTTGCTTCCATTTTATAGGTTATAGAAGTTGCGATAAAATTTCTCTTGTCCGCGGTTCAATAAAGTTTTCGATCTCAATTTGCGGGCTTAGTTTTCTGACACAAGCCGAAGCGAAATGAAGTCAATCGCCGGATTCGCCCTCATGTCAGCCCTACTTGGCTTGATCACTGCTTATCCCACTCCAAACGAGTCGGATCCGGAGCAAGGTGACAAATTCGAAGGTGACATTCTCCTTTCGACTGAACAAAGAATAAATATTCAGCTGGGATCACGTAATGGCTTAATTGCCAAAAATTACCGTTGGCCCGAGGAGAAAGTCTACTACAAAATCGCCGAAGATCACTTTGGTAAGATTTCTGATAAAATAAAAAGGACTCGCTTACAAAATATGTTCCCTTACAGATAAAGCGCACATAAATCACATCCTCCGTGGTATGGAAATGATCGAGGAGGTCAGCTGCATTCGATTCCATAAAGCAAACGATACAACAAAGGCCTTTATTAGCATCACCGGACTAGAAGGTGGCTGCTACTCGAACGTGGGATATCTTAATAGAATACAATCGGTTAACTACCAAGTTTACCCATTGGACACAGGATGCTTCCGTTTGGCTACAATTGTACACGAATTCCTACATTCGCTGGGCTTCTATCACCAGCAAAGTGCATCAGATCGAGATGAATTTGTCGAAATTGTATTCGACAATATACAGGAGGGCAAAGCGAGTAATTTCAACATTTACAGCTCGAGCCTCGTGGAGGATTTTGGCATCCAATATGACTATGGTAGTGTTATGCATTATGGGCCAACCGCATTCAGCAAGAATGGAGAAAAAACAATTATACCCCTGGATCCGACAGCGGAGATTGGACAAAGGTTGCGCATCAGCCCGAAGGATATCTACAAGCTAAATATTATGTACAAGTGTCCAATTCCTATTTGAGAGGTTAAAGGCAATGTTTAGTCTTAATTTGTTGTGTGCAAAATAAAATAAAGTCAGATAACAAGTCAGGGGGGTGGAAGATCAAAGTCAACTTTGTACGTAGATATAGTGGTTCTCGGTGAGAGAGGCTCAAAGGTCGTTAGTCGCCCACGGGTCTTTTTTCTATTTATACATGAGAATGAAAGCATTTACTTCCATCAATGAAGCTAAAATTATTAGTAATGCTGGTATTGCATAGATCACTAAGATCATCGAGGAAGTAGTTTTCTGAGTATGGCATCCATAAGATGGATAGGGCGGGGTCAACTTTCGTCTTTATGTGTCATTGATTGACTTCAATATATACTAAGCCGGTCGCACGTACCTACTCATCGCACGAGCAGTCCTTCAAACTCTCAATCATCACCCACCCAGCCTAAGCCGTCAGTCTTAATCCATGACAATGGATTAAATATTTTGGTCTCGAAGACAAAGCTTCTGAGAAGATGCTGCCCTTACAAATTTAGTTTTTCAAAATCGATTTTCATGAAAAATCGCAAAAGTGGGAGGTAAAGTTACATAGGTTAATTTGAACAATTTAAAAAAATAGACAAAGCTCAGTACAAGTTGAAGAAGTTTGCTATTGTTAATACCTAATACCTTGTGCACTTGAGGAATAGAACACATGGAATATACTTCTTCCATGACATATATGAACTTTCAGATATATCTTTATCTCATCTTTACAGGTTCACAAATGCATCAGGATGGCTGGACAAGGTCGAGTAACCAAGAGGGAATGACTCTAAAGCCAACAACATCGGCTAACCCCCCAATAAGGGCATCACAATGGGTCCACATGGACCTAAGTGGGGTGCGGCAGGACTCGTTCTGACGGACCCACCCATAAACCTAACCTAACCTAATACCTTCTGCATGAACATTATTACATAATTGCTTGAACCTTTTTAAGCGGAAGCTTACTCCCAGCTAGCCCGTTGATGAAACGAATAAATAAGAACTTGTTGGCGGCTTTTTTTCGGCGTCAGCTTCTACAGACCACGCTAAAGGGTGTCAAAGCAGGTCGGTAATTATATGTACACCTTGTGCCATTCATTTTCATACCATAGTTGGATCCGCAAACCAACAGTCATGTCTTTAAGGTTTATGGTTTATCAAGTTCTTGATTTATCCGGCGCCCGAAACTATACCCAATATTATTTGTTAAACAGCCTTATGTAGCAGCAATGGAAATTAATGGTTAATACTCGGTGAATTACGCCGATAAACTATATCTTTCTGTACTACACCATTTACACGCCTGATAGCATATCTCGATTGTATGTATACACCGATACCAAGCGGTAGCGTATATAATTGTGTCGCGGATTTTATGCTATCATATCGACAGCCTTTTATTTTGGTCTATCAAACGCGACAGCATTTCTCTAGTGGTCAGTCTTATCCAAAGAATTCACGAGTTGACAGTGCCGCAACTATCACACAAGATGATTCCATTCCGCTACGTCTTAGCGTTACTAGTCGTCATCGAACTTTCACATGGATATCCAACGAAATCAGTTGCTGAGAATCCTGAGGAAACAGCAGGATATTTTGAAGGTGACATCGATCTAAACGCGGACCAAATAATGGATTTGCGATCCCGAAACGGATTAATCGCGCGTGATATGCGTTGGCCAAACCGCTTGGTCATTTACAAAATCAGCCCCGCCTTTGGTATGTCTGCGAGCGTATAGACCCCAGTTCTTACAACAAGCAAACCTTCCCATTGCAGATTCTGCTCATAGAGCACACATCCTAAAGGCAATTGGCATCATCGAGGCAGAGACATGCGTTCGTTTCCGGGAAGCCGACGAGAGTGACAAGTACTACATCAACATCACAGCCAATCCCAGTGGCTGCCATTCTGCAGTTGGCTTTCAAAAATCCGCACAGAGTATGAATCTGCAGATCTTCCCTATCAACGAGGGATGCTTCAGGCTCGGCTCGATTCTTCATGAATTCCTTCACGGACTTGGCTTTTACCATCAGCAGAGCGCTTCAGACCGCGACTACTACATTACTGTTGTGACCGAAAACATCCAACAAGGTATGGAGCACAACTTTGTGAAGCAAACCAAGACCGAGAACTTTGGCATCTCCTACGACTACAAGAGCGTCTTGCACTACAGTTCGTTTGCGTTCTCGAAAAATGGCGAAAAAACGATCGTGCCATTTGACTCGACGGCGGTTATTGGCCAAAGAATCGGTCTCAGTGACAAGGATATTCAGAAAATCAACACGATGTATTTGTGTCCAATTCAAATATAATTCGCGCAAAGTATCGAAAAGTCATCGTTAGTGGGGAGTGTGTGTAATTTATTTAGATTTTGTGATTGCGTATTTAGTAAGCACTCAAGTGTATGTTTTAAGTAGGTTACGGAAGAAGGAGTTGATTGCCGAGCTGTAAAACTGGTTGCTAATCCAGTCCAATAGATAAGAATAAACATAAGTGAAATGTCTAATTATTGTTTTTATAGATGTATGCGAAGTCGATGGTGGATTTTATTTTTTTAGATGGGTGGATAAAAGTAGTAAAAGTTCGTGTTTACTAAGGAATGCTGAGACCGCTTTGGGAGTTTTATTTGGCGAGTTAATGTGTGAACTGTGAACCTCATCGGTTGTTTTTCTTCGTGCAGAGCAGTATTTTGTGGTCTTTGCGAATAAGCCAGTCACCACCTTGAGTTATTTTGAGCCCGTTCGTATAATATCGCTCAAGATTTACGCAAACTCAATAATAAGTAAGTCACAAGTTAATGGCATGGTTTGAGCATTTTTTTAATATCTCAGCAATGCTCCACATTGTGGAAGATGTAACTCCTCGTTTTAGACAAAACCTTTTTGTGAAGTGCCCACTACATATATCTGCTATTCAAGACCTTTTCAGTTGATAATATAAATTAAACCTCAACATAATGTTATCAAAGCAAAAATGTGTTATCCCTATTATACCTTTTAAGTCCGCAGTCTTAACTTGCCCAACCTACGCTACGATCGATTCCTTTGTAAGACAAAGCGAGGACTTCTAAATTAATTGCCGTCGGCTGACAAGTGTCAACTTTGATTATTCAATCATAAGTCATCTATCACCACAAGGACATATCACTTAGATGTCACTCTGTCCTCGCTGTAATGTTCCCTTTTAATGGAATTCATGGAGATTTAAGTTTTCATCCCTTATATCCGCACTTTTACTTTTCCCCACCACTCGTCGGCATACCTACGCGCCATGAAAACTAATAAAGTCCAACGAAATCGATTATAACAGGCTGCCTGTCGCCTCTGGTCTCCTTTCGTCGGTCATTTATTCTCCCACAGAGATGGCACACGTTTATGTCACTATTCCTGGTCGAAGAAGGAGAAATGCCATTATCTAAAAATAGTCGAAATTAATAAACGGAACCATCCGACAAATGAACATTAGTGCCCCACGAGTTGTGCTAGAATCTGCACACACGCATTAAAATATAAATCGCACATGGACTTAGTATAGACACCACCCTGTGTCCTTCTAAATCGTAGATAGTATCCTTATATTTTGTATAATAAATAAACATCCAAGAGGAGAACATTCATAAACATAATAATCTTTCGGAGCGACATACGCTTCCGGTGGGTGAGTAGGTAGATGGCTGTTTCACTGATTTTATCCCTCCGGCATAGCGGTGTACATCTATGTGTACCGTGTATACATACAAACTATACGACCTACTGCCTATGAGGATACTCACTCTCATTCTTCTTTGGTTGTATGTATCCGCCATGCCGACGCATTGGATTGGAATATGAGCCAACATGAAAAAGAATTGAATTTTCTATCAGACAAGAGAATACAATTCGCCGCAGTATAAACGAAAGGATGTGTGTATAGTCTACTTATAGGTGTGTCGGTTTGTTTGTCTGTTTATAGCGTAGATCTGTTAGACATTTATGATTGATTATAATTTGATACGTCGCAATCAATTTGTAATGACTAATGAGGTTAATTCAACTCGAGCGAATTGCGAACTCAGGTGCCCGTGCTTTCCTAAGACGGAGTACGTCATTGAATAAAAGATTTTGATTTGGCTGGGAACCTGGTGTCACCATCAATTCTCTCTACTACAAGCCGACTATGTTTTGGCGAATTTCGCTGAGGCAAAGTGTTGTGGGATTCATCCTTGACCGTTCAAAGCGAACTCACTCATCCGCAGTATATGACTGTAATCCTCCCGAAATGTAAAAGGCGAATTATTCACAATGAATACATTAGTTGAAAAGACCGAAGGAATAATGTGGTGCGAGCACTGGCGGATGGAGGAGTAAAGTTGCTCAACCACATGCAGTGGTACTCGGATGTGGTGGGTGTAACTTTTGCGAAATTTTATACATTTTTCGGAGGTTCTGGCATTTATCCAGGAGCAGAGTTGCTACTACTGCTGGTTACAAGGGCGAATGTGCAACATTGATATTGGTTTGATCAGAGTTTGCTCCTGAAGGTCATTTAAGAGAAAAATGGAATGAAGGTGAGAATGGGAAAATGTGAACTAATGGATTTTCAGTCCAATATCGGTCATCGGTGAGTGGGATAATTTTAAGCTGCGAGATGTTATCTTCGGTTTGAAAATATTTTTTTTTGGGAAGCCTTAACTGTACTCTGCAGGGGGATACTATTGCAAGTTGTATAAGGTAAAATTTCGTAAATGGTATGTGCGCTTGAGTTCTCAAACTGCTGGTGAAGATGAATTGCTCTCACAATCTCTTATGGGTCTGCCTGGGAATATTGTCCTTCAGTAGCTTATGATTCTGACCTAAATGGTTGAGCAAATATTCTTCAGTTGAATATATCGCATATACTGTTGGTGAGAACATTATACAAACTGCTACTTTTACAGGTCCGCCGGAGAATTTTGTATCAATTAATAAGGATAAACATTTGCTGAAACCATTCATTCTGCGTATACAAATTCAGTTGTCCGCATTGTCGGAGCCACTCCTGGCAGAAAATATCTAGAAGCAAACTAAAAGATCAAGCCTTTGTACACAATTAGGAGGAACCAGCCCTGAACACATCGCACATTCAACAGCACCTTTCTTTCTTTTTCTATACCTACCACACCCGTATACCCCCGCACATTGGCACAAAATATGATGGCGTACCCCAGTCGTAGAAAAAGGGATAAACTTTTGTCACAGCACGATTAAGAACTTTCCTGCAACAAGCGATTTTATTTTCCTTGCTTTGTTCCCAGTACTCCGTACCATTTTAGGTGTTAGATCCCTCAGTGCATACACGAATGGATATATTTATGCATTTTCGTCGTCCATTATCCCTACAGAATCCGGTGCTACGGATTATTCAGGTTTTTGGCAAATAAGCGGACATATAACTAAATGCAAACAAAAACCCCACATAGGAAAAAAAAAAAAACGATAGAAGGACATTTGGTTTATTATTCTTCATCCTTCCTCCATGTATATACCTACTACCCTTGGGCCCTTAAGCGTAAGAACTGATCCACAGAATTGAGGACAAAACATACACACAGGATGATGTTGTCTTTCACTGTGTCACAGTAATTATCTTAAGAGGTGTAGTTATTACCTTGACTAATGCCATGGTTATTATTTGGGTTGTTTTCCTGGTGCTTGCCGGTTCGTTTTAATTGAGATTATGAATGTAAATTTAAATTAATAAACCGTTAGCAAAAGCCACAACACACAGACCACAGCACCGCACAGGAGTATAGCAAGCCGGAAGATTTAAAATTATGAAACAAAAGCACAGAGGAAGGGATAATGGCAAAGAGGATGTCAAAATGACTAATGTGGTATACTGAAGGAGAAAATAGCACAAACGTGGGTGAATGGTATAATAAATTTTGACCAACATTTTGTTTAGGGTTTGTTTGTGTTTCCTTTTCACTGCGATAAGGATTCCATGGTTTTTTCTTCAAATGTTACATGGTTGGTTTGCCGAAATGGTTGCAACTCCTGGGAACTAGCGTTGAGCGAAATTCGTAGATTTATTAAACTTACCACTAGGAGGGCAATATAATTTGCCAACTTCACAAAATACCTATGGTCAGATAACTGTTTTTTGTTGATGGATGAAGCTAAGCGTGCTTGGCAAAAAATAGAACCGGTGCCAGTTATATTGGAATGCATTGGATACAAAATGTCTCCTTCGGCTGCTTCTGCTATACTGCTCGATTAATGGTATTTGAAAGCAGTTTTCGCCATGCAAGTTACTAACGTTTCAATGCGAAATGCATTGGTTGTATCTGTGTATCTTTCCTAAATAAAATCTAATTCCACCTTAACTTTTTCTGAAGATCTGCGACCTCTTATTAATAGAACAAGACTCCTTTCAGAACTGGAGTATTTAATGAGGATCAGGACTTCTCCCCGTGAGTTATTATGTAGTTATTTAGGATGTAGGTCATCTCTAGTAGTGTCTCCTTATATCGTAATATGTCTTCACAGAGTAGACATTTGTGCGGCGACTGAATTCTCTTGATGCAAAGGGCGACTTTCAGTCTCTAATATAGATAAGTTTCAAGGAAATAACCCCTCCAAGAAATAACCCCACAAATGGAAAATTAAATAACCCCCCAAAATTTGTATTGAGGTGGGGATTTATCTATCCTAATATATAAAAATCTCGTGTCACAGTTTTAGTGATTATACTCCTCCGAAACGGCTCAACCGATTTGGATGAAATTTTATATGTAAATTCAGTAGGTATGAGAATCGGTTTTAAACTAATTTTTATACCCAAAAGAGTTTACAGGTGGCGTTGTAGGAACATATTTCGTTTTTCATGAGGAAATTGCACGTTGAAAAAACAATAAACTGGATAAAAATCGAGTAGTGACAAAAAAAAATATTTTAAATTTTCAAAGCAATTGTTGTTGTCAGTTATTTTAATTATTTTCCAAGCAAATTGTTGTTGTCAACAATTTTGAAATTTTTTAAATATAACCTACCTACCTAATAAGTTTGTTTATGTTTACTACACGGAAAAAATTTTAAGATCAAATCAAGAAAAATAAGCGCAGAATCACGAAAAGTTTGTCTAGTTTTAGAGCTTAGCTCATGATTTACTGATTCACGACTTCTTATTCGCAATTCTAGAAATTGTACGAAGTGAAGATATTGACCGCCAAAAATCGTGAATCAACACTTCTCATTGTAAATAATGATCAAACGAGAAATACGTATTGCTATAACCGATCGCAATTTTAAACAAATATTTATAAATTTGATATTACTATGGTTGTGAATTGCAAAAACATTTCGCAATTTACCACTTCTCTGTAGTAAATTTGATTTCATCCCTTACCGAATTGCAAGCATTTAGTCTTGAATTGCAACTCATTAGTGCTGATTTGCTACTTCTGTAGTTGCAATTTACAAATTCTTAATCGTAAATTACAACTTCTTTTTATCAATTTGCAATTCATATTTTGCAATTTGCAATTCATATTTTGCAATTTACGATTCTTGAGTAGTGATTTGAGGCATCACCGTCTTAAATTAAAAACGTTTTATCGTGAAATTAGAAAACTTTATTTTCAATTTACAACTTATATCTGGTGATTTACAATCAGAATTCATAGTCGTATTTTATATTTTTGTTTCCTCTTGATATCCTTGAGAATCATATGACGCCATATCGTCCGGAGACAACGGGATTTGTCTGGCGTGGTTTTTCTGTCTATGCTGAAATTGTTAATACACGCAAATTGTTTAGAAGAACTTGTATCGACACGAACCTTAAAAAACCTTTTCGACTGAACACTTTAATATCCATACCAATTTACTTCTTTTCTAATAGCGAGACATATCTTCATTCTGAAAAAAATAAAAATACAGATTTATATACCTACTTTATGTTTTTTTTTTTTTCATTATTAAATAGATAGGTACTTACATGATATATATTCCAGAATGCTTTATAATGGTTATTACACTCACTATCACTGAGAAAACTTAAACTACTTAAAAAACGACTGCCTTAAGCAAAGAATAAATACCGACTGTCTGTCGCTGCCCATGATTGCAGCTGTCCAGCAACACCACAAACTAAATATTATGTATATAGATCCATATAAAGAAAGGATTTCGACCCATGGACTATATCGTTACTCTCGACTATCTGTGCATAAAAAAATTTCACACGTTATGTAGTTAGTTTCCATGGAAATTACAAAAAATATTTTGCAATTTACGACTTCTCTACGTCAATTTACGTTTTCGGTTTAAATGTGGTAAATTATTATAAGATTTTATTAATTCATCATTCAGTGGTGGTAAATCAGCAAATATTTTTCGCAATTTGAGATTACAAAGTGGTGTTTACGAAATTTGCCTATTGAAGTGGTAAATTGCTCCAAACAATCTCGCAAATCACTACAAATTAAAGAAGCTCGAATTAATACTTTTAATCGCAAAATGCAACAAACAAAATTTGATATTTTTCGCCGTTTTCACTGACAAATTACAAATTTTTATATCAATTCAAGAAAAAATCGTTGTGATTTGCGAAAAATATACGATTCGTGAATTACAACTCAAAATGTTGCAATTGGTGATTTTCAATTCTTTCCGTGTATGTTACATTAAGTAAGTTTTTGAAATGATACTTTGATTTATTTCATGGTTATTGAATCCATCATTTTCGTTTGACATGTATTTTCAGGATCCTTGCATACGTATTTATGTGTGAGTAAGTTGAAATGTAGTATTAGTGAATAGGGTTATGGGGAGGGCAACTCAAAGGTAGTAGAGAGAGAAGGGAAAAGGCTTACCAGCCAAGTTGATAGGTGTGCGGTTAGTTATCTTCTTGGCTGTTAAAGTTACATATATTTCGTCGGTCGCTGATGGACTATTTTGTTAAGCATCGTGTCTTTGGTTATACTCGATGTTGGATGTATTCGATTGTATGGCAAAAAAGAGGCTTGCCTCATGCGCACATTTTCATTTGGTTAGTCGAAAGAATGCAATCAGACCAAATTAATGACATCTTATGTGCCGAGATTCCAGGTCCCGAAACCAATCCAGACCTGCATGATGTCATAATTACAAACATGATTCATGGACCGTGTGGCGCCATTAACATACAATCACCGTGCATGGTCGACGGCAAGTGTTCCAAGCGTCCACGAAATTTATGTAGGGGTTATTGAGATGACGTGGACAATGATGACAGGCAACAGGAGTTGTGGAGCGTTTTGAGTTTACATGTGCCGAGATTCCAGATCCCGAAACCGATCCAGACCTGCATGATATCATAATTACAAACATGATTCATGGACCGTGTGGCGCCATTAACCCTCATATCATTGATTTTGGCTACAGTTCGTGCAAGATCGGAAATTGCTGTAGCAGTTGCATCTTCTGGAATAGCGGCTACGCTGCTAAAAGGTTGCCGAACCGCTCATTCGGCATTGAAATTTCCATTAAACCTTCAAGCGGTTGAAGAACCAACATAGCATAGCGAAACATTCAGCAATGGCCAAAGTTTTGGTAGCAAGCAAAATTATTATCTAGGACGAATGCACGACGTTTTGGGGGTGCATTGATTTTAATCTCAGGCGATTTCCCGCAAACGCTACCAGTAATACCACGATCGCCCGCTGCCGATGAGATCAATGCTTTAAAGAAACTTCAGCTGACGATATCGCATGTTTGCTAAATGATCCATCTGCCGAAGTGTTCTCCAATCAACTGCTAACTATCGGTAATGGTCATGTTCCTGTCGACGCATCGAATGGATTGATTTCGTTGCCGCGGAATTTTTGCAATTTTGTCTCAATGAAAGAGATATTTAAGCGTCTACATAAAGTAGCATGTGCATTGTGCATGCTCGAAATTATTACTTTCATTCCATTAACGAATTTGGGCGGAACGAAGTTCGCCGGATCAGCTAGTCTAATACATAAAAATCTCGTGTCACAGTTTTAGTGTTTATACTCCTCCGAAACGGCTCAATCGATTTTGATGCAATTTTAAATGAAAATTCAGTAGGTATGAGAATAGGTTTATAACTAATTTTTATACCCCTAAGTGTTTAGGGTGGCTCACCCCAAAAAATGTTTTTTCAAACAAAGTATAAGTAACTGTAGTTTTTTTGCAGTATGAACTCTGAGTTCAAAAGTCCAAAAGTTCAAAATTTCATGAGTTCAAAAGTTCAAAAGTTCAAGAGTTCAAAAGTTCAAGAGTTCAAGAGCTCAAAAGTTCAAAAGTTCAAGAGTTCAAAAGTTCAAAAGTTCATGAGTTCAAAAGTTCAAAGGTTCAAAAGGTCAAAAGCTCAAGAGTTCAAAAGGGGTCGATAACGGATTGTTGGATTTCAACGATTTTGGGCTTGGTTGTTTCGTTTTGAACCAAGGAAGGACATAGGCTACTTTTTTCCGCGAAAACAAAACATTGATGGGATGAAAGTTTTTATAAAATTTTATATGGGGAAATGCACTTTAATGCATCATATTTGTTTGCCAAGTATTTTCAGGATTCTTGCATTAGTATGAGTGAGTAAGTTGAAATGACCAACAGGAGTTGTTGAGCGTTTTGAGTTTTTACGTGCATAACTCGCGACAGGATGGTTAGTTTTTAAAGATTTTGAGCTTGATGGTTTCGATTGGGTCCAAGGAAGGCCATAGGCTACCTACTTTGTGTCTCGAAAACAAAACTTGGACAGGATAATATAGGGGATGAAAGTTTGTGTGGGATTCGGCGATTCTAAGACAAATTTGATCATGCCGCCAGTGAGAAGGCCAAACGTTTCACGTCGCACGAACAGTCAGATCGGAATATTAACAATTGAGAGAATATGTCGGAACTTCGGGAAAGAATATCATGCAGTCGTCCATACTGGAGACTGAGATAGACAACAACCCAATTGTCATCAGCATAGCGTTCCCTGTTTCTCACATGGTCATGGTGGCGTGCTCACGCTCACGTGTCGGCACAACTCTCGCTTTGTACGTGTACGCACCCGTACCGTAAATGGAACAAATAAAGCCACATATGTACCATAAAGCACTTCAGTGAAAAAGCGGTAGGTTGGCCGACAAGTACATAAATCGCTGCGGTTATCGCAATTTTTTGAGGAACGAAGTTCGCCGGGCCAGCTATAATAATTATAGATAATATCTAATGTGTTGATGCAATGAGTATTAGTTTTTTTTTTTTTTTTTTTTTTCGACCGAATTATCCCGCTTCTGACACCACTTTGTAGGATTTTCCTTTTTTCAAGCGAAAATAAAACAACACAATTTGATTCAAAGTAAATTACACGTTATTATTTCTTTGTTTATCGGACAATGCGTTGCGAACTCTCTCGGCTCTTGGTGGAGACTGTGTAAAGTGTAAATTTACTTGCTGGCTTACAAAGTGAATAGAAAATAGCTCTTGTTCGTTCGTTTGTCTTCGTTCGTTACCGTTCTTCGTCGTGTGTTCTGTCTGTCGCGTTAATTGTTGCTGCAATTGGAATTTAACCGGTTTGTCTTGCGCGGTGTCGTGTGGCGTGATCTCGTATATTTATATAAGAAAGTGTCCGAAGCGATGTTATCCCATAACTTGAGATTGGCCGAACCGATTTTGATGATTTATACTTTGTTGGAAAGGAATGTTCTAAGCACGGGTTAAAAGAAAACAAATCAAAATGTCTTATTTTGACCACCCAGTTTTTTTTCGATTTTTTTTCCATTTTTAAGGTTCCGTACCTTATTATTAGTTTCGCTCGGATGTCTCTCCGTCTGTCTGTCTGTCCGAACCCACTAAGCCAATTTTGTTACCAGGTCTATCTCAAGAACCGATTGACATAGGAGGCTAAAAGTTACACACAACATCCGGTATAACCTCTAGTTAAACGACAAATACCAATGGAAGGAATACATCGATTGGTTTTGGATTAATTAGTAATCTGGTGAAAAAAATATTTTCATTCGCCAAAAAAAGGGTTTATTTCTTGATTCACAAAAAAATACATAAATTCCTTTTTTGTAGATCATGTTCTTAGCTATATATGTGCTGAATACTGTTTTGCCGAAAAGTTAATAGTTTACAAGATATTTTCAAAAAAGATAATTTTACCATGTAAAATACGTTACCCTCACAAGTTTTAATCTCTACTACGCAGTTGTGCACAATTGACCCCATCAAAGACAGAAGAGAGTCACTGGTGGCATACCACCAGGGTTCTTTTTTCATACCATTTTGGGGACTTATTTCTTTCGATTAATTTCACTGTGAAATTATTCCCCACTTTTGGGTTTTATTTTTTTATTTACCATTTCGGGGGGTTATTTCGTTGGGGGGTTATTTCCTATAGCCATCGATAATAACACATTCGTAATCACAAAGAGTTTGCCGCTTAGATTGTGCCATATTTAGCATTGCCCGAAAGTGGGTTTATGTTGTCAGTGTGCTCCGTATCGGTACTGCCAAATTGTTTTGTTTCTACGCAGTTTAGAATATTTTATTATGATGTCCATGATTTTATTACGTAGATTACCTACTATCATTCAAAAGTCAGCACCCTGTTATCGCGCGATGAACCTTTTCTAAACTGATTTCATCATCTAGTGTCATGGACTCTAAAGTTGCAAATAGTTATACCCTAGCCTAGTCACTGTGACTACTTAATACCCAGTGTCGCTTCAACAGAATATGTACTGCACTTTGCGTTTTCTATTCGTAATTTACTACCTAAGATGCTAAGATTAGGTAAACAAATAAAATAAATTATTTGTTTGTGAAATTCTAAAATTGGCAAATGACGAGGAGCTTAACTAAACGTCAAAATTTCAAAAAAAAAAAAAAAAAAAAAAAACAATATAATAAGCTCGTAGTATGTGATCTTTCCTGCAATTGTCCAATAGACGAAATATTAAATATTCGGTAAGCTTCTGACACAGACAATATTTATTGTCTGCGCTTCCGGTTTGGCGTTAAAAACTTTGTAGGTGAACATAGACCCGTATATTAGTCTCAGCATTTTTATCGTCGCTATCTTTGTGAATAATAAAACGCAATTTCGATTGATGTAATAAAACTTGAAGTACTGAACAAAGAGGACTTTGTAATGAATTCAAGGCAGGCGAGCCCTTGTTCCACTTAAGTTTGTTTAAAATGCTCTTGCTCTTGTGTTTATTAATCATAAATAATCGATAGATTATTGACGATTTTTTTAGCTGAAAAAGCTATGCGTTTATGACACTTTTTGGCTAAGAAATGATGCAAATAAGTTGTGTACTAAGAATAAGTCACTTCTTAAAGTACCCAAACACAGTCAATCCTTACTTACTATCTATCACGTTTTACAATACGCCTCAAAAACAGTATTTATGGCTCACGTCCTTAAGAAAGGTATATAATGAAAGCTTGAACAGCTACTGCTGAAAGAGATGTGGGAATCATTTTGTGATTTCGTTTGAAACAGATGTAGTTCTAACCGAAGTGTCAAATAGTCTCTCTTGTGTATTCAACATATTTATTGTATTTTTATTATTTAAGTAATTCACAGTTGGTACTGCTGTTATATGTGTGTGTATCGAGGGAAACGCTTAGTATTTTTTTTTACTATATAAGTTTGATTTTATAAGAAACATCATAAAATTCATTTAGCGTATTTTTATTATATAAACAAAAACATTAGTATTCAGCTGACAAGAGGACTAACCGCAATAGAGTAGGATCCCCAATCCTGCAATCCCTTACGGTTCAAATCGCATCAGCAAAATCAGCTACAATTCCCTTTCAAATCGTCGTGATAGTCATTTACAAAGTTCCTGGAGCAGGTTGCAGGTTAACTGAAGTTGCCGATAGCACATGTCCTGGCAGAGGAGCAACGTGAACGGTACCACGATTCTTAGCTACGTACGTTCCCTCAGCGGCGACAACAACTGGAGATGGGACGGCGACAGCTGCTGGAGCGACCGCCTGTATAGCGACGGTATTTGGAACATGAACGGCAACACTAGCGGGAAGTCCCTGTAGGACTGATGCTTGAATGGCGACTGAACCATCTGGAACTGCAATTGAGCCGATCGGTCCCGACACTGAAAGTAGAGGTCCTACACCACCCGCAACCACCGGAATGACTGACGAGTTGGCGCGGAATACCAAAGCAAGCACGACTACGGTGAACACTGCGAACTAAAATGGGGACACAATTAAAATGGTTCAGTGAAGAGGACTAAATTAGTTCGTACCTTCATGTTGCTGATAGCTTAATGGAGTTTATTGAATTTTGAAGCTGTTGGCTATTTTACGACTGAATCGCTACTGATACATTTCAGTGGTTGTAATAGAAGTTTTTATAGTAATTCTAGCCTCGGTACAATGAACTGGTGGAATAGGTATGCAGACTTCTTGAGTTCACAAACTATGCATTATGCTAATGACAGCCTAAACGAGTTCTCGTCGGCTAATGCTCAATGTCAGGAGATATAAAAGCTATACGGAACAACTACGATGGTTAGACAACTGCAACTGGTTTGTAGCACAGCCATGGGGCGGTGTGAGAGATAAGCGAAAATCTGACGCAAGTCTGACTCTATATGAGCAAGAATATTTTTTTTTTGAGTTGACGTTGTAATAAAGTGTGACGTTACATCATGACGTCTATAAGGTTCACGCCAAGATTAGTATTCTAAGAAATTGTATCTGCATGAAATATTTTTTGTACCGCTTCGACTTGCAACAGGGATCTACGGAACTTAAAACATTTGCACTTCTGCGTATGCGGTTATAACGTCTTTTTGTCTGCTAGTGGAAGAAGGTAGTTTGAAATTCATTCATCGTCTCAGAACGGTTCCTCTTCTGTTAATCTCATCAGTTAATTCTGGCCAGGAGATTGTGAGACTGCTTTTAATTTGTAATCCCTTGGTAAAATGCATTTGTTTATGTTATCTGTGATTCTATACAACTAACCCCCTAAGAACTCTTTGTTTTTCAAGTCAGGCGCTAACGGAGTAGTTACATCCTATATAATTAATTTTGGACTAAACTCATTGCTACAGCAACTTCATAAATTAAATGAAACTTCATCAAACTAATGAAGGTTGGTTCCATCACAAAACACGTTTTAATATAATTGTACTTCCTCGCACGCGGAACAAAAGAACCTGCCTCTGCCACCCTTGAGATCTCCCTCCCGGGAGACTTCCAAAACGAAACTGCAATCATTTCTGGATTGCATCTCCTTCGACGCCTTCTTACCTGTTTCTTAGCGAAACCTAAGTACAACCTCAATAACAAAAAAAAAAAACACTACCGTACTCCCAATTTAAAGTTTTACTATACACTTTGAGAAAGCGAACGCAAAAAAGGATAACAACAAAAACTCCTTTATCACTCTGTTATAGGACTAAAAACTAAAAGAAAGTTTTCAGCATTGTGCGGTCTAACCAAAGAACACACGAAAATTCGTATTCGCGACAAATTTCAATGCGAGCGCACCAACTTCTCCTACCTACCTGGTCTGGTGTAAAAAGGACAATTTCTGTTTCAAAAGTTTTATCCTTTACCATTTAAGAAAAAAAAAATGAGAAAAAACCTTTCCACAACCAGAAGAAACATGTTACTACATCAGAGATGGGAGCGTAATCCACCTCCATCATACAAATAAAATGAATGGAAAGCTAAGAAAAAAAAAAACGAAGGAATCATCCCGAGGGGATGACAAACAATGGACGCGGGCGCACAGGAAAGTGATAAAACTAGGGAAAAAAGAATCCCAAATACCCACAAGGATTTACAGCTTCTTTTCGTGGCTTTCTTTAATTTCTCCACATCCTTCCTAGTTGACCAAGACAGGACCGGAGCGCACACAAAAACGGAAAGGAAACGACTGCCAACGATTAACGGCCCCCATGGTGAAAAGTTTCATTTCCCTCAGCTCACCCTATCGTCCTTTAGCTGCTTATCGAGGTGCGGGGATAATTGAGCATAAACACCCTTCAAATTAACACAAGATGAGATGGCTGTTTAGTGGGAGGTGCTCTTCCAACCGAACCGTGGAAAAAAAAAAATTAAGAAAACCCCATCATAATTCGCTGGGCGTATAATTAAAGAGCAGAACCTTTAATTAACTTCTTACATGGCACCGTTATGCGGACGGGATGAAGTAATTCAACGTCGGATTTTATCCCCGCTCCGGATATTAAGAGAGCATTATGAATCTCAAATCTCCATACAAATATCATGATAAGTTGGAAATCAATGAAAGCTTCTTCCGTTCTGTCCGACTATAGCAAATGAACTTCCCCAACATCCATATAGTAGGTGGCAGATACCAGCACTCCTTGGGGTCGTAGAGTGGTCTTCGACCTGGCAGCAGACAGAAAGATCTACTTCGAATGCTTCCACTTCCACTCACATTCATTTTCAGTATCAGTACGTAGTGGCAGGGTTCAGAGTACTATTGAGATGGATATTTACTGTGCTCACTGTGTTTGTGTGTGTAGAAGGAATCCTTTTGAGAGCGGCCACAATTCGAAACGGAAATGTGCGGCAAGTGAGGGCCAACAGCTTTGTCCTGATCCTGAGCTGTGGAGTGCAGTATAGCAGTATGCTGTATTACTGGGCCCTGCATGTCTGACCGACATTAATCCACTTCACATGCAATAGGATACTTAGCTGTGTTTAGTTTATTGAGTGAGTTTGAGGATTTCTTCTTTTTTCCGGTATTCTCGTTTTTTTTCCACTCTCTAGCAAACATCCGTTGATGGTTGTGGATTCTTATAATACATGCTGTTTCCTGGCATGGGCTCTATTGAGTGGCAGCGACGACATCTTAATTAAATTAGTGGCCGCCATAAGTGTGGTCGGTGGTTTGTGCGAAGGTGCTACAGAGATGTGCTATTACTGTCGAAGAGGAAGTGTCTGAGTTAATTGGCGCGTCTGTGCTTTTGTGTATATCGTCGACCAAAGCAATTGTCTGTCTTGGGTTTGTAGGATGTGTCCACCTTCTATACAACTATTTAAAAGGAAACTTACTTAGGCTATCATCCTAGTTTGAACTTTAAACCATTTTTTCGCAGGATAGACGACCAAAGCACCTCTTGCTGGAGCACTTTCAATTGACAAAAATATTTGAAAGTTTGGTTTAAATTTGTCGTCCTTGGAAAGTTTTCAAATTTTTGGTTATTGATATGGGCATCATCATTTATAGCAAGTAGTCTCCAGCGGCTTAGGGAATCGTTCCCAGCTTTTGATGTCTCAAGCCAGAGCCGATACAACCATTCGCAACATATCAACTTTTCCATCAGCTCCAATGGGACTTCACTTACATGTGTAGAAAGCATAAAGTATACGTTTTGAAAGCAAGAAAATGTTCCCCACTCCAAATCTTCGCAATCAAATGTTTAGGCAGTCCTTAAGCCATACGACCTTGGACTCGGTAAGTTTTATTTCAGCAGAACCTCAATACGGGCTCTAAACGCTTACTTGTAAGTTGCGAATAATCTCTACCCAAGAAGACCCATGGATGAACAAATTTAAGTCACCAGCAAAACAGTAGATGACTTGGATCTTCCAAAAAATTCTCTGCCACATTTGCGATGTCGAACGACCACGCTGACTTACAACCGAAAACAGCCCTGACTCGAAAACAGCTTCGCAACGTATTTTCAAAACCGCAGAAAAGATTTTCGGAAGAGACTCGAAATTGTAGAGCTCATTATTTGAACAATTGTCTTTATCAACTTCTTGAATCGCCAGGTATTTCCACCAATTACCTAGGACATTCAATATTTTGGGTCACGACACTCGAATCCGCAACAAATTTAAACAAATTTCCACCAACACCGGAACATACTATTTTTTTTTTATTATTATTTTTTTTATTTATTATTATTTTATTGTAATAAAATTATTATGTCGGATTGTTGACCGGTTGAATGAATTTATCGCAAAATAACTCAAGAGCACTTTTACAAACTTGAATCATATTTGGGTTGGGTTTACCTAATTATTTGTGTCATGGGACAAACCAAATCTTGCTATAGGTATACTTATAATGCAAAGTTCCTTAGAAAATCCACTTTATCGTTAACGGCTTAAAAAAATTCAACATAAATTGATGAATAGAGTATGTAGCAATATAGTCCCAAATAGCAATTCTTTTTTTTTAAACGGTTGACGACCCAGGTACGTAGCTTTCGAGGTCATTTCATGTTCCTTGTAGGAGTATGCTCAAAACCACCGTTATTTTTTTTTTTACAATAAATCAAGTTTTTATTAAAATCATTCTTCAAAGAAGGCTACATATTTCGTGTACCTATTTTATTTGTGAAATACTGGATACATCCACTTGAACTTAAATAAGGAATGACCAATAAGGAGGTCCAATTCGAGAAAGCTAAAAATTGACACAGCGTTTTATGCTCTAAAGTTAAATAGAATATTCAAAAGTATCCAAAAATATTTTTGTTAGTGTTACGTTTTAAATTAATATCACCCACAGGCATGACTAAACTTTTCCTAAAGTGTATGACTCTGGGAAAAAGTTCAAAATACAGTCGAACTTCGATAACTCGAACCACCACTTGCCACAAAAAAAATTCGAGTTATCAAGACTTCGAGTTATCAAGTAAAATACAAAATTGATTCTCTAAACAACTAACAATATCTACACACTCCACTGTTTATACGAATCTTCAACTCTGTGTTTTGTTTTGTCTTCCTCTTATTTTTTTTCAATAATTCAAAAAAATATAGCAACCTGGAAGAAATTTGAAAATGTTTACTCAAACATACGAAAATTACGATTTTCTACACGGTATGTATAAGGAACATTCAAACTCAGTGCCCCCGAAAGCGATGCATTATAAAACGAACTTGTTAAAACACGCAGAATTAGGGAATTCCCCTTCAGAGTTTGGGATTTCCCCCTTTAGAATTCGACTTATCGAAGGTGACGCCAAATAATCTCTTCGAGTTATCAAGACATTCGAGTTATAGAAGTTCGAGTTATCAAATACAAATTACATGCAAATTTTAGTGTTTGCGCTATTGCCAACCAATTTTATTCGAGTTATTAAATATTCGAGTTATCGAAGTTCGACTTATCGAAGTTCGACTGTAATTAAAATTCCATTTTACATACGAGTAGCATAGCTAAAGAGGAAGTTCCCGAGACGAGTTTCATAGTTTCGCCTAAAATTTGTATGAACGATATCAGCACAATGCATAACAATTTTTATTTTAGGCATCTCCGAATATGTCTACCATTTTAAGTTCTGTAATAGAAAACAAAGCACTTAACTATCATTACCACTTATGGACACATGATATCTATTCGCATAATCATTCCTTACCCTTTGGTACAAAGTTCCGATCGCTTTTTAGTTTCGACGGGTGTTTAACCTTCTTCGAATCACCACCGTTGCAAAAAATTCTGCGTCATTCGTCCACTATACTGTGATATGGCGAAATACTATCATTATTATAGGTACGTCACGTCATTTCGCTTTTAATTACAAGCAGGAAAAAACTAATAATAGGTACAATTTCATAATTCTATGAACTAAGCCAGATAGCTTATCTTTAAGTTGTAAATTTAATAATCTAAAAAATGTGCATTGGGTAGAAAAGCGCTGGAGTGATATTTTTTTTTAATCGTAATTTGTTTCTGTGAATCATCATCATGAATAGAAACAAGTGTGTTCTTTCATAATGAATCATAATAGATTTATTGAATTCTTAGGTCAAAACTCATAAGGGTTGTGCAATCATAATACCGACCCATTTTCAAATTAGATAAAACAACTTGGGAACAAGAACCGCATAAGATGCTTTTCAATTTGAAAAAGATGTAGGAAGAAGCAGTATAACAAGTGAAATAATTTTTGGTAACATTCACTATATCGAGAGCGTTCGTTAAATCGGTCGACTTTTTAGATATTTTTTTTTTAAGAAGTCATTAAAAAATATGTTCATTTAAAAGGATTTATTTAATTTAAATGGAATAGGTGATGATCCTGCCATTTAAATTCTGAAAACCTGAGGTTTTTAAAACAACTTTTGTATACGTATCGGATATCAAATCGTGGGCACCATTTTAAATGTATATAACTTTAAGTTGGCAACGCTATTTTAACTGGCGGTCATTTTTTGTGCTGTCAAGTCATTTATTTTTAGTTTGGTTTGGCATTTCAACATGAATAGGCGCCATGGTTTTGTTTGAAATAAGTATCGCGCACTGCGTCATTTTTCTTAAGCGAATTTTGTTTAGCAATAAACAAAAATACCGTATTTGGAGTGATGATAATCCGCGAGGGTATGTTGAGACACAGTTACATCCACAAAAACTGACTGTTTGATGTGCTTTATGGGTTGGTGGAATTATTTACCAGTAGGTACTTCTTTAAAAACAACGCTGGCCAGAACCAATTGATGACTTTTTCGCTCATCAATTGAACAATCATGATGTGCAAGACCTGTGTTTTCAACAAGATGGCGCAACACTTCACACAGCTCGTGCGGGTGCGACAATTGATTTATTGAAGGAAACGTTTGGTAACCGCATAGTTTCACGTTGATCGTGCAATTTAACGCCGCTTGACTATTTGCTGTGGGGATATGTGAAGTCGCTAGTCTACGCCGATAAGCTCGAAACGATTGACCACTTGGAGGACAACATTCGCTGCGTTATTGCCGATATACGGTCACAAATGTTGGAAAAAGTCATAGAAAATTGGACCTCCTGATTAGACTACGTCCGAGCCAGCCGTGGCGATCGTATGTCAGAAGTCATATATAAATTATGATACCTACCAGAAGATTATCTTTCGAAAAAAGTAAATTTAATGTCAATTTAAAAAAATCATCTTTGTTTTATAACTTTATTATACCATTATTTAATATAAATATGTATTCTTTTTGCCAAATTATGACAAAGGACAGTCACTCCGCAAACGGGTCGATGTGCTAATTAAAGAACATTGGCTCTTTTTATACGTGCAAAATTTCCCACGTAACTGAAAATCGCAGTGGCTCGGTTTTATAGGCAGGGTAAGAGGTCCCTGATTTACCGCAAAACACAAATTGGATTTGAACGTTTTTTCTACTCTTCCCATCTTCTAAAATAAAGTTAAAAGTCTAAAAAATGTGGTTCAGCACGTGACCTGCATTTAATGTTCTACAAACTCCATTCAGATTACAAACAAATTTTTCACCGCTTTCTCAAAATACTTCGTAGCGAATAGCAATTACAGGCAGGGCGTTGTTGCTTTGTTTACACATAGGTACAAGTTACTCAGCATGTCCTACCACAAAAAAAAACGTGTCCGTAAACCTATTTCTGTTGACAAATTCGAGTGCTCCAATCTGAAAAATGCTTTCATCACCCTACTTAAAACATACGTTAGTATGCTACACTACTGAGTGGGTGCTTTCTGGTTCAATTCCCGGGAAAATACAAACTACACCTCAAACTGTCATTTCCGCTGCGCCATATCTCGAGAACAATTTTTTTCTATTGCTCCCAATTTCATCGCAATTAAAAATAATAATAGAAATATAGTATCAATAAAATTCACTAATCCGCTTTTCCTAACACTGTTTAGAAAAACATCTCTTAAAAGATTAACATCCTTCGACGTTACTCTCAGTGAAAGTGATTATAACGATTTCACATTCTCTTTCACTAGGTGGCAAATAAATTCATTTGCCTTAATGACCATGGAAAACTTCTTCACCATTAAAGGAGACTCATTTTATTTACATAACTGTGTGAGTTTCTCTGTGGTTTTCAAGCAATTTCGTTGAAAAGTAAAAAAAGGAATCCAACATCTAAGCGATTATAATAATTTCCGCTTAAAAAAAATACTAAGAATATTTAGCCGCAACGACGACTATGCTTTCACCACATATCATCAAGCACTCTTCGGACTGCTAGCTATATGTCCTTTGAAAGTGAAAGTTTCCATGAGCACTCATCACGAGGTGAAATTTGATGGATTCTCCTACACAAAGTTATACAAAGGAACACTTGAAGTGGCCTCAACACTTTGCCAGCCTTGAGGGACGAAACCTTTTGCTCTGCGCATTCATCCTTGCGTTTCTTAAATTTGAATCGATGAAATTAAAAAAAAAAATCTTATGACTTTTAGTCCTTTTCGAAAATCATTTATCGCAATCGCTTTTACTTCTAGACCGGCAATATATTGAGCGAAAAATAAACTAACATCCTTCTCAAATACAATAAAAAAAGAGACCTTCAGGAAGTTAAGAATCCATTAGCTATTTTTTTTTAAAGAAACTCAACAACATCACTTAGCAGTATTTTTCATAGAAAATACGAAGGCCGAACGATTTATTTCTTCTTTTTCCACTAGAGATGCTCGATTAAAGGCTGAGGTACTACTGCAATACACACATTGGGCAGTCGCCGGCGAGAGCATTTCAATAACAAAATGATGCATGCATTTCGCGAATAAACCTTTTTTAAGCCGCCACGACCTTGGTAAGCTTATTAAAATTGATTTCATTCAACTGAAATGACAGAGTGAAACTGTTTGGGTATTAATACAATCCCATACCCAAATGGAAATATTAATGAAAGCTCTTTAAATATGAAAGTTATTTTCGTGCACGTTTGTCTGTGGCGAGCTGCATCAATTGGATGTTTAATTCATTCCGCGAAATTACCGAAGCCATTCGTTCTGCAGACCTGCGGATGAAGTACAGCAAATGAAATGGTTGCCATTCAAAACCAGCACTTGCATTAATTACTAACCAAATGAAGGATAATACTTTTGGGTTCACAGTGTACAGTGTTAGTCTTTATAGTATTTTTTTGTTTTATATGTAGTAGTGTCGAATGGAGCCTCTCATATATGGTAGTTTCAATTCATTCCGAGTGGAGTGTTAATTTTTTGAACTTATTCCATTTTAGATATATCCATTCAGAGTAAAACGCGAATGTTTAGGAAAGCCGCCGAAGAGGGTTGGTGCTTTTGATCTTGATCTTGTAATGACGAGGAGTATATGCGAAAAATATTTAGTAGGAAATATAGTCCCTTTCGTCAGCAGCCGCTCCTTTTCTAAATATAATAAAGAACGATATTCGCACAATATTTTTTTAAGTGGCTCAAAACATGTTTTATAAACATATCACAAGCCACTTTTAAATACTACTGAGGAAACCCAACACACAATCCTCATACCGCTGATACCATTAATCTAAAAACACGATTTTGTTCGTAAGTGTCCAAATAACCCACAAACGGCTTGACAGATTTGCTTGATAATTTTTGGTTTTGTTCGCTGTTGATTGTGAAAGGTTTTTAGCAAACAAAAAGTTTGGAAAATCACGAAAGATCGATTTGCTGCTTTATACCTATAGGAACTTTTTATTAAGAAAGGAGAATATGCACAATTGCATTGGAAAGGAGTTTTTTTTTTGAATTTCTGAAAGTCACAACTTGTTGGAATACCCGGTACCCGGTATAGCTGGGAACAATTTGTGCTCCCTTCGCAAGGTACCTATGCTTTGTAAAAATTGTAAAATATATTTTAACATCGTACTGTATATTGGTTGGAGTTGTTTTTAAACAAAACGTTGTATTATTTCAAGCCGTGCTTCCTAGTTCATCAGTTCAATACAAATGACAAGCCCCTATTGATGAGAATAAGATTGTCCCGAATTTTATTTAGCTTCGGAGCTGATAATTTAGATAAGTTGTGATATTGTAAATAAAAACAAGAGATTCAACTATCCCCTATCAAGGAAGAGGTTAATATAAATAACATTATTTAAGAGCTCTAACCAATATGCCTTTCAAATGAATTTCTCTAAACAACTCAATGGTCTTTGGTACGTAATAAATTAATTTTCCTTGAACACCCATAATTACACAATTAGAGTCCGTCTATCAGTTCTTAAAGCTAATAAAGAAATTAAATGCATTCGGTGGAAAAACAAACCATTTGTCACAAACTTCAAACATCGCAACGTAAATTGCAAAGAGACAATAGCAGCTATCCCTCTTAACCCATATGCAGAGGAAGTGAATTCAACTAAATGCATTTGTGTCTACAGCCACTTCTGTCGTACCTATCCATATAAGTGTAATGCCAACAATTGCAGCTACCATTCTGCAACTTCAAAATTAATTTCATAATGAGAGCACAACGTAGTGGCCACCAACCGACCGACGTCCAAGTCCAAATCAAATTGCAAGAAACTCGTTCCAACCTTACACTTGATTTCATCAAACACCATGGTCACAGCTGTGAATTGAATTGCAATCCGCCCTGCCGCTACTGGAGTGTTGGCGCGCCTTACCCACCCAAGCATAGAATGGCGCGCTGTTGTTCTTCTACTGCACCACATCCAGACGTACACAAATACCCAATTAAGTGTCTGCAATTAATTACATTAAATACAAATAAATATAGGTGTAATATATAAATATTAACAAGTCGTTTGCATTTTTCAAAAATAGCTTGACATTCCAACGAGCACTGCAGCCTGCGGGCACTTGACTCCCAACATTAAATGATAATTGCGGAACGCTGACAATAGCGGCATGCCCCACACTATAAAAGTGTCTGTCAGTTTCCCTGGAAGGCATCAGTAGCGATTCAATCGTAACATAGTCAAGACCATAAAAAGTCGAAGAATACCAAAATATCTAGCATCATGAAGGTGAGCCTTGTTCACGAGGTCACATTTTCTAAATACTGTCTAAAACCATTTCTCTTTTTCAGTTCGTCGTTGTTGCCGTAGTTGTGGTTGCTTTGGCCCTAGGAGCACAGTCATCTGTGATTTTGGGAGCTCAAGGTCCAATTCTAGCTGTCTCAGGTCCAGCTGGTATCATTACTGTCCCCGGTGCTATTCCAGCTGCAGTTGCAGTAGCCCCAGCTATTTCACCAGTTGTTGTGGGTGCTGCCGGAACCTATGTCGCTAAGACTCGTGGTGCTGTTCATGTTGCCCCCCTGCCAGGACATCTGCAATCGGCCGCTTCGGTTAACTTGGAACCAGCACCAGGTACCTTGTAAGAGGATTATTCACGACCTTTTGGATTTCGACTTGTCACCATCTTCAATATCCTTTCTTGCTTGTTCTTCTATAAAAAAAAAATTGAGTGAATCAGTCCGCTAGTATCGGGGCATGCAGCCCAGTTTAGGAAGGAGTTCGTAGTAGCTAGGAAGTAAATTGCGTTTCCCTCTTGTCAATATTTTCTAATAAAATAAGGTATAAAAATGTGAAGTGTATCTGAATGGTTTTTAGAACATAAGTTGAATTCCGTCTGTAGTTGGTAAATGGTTAGAACTTCCTTAGTGGAACACATATTTAGTGCATCATTTGCAAAATGCCTTTTAAATGCAATAGCGCACATCTTCCCCTTCCTTGGCAAAGTGAATCGGTATAAAATTCTTAGTCTAGTTTAAGAACATTATATTCTTATCTTACTGTAAAGACTTGTTATACCTATTGCATTGAAACGGCTTTAGGCTAGGTGAACAAATTACGAACACATTTTGGAAGATTGCTGCATATTTAAAAAAAAAGTGTTGCCAATTCAATAAACAAGTTAGCGAATACCAACACGCAACGTACATTATCTAAAATGGTTTCTTGAAAAATCTTCTGATTAAAGGCATTAAACTTCGTTATCATGTTAGAGTGTCACTCGGCACAGGATATATTGTTCCATAAATTTTATTTGTTTACAAATTATTGAACGGCTTATTATTGAACGGTGGTTCCCTCTTATTTTCCTGCCGCCATATATTTAGAATAGATAGATCGTGTGCAAATTTATGACCAAAATTATTCATTATCGGACAGCGGTGTTCTCTAACAACGACGGTACTTTAACTGAGAAACTTAAAAATTGTTTATCGCATAGTATCAAATTGAATAGTTATTCAATATATTTTTACCGATATAAATATGAAGTCACAAATTGGGTGTATGCCATTTTGCTGTTGAACTGTGACAGTATAGGTACTGACGGCAAATCAGGTAAATGTTTAGCAAAACTGTGTCAGAGAGTCTTAAAATTTCGTATTAATTTTACGAAACCGATAAATGAGAGGTTGGGACTAGCTCGGAGTTAGGCGGAGTAATTTAGAAAAGTTGAGAAGATAAAAAAATATATACACGATTGGGTCGCACGAAGCATTGTTGTACATACTTCAATACTACTTGTAAATTGTACACCGAAGTTCTCCCTACTAGACACACTGCCAAAACACTTCACATTATATAACACGTGAAAACCACGAGGACAATTAATTTAATTTAAGTGAAAACGTAGACCAAACGAGTATCTGCCACCGTCTCGGGGCGCTTTTGAATATTTATCGGATCGTCTTTATCAGGAAAAACAAGCCCTGAAATAGCCAAGGAAACCGATTTTGATGAAAAAGAAATAGATATATTGTATGCAACCGGAAACAAAAACAAATAATTCGCTGTCAAAAAGTTATTAACAAATAAATTTCACGACTGGGTGGAACGAAACTTTCTCGTTCATCAAAAGTTTGGTTGGTTGTTTTCTTATTTTATTAGGTAGGTGGCTAAAAATCAGAAGCGGTAGTAGGTACATACTAAAGAAAATAAAGTCCACTTTTCGGTTATTCATATGAGTTTTTAGAAGTTAAAGCTCCCATTAACAGGCGATTGTCGCAAGTTCTCCCCAGAGCGTTACAAGCGCCTACTGTACTATTTTGAACAAAATCAGCGGTTTTTGTTTAGTTTGAAAAATACTATTGCTCAACTTTTTAGCTGAAAACTGAGTATAAGTTATTGTTCGGGATCTAAGCATTACTTGGTTTTTAAAATCTCATCGAAATCCAAATTGGGGTTTTCGAGATATGGACAGTTTTTAAACTCAGCGCTCGGTAATTCGAATTGAAAATTGAGGGCGCAGTAGTTTAGGCAAACATAAATTTTACTCTAAGTATGCATTTTGGTCAAAATTTCAGGTACCTAAACTAAAGTAAACCAAATTTTTTCAAAAATGTTTTCTTTTCAAAAATCCTTTGTAAGAAAATATAGAAAAAGCCGAGCTTACTTTTAAGTTACAAGAGCCCATATTACCTTAGAAATTAATTTTTGTTACAAATTTCAAAAGTACCGGGAGTCGGGACATACGGACAGACAGACAGACAGAATTTCGGGACCCACTTTTTTGAGTTCCTCTATTATCTTAATGTCAGAATTGATTAACATCTCGAGTTCGAAATTTTGTACGAAAATAATATAATTTCCCTTACTACGCAATGGACAGCCATTTACTGCTTTGTTATATGAGCTGGGTAGGCAATATGTATCATATTTGGTTGAAATAATTGTATTTTACTTCATAATATATACGGCAACGGCATACACGTTCACCAGGACATTTTTTTTTTTGTCACAGCAGGTAACGCTGCTTTAAGGTTACTAAAGAAAAATAACATTTTGTTAAAATTTGTTTTAAATTAAAAAATTCAAATATTTCGTTACCTATAAGCAATTTGAATTAAAAACTTTGAGTCTATTTTTTTTTCAGTGGATACATTTTGAGTCCTTAAAGTAAAAATAGTAGGTAAGCCAAAGAAATATTTTTTTTTTTAATTGTTGTATCTTTAAAGATAGACTGGGCCACCGCTGCCCAAAGTACTACTATAGGAGTTTTCACTGACGAACACTTATTTTGATACAAAGGCCAGTAATTGAATAATAAACACAAGATTAGACACTCTACCAAAACAACATGGCCGCCACAGGCGTCCAACATCAAAACCGGTAGGAATTGACTTAACTAAAAAAAAGTTTCTCCATTTTAGTTGTGTACTAACCGATACTGCCCAAAAAAGTTATATTATACTCCATAAAGACATTTGAAACAGCAGCCCTGGACTGGGCGTTTAAGGCTTAAGAAAAATGCAAGTTTGCCTGAATAGCGAAATCGTCTTACCTGATTTTAATTAGGCCTTTTCAGCTACAAGGTGTTATTTTTGTTTTCTTTTGATTGATCCCTTAACGTCGTGTGTTTTGTGTGAATTTTATTTTGCTTCATCATTTTGCTCGCAGGACCAACTATTAAAAGCATTATAAACCAAACATTCGTAAGACACATCTTACCTACTTACCCCGGAATACCAGGAGTTAACACAGTAGTGCGTAGGACTATGTGTGCTGAATCCCACCTCCCATCAAAACATCAGCTACTTTTTGCCCATTAACGACCACACACACTGCCAGCTACTATTTCGAAGGATAGCTAGCGGCAATTGTGGTATGCTATACCCTTCCTGCACCAGAAGAGTGTGTACTAAATAATTAAAAGTTATTACTTTAATTTGCTGGTCGTTTGTTGGCCGCTTTAAAAGAGGAGCACCATTCAATAAATCATAAAATCAATTAATTATCAATTATCGGTCTTCTTCGTGTCGGTGGAGTTTTTTTTTTTTTTTTTGCACAGCTCTTTTTGTGTTTACTCTTTTCTTTGGGGCAATTTTTCTTCATTTGCTAGAAGGAAAGATCAGACCAGAGCCGAGTTGGAGTTGGTGTAGGTACGTAGCTGTGGATAGCAATAGAGTAAATCGTTTGTGGTGTTGCAGAAGAACAAGTTTCCAAAGTGCTACAGACCACAGCAAGGAGATTTGCTTGTTAGTGTGGTGGGAAACGAGTTGAGAGTTATGGCTTCACATGGATTTATGTTCAAAAGTTGAAAGTTGTGAAGGAACTTGTGGATTTTGTGAAGGCGGTGCGCGGTGGTAATTACCAATGGTACATATACTTTATCCAAAAGGATAAAGAAGAGGGAAATTTTTGATTTTCCTCCTACAGCGTTGTTTTATTCAATTGAATTGGTTGTAGACAGCTACACAGGCGCATATTTGAGCAATCATTTCCTCGCAATGGAAGGGAATATTTTTTTTTTTTTGCGAAAATTATTAAAAAAAATATATTTAATAATTAAATTATAATTAAAACTAATCCGTTTAACCGAATCATAACCGCTCAGAATAGGTTAGCAAATAAAATTTATCCAGCTGTCAATATAATAATTGAACCTTAACGAGCGTGACTGATGGCAGTTCAAGGACAGAGCCAACTCTATCAACAAGGCAACACTTCTACGCCGAGTGAGCATTCCTAAAAAGTTCCAATGAATGGAGCCCTTGTTTGTATTTGGATTTTACTGCAGGAATTCCTGCCGCTGTATGCAAGCATGCTGTTCGCTACAAATTCAAATGGATGAATGACTAGGACAACAATGTATAAGGATATATCTGGGTGAATTATTGAACAGTGTACACATGGTTCTTACCACTCGGATTACCAGAGTAAGTGCTCCGTTTTGTGGCAACCATCAGGAATATCTTTTTTCTAAATTACCATCTTCTTCTCCTTTGAAAGTGGGCCAGATGATGGCATAGTTTGTTGTTCTCTTTTTCCCCGCCCTTCCCTGAAAACATGTTATTTTTGTGTAAACACAATGTTTACACGACAAGGAAGCGGAAAAGATTTCCCTATTATAAGTTCCTGCATGACGATGTTGATGATGTGCAGCAGATGTTCGATATACAGCTTGCCTACCCAATTTCCCGTGACAAAACACCACACTCCTACAATCAAACCATTAAAATTCGGAAAAAAAAGAGATAAAGAAATCGTTCTCGATTCCCCGCCAATAAATAAGACTCAGCGTGACTTTAAAGACTTTGTGTTCTTTATTACACCCACCATCGGCATAGCATCGGTTTGGCGTTCTCCTCAATCAGTGAATTGGTTTCTTACGATGGTAAACACAACACCCACCCCTCGTTCACTGTGTTGGTTGCAAAGCTCTTGGAAATTGGGGGGGAAACAAAACAAATTCTGGGGCGTGCCAAGGATATCATTTCGAGGATAATTGCCGAAAATACTAAATGCCCACATTTCCTTTCCATCCCTTGACAGAAAATTGATGAAGGGTCGATGAATATACATTATTACGCGCCCGCTTGGGCTCGACTCTATAATAGGTCAACGTGTCGGGTGGGAGTAAATTGATTTGGTATTTAAACGAGGGACTCAACCAATCGAGGCTATTAGCTCAAGTTGTTCGGAATGTGGGTCACACAAATCAAAACTTCAGTGCAAATGCCATCAAGTTGTAGATTCCGTCCGAATATCATGCAAGGACATCGATGCATTGTGACCATGATCCGACAGCAATGATTAATGCATCTCCACCCGCAGATAGAATAGTTCACAGGCGAAACTCGCCATTAATACGAGCACAATGCGGTTTGTTTTGATTTTTACGAAATCCTTAATTGTGCACTCGATTGTGGGTACATTTTATAGAAACTTTTATTGCTTATATTGTGAAGGTGGGGGTTGCATATGCGATGTGTGAAAAGTTTACAAGTTGAACAGATTTTTAATGGCGCCGTGTATGGAAAGTCTCACCAAAAATGTATAAACAGCAAAAAGCAATTTAATCGTAAGTATGCTTGGCGGGTGAACTTAGCTGGAGAGAAAGCTTATACGAAATCACTTCACTGTAAGCAAGTGATTGATTGGTGTTGATTAATCGGCTCCAAGGAAAAAGTTGACTTTGAGTTTTATTCTTTGTAAGTATGTCTGTGCCTTTTCAGTTTGTAGTAGGTACGGAGATTGATGAAGAAGGGTTAAAAGTCATTGCGACTGCAATGAATGGGTGGCTAATTTTGATACCTCATTTCCAAATCAGGTGTCAGGGATCAGACTTGTTTGCCAGATTAGGAGTTTCTTTCATCCCGATTACTTTCACACACAAATTTATCACGTTCTAGACGGTAATGTATGAATACTCGGAATTTATTCAGAATTCAGTTAGCCTGAGGCACTTTCCATACCCAAAGGATTAGTGAAGTAAATCCAACTAACGCCATTCTTAGTAGAAGACGTCAAAGGTTAATCGGTTTCCCTCTCGCATGGACTTGTGAGGACTCAGAGTAGATCTGGCAGCAGTCACAATGATTCTTCCTCTCAATCTTTTATCGCAAAACTCTCGGGGGAAATGTCTCGTTGTTCGTCTGCTTTCTATCTCCCACTTCCATCCATCCAAACATACAAACACATAATTCATTTGCATTTTTTTTGACACGTTTTGTCTCCTCACTTAGAACCACCACCAATACTAACTGACATA
Source organism: Cheilosia vernalis (assembly GCA_949126925.1). NCBI lineage: Eukaryota > Metazoa > Arthropoda > Insecta > Diptera > Syrphidae > Cheilosia > Cheilosia vernalis. Next base: position 7,937,067 of record OX421362.1, read on the forward strand.
GTCGTGGTTTCTATAGGGACCAATAACAAAACAACCAGCGAACCACCATCAGCAAGGACTCCTGCACAACGGCTTAGGCCGGAAGTGGAACTAAATCATAATCCATTCATCTGCCCTGCAGTCAAAACATTGAGGTTTCACCCGATTCTGCGAAATTATGATGACAACCAGGATGCAGACCGATTTGTTGTCAAAGCGAGGAAATGCGCATTTGGCAATAACCTGCTCGGAGGCACGTCGATTGACATTTATGAATTGAATATTCATTACGACATGACAGTTGGGACTCTGTCCTGTCAATTAGATAAACGACGATGGTTTGATTTATTCATGATCAAATGGGGTGGTTGTGGTGGTGGTGGCGAAATCTGGTCGATAGGATTTGCCTTTTGCACTGTATTGTATAGGTGCAGAAGCAAATGATACATGTGTGTTTCTACAGCAAAAAAAAAAAAATGTTTGCTGGAACTCCTCCGCGCCCCGCAAATGCAAACTATAAGCCACTGACTAATTACCATCAACTCCTGAATGACAACAAAGTGTCACCATCAGATGCAACACGCCCCGTGATGTGACAGCGAAAACACCCTCGGAAAGTTCAAGGCTTCCCTGAAGTTGCCAAAAACGAAACAAACTAAAAGCCAACAACTTTTAATCGCTCTCAAGAGTGTATACGGTGCGAACCACATCGTACACAACACTATGCCAGTCATTGGCAACACCCAGCGAAGCGTGGGTGACAAGCAATTTGATGGCTCAAATTTTCGCTGTACGTCACGACACTATGTATACAGATACACCACTACCAAAATGAGGCAAGAAAATTGCTTTTGTCATGACTTGACACGGACATGTGAGAGAATGTACAGTGCTCACCACTTGATTAGGTGGTTTCGATGGAGATCCGTTGGTGAATACCAAAAGGACAAAGTGAGGGAAAAAAACCTAATTAAACGCAAAAATTAAGTGGGAAACCCTTTTTCTTAATTACGCCCTCTGGATGGACGAAAATGGGGCAACACAAAAAACCGCAAAACTTGTAACTGGTGTCATTAGAGCCAAGCTCTAGCTGAGAGCTATAAGCGCTGTGGATCATTAGAGGCAGCGTCGGTGGATGTGGTTTCGATGTGAAGAAGTTGGAAAGTTTAACCACCGTCGAAGTTATTTAAACGAATAATTTATTCGAAGGATTACGGGGTGGAGCGGTTTGGACCGACATCAGACCATCATCCAACCAATGCATACATTTTTCTTTGGCTTTGTGTAAATAGATTCGCATTAATCATTGGCAATTGAAGTAACGGTTGGTTAAGTTCACAACGGAAATTTGCAAATACTACATTCCAATTGGGTACTGGCAATGGCATCCTTTTGATTAAATTCAAATTGTCAGCTCTTTTGCGGAAGTCACTTCCAGATCATTAGCTGCGCTCATTTCAGCTTTAATTGCTGTGTGTTGGGTGAAAATATAATCCACAGATTGCTGTTCTCGTGAACAGCGCTTAAGTAATTTAAAATCGCTGAAACGTTGTTGGGTGATCCTTAATGCGACACGAGGACTAGGGATACTTTTGACTGCGATCGTCAGCATAGCTTGTAGTTATGGTGGTTTTTCAACCTTTTGTCGACATTCAAGCTGCTCTATTGTGTCGAGCCTTTTGTACTGTTTGAAGCCTTCTTCCGGCAAATTTATGCCCATAATGCTGCCAGTTAAGAATAATAATTACAGTCGAGTCCCTCCAAGTCGAATTTTCAAGGGAGTTAAAAAAAAGTTCGAGTTAGAGGGATTTTTTTTCTAAGAGAGTTTATTTAAATTAATAAATAGGGAAGTAGGTACATTTTTAACAAAATTATTTTAAAAAATTGTTTTGGTTTGGGATGTGAAAGTAGCAGTGTTCACTCCTTTAATAAATGATTCTGTTTTAAATAGGCAGTATAGTGAATCTCCTCTGGGACATCTTCTATCATTTCAATTGCAGTTTGCAAAATTTCAATTGCGTTTTCAATATCATTCTTTTCCGGCATATGGTTAGTAACGGTTGCGCCAAACTCTTCTTCAGCTCCTAGCTTTTTTTTTAATTTTGTTTTCTTCAGACGAAAAATTCGACTTTGAGGGCCAATAACCAAAAAATATGTTCGAGTTAGAGGGATTTCGACTTAGAGGTTGACTTTTCTATGCAAAATTGAAGGGAATCCAAAAATTGGGTCGAAAAATTCGAGTTAGAGGGAAATTCGAGTTCAAAAGGTTCGACTTAGAGGGATTCGACTGTATATTGTACTAACAAAAAAGTCGAGAAATAGCAGAAGCTTGCAAAACTATCGCCCTAGATGACATTTTTCGACCAGCCAAATCTACCAATTCATATATACTTGACTCTAACTGCATTCAAAATTGTCCCATCATCCAAGCCAATGAAAGAAATTATGAAACTAGAAAACATCGCGCACATTTATCAAAAGTTATTTATAAATTTCAAATAAACAAAAAAGAAAAACTTCCCCCAGATGTATCTATTCCATAAAATTCAACGCTCTCGTAACGAGGACACCAAAAAACTCTGAAAACAATCTCCAAACGTGTCAATGCCCACCCATACTCTCACATAGTAATAAACTCCATCAGGCGTAACATTCCCATTGACCGTAATTCCCATCAGTGATTTAAATTTCAGTGGATTTTATAAACAAAATTATTGCGTGAGTTGTTTTGATAGCGAGCCCATTTACAATGACAGGCACCACATAATATTTGTAGGGCTTCCCATGTCCTGGCCTGATGGTCAACGCAGTCCCATAGAAAAATTTGCATACCAGATCGGTGCGCAGATGGTTCTCTGTCGCGAGCAACAATGCGACAGGAAGTGACCTTTGACCGGAGTGGCGGTGGTCCGATGAGCATTCCGTTAAGAGGATGTTATGGAAGTTCGGAACACACTGTGCGGTCTGTCGTGGGTGGTGTTATATTATGGCGTTAGGGCATTTGGTATTTGGACGATGGTAATACATTCGTGGCATCAGCTCAACACCCTTAACAAAATATTTGTGGCCTGAATGCGGATTCAATTAGGGGTGTGGTCTTCGGGGTTGCTTAGTGGTGGGTGCATTTCATTACGATTAGGCAGGCGCTGGCAAGTGGGTACATGCTACCCGCCGAGGGAATATTTACTTTTCGTCCCGAATTCAGAGAGGCAAACCCGGGGGTGCCAATGATCATGGGAGCCTTTTGTGAGAAATTATTTGCCAACGGAAAGGGGGCGGGAAATATTTAAATTTTCATTGCAAAAGGATATTTCTGTGGGCGCAATGGAAGTGTGTGGACATTAAATGTCAACAACGCATTTTAGTGGATTATGCAGATGCAGTTGTTGTTGCTGCTGGAACTGGCTGCAGAGTGCCTCCTGGAAAATATCAATTAAATGGAGTGTTTTCGGCTCTCGGCTGTCAGTTGGCTGTTTGTTGGTGGCCATCGCCATCGGACGACGAGTGCAATAAAATGAGTCGAAGTGGATGTTTGTATGCCCAGGGTACACTTGTTTTTGGCGAAATTTATGTGTTGCAACGATGAAGTAATTGATGGAGATGTTTTGCAACTTTATTCTGTACAGATGTGAAGGATGTAGCTATTTACGACTACAAGTCTGTGTGTGTAGCGTTGAAAGTGAATGCAGGCATCTACAAAGCCAGAGTAAACTGAATAGGTACCTGTACTCATAATTTACATAATAATAATTTTTGGCGCAACGGGTCCGTAGGGACCCTTGGCCTAGCTTCTCGCAACCATTCGTTTTGTGAGTTTTCATTTTTGGAACGAATGGAAGGGATCTACATCTGTATGCCGGTTATAAACGGCTAATTGAGAAGCTCTTTCATGACAGTTATGCTCTCGGATGTTTGTCAGACGTTCGCGAGAGGTGGCGCAACTCATACTCATAGCTGAGTTTAAAACTCGGAATTTTTTCGACGTTCGTCATCGTATTCGGCTCTAACTAATGGATAAACCCAGCAACACGTTTTAGAAGATACCTATGCTGTATAGCCCACCAAAGGATATGGCACACTGCGATGTTCCTCTATTGTTCCCATTTAACCCGTACAGCTCCCGAGCATCAGCCGTCCTTTGGTGCTGTTGCCACTTGTCAATGCATAAGTTACAAACCAGATTCTCATGAAATAGGTACCATATAAAAGGTGAATTTCAGAAGGTAGGCAAGGGTGGGATTCTGTAAAAAACGAAACGAAAACCACTTTCACGTTTCAAAAAACGAAGTAAATTACGTGAAAGCGAAAATCTGCTTCATGCAACTCCTAACGTTTTTTTGTTCACATTCGTTTAGGTTTGAGAAACTGTGTGACAGCAAAATTATAGTTTGGCAGTCTCAGTATGAAGCTTTATTTTCTTTAAGTTGTTTTGTCGTTGACGAAAGCTTTGAAATTGGAGGCACATTATGTATTTCGTGTACCTGTATGCAAATGAATATTGTCCAGGACATACTTAAAGGCAGCTTGGTTTAACCTAAAACGTTGAACAAAACTAAAAGAAAAAAAATAACTTTTTAACTAAGAACCAAATTTAAATAAACCAACCTTTTCTCAGATATAAGAGGATTCGAACAATCCCGCAGATTTTTTCTAATTTTTCTTAAGTTTACGTGTTCATTTTCATTTTCAACAAAAATAGTTTGCTAGCATTTCTAGTAAAATATTCAGCACAATCTTAACACCACGAAATTCAAAAAGAAGAAATAGGAAAATGATAAACGTCAACAAAATAGCTGTCGTTTGTTTTCCTTCGTAGAGACGATAAAATCAGTTTGTTTTTAGGGTAACATGAAGCAAGAAAAGTGAAAACGTCAAAGAAAACGTGTTCGATCGTTTTCTTTCGCGCCCACCAAAATTTCTTTCGTTTTGATGTGTTACATGAAGCAAATTGTTCGTGTGCACGAAAACGTTTAAACGTTTTTGCCTTACAGAATGCCGGCCCAGTTTTCTCATATAATGCCTTGTCTCAGACTATAATTGGTAATAAAATATTGAGGTTCAGATTTGTACACAATAGAGCGAGGGATGCATTGCATATTCAGAGAGCTTCCGGTACGTTCGATATTCATTTTTTACAGTGGGACTATACAAACATACCTATGACTGGACTATGTACTACTTGTGGGTCTATACAGTCTCCCAACAAAAGCGCTTAATGGATTAATATTCACGATAACGCCACCCCAATCATCGAAAAACATTTTATATAAATTTCCATTATAATATCGCAAAAAGGCAATCCCACCATCAATGTTTCTGGCGCCCATTCCTCAGCGTAATCACCTTAAATTGTAATAGTCCTTAAAACATAATTTAATTCACCACGCCCGCCCCATCGATCAGAAAAGGCCATAAAATTAATTAACTTCCTCCAATCTTCTTCGCATTTAACAGTAGTGATAAAGTAAATTACAACCTTGGCAATTAATCAGTCCCTGAAGACCGATTCATACCCTATACCGTATACCGAATACCGACCATCGGTAGTGCCTTCGAAATACATGCCATTACAAAGCTGTATTGGTATGGTGGCACTGGGTTGGACACCAAAAATCACCATCCATCCATTTTACTTTATCACTCTCTGAGCATTTGTCATCTTTCTTGTCTGCTTCCTGCTTCCAGTTAATATGCAAATTGCATTTACCGATCCCACGTTGTCGGTACCGGCCGGCGTCCCACCCAAGAGGATGATATGGCAACCGGAAGGAGACACACACACTGTCGCCAATAATAGCAGAAGCAGTTATCATATCTTCGGGCCAATTATAAACAACAATTAGCCGCCTTCGATCGATAACAGACATCAGGCAGCAGATTCCAACCAGCAGCACGGCAACGGCATCTATGGCCAGACCATTCATTAAGGGTCCTGGATGATTGCAATGATTCATATAGCAAGCAGGTGAGCGCAGTGAACACAACCGTCGTCGTCCGTCGTCGTCGCCAATGGCCAATGTAATAAATTCCTTTTCAACTCATAATTTGTGCTTCATTCCACCCGCCCGCATCAGGCGAAGGCATTCTCGTCCACACACACACAAATTCAATTTCACTCATCTGTCTGATGAGGATGACCGATGCATCAGCGGAGAGTGGTTACACCCACTCGAGAAATTCGAGGATATCTCTTCACCTCGCACTCTATCGCTGTAATATTGCCCCGGACTCGGCTTCGGCTTCGGCTTCGGTTTGCCGGCCAAATTTATGTGCATGTCGAACAAATCACGATAAAACAGAATTTAATTCCAACCACTGTCCACCCACAGTGTTGCTGGTCCATCCATGACCATTAATAAATCTGCTCGCTGTGCATCTGCCCGGCTCGTTCCACACCTACCACAGTTGTATAGGTACTGCTACTGTTGGTGATGCTGGAGAATTTATATGATGGCTAGTAGGATCATCAAAAGGGCCATTTGTCATATTTTTGCTCACAAAATACAAATTTCAAATGTGAAATCTACTCGATGACTTCCTTTACTGCTTCCGTCGGATTGCATTTGTGTGGATGTGTGCGTCGAGTGTATCTGAATCGGAAATATTCTAGCCAAATGAAAAGGACGATGACGGTTTGACTGTGTCTGTTTGTGCGAATTTGTATTTTGAATAACAAATTTATCCGATTTAACGATTGATTTCGTTTTATTGGTTCGTAATCAAAAATTCAGGATTTCAAACGGATGACATCGGTGGAACGGTGGGGGGTGGGGAGAGCGATTGTGTAAGGACTATGGTTCATCTGTCACGAATTTTGGTATAGACGTCGTTCGGGGAAGGGTCTATTGAAATCGAATGTAGAAAGATGGCAGAAAAAATATTTTAATAAATTCCCTTTTTGCCGGCGGGTATATCTGTAGAGTTGCCAGGCTCTTTTTTGACGCAAGAGAAAAAATAATCAACATGTTTGCAGCTAATCACTTACACTTACTTGAGGAGACTCCGCCCCGTGAATAGTATCAGGCTTGAATTCTTTAGTCTAAGTCAATGTTATTTGGCAATACGGCTCCGAATGGCGGCTTTCGGTTTTCCTTCGTTGCCAAAACCCAGTGCGGATATTTGGAGTAGTTCACAAGAAAAGTAGGTGGATCTAATCTTCAAGTGCCTTCATCTACTCTCCCGGGATAGAACCGAAAACTTTATGTTCCGAAGTCTATGCCGCTGAAGCTACAGATCGTATAGTTCGTCTTTTACTTTCAGCTTCCAAGAGATCCACTTTAGACTGAGATCAAACTTCACCGACAAATAGTACAGACCACAACCATACTGAGATCACAAAACTTCGGACGATTTTCTGTTACTTGCCTACAAGCTATATTTTTTCGGGGTGGTCACGATTTGGTGCGCTAGAATTGTTACATAGAAATTCGTATTGACCAATATCACTTAACTTCAAAAATTCCGGTGCACCAACAGACTAGCAAAAAATATAAGCCACTGAGGCAAAGTTTCTGTCAGCGTGCATACAATTTTGTTCGTTAAATTTGAAATTATTCGTTACTTTTACTTGGAATATGTATGAAAAATCAGTAGATTAGTTGAGCGAAAACAATTAATAAAATATTTAATATATTTAAAATATATATTATAAAATATTTATTCAAAAGCGGAAAATACACAACCACGTTTGTCGTAGTATGTTTCTGGTACATAGAACATTTCCTTTAAATAGTTTTATTAACCAAGCAAAATTAAATTAATCGCTTTTTGTAAATATTTAATTATAAACTAAACAATCGCATTTAGTACTATGAAAATAAGGTGATCACATTCTCCAACATTTTTTTGTATGTTTTTGGCATGCATCACACGGTTTCTAGTTGCCATAACACCAACAGAAAAACAAAATGGCGAATTTGAAAAAATATTGCTTGGGCCAGCGGCCATAGGACTAGGAGTGCGGGTCTCAGTATGATTTGTCTATTGTAGAAATTTTTGAAGAAGATGCCTTGTGCGCTGGCTCTCAAGTTTTGAACGCGACCATGATAGGAGCTGACACTTCAGTCATGCTTACCCCTTTATCTCTACTTGGATGAAAAATTGTCATTGGCGTCTTCATAAAATATCAAGTATTTGAAAGACTCCCTTTACACTTTCCCTATAACACTTGCAGTTAGGACTGTGTTTTCTTTCCACGATACTAATAATCATTTTTAGTGTATTTTTTTGAAGTCACAATGGCGAAATTTTCCATACAAAATTGCATATTGTGACCTAGGAAATATTTAGTGTGAAGGTTAAAAATGGTTATTAGTAAGGCCCTTTGACTTTATGAAGTTATCTCTCCACCTGAACCGTATTTATTTGAAATTCAGCTAGATCCATCACTGCTTCGAAAGGAAGACATTTCGTACTTCTTATATCATTTTCATTGAGCTGGAAGTCTGTGTAAGTCTGTCCTCGCTATCCCATCAAATCAACACTTCTTCCGAGCTGCACTTGTTTTGCGTTCTCACATAGGTCATTCTGGCACACGGAAAAAATTTTAAGATCAAATCAAGAAAAATTAGCGCAGAATCACGAAAAGTTTGTCTAGTTTTAGAGCTTAGCTCAGGATTTACTGATTCACGACTTCTTATTCGCAATTTTAGAAATTGTAAGAAGTGAAGATATTGACCCCCAAAAATCGTGAATCAACACTTCTTATTGTCAATAATGATCAAACGAGAAATACATATTGCCATAACCGATCGCAATTTTAAACAAGTAGTTCTAAATTTGATATTACTATGGTTGTGAATTGCAAAAACATTTCGCAATTTACCACTTTTCTGTAGTAAATTTATTTCATCCCTTACCGAATTGCAACCATTCAATCTTGATTTGCAACTCATTAGTGCTGATTTGCTACTTCTGTAGTTGCAATTTACAAATTCTTAATCGTAAATTACAACTTCTTTTTATCAATTTGCAATTCATATTTTGCAATTTGCAATTCATATTTTGCAATTTGCAATTCATATTTTGCAATTTGCAATTCATATTTTACAATTTACGATTCTTGAGTAGTGATTTGAGGCATCACCGTCTTAAATTAAAAACGTTTTATCGTGAAATTAGAAAACTTTATTTTGAATTTACAACTTATATCTTGTGATTTACAATCAGAATTCATAGTCGTATTTTATATTTTTGTTTCCTCTTGATATCCTTGAGAATCATATGACGCCATATCGTCCGGAGACAACGGGATTTGTCTGGGGTGGTTTTTCTGTCTATGCTGAAATTGTTAATACACGCAAATTGTTTAGAAGAACATGTTATTAAAAACCTTTTCGATTGCACATTTTAAAATCCACACCATTTTCCTTCTTTTCTAATAGCGAGACATAATATCTTCATTCTGAAAAAAACAAAAATATAGATTTATATGCCTACTTTATTATTTTGTTCTCATTATTAAATAGGTACTTACATGATATATATTCCAGAATGCTTTATAATGGTTAGTACACTCACTATCACTGAGAAAACTTAAACTACTTAAAAAACGACTGCCTTAAGCAAAGATTAAATACCGACTGTCTGTCGCTGCCCATGATCGCAGCTGTCCAGCAACACCACAAACATATTATGTATATTGATCCATATAAAGAAAGGATTTCGACCCATGGACTATATCGTTACTGTCGACTACCTGGGCATAAAAAAATGTCACACGTTATGTAGTTAGTTTCCATGGAAATTACAAAAAATATTTTGCAATTTACGACTTCTCTACGTCAATTTACGTTTTCGATTTAAATTTGGTAAATTATTATAAGATTTTATCGATTCATCATTCAGTGGTGGTAAATCACCAAATATTTTTCGCAATTCGAGATAGCAAAGTGGTTTTTACGAAATTTGCCTATTGAAGTGGTAAATTGCGCCAAACAATCTCGTAAATCACTACAAATTAAAGAAGCTCGAATTTATACTTTTAATCGCAAAATGCAACAAACAAAATTTGATATTTTTCACCGTTTTCACTGACAAATTACAAATTTTTATATCAATTCAAGAAAAAATCGTTGTGATTTGCGAAAAATATACGATTCGTGAATCACAACTCAAAATGTTGCAATTGGTGATTTTCAATTCTTTCCGTGCACCCTTTTCTGAAAACTGGAACCTATTACAATATACCACGAGTTCTGTGAGGTGGCTGCTGGGTGGATAAGCCAGTTTACCTTGCTATACATTATGTTGTGTAACGGAAACAGTGGTAAGTCTGTTGCTGGTTGCTTCTCAAAAAGCGCATGAGTCCTAAATGTTCCAATTTGTAGATAGTGCACCTTATAGTCAAAGGTCTGTGCAACAAAATGAATTTCTGGTATTTCTGGGACCGAACAATATCGAACAAGGTGGCAACCCCACACTCTTATTCACTGCTATTCGCAAGTGTTAAAGTTATTTTGTGAAATTGCTTAAGGATGCTGTCAGATTCCTTTCCAGTTTCTTTCACTATTCCCATTGAAATATTTCTTTTCCCCTCCCTAGTCATGGGATTGGCAGATTATTTTTATGACCGATTGTTGGAAATCTGTGTATGAATTGAAAGGATTTAACCCGTAATACACAATTCCGAAGGGATATTCAAAGTGAATAAAGTGTTCTTTTATTATTTGTTTTTTGCATGGAGCGATATTTTTTTGCATTTCATCCCCCAAATTCAATCCCAAAACTCGGTGCGGCGATAGTAGTGAAATTTAGTTTATGGTTGAGCATATTCAGTCCTTTTATGGGTTATAGTTGTGCTGCTATTTTGGAACAGTTCTCTACAAGCTGGCTTTCGAGGGGGAATTCCCTTGAACTTTATAGCTTTATTATTTTGAAACGTCGTACATTTGTCTACTCACTTACAGAGAGTCCCATAGACTCCTGACCGATTTGGCATCACCCGCCCTTTTTACAATAATATAGACCTTAGAGTTAGCGTGTGAGGGGGAAATTGAGTTGTTTTTACTGCCCCGGTTAGTCTGTGTATCAGCATTCTTTTTTTCTTATTAAACAATTTATGCATGATTTATTTGTGTGTATATATTTTCGGTATGATATGCGAATACAGTTGGGCGATCGAATTGAATGGGTTTTGTTATGCGAAGTGGATAGGTATATGACGCTTAAATGAAAAGTTAATAGGTGCTCAGGGATTATAGTTTATCTGTGTGTTACGTTGAATTTCGAATGCACGTTGGACTAGTTCTGGGAATGCTCTTCAAAGGAAATACCTATATAAAATGCGAGCAGTTAGCTGCAAAAGGTAGGACAAGCGATAAGTCTTATGTAGATGTGCAATCAACCGGAATGTACGTTTGAAAGGATATTATGGAGTTTGTGTCATGAGGAATATTAAGTTATGAAAGAGATGATAAGATTGTGCATTAATGCGGATAAGGGTAGTGGTTTGCAACTTCAACCGCAGCCGATGGATTACTATTTTGTTAATAGGGTTAAAGTTGACTGGCAGTTTGGTTGAGTGACGATACGAATCAAAGGATTGCGGAAAGACAGTGCAGATGTAATGCTAACTAACAAAATTCTGCTGATGGTACTAGAAATAGGAGTTTACGGCTGCCCTTAAAAGAGCGAACTTGGCCTATACCAGTTGTTCATATACCCTGAGCTGCGCCCATTATGCCTCTGACAGACGTGAAATGGTAGTATAAGATGAATGCCGCTTAGATAGTTCTGAGCAGCGATGCCAGACGTGGGGATTTTTTCACAAAATATGTCAAGCATTTACATATGACACTGCGCCGTACTAATAACAAATTTTAGCATTGACTTTAAATTTGCCGAAGCTCACAATTGCGAAATTTGTATGAAAAATTTAGATACTGGGCCTCACAAATAAACATTTTTAGTTACGACTTTAAATTCTAGAAGTTTTCAGTGGCCGTATTTTCCATACATTTGCAACTGTGAGCTTCCGAAAATTTTATGTCGATAGGTATACTAAAATTTGTTGAGTCATTTTATATTATGAATTCCCTTTATTGTTCTTTTAATGCTGTCTTAATGTCTGTATTTCTGTTTTTATTTAGTATTATTATCGCTTTTTGTCAAAGAGCAAAGACTTGTTTTTGTTTTACCTGTATATTAACTTTAAAGTCAATGTATAGTGAATTAATTATTATTTATGTTTCAAATTCACACGAATTTTGTGGGAAAATTTTCAAATATTTCCCCGAAAATGGGGAATTTCGGCAAAAAGAAAACTGGCATCACTGCTTCTGACACACTATCCAGTCTCGCAGGGCTTAAAGATCCCCACTGTAGTTTTTTTCACACACTTTCCAAAATGCAATTGAAACCCCATTTCTCAACAATCACAAATATGAGGATAATTTTAAAAAGTTTAACTCCAAATAGTGACACACACAAAATACTATCACCTCGATTACCAATCAACAAAGCTACCTCTACACATTTTCATTTACTACACTTGTGTTTTGTTTCTGAACGGAAAAACGACAGAAACGGATACCTAGGTATACTAATTTGCGATTAACATCAACATATTGAAAAGAGCAAATCTCCTGCCAAACAATTCAATTTCTCTAATAGCACAATATACCAACAGTATATTTGCATTTGCATAATGACAACGCACACATTCCCAATATCACAAATTCCATTCGGTGATTGAAAGTGATACATGCGTTCGCATTCCGCACGACATCGTACTATCGCAGTGTGACACAAAAAATGTCTCCCGAGACAAAATAATTCAGCGAGAAAATTCTGAACCACGCATATTCAAGGCAATCTGAGCACCTAGTTTACCTTGATACAAGTAGATTTCTTTCCTTCATGCGGTAGCTTTGTCAGGCTCTTTAGAATTTTCATTCATTTAAATTTTTCCTTTTTTCACATGTTTTTGTTGTGCCCACTTTTCCTTTATTTCGGGCTTCCTTTTATCTTATATTATGTAAAGAGTATGGCTGCGACTATATACGTCGAAGACGTTGGAGCCTCCTCTGGTGAAGAGAAGAAATCCATTTTCTATGGGGATATTGTTTTCCACTTCTTTGAACTTCACCTTAAAGAGATGGCAAATGGATGGTTTCTTGTGCTCGGCATGATGATGAGAAAAAGAAAGGATGTCAGCGCGGCACGATGCCCATTGAGGACGGGTGCTGCGATGGTGATGTATTGTCTTTGCGTTTATTTAGGTATACAAGTGTATAGTTGTATCACGGCCGTGGCAGTGGATCAGCTGCTTTGTTGTGAGGATATTTCAAATCCTTGAGCTATTTGCATTTGTAGTGTCTTTAAGAGTGTGAGAAGAGTGGCAACTTCAAATTTATTGTGGTTGCTTAGGTGGTTTTAAAAGGATTTATAAATAACTCCAAAGGAACAGCATTTTCTTAGAGCTGGGGCGTTAATAATGTTTGTGTGATTTTTTTCTTCTGACATATAAAAGCATTTAAGTTGATTAGTTGGGGAACATAGTACGCAGCGAGGTTCCACTAAAATGCTGTCATTAGCAATGGGAGAATAGAACGCTATAGGAAATGACGCATTTTAGAAGAGATCATTACGTATGTATCGAAGTTGTTATACAGTGGGATATTTATCATTCTTAGTGGGAGCTTCGATTTAGCAAAAGCCTTCAGTGGAAAATAGAGAAAGCCAACAAAATTGAGGGATTTTCAGCAATCTGACAACAAAATAAATTAGTCGTCAAATTTCACCAGAAAAAAACTAAATATCCAACATTTAATGCTAATAAAAAATTCAGCGGAAAAACTAAAAAATCCGACGGGCATTTTTGAAGTGCCTTATTCAATGCAACAAAAAGCGATTCCTTGCACTGAAAGACAATATTCAGTCCATTGCGTAGGTACCTGCACCTGGTTCCTGGCCAGTTCTCAGGCAAAGTATGCCTTGGGAATGCAGTAAATAAAATTCTGTGTATAGTAGGGCAATGTATTTATGCCAGACTTCCTGTCCATTGAGTTGACATTCAAAATAATTTTTTTGTTTGCTTAAGCGCTTAAGGTGTTATCAATACTTTTAAAAATGCAGGTTAGGTATACATTTCCTATCGTGCACGACTTATTCTAAACAGGATGTCGCTGTACTGCTCGTGGCTGTTCTTTACGTACCAGTTGTGATTATATTAAGTCAAAAAATACTCCAGTTCAAGTAAATATTCCTTCGATAGATGACGTAAGTGCCCGGAAAAATTGCAAGATCAAGAAATCAAGAAAAATAAGCGCAGAATCACGAAAAGTTTGCCTAGTATTAGAGCTTAGCTCAGGATTAACTAATTCACGACTTTTTAGTCGCAGTTCTAGAAGTTGTGCTAAGTGAAGATATTGACCCTCAAAAGTCGTGAATCAACACTTCTCAATGTCAATACAAATGTCGCAAATCACTACAAAAAAAAGAAGCTCGAATTAATACTTGTAATTGTTAAATTCAACCGTCAGAATTTGATATTCTTTGCCGTTTTTAATGTCGAAATATGAATTTTTTCATCAATTCAAGAAAAAAAACGTTGTGATTTTTCAACTCAAAATTTTTATTGGTTAGTGTATTGGACAAATAATAAAAGTTTTATATAGTCTCTTGGAAATTAGTCTCGTCAAAATATTAATAATTTTAGAGCGCTCGCTGAGAGCCAGTAAGCCAGTATAAGATAGATAGTTTTAAATTAGATATAACCAATGTAAGTTTAATTAAAAATAACAATAAATATTAATTTTAAAATAATAAAAAGGGTGTTGGACTGCTAAACGTGGGGTCCCGGTATCGAATCCCGAAAACATTTAAACTTGTTTTTTTCCACTGCGTCACCTTTCGTTAATGTCCGACATACATCCGAGAGTATAAATGTTATTAAGGAGCTCCTCAATTGGCCGTTTGGAATCGGCGTAAAATTTTAGATGTCTTCCATTCATTTTAAAAATACAAAACTTACACAAAATGAACGAATAGTTGTGATGAAAAGCGCATAGAAGGCATAGGGTTCCTAAGGTAATGTTGCGTCAACAATTTTTGTTTTACAACTTTATTGATACATAAATAAATTAAATAACAATATAGAATATAGCACTAGCTTCCAGGGCTTTAGGCTAATTTTATTTTTTTAATTCAATTAAATATATGATAAAATTTTCTCCGAAAACCTTACTCACATATTATCTGTTCTGTCTGTCTTTAGCAGACTTTCCATCTATCTATTGGTGGTCTATTCAATTAGGTAAACGTATGAAATGCATTTGCTTGTCACTTTCCCCTTACCAGCAATTAAGTCCTACAACCAACCAAATGGCCGACGAAGCCGCTGACAAGTGCACAATCATCATCATCTTAATTATATAATAGCAGTCACCGTGTTCTTCTTCTTCTTGCCAGTGCGAGTGTGTGTTTGGAGCGTAACAATATGAAGAGCATTTTAAAATTGCATCACGTCATGCTCTGCAAGGTATACATTTTAATAAATTACTCTTCCCGTCGCCACATGCATCAGATGCGAGAGGTGTGCTCCTTTTCCCAAAGTGCACTAAAGCCACTTCTTTATATTGCTAGCATCTGTATAGCATTACGAATAGGACGCGCGTCGGCTCTAGTGGGTAGGTCTTTACTTTCGTAACTTGGTGTCTTTTCTTTTTTTGTCTTCACAACCGCAGCTTAGCTTGGCCTACTTCGTTAGTTGCTTGTTCTTTGAAAAACCCACTAAATTACTTTTACCCTCAATATTGGCATGGCAGCGCGTCTGCTACTAACCTATTTCGCTGTCGCAGTATACATATACGACTTGCAAAGGGGTGGAATGACATTGATGATGCGACCCAAATGACACTTTACTCCCACTGATGGCAGCGGGTAAATTGTGTAATAAACCCCATTATTGTTTGCTGCATGCATGCAGGGTAGCCTGAGTGTCACGTGCTCGCGATGGTCTCCTTAATGGGGATGTCAATTCCGCACTGGAAAGTGTCAAAGCATGGTGCAGAGGATCTTTTGCTTCTTTGCACTGACGTAACCACCAGCCTAGGAGTAATGGATTTAAGTTGCTCGCGTTGCTCGACATGACCCCTATTTGTCACGCGATGTAAATAAAGAATGATGCTCTAGTCGAATCGCGATGTAAATTCAAAAGTAGCTGATAATAGACAGAACTCTGTGCAAACGGTCTGTTGTCATTTTAATTTGAAGTCATACCTCCATTGGTTTCCATTTGTTTTTTTGTTTGTGTCTGTGGGGTCCGTTTATAAGAGGATTAAGTAACAGTTCTCCGAATATCAGATTAGACCAGCGGACACCTTTTAACATTGTACTGCAATCGACTTTGCGGTTCATCGTCATGTAGATTTGAACAGTAGCCTCTCAGTATTGCGTGGGGGAGGAGTGCCTTTTTTTTAAATGTAACCAATCTAAAATAGACAGGAATTATTCCGAAATAAATTAATTGAAACGACTTATTTCCGCCTTACCTACCAACCAGCCCATTTAAGTCGAACACTCTTCCCGACTTCATCGCCGCCAGCTATTCGCTTTACATCCCAAATATATATAGGCATAATATTCGATTAATTACACCGTAAAAGGATCTCCATTGCAAGCTAATTTATTCCGCACAAAACCCTGTTCATGATAAATAAATCATTTTTTCTACCCTTGGGGTCCGATACTAACGGCAAAACATCGCCCGCGTTCTCCTTGCACTATCGCCTGCCGGAAAGAACAGGTGGAATGTCAATTTGAATTCATCGGATTCTCGGATCAACTCAGTGCTATAACGATGACATAGATAATTGACATCCTGTCCTCTTCGCGTTGCTTCACTTTGTTTAACTTAATTCCATGCCGCCACCCTTCCAAGAGAATTTTTGATTGGATTTGGAATTTAGGTTCGGGAAGGGGCCACTCCTTTCAACTACAATTTTCCTTTAGGCTTTGTCAACACTTTGGGCTGAGTGGTGGTCAGGATGGAAGTGCGCAAAACGACATGGATGTCGGTTGAGCCACTGACTCTCACTGACATACGACGTGTTTTCAGAATTTTGTCCTTTATCAACGGGACAACGACCTCGATTGATAGTCTTTGGATAATTTGGAGCACAATCAATTTCTTACTTGCTTTTTTTTTCTTAATTAAACAGAAGGACAAATTTGAGGAGAAACTGCACGGAGGACAATTCGAGTGGGTTGCTGAAAAATGAATAAATTCGTGTAATACAGGAGTGGGAAAGAAACACAGAGAGAGAGAGATGCCAAGGACACAGAGCAACCAATAAATTCATTCCTCAATTCCTCAATGAATTTATTTAAAACTCGGACCAAAAATGGCACTCGTGCAACCTTTGCATTCCGAATGCCCCGAGTTCTTCCGTTGGTGATTTATGCAGCAAAACCAAAAGTGGTCCTTGCAATACGAGAGACGACCGCGTGAAAGAGAAAGAGAGGGGCAGGGACTCTTGTAAACTGTGAAGTTCTATGAAGATACACATTGATGAAAGAGCCATAGTGCTAGCAATTGTTATTCGGTGGTTGGAATGGTGTGCAATGAAAATAAACAAATTATTCCTGACCACATTGTTTGTGGTGGTTTGTGTGCATTTTTATTTTCTCGCACCGTACTGGATAATGGATATAGTACGGGGAGTTAATATTCGGGAAGTTAATATTCGGCGTCACCAATAGTCAACTTTAGTCTGGGAGCTCATGCAAAGACTCCACATTTTCCAAAATCACGCTTCCCAAAAACAAATCACTAAGAAAAGTATACAGCTACGATAGCCCTACTAAATGCGCCGACTCTGTTTTATGTAGGCATATCAACTGCTACCCTTGTGGCTGCTATACCTAACCAAAAATAAGGTGTGATGCCTTCAGTTGCATGGGTACAGCACATTAACAGAGCTGCGGTAACCAACATAAAATATTTGAAGACATCAAAGATACAGAGCTGTCGAAACCTCCTCAAAGAGCTAATGCGAAAGCATTCCACGCTGTCATAGCCTCTCAACAGATTTGTGATACCCATGTTCAGAGCTGTCAGAGCCTTATGAGAGGTTGTCTCAAAAGATTTGCAGTACCCAGAGCTGTCAGAACCTAATAGGGAGGTTGTGAACCCAAATGGGAAGCTGAGAAAGCCAACTAAAAGTATTCTCATACCTTCATAAACCTTGGTGGATGTTTTAGCCTCTTTGAAGCATTATAAGCTTTTAATACCTTCTAATGGTCTTTCAAATAATCTGGAATGTATTTCGACTTTCACCAGCATCGAACTGCAAAGGTACTGCCCAGTCAGCCTTGAGCTGTCGTAGACTCATTTACATAGCTAGAAAGGTGAATAAATTATTTCCGTCAGTACCAAAAGTAGTTCCCACACACATGCAAGCAATACTGCTTCCGATCATAAATAAATCCACCAAAGGGAGCTTCCTAATTCCAGTAAATCGCTGGAGCCACACCGACTTGTCATCATCGCTTGTATGCACCGAAACAATTATCCTTTTTCTCAAAATCCCCCTCAGAGCTGTCCAAAGCGAATGCAAAGCGATTATTCGTGGTGTCAAACAAACACTAGAGTCCTTTTGGTTGGCGGATGCATTATACATTATTGCCTTCAGCAGAAGTTTAGATCTGTGAATGAAAAATGTAGCTTAAATTACGACGCAGGTTTCTTTTTTTTTTGTCTTCTACCATCCAATGGCATTACCATCATCTTCAGGAGACCATGGTTGGGGCACTTCCATTTTCGATTCACGTCAAGAGGAGATAAAGTATGCGGTGAGAATTCTTATGTCCTGCCAAAAACCATACACATTTCCAAGTGATATCGTTGACTCACCAAACCAAGCCACACCGCCACACATTTTCAGCGTCCTCCTCGTGGTGTGTGTGCTTTTTTAACTTCTTTCTGAGCAAAATAAGCAATGGCATGGAAGGAAAATCACTCGACAGGAAAAAGGATGAGCGAGAAAACGAAAACGCTTAAGAGGAAAAAAAAAAAAACTCGGATAATGTGGACGTCTGCCTGAGATACAAATACAATTCCTTTGCAGACCGACCGCTCTAATGTGGTATATCTCCTTAGGTCTGGCAGTGTCTACTTGTAAGGATGTTTTTTTTTCTATTTTTTATTTTATTTTTATGCTGCCCTAGGGGGCATTTGTGTTGCTGTTGGTGTTGTCATATATGTGGGGTGGAACTTTCCCATATGATATATACGAGTATAGGTACACTTTTTGTCTTAAGACTTTTCCTTGGCAGTTTCCTTTGGAATTGTCCCGTGGCGTATATGTTGAGGGTTGTGGTTGGGCTTCGACTAAATCATGAGCATTGTCAAAGCCATACATTCGACAAATGGAATTTCTCATAAATATTACCGATTCGAGGTTGGGCGGAACCCGGGCACAGGGCGGTTGGTGGAATCAGCATCGAAATGAAGAATTCAATAAAGTTTTAGTTCGAACTAAGCTCTTCCGAGTAGCCATAAGAGAAGTTTTAGTTGGTAACGCTATTCTGCTGGTGACTTGAGTTGGCTTTTCGCTTCGGGATGGTATATAGTTCGCAAAGGAAGTGGGTCAAAAATTTGCAAAGTAATCTAAAAACTGCTTCTTTCAAACATATTCAAAGAGACTTCAAACTCTGGTGGTAATAATGAAGCCGTTTCAATAAAGATGGAACAGTGAACGAGAAAAGACACTTTGGTGCCGAAAGATCACTTAGGAACACGAATCTTCGGTTAATTTTCTCGGGTCAAGACTGCTATTTATCAACAGTTCCCAATCCACATATTTTGATGGTACCTTATCTCACATTCCACACACATTTAAAACTCAATCCATCAGTCCCACAACGAACAAAGAATTTTTCTTACCAAGGGTCGGCATCAGGACGACCCCTTTCATTAAACCTAATAGACTAACTTTGCTCGGCATAGACTCCTTCTGGCCTTTATCAAATAGAAATCTCGTCGTCTATTTAAAATTCATACCTAATAGCATAAGTTCTCCACCCCTTCTGAATAGAATTGCGCCCGGCTTCGTGGAAATTGCAGCCACGCCATTACTACACCACTTCACGGCGCTAGGGTCCCTTTGTTGAACTCCGATAATTCCTTGCCAACTCCTTTGCATACGCAACAAAAAAAAAAACATGAAAACTTTTCGCACACCGAGCGGAAGCGACTGCCGTTGCACAAAAAAACTCCCTAAACGGATCATTTGGAATAATAATCACAGATTTGAATAGTTCTATGATTGGCTTCGTGTTGAACTGAAAGTTCAAGTGGGCGTGGCTCTCTATGAACGAGAGTAGAAATTAATTTGATTTGTGTGCCTTTTTTAGCCTGCTCTTTGCTTCCTCATAATTGATTCACTAAATGGCGGACGGGCGGGTATATAATATGGAAAAGAAAAAGAAAAAAAAAACCAAAAACTAAAATCCCCTACTGAAGTATGGGAAAAGTTCTTATTTTCTCCGGAAGTACTAGAAAATGCGAAGCACACTCGCTAGCCCCATGGGTTGCTGGAAGAGGGCCCTACAGGACCGCTTTTCAAGTCGAAACGATGCGAATAATTCCAACTCATTTGAAAGTTTCCAACTGGAGTGTCGAAAGCGCGCCACACTGTGCTCTCGGATGGGAGAACGTATGTTTTGCTCAAGTGGCAACTGATTGGGTCCTTTTGTGAGGAAATATAAAGTTGGAAATTTGTAACACAACTTCGAGTGGGTAGAATGATGGCAAGGACGATCATGACAATGAGGGGCAATTTCCACACACATATACCTTTATATACGAAGACGATGTGCAGTGTATACTATAAGCGGGGATGAAAGGCATAACTCGGGGAAAACAAATGTATGATGCTGATGAGTGTGATGCTGATGACGATGACGATAGAAACTCACGACGAGTGAGAACTAAATTTTCCATGTCATAAAGTTTGTTGTTTCTTTTTGTTGAGAGCATGTTGAAAGGGATGTGTGCAGTGTGCAGTGTGCTGAGGAGGACTGCGACTACGGAAATTGACGTAAGTATTCATTTTGTGCAGTATGTTGGAATATCTTTAGTTCATCTATCAAGACAAACTGAGGGGTTTTTGACAAATTTTGACAAATAAAGGGAAAATACAATGCCCATTTCAGTGTGGTATAAGACTCTTACTTACTCACTTAAGATGGCGCTACAGTCCGGGGTGGAAGGGCCAGCACGATCTTTGGCCAGCTGTCTCCAGTTTTGCACGCTAAGTAGGTTAAGGTCCCCTTTAACTTGCGTGCGCCACCTGAGTCGCGGTCTTCCTCTACTGCGGCGTCCCTCTGGTGTGGATTTGAAGATCTTCCGGGTCGGATCACTCAAGTCCATTCGCTCTACACGACCCAACCAAAGCAGTCGTTCGACCTTCACTCTTCTGGCTAGGTCGATGTCGCTATACAGCCCGTACAGTTCGTCGTTGTATCTCCTCCTCCATTCACCGTCCATGCAGGCGGGACAGAAAATTACTCGAAGAATTTTCCTCTCGAAGTAGGACCACCTGAAAGTTATATCTGTCTATAGAGACATTCCGTCCAAGACGTCGGTGTTTTGTGTCATTTCTTGATGACAGCATATATTTGTCTTGCCCTTATTGACCTCTCAATGCTCACGAACGCGCCAGCCAGTGACATCGCGCTGCGTTCTCCCGATTATGTCGAAGTCGTCGGCGTAGGCGAGTAGGTAGACGGACTTTTAAAAGATAGTGCCTCTGGTGTTAGCGTTTGAGCTGTATATTATATTTCTTCTCCATTAATGTGAATTTTTCAATGAGTATTTGTAGCATTACTGAAGCTACAAAAAAATTGGGACAGAGTACTACTTTGAATACAACAAAAAAAAAGTTACAATTGCCACAGTAAAATAGCACAGTGATTATAAATAACTGCAGGACTAGATATAACAACAGCTGCGGCTTTAGGCAAAAAAAAAAATATACAAACAAAAAAAGTGACCTATGGTCCACAAAATAAATATTAAAAAAATTAAAAAATAAAGCGACAACAGCTAAATTGAACTTTGATAACGACTTAGTGCTCAAAGTAATGGTGCCGGCTTCAAGAAAGAAATACGAATATAGCTACAGAGGCGACAAGCACTTACTTGGCCACAAAACGGAAAACTACATTAAAACTTCAGAAACCTACAACTCCTACTTAAAGGAAACCATGGCCGACTACAAAAACTATATCTACGGTAGCGGATACGAAAAACACGTATTCGTTAACAACAGACATGTTAACCAACAATTCCGAAATGAACTGCAACAACAACTATGGCTACAAGACAATAACAAACAATAACAAAGCCGACCATACAAAACTTCAAAACAACCACTAAATCATTTAAGTAATTGCAGCACAAATGAAGAAAAACAAAACACGGATGCACTGCAAATAAGTGGGGGAAGTTATACTTCAAACTACACACTCCACCTCAAACCACACGACTGAAGCATGTATGCTACAAACGTTTAACTTCAACTACAAATGCAGCTGCAAACAAATAAACTGCAACTGTGTCTACTGAAAATAGCTTTGAAAACGACTACGACTGACAGAAAGTAAATCGCAATTGAAACGATAAAGTAATAGAATCGATGACAACCGCCGAGTTTAACTTATTTTCAGCATCATCGATCATCTTTTTAACCTTACATTCAAAAGTGAATTCCACGAAATCCATGTTCCAGATCGAAGGAATTTAGCTAAAATCAATTGCAAATTACACTCAAATCACTCCAACATTGACTTCATCCTCATCCGTTCTTGTATAACAACTCGCATCCTTCAAGAAAGACGTTTCCATCTCAAAGACACTTCCATTCTCACTATGTTGTGACTACTATTCCCGCCACTCCAGCTGCGTGTTTGTTGTTAAGCTGCTGCTTCTACTGCTGGTGTTGTTTTCGTATTGTATATCCTTTCTGGTCGTGTCTGTGGCATTCCATACACTTTGTCTCCCTATTTTCATTTGTTCTCTATCTCCGTGCTCTGACAGGAAATTGTTTTTATTATGTTGCCACTTGAGCGGTGACAGGCTTTGCAATCACCAGCGCCCGGACTACCTATACCAAACTTTTGCAGATGAAGAAAGAAGAAACAGCTTCCTTGTTGTATCCCATGACATCGTCTTAAAATCATCTTGTATTCATTACACCGAACAAGTTTATCCTTTATTCGATGACTGAATTTTACTATACACAGGGAAGAGTGCTTGCAGTCCTTTTCCTTCCCTCCAAATTTAGGTTCGTCTTCAATCCGACGAACCCTATCAGTGTGCAGTTGCTTGAGTTTTTATCGAAATTGCTTGGTTATCGTTTCGCCTTCTGTGCGCTGCCGAAATTCTACTCAATGAGGGATCCAAATAACGAATATTGATTTGCCTATAGGCAATTGCAAACACTCATGCTCATTTGTGTGCTTGGTCCACGCGGTTAGGGGCAAATAAGACGCAGGGTGTATCACGGGGCGTACGTATATGTAGTTGATTGTTCTTTTCCTATGCACACCCTTTTTTGATTACATAATTTTGCTGTTTCGTTGTATGCACTGTGTCCTTTAGGATTCTCTTAGTCGCTTTTTCGTTGGCTTTTTGTTTGTTTTAAGGACTCCCACGGGACAAATAGGTTTGGTTTCGGTTTTTTCTCTTCGCCTTGTGAAACGGAAGGAGGTGGATTTTGTTGCCCAAAACCAAATCATAGATACGGGTTATTGCGCCCGCGGAAATGAAAGGAAATGAAAATACTTATCCGATGTTGGTTTGAGCATGGAAAAGGTTGGCGCTAAAGGAACAAAGTTATGGTTGCAGGTTGAGGGTGAGGCGGAAAACTGAGCGATTAGTTATTTTGTTGACAAACTAGGTAAGTGCGGATAAATTACTGACAGTCGGAAGCACACAGATTTAAAACGACTAGAGAAGCAGGAACCCTTCGACTAGCTTACTACGTAATGAGCTCCTGTAATTAGTCTCCTAGTAATGGAAGTAAAGTATCCGACAGTCGTCTATCAGTAAAAAAATGGTCAAACAAATATTTGTTGCCCTTAAGGTTTTAAATGATGGGATATTTACTTTGTTATCACAAATTTTAACGTCTCTTTTCATCATCCTTAAATTGCGAACAAAATTCTACCGATAGAAAAACACTTCAGACAGTCACTTCAAAATTTTTGGTTTGTTTTCGGTTTATTACCCACTAGCGTTTACCTGCCAAATTTCTATATATATACTCCTCTACACACACGTAGGAGTAGAACAAGAAAACTTTCCAATTTTTCGAAATTGAATTCCAAAACTTTTAATCGAATCTACACAACCTGGTCCAATTTGCAAAAAAAAAAAAGAATTAACAAAAAGATAAAATTATTATGTTCAGTACACATCCAAGTTAGATATGTGAAAAGTTCCTGGCCACATGAGCAAACTTCAATTTCGACAATATTCTGCAACAGTTTTTGAAAACCAAAACAATTTACTTCCGAGTTACATAGTTATTGTCGACAAATGCCGCCCTCCTCAAGATCCGAAGGAGGATATTAACATAGAGTCGAACAACTGGCGGGTGTTTTGGTGTTTGAAAGTGTGCAAGGCAGCAGCACAGTACAGACGTTGCCTGAAAACTCAATAACTAAAAGTAAATTGAAAACATAAAACCTTTACATTTGTCCGAGCTGGACGGACCAGTACCCTAAACAAAGCTCTATAGGACCGTCTGCAGCCATTCATCAGGGTGAAGCCTTTGGCCGACACCGTACCACCATACCACCAGCATCAGCACCGGATAAGACCAGAAACATGCTCTTTGGGTATAAAGTTAATTGAGTTTTGAATTGCTCCGAAGTTGTATACATTTATATTTTATATATGGACGGAGGGGTTCGTTTAAGTTGCAGTTCCATCTCATCGCCCATTGGTTTCGTTTTTATTTTGCTTGCTTTGTCTTGTCGCAAAAGGATGAGGACAGGGTGGATCTGAGTGCAGCCATGTCCAGCTGCTGAATGGAACGAACAGATGGACAGATGGGGAAGATGGTGAGATAAACAAAAAAATGTACACCAGTACAACACTCAGTCACGGTCCAAGTAGAGTAAAGTAAATGAGTTGACACCAATTTTGGATTGCAAGTGCTTAAGAAGCACTTCAGCCGGCACCCCGCCAGAGGCGGCGGGTGTTAATGATGATGATGATGCTGTTGTTGATAATGATGGGGGGAAGTTGTCTTTTATTTAACTTGGGGTGATGTCTTTCTGTCGCACCCACAGTCCCAAGCCCAATGAAATCGCAATTGCAAGTAATGAGCTATGAAAAGATGCACAAAGTTTTTGCGCACATGATAAATGAGTACGACGAATCCCTGCGAACGTTCAAGGGGCTGCATTCATTAATTCATGACTAAAGTCAACCAGCGAATGGTTTGATGTCACATGAAAAGCTGAGGGGGGGATAGTGTAATTTGGTGTGAAGCTGGGGAGCTACACGACAAGCTAAGAGGTCTGTGATAAATTGCTGATAACTTTCGATTTGAATAGTTAATTGGTAATGAAAGGGTGACGACCCAAGGGTGGGGGATAGCAGTTGCTATCGGTGGCAAGGCACCTGGTTGGAACGTGTCGGAAAATTGAGTCGGTGAAATGCAGCAGCAGCATAGTTGACTAGTTGAAAGAAACGGAAGCATAGACCTTGTAGTAGGCCCCCGGACCCCTATTATATTGACAGAAGAGCGGTAGTATTAATGCCAAAACAGAATGAATAAGTTTTAAAGGCAGCGACAGCCTATTTTCTCAGCATAAATTAAATTGGCTGCTACTAAATTTAAGAGGAAAACGTGGGGCCCAATCGTCATGAAAAAATTGTAACAGATCTAGCGGAATGTTCAGATTCTTACTCATCGCCTTCGGCCTTTCAATTGGTTAGTAAAAATCATTTCATCGAATCGATAACATCTTTAAGGGAAGCAATGGTTTCATATGGAACTGTCAATTTTGAATCGATTGATTGAATCATTGCTCCGGCCTGATGTCTTCAACTTCGATCTTAAATTCTATACAAGCCAACTTCGGAGCTACACTCTCTCAGAAGTCTGTGAAACTACCCGCATTCGTCTCTACTTGAGAGGAGGTACAACGAACAAGTCGGTTGAGGATGAAATTTTTGCAAGTTTTTTGCACCCGATATTTAGCTGGAGAGGCTTACTATAAGAGGGCTATGGATCTGCCCATACCGTAGCCCTATCAACATAAAATTAGACATCTATGCAACCCCTTTTGAGAGCGATCTTCATTTCAATCAGAAGTGCAAGTACAATTATACCTTCAGTGTAAATGTTCAATGATAAGTCTGTCAAGCACAAGTCTGCAGATGGTTTCAATATGCCTTAGGATGATGCAGTTCAGTCTATAAAATCTTAAACGAGTTGTTATCATGTTCAGCATGAACAGTTTTCTCAGGGAAATTCTGGAGAAGTGGGACCTTGAAAGATACAGACAGGGTAGCATCAGTAAATGCTAAAAATAAACCATAGTCGCTATGAAAACTCTCCTCCGTATACCTCGCTCACAGGCTTTTTTAAGATATCTGCCAATGATAATGGCCATTGCACTAACACCTTCTGTTACCTTTCCCTAAAGCAAAACCAAGTGGCTCCATGAAATTATGCCCCAATGAAAAATGGAAAAAGGCCCCAAAAAATTCTATAGGAACCAACAACAACGTTTGATAGTCTGATTGGGGTTATTTTTCATTATTTTGGGACCTCTTGTCATTGATTTGGGGTAAAAATTAATTTTTATTTGTGAAATTATATCCCATTGTAATATTATCAGGGTCTTTTTTAAAATAAAGGAAAAAAAAAGTTTGCCATAAATGAAATATCACCCCCGAGATTAATGAAAAATGGCCCCAAATTCAATTCACAGAGCTCCAAATTACAACAAAAATTCACACGAATTTTAACTTTTTTTTTCTAAAGTTCAAATTTAAATTATTTAAAAACCTGAGCTGACTTTAAGCTCTGGAAAATTTGAAAAAATAAAAGTTAAAATTTGAAGTTATTTGAAAACCTGAGCTGACTCTTAATAATGTTTTTTTTTTAATTTTCGGAAGCTCAAAGTCAACTCAGGACATATATCACAAGAAGTTGTTTGAAACATCCCTTCGGAACAATCTTAAAAGTTGCATCTATTAAAATCCGGCGCTGACCTTCAGGAATATTTTCTTTGATAAGGTCGATAGTTTTAAATGAAGAAAATATACAATATTTTGTCCTTGAAACGATTGACGCCGTTGTAAAAAACGGAATACTTCGCGTTTCTTCTAGTAGAATTTTGTTTTGATACCAAAATAAGAAAATTAAAAATTGCCCTAAAAATCTGCAAGAAGACCCGCAAACAATGAAAATACTCCCGAATTTTGTCATCGTTTTTGTTGATGCTTGCCATGCCTTCTTTCATTTTTTTGGGCCATTTTTTATTGGGGCATAATTTCATGGAGTCAAACAAAGCCGTTCCTTAAAAGCCAGTCTTGGTCACCAATATAGATTGGACCCAAGACTTTTTGAAGGTTGCTATAACCATCTGTGAAAACAGCTTAAGTAGACTTTCTTCACATCGAGCTCATAAAAGTATAAGCCAACTTCTCAATCTTGTCATACCAAAACCCTCACTATCTGAGTGACATCTTTCGACCAACAAGTCACCCGATTCTAGTAAAGCTAGCTTAGAAATTCTAACACTAGAACCTAAAGTTTTCAAACGAACTAGTGTAGCATCCCTTACGTACTGACAAATTGATTCTGCATGAGGCCTTCCTCCTTTCGATATCAATCATCGATATACCATCGAAAAGGGGGTTTGAAATGTTCGACAAAATTACAAACATCAAATCGGTTCCTTTATGTATATGTTGTTTATATCCTTTACAAGCCGGAAAATCCTCTTTAAACGAACAAACAGCCTTGAATTGGTATACGTCGCAGCGTCCCACTCCCCATGCATAATATTTGCTGTCCCGGATATCGTAAACACAGTACTTGAGATAAGTACCTTTATCCTTCTTCCAATTCACTTTCCGCAATCGATTAGAAGTTTGTGTCCCACTCTGTCCCTAGTGCACACCCGCTGCCTGAAAAATGAAAGAGGAAAAGCAGTTCCAAAAAGAGCTCTCGAGTTCGACCCAAATCACTTTTGTCCTTGAGCGACAGATACAATGAGAGAGAGAGCAAGCGAGCGGATGGAAATTATTCCAGCTCACATCCGAGCAGCACTTGTGTAATTGTATCCAACTCTCGTATCATTTACGACAAATCCTAATTCATCTATTCTCCCTTCCGGAATATAGTCCGGAAGATATCTCGTATTATAGTGGCCCAACAAGGGACACACTATAATCTGTTTGTTATTTGCTACACTGATGATTATTCCCCCTAAAATGCCTGGACAACGGACGGAGGTGCACATAGGCAGTTGGACATTGGGCTGTCCACCCGGCCAGGTGGGCATCAACGAGATGGTGGCTAAAATTGTTGCTTGTGGCAACAACTTAAGTACATAGCTTATGATCGTATAATCCATATATGCAGGCTGGCGGCAGGCAGGCAGGTAGGCAGACCGACAGCAATCTCCGTTCCCAGATATCCTATATGCACACTCTGTCCCTATTTTCGAATGTCTATTCCCTGAGTGAGCTATGATGTGGGGACCGGATATTTGTCTACCGGCTGGTCGTGTTTCTGGCATGCACCATGTGGGCAGTGTCGCTGGCTACCCTTTCGGTTGCACGTATCCTGTGCGTTTATGTGAGAAACATCCACACGCACCACTCTGGCCGACCATGAGCATATGTAACGTCGAATAATCACCCGGACGATGTATCCGATGCTGAACCCGATCCCATTCGCTCCCATGGGTAAAGGTGTAAATTTGTGGGCCGTAAAATCTGTCCAATTACGTGAAAGAGTATACCTACAGTAGCGCTGAAGCTGAATTTCGTTAGCTACAGGTATTGTGCGAGCGAAGGACATCGACTACCCGACTATAGTAATTGAAATTAGCAGTCGCCTGTTTCCCGGGCAATTCGAGTCTGTGTTCGCACTTCGTGTGCATCACCTTTACGGTCACCTTGCTAACTGCCATTAGGTATAATTGTCGGTCTCGTTGTATGGCCAGTTTCGGTTCCGGTTTACGGTACTCGCACAAAATGTTGTTTATCGGACGCACACGGATGTTGACATGCGGCATTTCCACGCCGAATGTGAGTGTGCGGTCAATTTTGTTTCGACATCGCCAACTCGATTGCAAGCGCGGGACTTCCTTTGGCTCTGTACATGGCACGCCTATGACAAGTCGATTATCCATTGTCGGAGGTAATCCCCCCGATCAAATGGCGATGGATGGAAGCAGATCGTTAACTACGTAATTGGTTGAAATGGCTTTTAAATTCAAAATTAGCCCTTGCGTGTGTCCTGGATCGGTTTAGTTGTAAATAGCATGCCAAACAGCGCAGCACTTTGGCCTATATTTCCAACTGAAATTACCGCCTTCGTAGGACAATATTTTGCGGTGGACTCATCAGCCATTCTCGATTGATATTTCAATTAATAATGCAAGGCATGAGCAGTTTTATAGTTGCTCTAGTTAAAGTGGGAGTGCAATTAGATTGTCATTTGTGGCATATGGATTGAGGTGCTCCTGCTTCGCGCATATGTAATTATTGCAGCAGGTGAATTATGGTAGTGGTGCCTTATAATGTGCGGAAAGGAAAATACCATCAAGATAGGGACAGTTAAACAAAAAAAAAAACAAAAAAAAAAACGGGGTGTATTACTTTAAAAGACGATAATTCAAAAAGTAGATGGACTAGGCGATACTAAAGAAGTAATGAAATAAGTTATATGTACGAGGGACTTTCCCACAAGTCAAGAGACCATCGGAACTGAACTATTTTGAGATTTAGATAACCAGAAATAGTTCTTCTGAGTACTTACATGGTAGTCAAATTTGTTCACAACTGCCACCAACTAAGGATGCTCCACCTTGTGGCATTCCGACTTCCAAACAGCGTCTTACTCTGCTCTATAGTGTTGCCCATTTTTCTTCACTCCAAAGTCTCTATTTTCTAAGGTCAATAAACCTTGAATTCTGGTCTCTCTTCCTCGGATTAAGTGCATCTTCAGGGTAAAAACGCATACTTAACCGTGTTGCATCAGAAGGCAACCTGTCCAATTGTCCA
Organism: Cheilosia vernalis; assembly: GCA_949126925.1. Taxonomy (NCBI): domain Eukaryota; kingdom Metazoa; phylum Arthropoda; class Insecta; order Diptera; family Syrphidae; genus Cheilosia; species Cheilosia vernalis. The sequence continues at coordinate 7,967,314 of OX421362.1, forward strand.
TACTTTCCTTATAAATGAGAAGGCTAGAAAAAACTGGAGGCTTTGAAGGAGATGGTCCTAAAAGTGTTCTTTATTAACTCTAGGGTAAGACTGTACAATATGCCCCACTTTCAAGAAATCGTCAATGAAAGGCAAAATATCACAAATCTTTTAGTGCATACAAATAAAATATTCTCTTCTCTTTTCTTCACTTTGCCATTGGAAATTTTTATAATTTTTTTTAAATTATTATTTCTTTTATTTTTTTAAAAATAGCTAGTTCAGGTGCGGCGTTTTGTAAAAAGGTTGTTGGGTAAAAAGCCCCAATTTATTGACAAAACGCCCTTAAGAAAAAGTATGACAAATAAGTCATTTAGTACGTTGCATTGTCCGTCTTTTCTCTTTTCGACAAAATTCATGTAACCAACCCTGACACAATGTACACTGGATCCAATCTTCAATACTCTCGATACACCTTTTATATTCGTCATCTGAAATTTCGTCTTTGGTTGTGTTTTTCAGACCATGATGCCCGCAGTGTAGTCCTTTTGTAATTCCACGGCATTTCTATTAAAAATAAGTATCGAAAGAAGGTCTAATAAAATAACCATGTTTATCAAAATATTGGGTGAGGCGTTTTAGACTTACTCCACTAGGGTATTTTGTAAATTTCGCAGTGCTACGCCTCACTAAAATGATGGATATAAGTATATAAAAAACTTTGGTGCAACATTGTTTGTTTCTGATGAAATACATTTATTATTGTATGTACATACCGTAATATGTTTGGGCGCCAAAATTTGTTTTCACAAAATAAAGGCTTTTCCAATAAGAGGTTTTTATTTTGGTATTCAAAGAAAAATGCCATTTTTTGAGATAAATGATCGGATGTTTATTTCATAATAAAGAGGAAGGTATGCCGGTAATAATGAAAAACAACATCAGCCAAATGGCCACCACGAGCACGCATATCCTTTTCATGAAATTTTCCATAACCAAATCGCATAGGGCAAAAATGCCCTATGTCCTCGATAGCCTCACGAATTTTACCTTTGAGGTCTTGAATCGACGCTGGGCTGTTGGCGTAGACCTTATCTTTCAAGTGGCCCCAAAGGAAGAAGTCACAAGGTGTTAAATCACAACATCTCGGTGGCCAATTGTGATCACATCTTCGAGAGATAACACGGTCCGGAATCGTTTCCCGTAAAAGATCAATGGTTTCGTTGCTTGTTTGGCACGTAGCGCCGTCTTTTTGAAAGTATACGTTGTCCAGATGAATACCATCCAACTCCGACCATAAAATATCATTAATCATCTGTCAATAGTGCAATCCATTTACCGTAACTGTTGATCCAACCTCATTTTCGTAAAAGTAAGGTCAAATGCCCCGCCGGACCATAAACCGCACCAAACAATCACACGCTGAGGATGCAGAAACTTCTCAACAATAACTCTTGGGTTTCCGAGCCCCAGATGCGACATCATTTTCACCATTTTTTTTAGTGAATTTTTATAATTGCAATGCGTTTTTGAAGCGTGTATCGTTCCATTTTTAGTGATGGCGTAGTTTCTACTTGTCAAATGTCAAAGAATAAAAGCTTCGAAAGTGACAGCTACCGAAATAGCGGGCCATTCACAATAACACCTCTCATTGGAAAAACCCTTTATTTCGTAAAGTGACAACAAAAACATAACCGCATACTACCGCAATTTACCAGTGAATGAAACTGGTTCGAACTTCGAACAAGATTAGCGTGAATCATATAACCACACTGACGTACGTGTCAAACTCATGGGACGTCTTGTCGAATGGATCCCTGGTTGGTTCCCCATCTTAAGATCCCACAGTCGACAATCAAAGGTACACCACGGCCGACACGGCTACTGCGCCTAAATTAAATGTGATGGTTCGCACAATTTTTCAAACAATGTCGACCTCAATTGGCTGTTTATACTATTTGGCTATAAAAGTATCGCCATCATTTTTGGTTGAAAACGCTTTCGCAAGCCTACTCTAATTGCAAAACTATTTAAAACCGCCTTTTATCGCTGACGGCAACCCAAGAGAAACTTCCATCCAATGGTGCCAACTCTACCGGCACCCTTCCCTACCTTATGCCAATCAATGAAATAAGCTACACCCATCGTTATCTGTCAATGCTGACATTCAGTCCAATTGCCAGTTAATACATCACGAAACGGGTAATGTATTCGTTTTCGAACAAAATACACACATTCGAGCTCTGATTGACATTTTAAGTAATTGAGATGTAGACATCGACATCGGGTCCATTAATATCGAGTAAAAATCAACCGACGTGTAACGAAGGTCTCAAATCTGCAAATCCGCTTTAATGAACGAGATGTCAGAACTTCTCTCTCCTACGGAACAATACCGCAGTCATCAATTTCAATTACTTTTGCTCTGGATTAAACTTTCTTTTCTTTAACTAGAAGCAGTAACCAGCATTACCAGACGGTATTGGTGGGTACCTTCTGTTAAAATGCCAAGTCGAAGAACTTGTGATAAGACTGGTTATGGACGGAAGGTTGCGCACTGGAAGATTTTGTTAAAAACATGCATTCCACTTATATGAGGGCTAGGTTGTGAGTTGTGACATGTAAGTATAATTTTATTGAACTTCTAAGGCTCTCTCACGGTGGCTGTGATACAGTATGTGCTGAAGGTGTTTGTGACTAAAACATGAATTATTTGATCCTGAAGCAAGTTAAATATTTGAAATAGGTAGGAAGAAAATGTTAAAAGTAGCCCAAATGACAGCAATGACAGCTTGTATGTTTGTTGAAAATTTACTGCTTATTAAGTATTTTTAATGTTGCCTACAGACCTAACCTGAAGTTCAGGTTCAGAAAATTGGATTCAGTTACAGATTTGGGACTTGTGGTAGAGACTGTGCATAGTGTGTCACTAAAGTACGGATCAGAACAGTAACTTTTATATGATACTGCATATCTCACTTGCAGCACTTGTTCCATGTATTACATTGCAAACGTATAGCTTATTGTCAAATTGACCCACTTACTGCTCATCACATAAAAAAACACAAGCGACAGCTAACAAAACAACTAACAACCACTTGTTACAAGAACAAATGTGGTTTAGCTTCTCTTTGACTGACTCTCGGAAGTATTTGTTGCAAGTCTAAGTGCTGATAGATTGTTGTCATCGCAGAGTTCGTGATGGACAAACCACAAGAAAAATGAATTAACAGTAGCCACGACCACGAAGAGGGTGTATCAAGGGTGGTCAATTGGTCATACACCATCGGGTGGTTTTCTTAACTGACAAGTTGATTATTTTATTTGCAGTGTTTTCTCTTCCTCGATTTTCGTTTGAGTTTTTTTTTATATGTATGTACTATCTTGACAATGACAAATAATTTTGGGTTCGAGGATGTAATAACCTTTTTTGAGGGGGCAGCCAAACCGCAAAGCTTTATAGTGGCTGTGTACTGCCACTGCTGTTACTGGCTGTTTGGGACCCAAAGTATCCATTTTAGGATTAACCATCACAAATGGGACTGACATGTTTGACTTTTCGGCCAGTCAACAGAGGGTATATGTGTGTGGTTTTGCGGTAGTCAGATGGTTACTTAATTTATTTGCCATGGAGGATTAATGCAGAATGACAGCGGATGCTGTTAAGTCTGGGATATTTTTTGGTATCCTTTTTATTTGTTTTTGGTGGGTAAATTGAAAACCGATTTTGTGAATGAATTATGTAAATTTGTGGTATTTCTCCACACTGTGGGTGATAATAAAGAATAGTTTAGCAAAATCTGTATGCGCGGCTATAGGCGAGTTTTGTTTCCCATCTGTCTTAGCCAAGTTCGAAGTCGAGTAGATAACAACATAATTGACACTTTCAGGTATTTTTTTTTATACGAAATGGACCCAAACATCTTGCAGATCAATCTTGCAAACAGATAAGAGCATACTTGAATGGAACTGTAGTCTGTAACAAATAATGTGCCGTACATCTTTTTTTTAATTTGTATTTTGCTATTCATTTGTCTATTTAATGACACCACCCTCTTCAAAATCGGTCAACGCGCGAAACACATAATCCTCTCTGTGTCCAGTCGCAGTCGGGTAAAAATAGGCTGCTCGTATTTGTCATGCGGATTACGGCGATTCTTATGAACAAATTTTAACCGAATGAATGGTGAATTTCCAGGTGAATTGTTCCCGTATGTTAGTTTATTTCTTCTTGTCTCAAACTATCAAAATTAACAAAACAGTTGTTGACTAATGCAACTCAAACTTTTTTTAATAAAGTCCAAGTTCCCATCCAAACGGCACCGCTTCTGCTATTACAGTTTATCTATAAGTCCAAAGGTCAAAAGGTAATCACTTTTTAGTCAAAAAAAAATCTCGAATTCTTCGCAAACAAAAATCAAACAAAAGGACAAACAAAGTAAAAGGAATAAAAGAGATTTGAAAAAGGATATGACCTCTATGTGTAGAATACGGTTCATTCTTTGAAAGCATTTTAATGATGCGCCAGTCAAGAGCACACCGCCTCCTGTCGCCCGCAGCGAAATATGATGAATAAACAATTCATGTCTGTAGCAGAGTAAGCAGCAGGCCATTAAACAAAGCTAAGCCGACAAATGAATGAAGAATTATGGTGTTGGGGTGCCAAAACATGCTCTGTCACCCCTTTTTTGTGTTGGATGCTTCAAAGTAGAGCGATACACATACGCTCAACAATTGAAGTGGAGGGGAGAATACTAAACCGAAAAATCTACCATATGGGATATTTGTTTTGGGGGGTGTAGGGATTATTACAAAATAACCCCTTTTTAATTCAATCCATCTATTGTGCGAAAATTTAATGAAAATTTATGTCAGACTTTTTACCCCACAGCCATCGCTCCTAAAGAGCTAAATTGCCGAAATGACCAGTAAAAAGTTTTTTTTTTGTGGCTTCGCTTCTAACCTCCGCGCGGTAGCGAGTAGAGTATTCGGCTTAATGGATTTTTTGCCCACCAACATTTTGAGGAAAATTCAGCCGAGCAGTGTATTTAAATTTCATCACCACACTGATAGTGATAGGTTGCTGTGTTGATGGTGGGTTAAGAGGTTCTATGTACATGATGAGGTGCGATGAATAACGATTACTCTGTTAGAATAGCCAGATTTTCAGGTCCCCGGAGAGCCCGAGGCTAATTAAAATACATAAAAGATTTAATTGCCGGGATGTGTTGTGGTTTTTCAAGACAAAAGCGTTAAAGCTTTCAGACTCATCGTTCCTGGTTAGGCTATGCACCCTATGAATAAGGGTTTAATTAAATCCAATGTAGAAACGGAATAATTGGGAAATATCCCGCGGACTGTGATTTGACAAAGATGTCGATGTTTGCACATGGTTCGCGGTTTAACGATTTAGATTTTGGGCTTGCCTAAGGGGGCTCGTTAAATTTAACATTCTGTAAATTGTTTGTAAGCTGTTAATGTGCAAATGGCATAGGCAGACATTTCGGATAGGTTGTAATTAGGCCAGCGAGTTGTTTGTGTTTGGTTCTGGAACCTTAAGAGTGGAAGGTACCTAATTGAAAGGGTGAAACTCGGTCGCCTCAAAGGCGGCATATGCATTAGTTTTGATTTGAAAGGGCAAGAGAGCATCTTGGAAGTCGGAAATTAAATTTAAATTGTGGAATGAGGTTCATTTTAGCTACTCTATCCCAGTGGCATATACCTTAATCGTTGGTATAATGAATTGTTAGTCTTTTCGTGTTATACCAACTTGGAGGGTCTCATCACATCGCGACTTATGTCGGAGACGGAGGTATCTTTGATACTCTTCAAAGCGTTTTGAAGTTAATCTCACCGCATAAAACCCTACTACTTTATACCATTTGTTAACTTTATATTACAAGCTCTGAAGTCGATATATTATAGATGTCGCTCTTTTTGTTTCGTTTATAAAAAACATAAATAAATAACGAGAATAACTGTAGTACGTTTTTTATTATACATACCGTCCTACTTCTAGAAGGTATGGTCGATTTTCAACCACAAGCGATACCAGTTTATAGTATTTCATAAATTGTTTTTGAATTTTTTTCTGTTGTTCTTTATTGTCAGGAGAAAGTTCTTACGAAACAAAATTTTGGGAAAACATTCCCGAAAAGTCTGGATATTGGAAAAATCTAAAATTGTTTTTTTTTATTGAAAATGCAGGATGTGTGCAATTGTTTTGGAATGGCTCTTCAAATGACAAAATATAAAATTCTTAGTGGAAAATTCGGGAAATTCCGGAAAAAATTATATATAAAATTTTTTTTTTTACAAAATTTGCATTTTAGCGCATGATTCGTTGTGAAACTTGGAAAATTTTGTCCATAAACATTTTCGAAGCTCCTTGACTCAACGAAGCAAAATATGTAAATTAAAATTTTAACGCCTAGCAAAGCAGTCAGGGGTCCGCCAGTTTGTTATTAAAATCCATATGTGAAATGAGGCGTTGCACTCCCGTGCTTTAATGTCATTTAAAGCGCTATATTAGGTCATTTATGCCAGCATTAGGTATGCAAAATTTGATTAATAGACGTATATACTGCCCCCATCAGAGAAGATGTGTTTTGGAAAACACGGGCTAAATTAGACAATGGGGCGTTGCACTCTCAAAAATCGAAATAAGAAAGAATGTCAAGTACAAAAAGTGCTGGCAGCATTTAAAGAGTATAATGTATTAATTCCGATAGGAGGCACTGTTGATTGTTACAGTATATTATATTATCTTAGATTAATTTGAATGCTGTTTGGAAAGGTTTTATCTGCCACAACCCGGTATATGTGCAGACCGTTGTAGGTCTAAGCGTCACAAAGGGACCTAATAAAATTAGTTTTCCATAAAAACACAACCCTAATTCAAAGATGGATTATTGGATTTAATAAAATTAAAAAATTGTTTAGTAAATTTATTCCTGAGTCATACGAGCTTGCAAATTTTAACATCCTACCTTCGATATACCAGCGCGGACATTATATACTGGCTGGATGGAAATGATGTAAATTTAATGTTCCAAACAAATGTTACAACCCATTTGCAACGACGTCCTTAAGCAACCAAATATCTGGGTTAACACTTCGCCTCTAGACATGCGTCCCTCATACAGATAACCCTTTTTACTCCCATTTCTTACACGAAACGCTTACATTAAAGTTATTCAAAAAAGGATATTCCCAAACTCAGATATAAGCTCCCTTGAAGAGCCTTAGCAACCTTCATCAACGACACCATTCACCTTACCTCACATAAAATTAAATACTCCTCACATCCAACCAAACATTAGTCTTAACTATCATCCTCAAATGTCTAGATACTCATCTTGTTCCTGCGCTCCTTGTCGCCTCTTTCACTCTCCATGAGACAAAGTTTCTGATTTACCTCAAGTGCGGGATAAAATTTTAATTTTAATTTCTGGCATTTGTTCGAAAATTCCCTTTCCACTAAGACACTTGAAATATATATTGCTCCTGCTCAGCTTGATAACTAATATTCTGTTGCACATTCTCTTTGAAATATATACCAATTCTCCATCATTTTCCAGGTTCAGTTACGCGAATGAACCGGCAAAAGATGGAATTCATAATTTGGCCATATCCTAGTGCGCTACACTAGAACGATGTCGTTTGTTCGGCGAAACAATGAAAAGATGTTCCACCCCCAGATGCCAAACATCCAAGCGAACAAATACATCTGCGAGCGCGCTCAATTTAATTGCCATTAACGTCAATGTGCGCGTCCTTATCGCAGAAATAAAAAATAATTTATTAATGTTTACCATGAAGGAAAAGTTAAGGTTGTAGGTTGTACTAAGTTTTCTAACGTTTCTCCCATGAGGGCTTTTCGTATAAGGTTGCAACGGCAAAGGTGTCGTTCTCGAATAACTTTTGGATACGTTCTTCGATGAGAACAGGGGTGCACTGGGAAGTTAATAGCTACACAATATTGTTTGTTCCTTTAATGTGCACAAGTTTTGTGTCGAATTGTAAGATGATAGGGGATTCATTTCGTATTGAGGGGTGGCTGCGATTTATGGTTGAATATAGGTGGAAAATGTGTGCAGGTGCAAATGATGGTAGGTGATGATTGGTATGATTCGATCGAAGAGTAAAGTGCTGGTTTAGTTGTCACTGCTTTTAAATTGAATATGTATATATGGGAATATGGGCTATGCGAGATTGGGGTTGACTTTGAAAGCCTAACCCCTCTTCATCTACAGCCATCAGGCAGAGCAATCTTCACTATAGTAGTAGGTACATTTCCGACCATGCAATTACAGTAGCAGGTTGTTAGACCGACAAAAAAATGTAAACAGATCCAAAGCTAAGATTACACATGTCATTTTTCGTGGCAAATTTTGACATGTCGACATCATTACGACCTAAACACTTTTCATAAATTTAACACTACCCGTGGTCGCCTGTCAAGCGTCTGGCTAAGCGGGCTGTCACAGCGCTTGATCCAATTGATGTAGCTAAAATGTCACGATCAAGTCACAAATGCAGATTCAGAGTTCCAATTGAAAAACCATCCATTAAAAAAAACTTACAAACTGCCTAAAATATGTAGAAGAGTATTAAGCAAACTACAAATTTCGAAATCTTGTAGGCTATTTTGTTGTTTCGCCCACCCAAATTCAAGTGATAACGATGAGAGAGAAAACTGTACCCAAAATCGAATATGTACCTACCGTTAAATAACTTGAAGACCTAACTACTCGGACTATGATCTGAAAAAAGTCGGAACCGGTTTATACCAGATATCACTCATCTGAATAAAAAGAGACAAAACCAAGCCATATACCTACAGTTGACAGTTAACTATCACAAACTACACCCTATTTTACTAAAGTAGGTAATCAACTCTGGACAACAATCCAAAAGTATTTTTCTATCCCGATGGTGATAAATTTTAGACACCCACACATTATGAACCAACGCCCCCACCGCAAAATCTCTAAAGACTCCAAAGACCAAAGTATCAAAGAAGACAAAAGGCGGGTTGGTTCTCTCCCTAAAGGACTAGGAGTCACAAAGTTTCTTCATTAACAATCAACCGGCAAGTATACCTACTTATACTATCGCCATCTCTTGAATGGAATAACAATAATAATTTCCAAGAATAACAACTTGACGCAATTAAAAATTCTGTCCGTCTCCCCGACAAGAAGTGAACGAGGCGAACCTTTCTGCTTTCTCTCGTTGACAAAACGGAAAATACCTAATTGAAAAAGGGAAATCAAATTCAATTTCACGTTGCCTACGATGCTCCGCAAGAGATGAAGTCCTTCTGACCATAAACCATCATTAGTAACGAGTAACGACACAAATCGCTATGGCCCATGACCGCGTGAAAAATCACTACCATGGCGGTGGTAGAGAGATGCAAAACGAATGAAAAGCCAAAGTAGTGGAAAATTGCTCGAAAAGCAAGAAAAACCTCGACCGGAGGCCCATTTGTGTTTGAAGTGTGCGCGCGTGGTATGCAAAAATAGCGTGACGAAGCATACGAAAAAAAAGAAAAAAAATCGTCCTATACCAAAATGGTGACACAAATAAATGACAGAGGCAAGGTCATCATAATCATCGCAGTAATGCTGTTACTGTATAGGAATACGACCACTTGAAGCGATAGTGCTCTGTCGTAGTCGTCGGCATCGTTGTCGCTTCGGAAGAGCGGTAGTGCGCGGTGGTGGGTTTTGAGTAGTTGAAAACTTCCGGATGCGAAAATTTACCACCCGGCAAAAATTTGTTACAGCCCAGCTGGGGAGTTTTGACGCAAGGATAAGGCCGAAAAGATTTTAGTAAGAAAGAGGAAAACGAATTATGTCGTACTCAATTGTTTTTGTGTTTGCATCGCTTAAAACGAGAACTGCCAACGAATGTCGTCGTGTGAATTTTGTTTATTTGAAATATGAACCGTAATTGCATTTAATATAGAATCACCGGGGCGAGCATTATTCTCGCAAAATTATTCTGCATTTTGAGTTAATCAGTGGAAATTTTCCACTCAAATGCATTTTGGTCTGTGGCTGAGAGGTGTACATTGTACAATGCACATGTACACAGACAGGGGAGTACTGCTCAATGAACCGAAATAAATGGTTAAATAAATAAAGCCTTGCAATATTGATAGGATTGGCGATTATGCGGAATTAAATGAAATTAGGATGAGTATTTTTTTTTATGGATTGCAACTCGCTTGTAAGTAGCATCAGCAAATTTTTTTTTGCCTACAGGCTAAAGCTTAACTGAAGAGTGGACCTTGTTGATTGGCAATCTTCCCGTATATAAGGCTGCACCCGTTCTGTTTCAGAACGACAGCATTAGCACCAGACATGGTTTTGGTTTTGGCGACAAGTATACTTACACCACTTACCTACTTTTTTTTTAACTTTATACTGTTCATGGCCACGTCGTGTGAACTTTTGATTTGAGGCATTCAAATGACCAATAAAATAGAACTGCCATCGAAGAGAATTATGATGGAAAAATAGGAATTTATTAAGGCGGCTATTCGATTTCTCCAACATTTTACTTGACATCTAAGCCACCAGTTGATTTCCTCCCTTACAGAGATAACCAGTCTGAGCAAGGCTTCTGTCAAAATGTCCGTTGAAACCCTTGCTGTGTGTGATACCATAATTTCATAGCAGCAGTATTCCTATTCCTGGCTATCCTATATCCAGAGTTGGTATTGGAATTTTCCTCACCTTGAACGAACGAAAGCGAGATGTCTTCTGTATAAATTTTGATATAGACGTTTTAACTGCCTACTAATGCCAACCCCGTTAAGCTGCTTAAATACAAACCTGACCTTAGCTTCAAACAACTTACAGCACTCGCACACATTTCTGTTCACTCGTAGATGGTCGTAAATTCAATTAACATTTCCAAAAAATCGTTTCAATTTGTATCAAACATTTAAAACAACGATTTCAGATTTTCTATATCTGAATATAAACCCCGTGGCAGCCTGCTTTATCCTTTTTCATTTTAAATGCCTGTCGGGTTAACAAATCAACAATATCTGCAATTAATTTAAATTCTCGAACATGAACACAAAAACCAAAAATATTCCCATACTGATTTATTGCCTACAACACTATCACGCCAACAAAAAAAAAAGTCTGTCCTCTTTTAGGCAAATTAGTAAAACTCCCAGGCTCAGCCCAACAAAAGCAGGATAATCCGCTTAATGCCAAACTATTGTGATTCTGTCCTCATTGTCCAGCAACAGCAAAACCCACAAACACGTATACTCACCAATTTTGTGTGGAGCTGCTTTTTCACCCTCCTGCAAGCAACAAATTAAATTTCCTATTTATAATCTTTTTTCTTGGTAAATTTGCCCGACAATTGGACGAAAATAGAGGAAACCCTAAAAGGTTGCACGAAAAATATAAAACCAACTCTGTATAGGTACCTAAATAAACGGAACGAAAACTCCGCATTTTCCTGCCGTGATACTATTCGATGGTGTTTGTAGGTATGTGTGTGTGTGTGTGGGTAGATAATAAAATCGATTCAAATAAAATGATTCCCATTCATTGGAAAATTTACTGTTCCACACAATTAGGGGTGTGCGACCGACGACGCGACGCGTCCAACGAAGCTCTGGGTCATAGAGCTGCTTCTTTGAAAGGACGTGTCAGGAGCAAAATAAAATTGCACAGCGTTGAAATATATCTACAGGAAAAATAGCAAAAAGTGTGTGTAGCAATTCGCTCACCCTTCGGGGTCACCCTCATTAGTCATGCAAATGGAACTCATCCTCAGCAATTTCATTTCCAAAAATGTATATAGTGTTTTTAATTTTTTCCTTTCTCTCCCACAGCTCTGCGGTAGTTTTCTGAATACTTTTGGCAATCTACTCGGACATGCCAGAAGTTTGCATGGAAATAGCTCGAGCAGCACAGGCGATGAAATGGAGATCAGTGGATAGGTCCATGATTTTTCCACCGTTTGTATATTCCGTGTTTGGTGGAGGAGGTAGAGATATTAATTGTCAGGTTGGTCAACTGATGTAAAGATACACAATCAGAGGGATGGTACCTTCATAATGTTTGCAAAAGAATGAAGTTCAAAAGTAGCTGCCTTCACGTAGATATAGGTGTCATTTCCGCAGGAGAGTTCATTTTGGGGGAAATGAGGACACATTCTATTTACACTCCGCGGTAAGGTGTGAGTTTTATTTTCGGCACAATTGGAGTCTATCCGTATGACTAAATTGAACAACCTTTTTCGGAGAAGTTATGCTCTTGGATGGTTTTTCTGTTTTCGCAAGCAGTGTTGTTAGGACTCTCTCTTCATTTATCCCACGGAGATTGGTAAATTTTCCCATTTCACAGTACCTAAAATTGCTATGGCTATTTTTTGTGGTCCTAGAAAGTTTTCATAAAAGACAAATTACATAACCAATTTTTTTTATGGACACGTATTGATGGTAAAATGTAGATGTGTTGATGAAATTGCAGCAAAAATGTATAGTTTGAATGTTTTTTGTTAGATTCGTAAAAATCCCACGATTTCGTGCTGTTTCCCTTTATCCCACGAAAGGCTTTTAAGTCGAAAATCCAAAATCCCACAAAAAGTGATAAATCCCACTATATAACAAAACTGTTCGCAGGATATTGGGCAGTCTAAACAAGTTATGCTTTAATTTTGTATTTTTTGGTGGTTCAACCGGAGGTTTGTTTTTTATTAACTAAATTTTTTTTTGGAAAAGCGCGGTTACGAAAATCTGCCTGAAGGACAATAGTCAACGCGTTATAGGTTGAATTGATAGACTCTCCCTCCAACCCCAAGTTTCTGATGGCTATAAAAGCGAACTTACCACATAATCGAAGATCGAACCAGTAATTGGTAGTTGATAAGTTCGGAAAAGGTACAGGTACAGCGCTTCGCTTGAGATATATACCACAATTGGTTGCGTATTCAAGCGAACTCAACCAACTTGGTATGCAAAAGTAAAGTAGCTCTTATCGCTAGCGAATTTGCTAGCAAGACAAAATTTTTGACGTTTATTGACTCCAACGAATTTCGATGTAAAAATCCTTACTTACGTAAAAAAATTAGACTTCGAACTTAAGCTCTTTGAAAAACACTGTCAATCCTCTAGATTTTTAAGGTCGCTATATGAGATGTCCTTGCTTCTTTTTTCAACTGAAAAACTCAAAATATAAAATTCTGTGTTCTTCTTATGCGCCTACGAAATTCACACGAGCTTCTTTGCTACGAAAAATGTTCACTTGCTTTAAATATCTAAATACATACGAAGTTAAGAGCCGTGATCAAAATTTTCGTCCGAATGTCAAAGGCCGGTTTAAGCATCGTTACTCAAGTGTCATCTAAAATATATTAGATGTATCAAGAGAGTACCTACTCACAAATGGTTTAAGCCCGCAAAAGTTAGCTTGTCCTTACTTGGGTTTCACAACCCAATCCCGCTAAAAACAATCTTTAGAATTTATGGATATTGGCTTTCTCCACAGTTAAAAGACCGAACTTGGTATTGTCGCTATAAATGATGGGCCTACCAATAAATATTTTCAGTTTCGACTCCGAATTTTAGTAGTTCATAATGGCTATATTCTCCATACAAATTTTTCTATGGTGAGCTCCCGTCAATTGCAAGTCGAAACTAAGATTTGCTATTAGTACGGCCCAGTGTATATAAATAGATGTTAGTACATCTGTTTGAGGTAAATGACTTTAGACACCGTCTCAAGCAAAGCCCTGAAAATTGCCACATGTATTTTCCATATAAAATGATCTCATGTAATCTACTTTATGTAGCTTGCCAATGACTCATCATCAAGCTGAAAATTAGCATATCAGCTTAGCGATTCCGGGCAGCAGTATATTCCTTCGTCCAGTTCCAGAACACCTTCGAATACACAAGAAATAAAACACAATTCCGTCCAATATCCTTATTTCATTTTTATTATTAACAAAACAATTTTTTTTTCTGTCATTATTATTATATGATCTTTATTTTATTTTTTTATTAAATAGTGAAAATTTGAAATGGGATTTTTATACAATAGTAAGATTTTTATTTTTTTACATTATGAGAGATAGATATTTCAGTTTTTTTTCGACCTTACATAATTTTTCTTTTTATTTTCGCACAACCAACAAGTTATTAGCTTTTTAAAAACTATAATTTTGGTTTAAATTTTAAATACATGGTGGCAATTTTTTGAGAGGATGGTTGAAACAAGTAGCTGATGGTCTGTAATTGATTGCATTTTTCTTATAGTATGGAATTGCTCTTATGTTTCTTGTTATATCACATTTGTTAGAAAAGTTTTACGAAAACATTTAAGTCTTCAAATTTACGGAGAAAAATATGATGGGTACCAACAAGGTTTTTTATAATAATTCGCGTTTCAACTTAAGACACTTAATATGCTTAATGCAACTATTAAGCATATTAGGCTCCAGGAAATAACCCCCCAAATAGAAAATGAAATAGCCCCCCAAAATTTGTATGGAAGTGGGGATTTATTTCACATGAAATAAATCCCCAAAATTGGGAATTTATTTCATGGATTTTTGGGGACTTATTTCATACTTCAAATTGGGGAGTTATTTCACTGTGAAACTCCCCAAATTGAAGTATGAAATTTGAAAATTTAACAAAAAATATAAGGAAAAAACCTTGCACCCACCCCGTAATCCAACAGTAAACCCAAGCTGGGGGGTTGCAGGGGGGCAGCATGCCCCCCCATACACATATCATAATTTGCGCAAATTACCATTGTCTCAAAAATTAATATTAATTCGAGAGAAGGGCGTGCGCGCCAATTTCTTACTTATTTGGGAACTTATTCCATACCGTCTTGGGGACTTATTTCATACCATTTTGGGGACTAATTTCATGTTCGATTTGGGGTATAATTTCACAGTGAAATTATTCCCCAATTTTGGGGGGTTATTTCATTTTCTATTTGGGGGGTTATTTCGTTGGGGGGTTATTTCCTGGAGCCAGCATATTAAGTGTCTTGTTTTATTTTAGAAGTCAAATTAATTAATTAATTTATTTTTATGCCTACTTGTAAATCGATTTTTTAAAAAATGGTTCAAATTATTGGTGTTGAAAATAAAACAATTTGAAGTGGTATTTAAATACGACCATCGGCAGGAGTAAAGTTCCAATATTTGCCGCATTTGGGTTAGTTATACATAATATATAGAAAAAAACAAATAAAACCAATTTTGTTAAAAATCTCTTTTATCCATCAGCGCTCGTTCCCACCCTTCATAGTTCGAAAATGTACAAACGAATAACATAACAATATCCCTCTCATTTTAATTGTTTCATGTTTCGTTATAATTTGTTTGTGTTACTAAATACGCTTAATTGAAGTTTCCCTAACATTACAATAGTTACACTATGATCTTTGATTTACTCGTAGCATTTTGTTCTATTCATCTAAACGTCTCCTTTCCGCATTCAGTATAAATCTTTTTTGTTTTAATTCCCCATTCACCTTCTTATGTATAGAACCTAGATATGAAGAAAGACTAAACGTTTACGTCGTCTTCACTTGTCGCCGGAGGAGGAGCAAGGAAAAGTAGGCTAAGATACAGATACGAGTACTTCCATCACTATACATTCTCTAATAATTTTTTTTATACTAAATTCAGTTTATTTTTCTCTCTATATATATATAAATATAAATCTGTGTTAAGCAAGATGCCTTTTTGACTGAGAAGTAGAGAAAGTGTTATCCAAGACTAGGCCTAACCGTCCGAAAGTTAGCTCTTGAAGATGTCCGTTTGGGAGTCGTTCAGGCGTTTCAGCATCGCGTTTCGGTGCAGCCAGTATGGCGGTGGTTCGGGCGGCTGACCCGGCAGCACGGCCTTGTTTTTCAGCATTGTCGCCTTGGGATTGCTGGCCGAGTGGCAATCGGCACCCAGTTGGCTGTTGTTCATCGCGGCGTTGTACATAACTGGGTCGGCGAATTGCGCCGAATGGCCCATGGAACCGCGGAGGGGGGCTTCCTTTTTGCGTATTGTGTCACAGGTCTCCTTCATTTTGCAGAGTTGATCCTGCAGATTTCGGTATTCCTCGAGGAATCGTTCGAGCTGTGCAGCGTGGTAGTCGTAGGCAGTGACGGTGGAGGTCGTAGGTGGTGGGGGTGGAATGCCGCCCGCCCGACTAGTGAGAGTGCTAAAGTCTAGGAGTGGTGTCGCAGCGGAACTGAACGAACGCTGGTGGTGGGAGGTGTTGGTCACCTCGCGTACAGGCGATGAAGGCAAACTGGGATTGCGGCGGTGCGTGCTGGTCGCAATGCCCGCAGAAGCCTTGGAGCTTTGTACCAGATTGAGATAGCTGTTCGATCGTTGGCTGGTGGTTCGTACGCCAGTGTAGTTGGAACAGGATTCGGCGGAGAACCGCCGTCCCATGGCAAAGTCGGCTAGGTAGGTGGCATCGCCCAGCGTGCTACTGCCGTATTTGCTGGAGTTGTCGGCCAATAGCGGCGACTGACTGTCCGAGGAGTTTTTGAAGTATTTTCCCGAGTTTTTCAATTTTCGTGGTAGCGTACAGAGTCCGCCGCTGATCGCACTCGTCGTACTTACTATCGATGATGTGGGCAGAGTGTTTGATATGTTCGTACTGTATTTGGACATGTCCAGTAGGTCGGGGTACGTACTGTCGAAGAAGTCGGCATCTGGGGTACGCGATGAGCAGAAAACGGAGGAATTGACGTCGTCGCCAATGTATGTTGTTGCGACATTTGTTGGTCGCGAGAGCGGCGAGGACTTTTTGCCGGACCAGGTGTAGCCCGAGGTGAGGCGTGCCGCTGCATCAACTTGACTCGATATGGAGCTGGATGCCGAATCGGGTGTGGAACTGAAAATAGAACGGGACAGGGTGTAAGTGGCGTAATTACCTGGGTAAAAATAATGGACAAAATCTAATCTAAAGGAAGCGTGTTTGGAGATGTGCAACGACGTGGTGACTCACTACCCCAGCCTATATGTCACCTACAATCCTGGCAAGCATTTGAATAGCTTTTGCTGCACCAAATACATTAATAAAATATTTCCCTGAAACACATACTCTGTGCCTGTGCATCCACAACGACAACTTCCAAACAAAATTCATTTTAGATACTCACCTAATGTCAATCAGCCTCGGTATGTGAAGATCCGCATCCGCGTCTATGCCCGACGATGAGTTTTTCCGCCTAACCTCCTGCGGACTGCTCTTAAGTGTCGCCCCCTTCCACCGATGCGGATTACTTGAACCACCCTGCATTGGTATGCTGAAGCTGGTGCAACCATTATTGTCGCTATCCTCGTATCCGGTGCCATCATCATCAGTCGGCACGTTCCGGTACTCGCCGTTGCGTCTTGCCTCGGCTGTGTTTACAAGTGCTATGCCACCGTTCTCATTGTGCCGCCCCACGTAGCCGTTCTCGTCGGCCTGCAACGACGAACGGAATGTCCGCATGTCATGCGCCTTATTATTACCCCGGCCACTCATTTCGATCTTCTCGTAGCTCTCTGTTCGTGCCGCCGGCGTATTCCACAGACGCATCTTCCTTCGCTTCCGCAACGAGCAGAAACAAATGGCAGCGAACGATGAACCGACAACAAAGAGCAGAGCAATAAGGATGCACACGAGAATGATTTTCACACCGAGAGGCGCCTCGGGCGGACGACGTGACACTGCCAGGGTGACACTTGCTTCCACCTTTCCGGCTTTGTTTTCAGCGGCACACGTGTAAATGCCGGCATCCTGCATGTCGGCGGTGAGAATTGTCAGATTGGAGGCATTTCGCAGCAGATTTACTACGTACATCTTGCGTCCCTGGGTGGTGGCAGACGTACGTGGGGATGATTCGCCAGAGAGATTTGCAATTACCTGTGAATGTGAATAGAAAGTCTTGTAAATCACCGAGGTGCACCGCAATGAAGTAATTTAGAGGCTTGCTCAAAGTTTCCTACACTTACCCGGTTCTTAACCATCCATCGTACGTTTGGTTCCGGAACACCCTCCACATAGCAGCTCATTGTGACATTTCGACCCTCGACACCGTGCGCCTTGGTGTCTGTCGCTATTATTTGCGGGACACATGCAAAGTCGTCCAAATCGATTTTGTCCCAGGTTTTACCCGCCAGTCGGGGTGGCGCTCTGCAAATGGGTGGTATGCCATACGGGATGTTTTCCCGCAACATCCACGACCTGAGGGGGCGCAGGGCGCACGAACAGTTCCACTGGTTCCTGGCCAATTCCAGGCCGTGTAAGTTGCTCAGCACCGTCAAAGTGCTAGACCGAATTTCACTTAATTTATTGCCGTCCAACTTCAGCCACTCGAGAGTCGCCTCTAGGCCCGCAAACGCCCTCGACTCTACCACATTAATCTTGCACTCACCCAGTTCCAGTCTAACGAGCTGCGGCACCCTCACGAACGCCTCCGCCGTCACTCGGTGTATCGGATTGCCCGTCAATTTGATCTCTCTCAGCTCGGGAATGGATTCGAATGATTGCGATGGCACCGCTGTCAGCTGATTGTAGCTCAGGTCCAACTCGACCAGGTTGTTGAGCTTACGAAACGCATACCGCTCGATAGACCGCAGGCGGCACTTTGCCATGAACACCTTTTGTAGGTTGAGCAGATTGGCATTCGCGAAGGTGTCGTGCGGTATGCTGGTGATTTCATTGCCTGTAAGATCCAGCACCTGGGTGCCGGCGTCAAGGCGTTGCGGGATATGTGAGAGATTCGCATTAAGGCACACAACGGACTCCTTGCCGCTCTTCCACTTGCACTCGCACAGATTCGGGCAGTCGGCCATTAGTTCGCCCGACAGGGCGGCGTACAACATGACGACGAGGAGTGAGGAGCTTAGACTAAAATTTGACGTCCTCCTCGGACTGGCTCTACTCGGTGATGATGAGGATTCTATTCGTACTGTGGGTGGTGTCGGGGTGTTGTTGTTGTTTCTGTTGTTGGTAGCGGTGGTGGTGGAGGTGGTGGTACTTTTGGTTGTTGTGGCTAATTGACGATTTATTGGGGCCATGGCATATCAGGCTGTTATAGTAGTTGAATTGATTACTCCACATTTGGGTGGACGCGTGGCGCTCCAGCTGCAGATATCGATGGTTGTGCTCCGTCCATGCCATAACTATCTGTGAATGTCCGACGAGCGACAGGCGTAGAGCAAACTCTGGCAACCCGGCTGGCCGTTGTCGGGTATCATGTCACTTTTGCTCAATGAATTCGTAATTTTTACTCGATTCTCATTTTCGGTGCAACGGAAGCCCGGACTCTGCAAATCTGCAATTGGAGAGAAGGACAAATTGATTAGTGCGCTCATTAGAGTGATTGGGCGAATGAGATTTCAGAATGGGCAAAGCAACTCATTGTCAAAGGACTGGAATAGGAATCTGCCGTCATATGCAGTTTGTGTGACAGGAATAGTACTGAACAGTAATCGAATCACTGAGCCATAAGCCCCTTAAAGACGTTTAAATACAAAACACAAATATTGCGATAGGTAGGTACATCATTTATTATGCGGAATTGAAAATAAACCAAAAACCATTCAAAAGGACCTGCTTAGGATATAATTTTGAATCTAAAAAAAATATTGTTCGTTCTTTATACAGTTCCTGGAGCAGGACTTAGGTTGAGTGAAGCTGCAGACTGGACATGTCCTTCCAGTGGGGCGACATGAACCACACCACGGGTCTTGGCGACATATGTTGCCCCGCCGGCAACTGGAGCGACGGCAACCGCAACTGGAGCAGCGATAATGTGTGGAATGGTCTGAATGGCCACCGCTGAGACTGGACCGTTAGCTAACGAAGCCTGAACAGCAATCGATCCAGGAGCTGCAATAGCACCACCGGGGCTTGATGCTGCCTGCCATGGAATGGCAGATGACTTTGCTCCGGCGGCGATGGCAAGAAGGACTACGGCAAAAATGACACACTAAAAGAAATTCAATTGATAATTTGAGCTAGAGACTGCGGTCGTTGAGAGGTATACCTTCATGATGGTAAGCTGTCGACTGTACTGCGATTGACGTGTTACTGATACCTAGCAGCGGCCCTGCCGAGTGCTTTTATATGGTCGAGGGAGGAACTTAAACTTTATTGAACCACATCATTTGAATAAGGGTAATAACTATCAAATAAAAATGGTAATGCAAAGTTGACAAGTGCGTTTCGGTGCTTATACCACTTATGCAATTCGCTCACTCTGAATGCAGTTGATGTCGGTAGTTATTAATTTTCTGGTTCTTGCAAGAGCTTGGATGCATTTCATTATGCATGATACTTACGACTGCTCACGTAGATATGCGTTCGACTCGTGGCGCAAGGTCTAGTTCAGGTTTAGTGATTTTATGTAAATGCAGTATGCGTTTGATTCATGGGCTCATAATTTAATACTTATCCATTGGATTAGACGGAGTTGGTGGATGGAATGCTGAAAAATCGCAGTTGATAGGTGATCAGAACTTTTTTGTTGTAGATAGCAATGTGCTACCAAGACATTATCACAAAATTACCTGTAGTCATAGACAGAAAACATCTTTCTACCTTTCGAGGTCATGGGCCCTAGATCGCAATAACATCGGAAGGAAACATCCGTATTCGACAGCTTAATAGTATTCCTCGGTCTGGATTGAATGCAAATATGTGTGAGGTTAAATTAATATTTGTGAATGCCGCTTAGCACTTGAAGGTCTTGTGCGGCTGTTTTAGTATTTTTTTCTATTATTTCGTTTGTATCTACTTTACAACTTCAAACGGCAACAACGACTTAGAAGATAACAGCGAATCTTTTAAAATAGGATTCACCTGTGACCTGACATCCAATAGGCAAAGTTTGTGTGAAACTAAAGTAAGCGTTGCACATTCACTAGAGAAAAATCTTAGTGATAGTCATAATTTCTTATGTGGAATCTCTGTAAACTGCTGTTTTTGTTTTAATCTCTGCTCATATTACGTTTGTAAAATGCAAAGAAATGTAGTAGGTACTGTGTTTACAACATCACGGACGCCCATTTTTGCACGAGATGGGACAGAGAGATCGGTTTGTCCGCAGTAAATGCTTATAAAGGCGTAATAATGAGATCACAGATCAGACGCTTAAAGTGTCATGGATGACCAACATTTCTAGAATCACTTGAAAACATTTATTTTTCTGAGTTGAAACATGTAGAATGACTATGAGAGTGGTCATTAAACGGAAAGAATTGTTCATAGCAGCAATAACTTTTTTGGCTTTCCACCGTAATTTATTAATACCCTAATTAGTTGTGCAACCTATTCGTAAATACAAACACAAAATATATATCTCCAATTTACATACACAAAATTCGTGTATGCATATGCATAATTGCGAAAAGCTTATTTATCTATCCCAAGTCCATCTCGTTACATTTTAATAACATCCGGAATATTCTATTTGACTTATGAACCTAATCAAATTATCATGCACGTAATTAGACCCTAATTGCATTATCAACACGCATTACAATGTACTCAGTATTTTTGATTAGGAAATCCTCTGTAAAATTGCAATCAAGCCACAAAGATACAATTCAACCATAAAGGACCGCAATTTCCATGTGATGAAAAATACAATCGCACTCCACTAACGGACACAAAACTAAATAATTTACCCATCATGTCGAACACTTGCTGCACATAATAGTATTATCCCCCAAACCCCAAACGATTAACCGCAAACACAAAAAATGAATTAACATCAGTTTCAACCAACCGCCGGCAACACTGCAATTCCCCGTTAACTTCCCTTAGATTGACTGTAACTATGTTCGGCATTAAAAATAAAATATATTGCAACCGTGCAGATATACGAATAATACATTTTTCATAGAAAATTCCAATTACCTGTCGTTTGCTATTGCTGTACACATGCATGTATATGTGTATTCGATTCGAGCAGCCATACCACCGCCGCCCACTTCCGGTCTAAACAGTAAACAGCTTTTAATCGCGGTGGTACACAACTGCAGACATTTCTGAAAATTCCCATAACTGGGGAATAAAATGCAACAAAAAAAAAATGTAGCTCATACGCCCCGTGGTCCGCAAACAAACAGTTTATGCACAAACAGGCGTAAGTGAATAAGTGCATTCAAAGCGAGTGCACGAGGGATTGCACGTCCTGTACACGTATACACTATACAGGGCATGACGGATCGCAATTACAGTGAGTTAATCGCCATTGACGCCCTCTTTTTTATGCATTGGCCTGGGTATATGAAACGGCTTGCCAGGCATAATGGAAATGTCAAATATTTATGCTTTATTATTGCGGTATTTACGTGGTGCATTATTTAAGAACTAAGTCCTTCCTTTCGTGAGACTGGCTCACTTCATAGGCGGCCATACAGTGTCACTTTGTCGCTGAACGCTTAGTTTTATGTCGCATGCATAAGCCCCAGCTGCGCCAGAAGTTATGTTTCAGGATATTCGCGGAAGCAGCCAAAGTCCCTTGGTGAAAAACCACCACATTAGTAAGAGAAAATCCTGACATTTTCTCGTTTTCCTCTCTCTCTTGTTTTTTTTTTTCCTATTTTTGTATCGTTCTCGTTTATCCTCCTAACCGACCCCGAGCTGACAACTGCTACCGTTTGGTATCACACCATACTGATACTCTGCCGTCCTGTTGACCGAACACCGCCTGACAATGAATGGAAGGCAAACGAAAAGGAAAAAAGTGAATTTTAACTCGAAACAGGATTTGTTCTTCCTGTCTGGCATGCGATGAAGCCGTTATTTAAATGGCAAACGAAATTTTCATAAAGCATAACCACAACACCAGGTCGAAGCCACAGAGCGGGCTGAGGATATGCCAGTCAGAGACACACAACCCTATTCCTAGTCTCAGTCGGTACGAAAGTCATTCCATCGCAGCCAGGCGTCCGAACATCGTCAGTATAGCAGGATATTTGTATTATGATTGTGAACATAACCACCACACGTTGTGTGCTAGTCCTGTGGGGAGTACTCTTTTTTTGCCATCTCTACTTCATCCACTTCTCAGAAATGGGTTATAGACTGAGGAGTACCCATCCCCTATGCCGCCCCATCGAAGGAATATAAATAAATCCTTAGGTTTCATATGTGGTGCCATATACGGCTCATACCACAACTATACAAAATATGCTTCTGAAGGAACGAACGAAGTTTTTTTTTTTCATTCGCTGTTGTTATTCGGTGGCAGGATATAATCGTACATCCTGCGCCGATGGAATCTTATTCTACTTCGATAGAATAAATTTCCATATGCGAGCATTTCCACAGTCGAATCCTCAAATGAGACAGCAAGGTGACACATTTTGACTAAATGATAGCCTTTACCGTCAAAGCCTTATTTTGGATGTATTTATTTGGGTAACCGTATTTGGGGAGTATTCTGTGTGATCTCTGCATAACAACTGCCTTGGGACTATTTTCCCAAGTCGGCATTTTGCAAGAACGATAATTTAATAAAGGAAAACCGAAGACGGTATCGTTTGAAATTATTTTCCAACCGCACGCACAAACTCAGAATGGAGGAGGGTACAACCATATGGCTTGAGACAAGTTGATCCAAACCACATATTATGGTGTTTTCTCTATAGCAGGGAGGGTGCTGGAGCGTTTTGTGGAAATTTGCTTAGAAACATCTGCACACCGTATCCTTGTGAATAGTGCGACTAACTTTTTTTAACGGTGTAGGTTCTAGGTTCATTTCTGATGAGATTTTCTGCGAATTTACATTTACAACATTCTGTGAACAATTTGTTGGGCCTCAGATAAGACTGATTGGGCGAACTCTAGTGAGATTTGTATCAATTCTGTACACATGCTCCAAAAACACGGATTTCGAGGAGTTAATGATTTCAATTTTTCGGTACAAAATCCAAGTAGACGTTTTGTAAATTTAAACGTCCAAAAATAACTGAATGTCTCAAATGTTGTTAAAGATTCACCCCCCAGCAACAGGGACAAGAACTCAAAAATGGTTTTTCCTTACCAATTCTTGCTGAAGAAGCTTAAACTTAACTTAACTTAACTTAACTTATATTTCCTCTCAAATAATGGATCGTCTACAGAAATAAGGTAGAGATAAAAAGTCGGCGCAATACGCAATCAAAGGCGCTCCTCAAAATGTCGAAGCCTTTTTCGAACAGAATTTTGTTATCGCCGGAGAGGTTCCACAATACCTCTCTCGAGTTTTAGATGGAAAAAATCTATTAGAAGGAAAAAATCTATTGAGTTCGCTATTACCTCCACCTGGTTATTTCGGAAACCTGGTGATGACATTTTTCTTAACTCGAGGGAGATGAAGCTGCGTAGGCGAAAATATTAAACAAAGAGGGACTAATTTCATCGTAGTACCAAGTATAGGCAAATAAGAATAGTTCTCAAAAACTGAGATTAATGCCTACATCGTTCAAAAGTAGGTACTAAACAAGCTTCTCTATCTACCTTAAAACCCCGATAGCGGTTGTATTTTGGCACATCTAATCGGTCACAGGGTGCCGCAGCGACTTTACAATTTTGTCACAGCTTAAAGTAGGAACATGAACGCTTTGCCTGTCATTATATTTGGTTTACCCGCACAGTCTATCGTACAAGTTGCAAAACGAAGTCATACGGAAACTGTTGTTGTACTGTTGAATGTTCTTTAGAGAATCTTCCGATTCCAACAACGATTTAAATGGCTACGGAGGAGCATCTTAGTGAACCAATTTCACTTCGGGGCCGGGCGTTTCGCCTTTAGATTTCAGCGCGTTCCAATGTTGGCACACAATAGTCATCATCACTCCGATATCGAAAATCACGTCACCACCATAGTTGAATGTTGGTTCAAATACTGAAATGCCAGTCGATCGCATGTCGGCAACGATGCGCGTCTTGCCACTCTTCGATTTGAACTCCTTTGCTCTCTTTCAGCACCAGTACGATTTGACGCAGGTGGCAGGTCTCATTACATAAACTCTCAAATTGCTTGCCTGTTGATCTGGTCTTATGCGATGTGTCATTCTATCGACTTCTCTTGGCATTTTGGCTTCGTTGATAAATTTGTTGTTGACTGCTTGCCTTGTTCTTCTGTCAATGTTTGCGCGCATTGGTCTTGGCATTTTCAAAAAATCATTTTTCAATATTTTGTCAGCGTTCAAACTTTTTATTAAACTGTTGAATCGTTCCTCTTAATCCAGAGCAAACCAAAACTGTTGACAAACGTATAATACATTTATATGAAATCGTCAATTTTCTAAATGTACCTATACTTTTTGAAAATAAAATAATACCTCACATACCTACGCAAAAAAAAAATAGTTTTGAAAAGTAAATATTTAATAAGAAGATCCAATGAGGATTCCAAATCAGGACCGCACGGCGATTTTTCTGAATTGCCTTTCTTCCTAAACCTGATATACAGCAAAACTAACAAAACCAAAAAAAAGGATCATGAAAATCATGCCAGGCGTTATCGTTATAACATCATCGAGTTTCACCCCGAAGGAATTGTATATAATGTAGAAGATTACTAGTTTGATAATTAATTCTGAACAAAAAGAAAATATAAAGAAGAAATATTTTGTGTAGAAGAATTATGTTAGTAAAAAAACTATACAAACTATTCAATGGCTCAATTTAAGTAAATATAAAGTCCGCCAGTTATCGAAACAATACCATACATGAGGTTATTATTCGAAGCCCTACAATCCGAGGAGCGCCTTTCCAAAAGGCATTTAAGAAAACTACCGCCTTCAGAAAATGTGTCATTTAGGACTTTCTAACGAATAAACAAACGTGTTAAATCCTTTAAACACGCGTCTCACTTTAAATTTGATAGTCTATCGCCTACGGAAGACTCCCGTTCCCTATACTCGCATTGAAAAAGGCAACAAATTCAGAAAGGTAAACACATCTGTTACCAATCGCATTTAAAAATAAAAAGGACATACCTTCCTCAATCAACATTTATCCACCACATGGCTTGGAAATCTGTTTAGTTTGTCCCCCCTTTAAGTTGTCCTGCCATCAGCGCAGTGGCATATTTTACTTTTTTAATCACTCTTCCCGGTCGCCAATTGCCCATTGTTCCTAAATTTTTCATTAGCTTCGTCTTTTGTGCCACGAGCTTGCCAATTTCCGTGGCCTTACCGAAATAAAAATGAAAATAAACCTCACATCCGAGGACCCTAATTGCCATTGCCCACACCCTTCAGTCCTGCTATTTCAAATCAACTATTACTGTAACAGTTAGATTCAAAAAAAAGAACAAAAAATCACCCGTATCTGTCTCCAAGTCAAAAACTGAACTGCACAAGGGAAAACGACTGTCCCAAAACTTCCACAAATACCTGGACGTAAATGATTTGTTTGTCCAGAGGGAGCATCGGGTGAATTTGTAAACGGATTCTGTTCTTCTCGTTGTGAGGTCTCCATTTAATAGCGCAAAATCCTGACTTTACAACAGGAATACACACGCACACATGGTAGAAAAAAATAGACACTAACAAAACGAAGCATGGTAATGAAATTCCGAACTTTTTACCATGGTGATGGGACTTTTTTCTTGTTCGATACGTGTCGTCCACTCTTTGGTCACTGATGAGTTGGTAGCACTTTTTTTTTGTGGTGATGTTCTTCGGATCTCTTCTGGGAGCTGGGTGCCCTTTTTGCCTGGTGGATCGTGTATATGTGTTGGCATGCAAAACGGATAGTGTGACCAATACCAAATTCCGGTGCTCTTCCACCTGAGAAACACTACCCAATTGCCGTTTGCGTGTAAGCATTAAGTGTGCAGGAGATTGCTGTGACTTATCCGATTTTGACTCGTTTCTAGGGTGCGGTTTTTCCCAAACAGAGGACTTTTTTTTCCCCTGTTTCGTAGGTGATATTACACACATTAGATACTCCCCGTAGCATGGGACGTGACTTGTTTTGAGTGAGGTTATTTTGTTATGTTATGTTAGTTATTCTGTTCATGGCAAGGGGGTTGACATAATTTTGTCTTTCAGTTAGGGTCGACGAAGTTGAAGTTTTTGCTTTCGAAAGTAGTTGAGATGGAGATTTCTGAAGCCATCTTACAATCAATGGTTAGTTTACTGATGGAATTCTGTGGTGAGTGAAACAGGATTCCACACAGGAAGGGGGAGAGCTTATACTGTTTGACTGTGCGGTTAGAAAGGATTTATTGGACGATTTAAAGGGATTGGCCTCAATAACGTAATAGCTTTGCATTTCCTTTTTATTGGCTTTAGAGAAGGTTAGTTACTCGGAGGGTGGTTTTATAATTTAATTTGAAAAAGATCTCCTTGTTCTCTAAGTAACCAAGTTTTATGGGAACTGATTAGTTTGGGACGTCTTGACCTTCTTGTGGAACAGTTTTTTTTAGATTTCCTTTCGGTATGGTTGGGGGTAGCGTGTTCGTTTTATTGACTACATGGTCTCTCCAAATGAATACTTAAATCAGCGGTTGGCGATTGCAGTCAAGCTCTGTACTAAGGTTGAGGTGGAATATGGGAGCAGGGAAAATTGTTATCAAGAGTTCACGTATGGGGACTTTTCCTTTCGGAACTTGTCAGATTTACATATGCAACTAAGTAATCTTTCAAGCTCCATATCAACCGAATCTTGTAGTTTGCAAAAGAAGCTGTCAACATTCAGTTTCTGTTCTTCGGGTGTGTCCATTATAGTTTGTTTGGGATAGAATATGTCTTTTTAACGTCTATACTTGTTCTGCACTTTTTCACATAGGCTCCCAGAATAGAGTTTTCGCGTTAGTAATTGTTTAAGTATTTCTTGTGGTTTTCAGTGCAGGAACTCCTAATTGCCGATCAAGGCAAAATACTTTCAACTAATACGAAAGATTGATTTGCACCACAAATTTATTTTTTTATTTTTTTTTTATTTCAAAACTCACGATGAGAATACAAACACCTCAATATTCACCCATCTCAGGTGAATGCGTTTCACATTATAAATCGTCTCAAGAAGAGTCCTTAGAATCGATAGCAAGGGCAGATATGAACTTGTAGCTCTTTTTGGTGCTTTAGCAAACAACAATGTTGAGATTATATCCTTAAGGTGTACCTTAATCTAAAGCATTTGCACACGTGTGCAAAAATGGCCTCAAAAGTCAGAACAAAAATGTCGTCTTCATTTAGTATACCTACATATCAGGAAGATAAAAATAACTTTTCTCTCTCCTCAATGCATTCATTCGCGTACTTCCATTTATACTTCCTTTAATCATGTCGAACAAACGTCTCTCAATTTTCTTTACGTTATCAAAGTTGTACGCTTAATCAACATTCTTGATGCCAGCCTCTACTCATCAGAAGTCAAATCGTTGCTGCCTAATGGAAATACAACCTTCGTCCCCCGTCGTGGCATATAATATATTCACAAAATGATTTCCCAGAATCATTAAATATCTTAAACCCACACCTTAGCGTGCATTTTTTGTGTGATTTTTTCCCCCCCAGAAACCAATTCATCAAAAACGCTTTACCCCCAATTAAATATTTAATTCAGTACGTCATCCAACCCAAATGTG
Organism: Cheilosia vernalis; assembly: GCA_949126925.1. Taxonomy (NCBI): domain Eukaryota; kingdom Metazoa; phylum Arthropoda; class Insecta; order Diptera; family Syrphidae; genus Cheilosia; species Cheilosia vernalis. The sequence continues at coordinate 7,995,888 of OX421362.1, forward strand.
ATTTCCTCTTTTCGGTCCAAATTTGCACACGAAATGGGGTTACAATTGTTTTTCCTTTTTTTTTTTTTGTACACTCAGGTGAAACCCTCATCCGCAGCAGTTCGTCGACAGCATAGAGTGAACAAGGAAACTGTGGAAGATACCTACCACCGGTAAAAAAAAAGAGCGCCTGGGTGTGTATCTTCATTTCATCAGAATGATTTTAAATCCACTAAAAGAATTACCAGAAGAATCTCATTCAATTTCGGAAATATTTTTCCCTAAACCAATTCCGTTTGCGAATTGCGATAGATAGGTTTTCTTTTTTTGTTTTACTAAATCTTCTTCTTTTTTTGCGGTGTGGATGATATGATTCTCTTTGCCATCATTCAGTCGGCACAGATCCTTATTTCATTTTCATTTGTCTTCCACAGTTGAATCGCTCCATGATGGTGGCACCGTTGAAATGTTAAAGCATTTCAGTTCAGTGGTGCTGGCTGGAACTTCATACTCACGCAGTCGTCGGTCGTCCTTATGCCAGGTTTATTGAAAAGAAGAAAGTTTCTGGCATTTCTTCTTCGCGTGGTTGATTCTTCCCGTGTCGTTTGTTTTTTTTATGTCTTGCGGAATAGGGGAAGGGGTTTTGCTTTTGTTTGGATGCTTTGTTTTCGTATGGCTCATAATCCATAAGGGGGCAGAGCACAGGCAACAAACAGAAATTAGAATGAATACCATCCTTGAGTGTACATACGAAGAACATGCAGGGAAGCACATTGTAATACCATTGTTGGATAGGTCTCAGATGTTAGTTGAGGCGGGAGGCAATTGTTGTTGGCGGTCTTCTCCATTGTAATTTTGGCATTTAAGAAATTTCAAATTGCCCTTTGGTATAGTAGTCTTTATATTTATACCCATTCCTATGACTTACCGCGCAGAAGGAAGACATAAAAACATGAGTTTTGCGGTGTAATTAAATGGTTTCGGAATAATTGTTTGCTCGCTCTTAACGATGGCAATTCCAGCAGATGAAAGACGAAAGAGATGACTCGTGCCCAGTATATGATGGTTTGGATTCAAACAAAGCAGCGTTGTTTGCGGGGAACACTTAGTTATCCTAAAAGATGTAACAAAGCCTGTTCTCAAAGGGGTTTTACGATATAAAGTATTCTAGCTTAGTATAGCTAAGCTAAAGGCTTTTGTATAACACAAGTGTTAATGCTAACAAATCGCAGGTGATCCTACCGTTTGCTTAGACGTCTCATAGATTGAATAAACAAATGTTAAATTTGTGGGAATAGTGTTGTAAGCGCCTTCTTACTAGGTAATCAACTCATTCAATGTCATCGCCTAACCAGTTCAATTAATTTAGTAATTTTGGCAAAAAAATGTATTCCCCGAGTTAGATTAGATTAGATTAGATTAGAGGCGGGAGAGCTTTCAAGAGGGGCTCTGGCACTGCGGCTTCTTAAAGGAGCCTGTTGTGTCTTCCCTTTTAGTTCCTAGAGTCATCTTTTTACTCCAGAGGCATTCAGGAAGACAAGTATCTTCTCTGGGTGTATGCCAGCAAGGGATGTTGGATTGCCGAATTCATCCCCGAGGATGTCTTTCCTAAGACGATGAAGAGCCGGACAGTCAGTGAGTGTGAGAAGAGAGGATTCGTCATTCTCAAGACAAAGTCTGCAGATTGGATCCGGTGAGACACCAATGCGGTGGAGGTGTTTTTTCTCGAGACAGTGCCCACTTATTATTCCTCAGGTTATTTTTGTCTAGATTAATCAGAAAAGGCGTTTTTCTGGGGGAGTATTTAGGTAAAAAATTGTTGGTGCAATTCTGCCCGAGTTGGACAACTGAGTTTTTTTTTGATGACGGTGACCAACGAGTATACTACTGGCATTTTCAACTTGTACATGAAAGCACATTTCGTCGCACTCAGCACAACAATTTCTAAAAGTTGAACAATGTGTTTGAAAGATTAACATACAGCGCAGACTAATTCCACGCCTTAATCAACAAACATTTTCAAAAATCTCAAAGGATTTCTAAGACTGTGGATGGACGCAGTTGATGGTATCGAATTCGAATGTAATCCCTAGCGCACGTAGTGTGCGACCGGCATTAGAACTGCTACAGAAAAGATATGCCACCTACGAAAGTGACAAAAAACACTTTTTATTGCAAAGAAACTTGAGTAATGGGTGGAATGAAGCACAGAGAGGTTCGTTTATGGTAGGTCGTGGGCTCAAACTTGGAGCCTACTATAAATATGTGAATAGGGTTAACAAATCTACTAACCATTCACCTTTTTCGTTACAGTCCCGAGAGAGTGTTTTCTTTTTACTAATGTACGCCTTTCGTAGTCTAGCAATGACCTAAGATCTCCAGTCTTTTCCGATAGAGTTCAGGATGCTTGTTACCCTAACTGCAAAGCCTATTCAATTGGATCTCTAAGTTTGCTGATTACCCCTTTACCCATGCGTTCAATTTTAGGAGCAGATTTTCTGCTACATCCAATTGCTTTAAGTTCGAAGATTCTCAAGATGTAGGTCTGTTTCATCTAGAGTTTCTAGCCATCAATAGAGTGAATTGTTTTTTGTTGAACTAATCGATGTTACAGTAAATTCTGCCATATAAACAAGGACTGATATTTTTCTATTTTTAAATAGAGATATATATTCCAAACAACTTGATTTAGTCTCTTTCAGTAGCGGTAGACGAAAACTCTTATATTCATTTCACACCAGCAAGTAAAACTTTTGAATATAAAATCGTGCTCACGGTTATTGGCTTGTGGGTTTATCGCGGTCCTTTCATTATGTTAAATGAAAGCAGTCACATTAGCGGAGCGTTACCTAGTTTAAAACGATTTTTGATATTTAGAGGCTTTTCTGGATCATAGATCCATCTCCAGCAGTAATTCTCCGTCACCATTTTACAGGAGACAAACGCGTCTGGCAGGAATGATAACAGTAAACACGATTGATAAGCATGTGCTGTTGCATAGACGGTCCTTAAATTTATGAAACGAGTTTGTATGATCTTTTCCAGGCACTTTTAAACAGAAATTCCATCAATTTATAAAATCTGTGTCCAAACTTAGTCAATATCCAGACCATGCATACGAATTCTCAACTCCAACAAACACTTTCCCACCATTTTAAATTCACTGTCCAATTACTCTTATAACATCAATCCCTCGATAATATAGAAAATTTATCACACAAATTGCTTAATAAAATATTTAGAATTTTTGATTTATTCCAACAGAGGCATCCATCCACGAGAGCTTAATTAAGATTTCTATACCGAGGCTCTAAATCAACATTCCACACACGCTCGTCGCTGCAAATAGTTTTCTAAAATATTTCTCCCCAAACGAAATGATAAACGTCAAAGTTTTGCGTCTTTTTTGTCGGATGTTTTTAAATTAATGCTCCGCCACCCCGAGGCCAGATGAGAGACTATAAAATGTGTCCCCTCCCCCCTCGAGCTGCTTTCCGAAAATTTGATTTACTCACTGTACACTGTACACTGTATGAGTGTTAGAATGTAATAATAAATGGTTTTAATATTTTTTTACTTTATCCATTGCCATAAAATTCATATTCTACTGATGCTGATGGAAGTCATGCTCCGTGAAATGTTCCAGATAGGGAGAGTAACAACAAAAAAAAAAAAAACAGCAACCCAAACCATGTTGCAGCCGGAGCTCATTCTGTGTCCTTGAATGTGTGTTGTTTCTTTCCAAAACGATTTATGAATGGTCGAATGTCAGCTAGAATTGTCATGAGTGAATAACGAAACGTCATGCATGTCGGCGTTCTAAACTCCGCCAGCTAAACGAATGAAAAACTTCTAAAACACGTTTCGTCTGTGATGCGGAACACAAATGGGGCGAACCGAGGAACAGGAATGAATCAAAAGAGCCAACCAACATCATAGGACCCGCACTCGCACAATAGGCAGCCGGCGCGGCGTGGCAGTGCTGCAAAGAAGACGAACGAAAAAAAAAAAAATGCTCATGGATTTATTGTTTTAGTTGCTGAAACGGATGTATCATAGTGGGAGTGCAGTATAGAAACTATGACCTACATTAACTCTGATTCAAATCTCTCAGACAGATATGAATGAGAAAAAAAAAAGAAATTCTCCTGAGGACATTCCCAAATTGCTTAGCTCCGATGCGCTGCAATGAAACTTTAATTTCAAAGCACGCCTTATGATGGGTCGTTATGTTCTAGGTTAGCGGACAAAAAACAGAAAACCACAATCCCACACTCACTCGAAATGGGTACCGCACAAGCCGGAAAACGTGATGATGCGAGCATCTGATAAGATGAATGCCTCACATTAGTACCACATTAGGTGACGCGGTTTTAGGACAACTTTGTTGACCGATAAGGCGCCGCATTGCAATATGGTATGGCAGTCATGCCTCAGGAGGCACGACCATCAGCTGTATATGGCCATCGCGGTCGTGTGGGGTATGAAAAGTTCATCTGGCTAAACGTTGACCACAATGTTGATCTCAGATGGTGGTTGCTGGTTGCTGCTGATGGAGATTAGTTCTAATTAAATTCGAAAAGTTTGTGAATTTAATTTTGTCCCATTAATTAATGCGGGGAGACACTCTGCAAAATTAAATATGCTCTCAGTTTTTGTGCAAAGTTTCGAGTGTTTGCATTTTGGATTCAGCTGCAGCCATTTGAAGTGCATTTGGTGGGAGAAACGACCATGTATCAATATTACACAATTTAATGTCATGAGCGGCTGAACACAAAAGTTGTCACTTTCAATGAAATTTTAGGTCAAAATCGCATGTTTTCTTTTGTCAAAACTATTGAAATATCATTGATATGGTGTATTTTTTAAATGCGAGCCTCACCTTGTAGTCATAACCCAGACATTTTGAAATAAACCAATCAAAAGTTCAGCAATTCCTGATAGACTAACATTGAATGCAAATCTCGATTAAACCTAATATCATTAAAGATTAAATTTACCTATATTCCTGATGGCTGAATCGCCTTTATAATGAAGAGCGATGTTGTCACTCTCGATTCTTTGTTCGAAAATAAAATCAACAAGAGGCCTTAAGCACGTTTGCCACATTGGTCATTTGTGACCAAATCTGGTCAGATTTTCGCTGTCAAGTTCTACGTTCCAGCGCACTCATCTTCAGGATATGGCAAAAAAAAAAAAAAAAAAAACATTGATTTCTTTTGTTTGTTGGTGGCTATAATATTGAGATATTATTTTTTTTTGCAACATTAGGATATTTGTAAGTGAAATGTTTGAATTTGTTTCCCAGTTATCCATGTGCAGTTCATGGTACAACGAGTTTTTTTAAATGCCCGTATATGGATTCTTATGCATTCACTGAAATATTATTGGTACCGATTATTATATGGAAAACAACATTTTTGAATGGATTTTTTTAAAATATCCTGTAAGTTTTTAAAATGAAAACAAAGAAAAATGTTTCATTTTTTCTCCACTGAATCATAATTTATTTTGGTCATTTTTAGCCACAGTTGGTCATTTCCATTTCCAATTTTGGACACAAACTTTATTTTCTGCTTTCAAAAGTTGAATTTTTGAGGATTGGTTTCATTCTTTGGAACGCCCATCAACTACCTACTATCACCAAATCGATTTTTTTTAATTAGAAGAATCAAGCCAGACCGTGTGATGTGAATCCTTTCGTAGTATAACTGGGGTGATTCGTAAGGATCGGATAAGGAGTACCAGAATATATGTTGGTTGCTCAATTTCAAGGAGGTTATAATCACCCCTATCGGGAATAATATTTTCCCCGGAATGTTTCCTATTCAGCAATCTTATTTACATTGCTGTCAAGGGAAACATTTCCATCGGAACTTATTTGCGATAGCACTAAATATCAACAAATAGAAAGCATTTGAGCAAACGTGGCAGCCGACCTTATTAATACGCACGAAAATAAAAGCCCATGCTAAGTGTGCCTCCATAACACTTAAAATTTTCCTGCCTAAAAGATTATTAACCATCGAAGATAAATGAGCGGGTATTGACTTTCTTTTGCGGTTGTCAAAAAGCAATTTAATTATTATTTGCACTTGTCATTGGCTTACAATTTTCATTACATTTCGTGACACATTTTGCTCAAAAAAAAAAAAACATTGTCAATATCAATCAAACATAAAAATTATCATAACTGTCAGAGGGAAAATAAAAGCTCTCACTGCACAATAATTCGTATATATCTACATTACTTTTAGTATAATAACTCCCACGACAATAGCCACCGCACAAAGGCGCACACACTACAAAGGAAAGTCCATTATTTTGCGCGAACAATATTCCGTTTTGTGCAAATTCATTATCATGAAAAATATTCTTACATGGCGCATTCAACAGATTTCGTTTTAATAACTTTTGCTGAGGCGTCAAGCGCCAAGGGAATGTCCTTATTATTTGGAATTTTCCACCCAATCCACTTATCATTTCCGTCGTCCATCTCACACAATGGCCGAGCAACAATTAAACACCCCGCACACTCGCACACACTTTTGGTTAAGAGAACAAACACGTCAAGCAATGACCTCATTGAGCATTGTATATAATATTCATTTCTACTCCCGGTTGGGATGTTCATTTCATCAGGAAAATGTATCAAAAAAGAATATCCCAAACCCAATCCCAAGTGCTCCCATTCAAAGTCCCCTCTCAAGTGAGGACATAATCAACGTGATCAAGTATGCCGCCGCTCGGTAGTCATCGGTAATCCCATTGCCATGTTATTTTTTATGCGCTCTGTGCCATGTACCTTTATCTGTTTCAATGAAATTTTCATTTTCACGCCTTTAATTAGCACAAGAGCACGGCTAGGACACAAAATTCGATGGAGAACAAGGAAAAAAAAACTCAACACGAATGAGGGCAACAACAAAAAAATAAACACATTCATGTGTTAACTGTTAACTGCTGTTTGAAACACTACCGCGTTCCTTCAGACAATCAACAGTGAATGGACATTTTTTCCCGCATTCCACTGCCTAAACAAAAAAGGACAGCATTGGACTCACTACTGACATGTCACATGTACGATATACTTACTTTGCACTCGTCGTCCTTTTTAGTGAAATCTACCTACCTGAGTGTTGTTCATTCCCAGTGCTCTCTCGTCTCTGTGACAAAATGCTGCATAAATAATTTCTTAGAGCAGCAACCAGGAAGTCCTATCCATAGACAAAGTAAAGTAAAGATGAGATGAATCAGGCGAATGCATTTGCATGTCCTTTTGCGTTTTTGTTGGAGCATCCACGTAAGTCATTGCACTGTGTTGGGGCTGGATGGGTTGAAGTACGCTCCACTTAGCGGTAGCAGCTCTACATCTCTACATTCAATCTGCTTAAATACGTCTATATCCATACGTAGCCGGGCTTGTGCAGAGATGTGTCACTCTGTGCTCATTTTGGTTTTGTCCTTTTGCATTTCATCGCTTGTGTGTGTATTTTGTGATTCTGGTGGTCGTCTTCGATGGAAAACATTCCACCAGAGTACGGAACCGGATGCATGTTAGTGGTGCATTCCGAAATATTCACGAAGTCCTTGTTGTAGGAATGCGGGTCGTGTGATGGCCACCTGTGTCCTTGTTTTTTTTTTTTTTTCTGGGCCAATCTAGTACACTCATGGGTATCAGTTTTATACAATTAAGTCACAGTGCTCCAGTTAAATTTCAATTAAAGAGGTCGTTGAAAGCAGCAGCACGGATGTGATTATGCATCTGTGTGGTGTGCGTCGTGTTAAAACGGGAGACCAGTATTTGAATCTTAGAGATTTTGATTGCGCTGTGAAATGGTTTTCTATATAACGCAATATATACATGTACGACAAAATGCACGTTATAAAGAAGTGTACTATATACCACATAATTGTGGCTATGTATTTTTTGCACACTTTTGCGTGAGTCTGAGTACTACATGTAGTAAACTACAAAGTGCAGTATTTGTAGTACAATATTGAGCTGCAAAACACACAAAGACAATGAATGTAGTACAAGGTACTGGGAAGCTTTGTACTACTGTAGTATGTCGAGACAGCCACATTACTACCAACTTCATTGTTGATGGGTACCTTGTGGTATATAATCTGTTTGCCATATGTAGTATACTATAGCAGTTTAGGCAGGAACTAGTATGCTGCGCACAGTAGTATACTAAAAAATTTTCGCCAGCAATGGTGTAGTACACCTATAGCGAGCTTGATTTTTTTGTTTACAACTGTTGTAGCGTACAACTGTGTTTTTTTTTTTTTTTTTTTTTTTTTTTTTTTTTTTTATTTCGTTATAAATTTTATAATAAATTCGTTATAATAAATTCAATTACCTGCGAAGCTTAATGCTTATCTGCAGGCGGTTATTTGTATCTTATATACATTGTGATTTGAAGTTAAGTTGTTATTTAATAATGTTATATTATATATTAAAGAAAATTATAGTATAGACAAATTTTAAATTATGTAATGAAATTCAAGAAAATACATTTTTAAATCTTTCTTTCGTGTTTTATAGTTAACTATATTCTTCAAAATTGGTGGTAGTGGATTCAATATTGTTGGTATGACGTAACTTAGATGTCTTCTTCCATACATGTTGAAGGTTTCAGGTATTTCTAAAAGTCCTTGTGCTCGTCTTCTTGTATTCTGGTTATGCCGAATAGGTTGCTGGTAACACTGATCATTATAATGTAATAATATGGCTGTCAGCTTAAAAATGCCGGTTACATCTAAAAACTTGAAATTTGTATTAGTGGTATTGATAATTTTAATTAATCGCCGTTGAAGATATATTATCTTATTTAGATGTGTCTTTGACGCAGTTCCCCAAGCTAATATTCCGTATCTTAAGCGAGATTCCGCTAACGAATAGTACACCTGTTTCTGGATCTCAACTGTAGTGTATCTTTTAAGGTACACCATTGCGAAAACAGCTCCCTTAAGTTGATTTCGTAGCTTATCAATGTGTTCCTGCCATAGGAAATGATCATCAATTATGACTCCTAGATATTTTATTGATTTGACTACTTCAATCGCTTCACTTTTCTTTGTAGTTGGGCAGTCTTTGTTCTGGTGATATATGCTGATGGAAGCTTCAGGTTGGTATGGGGTGCGTATGTGCATCATTTTAGTTTTTATAGCATTTATCACTAATCCTTGGTCGTGGCACCACCTCGAAACGCTATCAAATTCGTCCTGCATAATTTTCCGAGCGGTATTAAGGCACTTGTGTTTAACAATAATCGCTATATCATCAGCGTACGCAAAAACCGTGCTTTTTTTGAACACACGGAGAAGTTCGTTCGTAAATAAGATGAAAAGTATTGGTCCCAACTTAGAGCCTTGTGGCACACCGTGCGAAACTTTCTTTTCTTTGCTCAGTGTATTTCCTATTTTAACCCTCATTGTTCTTTCCGATAGGTAGTTCTTTACCCACCTTCCTAAAATCCCTCTTACACCAATTCTGTGGAGACTATCTATTACCTTCTCATGACTTAATGTGTCAAATGCTTTACTGAAGTCTATAAACATCACTAGCACGTGATGGTTTTTGTTCAGACTCGCGGTCACTACATTTGAAAGTTCGCCCACAGCATTCCAGTATTCTTATTTTTTCGGAAACCATATTGGTTCTGCTGAAGAATTCGGTGTTTCTCGATGAACTTTGTTAGACGACTTACCACAATTTCCTCCAAACACTTTTCTATGACTGATAGTATTGCAATCGGTCTGTAATTTCCAGTTTCATTTGTGTATAATTTTTCCTGCTTGATTTGAAAATTGTTCAGCAAATTCATCTACGAGTGTTAGGGTTGTATGATTATATTTAATAGGAAAGTTCTGTAAAATGACTTCATCGATTGATCGTTTTTTTCGACCCAGTAGTTCGTTTAAAACATTCCAAGTTTTCCTTGGATCATTTTTTGCATTTGAGAATTTCTGCTTGTAATAGTTGCCCTTCATAATCAATATATTTTTATTTAGTACGTTTCGAAAATGCTTGTATTCTTTTTCATAGGTTTGGTTTAGAGTGTTGTTTTTCCATCTCCTATAAAGTTCGTCTCTTGTTTTGCACAATTTGGTCATATAGGGTGTAATCCATGGTTTGTGTTTACGATTTTTCGTGTGTGTTATTATTTTTATTGACTCCCTGTATATATCGTTCATTTTTTTCACGAATTTACCGTACAGACACTCCACATCAGGTTCTTCACAGAAGTTTCGCCAATTAGTTTGTTCAATTAATTGATTAACTTTTTTCTGGTTAATTTTTCCAGGGGTTTCTCTAACAACTAGTCTTTCCGAATGGTTTTTAGTTGCATACATGGTCGCGTAGTGATCCGATAGATCTGTTTCAATAACAGCTGATACAATGTCTCTTTTGGTAATACTAACAAATATGTGATCAATTATTGACGACGTGTTTGTAGCTTGATTAACCCGCGTGGATTGTTTTATGACACTAGTTAGGCCTTTGGATGCCATCATTTCTATATATCTCAAGACTTGAGTATCGTGAACGTTTTTTATATTTATATTTGCATCACCTACTACAATTAGCTCTCTTTTATTTTGTATATGTTTGTCTAATTCATCAATAAACTCAGCAATACTTAATTTTGGTGGCCTATAAATCGCGTGAATGTATTTTTTCCCACTTCTATCGTCTATTTCTATCTGTATATTTTCATAGAATACTGTATCTTCATAAATTCGTTTGTATTGAATATGATTTTTAATGAAAACTGCAATTCCTCCACCTTTACGATTTTGTCTATTAAGGAATTCAGAGTTATATTCATTTATGTAATAGAAATCGTTTTCTTCTTCTTTTAAGTTTATTTCATTTAAAACTATAACATCGACATATAATAAAAAGCTCTCTATTTCTGCTATGAAAGCACTCCAATTTTTTCTTATTGACCGAATATTATAACAAACACAACAAAAATTCATATTTTTTATAAAATCGATATCGATTCCAGTAAATCCATGCATTACCCTAAAATCGATATCAGCATCACTGTATTGGTTTTCCATCATGTTTTCGTCTTTTCTTTTGATCTTCTAATTCGTGTATGATTAAGAGAAAAGATAGAGCGTAATTTTGGTGACATCGTTAACTGAGCCTATATGTATGGATTCACCGTTTTCTGTTTTCCTTGCAAGTACTCTGCCAGATGTCTCCCACACAAACCTCCAATTACATTCTCTGGCTTTGTTTTTGGCGAGCCATAATAAATGTTTATTTGTTGGAGTCAGCTGGTTATTGACAAATATAGCTGCATCGTTCTCTGGTTCTTTATTTTGACTACAGTCTACGTTTTCTCTTACCTTCTTTAATTGTATTTTACGGACAGATTTTGCATTTCTTATTATGTTCGCTTTGCATACATAACTTGCAAAAGACACAATAATCGTTGATTTTTTTGGATTACGTTTGTTTGTTCTGTAAATGTCAGTGATATCGGACGTGTTTATTTCGCAGTTTATTGTTTTTCCTACTGCCTTAATGACTTCGGTTAGATTTTCGTTATTTGTGGGTGGAATGTTTTTAATTTCAATGTTATTTTTAAGCAGTTGTTGCTCTAGTGTATTAATTTTTGTTTCCATTAATAATATTTGTTGGTCTTTTTTCACGTTGTTCTCTTTCAGTTCTTTGATTTCATTCGAAAGTTTTTGCAGAATGTCGTTGTTTAGTGTCATGTGTTGATTGATTTGCTCGTATTTGCTTGCAACAAATTCACAGCTAGTCTTAATTTCAGCCATGTCTTTTCGCATTATTTTCATCTCCTCCATTAATATTGCGTTATTGCTGTTCAATGTATTAGAGCTGACATCAGGAGAGCTGGCGCTTCGCGTTCGCTTTGGTGGTGGCTGAGTTGGTGTCGTTGCTGGTGGTACAGGTTTAAAAGTACCATCTACCACAATGCTTTGTTGTTCCCTTCTGCAATTGGAACATCTCCATTCTTCTTTTTTGGAAACCGTCATTTTCCTATAGGATCTCTCGGAAACCGTGGTGCATCCGAAGTGCATTTTGCGATCACATCTATGACAGGTCACAAAATCCCCTTCGGCGGGAAGGTTTTCTAAGCACTCACTACACACATTCATAATTATGCTTACGGAGACACAATTTATATGTATTTGGTTAAAACAAAGAGAGATATACCAAAGCCGATGGCTTGCAATTAACTTGGATTGTTAATAAATATGAATGATTTCACACACAATTTGAGTATAGAAATTTTTCTATTGATAAGTCACTGTCTTTTATTTTCCTTTTCACACTTTTAATTATACGCTTTAATTCAAACTCTCCAAATCTTTACAAGAGTTATCTGAAACACAACTTCTTCACTTCACAGCTAAAAACCACGCAGTACCTAGTATACGTAAAAATACCCGCGCATATGATGTTGTACCTTCAATTAAGGAATGCTTTTTTTAACTACAAGTTGTGTGTGGTGTACTGCAACATAGTTCTATTAAACAACATTTGTATAGTACCTATACTACAGTGACATTGTTCAAAACGAACGTCCTCAAAAGTATAGTGTATTGCGGTAGTAGACTACAAATCACACGCGACCTTTCAAGTTTAATATGGGTGATCACTGATCACAAGCGACAGTTGTCCTTTCAGTTAACGTTTCGAAGCAGAAGTAAGCAAAATGAGCCGGGTGGTCAACAGAGCTAAGACCAAATTCAAACTTGGACAAAATAAACAATTTGTTTGAGCTTGTCAAACTGCAAAGTACTTTGGGTACAGAGAGAAGATTCGGAATGCTCGGAATATTTATGTGTTTAGCATGAAAGTAAACGGAGAGCAAACTGCGACCTTAAACCCTTGATTATAATCTTTTTGTTAGTCGAATTTTGTAGACAGCAGTTATGTGTAAACAAGTTCGTTGCTTGCCTTCTTTAGAATCTTTCCAATGATTTATTTATTTAATCAATAGCTTTGGGCGAGAACTTGTTAGTGCTCAATAGTGATGCTCTTCGGATATAGTCGATAATAATAATTTTAAGTGCGCTACAAAGTACTATATGTAACGCGGACTACTACTGACATATAGTCCCAAATAAAATACTGGTTCACTTAACGCAACAAATCAAGTTCATGGAGCTGTTATGATAACAGCACTCAGACTCAGAGACACAGAAATATGGAGAAGCAGAAAACTCTCGAAAATTTTAAATTAACCTTGTACGCGAACGAAACGTACGAATATATCTCTGCCGCAGACAGTTGCTGTTCCACTACTCACCATGATTGGCTGCACGTCGAGCGCCCCAACATAGGAATACAATTCCATTTATTATAACGTAACCTTATTTCCGTATTTACATTTTTTTCATTTTTACATACTAACAATCCGGAGAACCTGTGAGTTATTCACAAAATGTTTTTTTTTTTGCTTCTGTACTTCCTCAGAACAGTTGGAAATGATGTAAGACATGTCGCGGAATTCGAAACATTAAAGTTTTTCAAGAAAAATAAGGACAAACCCACAATTCTCCCACTGGTGCACTGGTGGCTTCTTAATGAAGCATCTCTGGAGTCGGTTATTGTCCTTTTGCGTTCTGGGTTGTTGTGTTTTTTTTTTTTTTTTTCTAGGTTTCTCTCTCAACCATCTTTGCTTTTGTTTAACCATTCCTCGGTGCATTGTGACTGTGGGTGGTTGACCTAGCTTCCTTGTCAGTTGTAAGGTTATTTGTTCGGTCTTTCTTTTTGTTTTTTTTTTTTCTGTTGACATTGTTTTGTCGCATAGACAACAACAAAACTCTCATGGGAAGGACTGCAGAGTAAAAGGACATTAATCAAGTTATTTTTGTTATTCTTAATTTAAATTTGCAGTTCTTCTTCTGTGGGTGGCTCTATGAATCGTTTGAATTCTAAAGATGCTGTCCATGGTCTCGGTAAAGATGCAGGTGGCTTGTATCCTCTAAAACTGTGGTATCTGGAGCAAGGTATGTTGTATGCTGCAGCTGCTGGATAACATTCTACTAACTCCGTTTGAGTGGGTTTCCTTTGTCACTGGATCGTCGTTTAAGTGGATTGTTAATGTTCCTTCTGGCAAAAGGAATTAATGAAATGTTTTCATGTACTCTACTGGAAGCAGTCTGATTGAAAGTGCTCTTGCGATTTTTAGAATTTTATGAAAGAAACTAGTCCGTATCTTACTCAAGTCTTAAAACTAAAAAAAATGTTTAGTCGTTGTTGCCATCAAGTATTGTGGTATAGGTACGCAGGACTGCCAATAATTTTATACAGGGATGCGTCATTATAAATATTAGTCTTGCACTTTCTGCGGTCCAGTCAATGAGTTAACAAATTGCAAACTTCAACTGCAACGTAGAATAATTCAAGGACAAGATAAAAAATAATATGCGAGCAACTCTGTAGATGTTTAAGCGTCGTAGACTCGCCTTTTCAAAGAAATATTTTAGAATTTATATCATCCATACCTATATCGTATTTATTTTGTGGATTAGATTTAAAGTATTCGAGAGGTACCTAATCTAGGTTATAAAATTTACAAATCAAAATATATAACTGGTTGAAATTAGAGTTTTCCAAGCCAAAACACGCTTCAAGATAATTTTCATCTGAAGGAGGTTTGTTTACAAAGCACCAACTGGTTATTATTATATCGTAATTTTAGTGGTAAATAAGTACATTACTTTACTGAACAAGAAGTTGAGTTCCGCAATCAAGAAAACATTTAACAACGCCCTTTAGAACGTCTTCTCATTTAATAGATACACCACAAAAAAGGAAACAATCGATTTTACACAGGTGGCTCCTATAGGTCAAACGCCAACCAAGCCTGCAAATGGATAACTTTTTTCTATTTAAATTTCACTTATCCAAATTGATCACATACTGCGGAGAAACCTTATTTCACCCTCAATTCCACCATTCGTATTCATCCCAATTTAAATTTTCTCCGGAAAATGCGACAATTTTCCGAAAATTTCTTGGGAAAAACATAAAATCTATTTGCCCGACAAATTGCTCGAAATTCGTAAAGTGACAGCGAGTATCTATTGTTAAGGACTACTTACCATTTGCGACCTTAATCTGCAATCATCACTTTTAAGTGGTCCCCATTAATCTCTGTCTTATTCGATACTTTGCTTTAGGAAGTTTTTTTTTTTTTCTTATCCTTACACAAAAGGAGAAGAATGAAAAAAAGTTACAAAATGACATTTGACTTGGGGTAACCCAATTCCTCATCCCACGGAATCACGCAGAACCTCATAATCCCATTCGAAGGGAACCTGCATCACAATGGCTTATTTAAATTTTAAATCAGTCCTTAAGGAAATATCGCTGAGACGATGACATGAAAATTTATTGATCCAATAAATTATTGGTCCTCCCCTAATGCATGTGTTTGTGCGGAGACACCAATTTCCGCTTTACCCCGTTTACAGTAGCACATTTTTTTTATGTATATTGTGTGGGATGTGTAAATTACAAAAAAAAAAAAACATTTATATTTATTGGACAAAAATGCTGTATACTAGCAAAAGCTTTATGCTTACCCAAACAAAAAGGAAATGTAGGTAATCCTAACAAAAATAATGCATGGCACACATATATCCTGATCACACTTCGTGAACACTAACAGTGCATTTAAATATTTGGTGAACCAATCAAGAGACAATAGGACATGACACGAACACAATAAATCAAAAAGGACATCGTAAAAGTTTGTCAAAAAATATTTGAGGGATTTTGGCATGCGAAATTTTTATTTCCGATGTTTCCCCCGAAAGAGGTCGACTTTGGAGGGTGACGATAAGGATATATCCACATCCTTTTCACAGGTAAATTGCAAGCAATGGTAAAATAAATTGAAAGTTAACAACGAGAGGGGGTGCCGGTGTTAGCCCCAACAATTCCATGGAGAAATAGCTCATGCGATGGTGGGCGAGGGGATACATTTTATTTGCACTTGCACAGTATGTGCAACAAGAAGTCGCTACTGAACTATTAACTAGACCAATGGGTTGTATATGACAGGTCGAGCAAGTGTGGCAGGAATGGAACAGAATTTTATTCCACCTGACCAACAAATGGGCTGAACACATTTAATCCGTATACAAGAAATTGACCCTGTTGGTGAAAATCGGGAATATCAGTGGGTGCGTTCCAAATTGCTTAGAAGGAGAATACTTTTAGTCAAATATTGCTTTTTTAAACAGCATTTTGCTCAAAGACGCCTTCAAAAAGTGGGCGTCTCAAAAATCTCTTTGTATGCTAATTGTTAAGACATTTATTACATTTTCCAAGCATTTTGCAAAGTCGAAGGAATAAAATTTTCTTTTTAAAAAATGTGCGTCAAAGAGGTTTAATTTTTTTTATTATCTACATAATGTCAATTGTTTTTTTTTTTTTTTTTTCTTATATCAATTAAGTACAAATTCCCTGATGCACAGATTACAATATCATAAATCAGTGGCTTTGTGATTAGTGTGTTGGAATTGGAATACTAAGCGGTGGGTCCAATGTTCGATCCCCGAAAAAAAACATTTTTCATCTTGAGGTTTTCTCCACGGCGTCAGCTCTCGCAAACGTCTGTCAAACATCCGAGAGTAGAATTGTCAAGAAAGAGCTTCTCAATTGGCCGTTTGGACACGGCATAAAATTGTAGATCCTTTCCATACGTCCGAAAAACTTACAAAAGACGAATATTTGTAAGAAGTAGGAATAGGGTCTCTACTGACCTGTTGCGCCAACTTTTTGTTTTATTTTATCAAGATTACCTTCAATGTTGATTTTTTTGCTGTCGAACCCTATACATTCAGACGCTCGTAGAATATATGCAAGCATCCGTTTGAGTTTGTTTCCTACGCCAAAAATATTTATGCACTCTGTAACTGTAACATATCCCTCTTTCTCAACATACTGTACGGCAAAATGTCAATCGCTCATTCGAACCCCCGAGGTTTGTTCTACCGTGTATTTATTTATTTTGAAAAGTTTTTGTTGGCCCATCTACTGATATGTGCTACCTTTATCCTCATGTCTCGCTGTATTTTTGTATCCTGTCTTTATTTTTATTTATCATTCCACTGCTCAGTTGGTTGAGCCCCCACGAACACGAATACCGCACCAGTAAAATTCAATAAATCAATTTTGATTTGAAAACACTCTCACGTAGGGTAAAACCAAGGACACCGAACGTGCAAAAAGAATTCATTTTTCTGCTGTATCAGGACATTTTCGTTTTTTTTTTTTTGTCGACAGTAGTGGTGCGGGTACATTTTTTCAGCCTACATCTCTTGCTCACCTTGCAAAAATTCCAACCTACTGACATAGAGATATTCTCAGAAATTCGCATTTTGAAAAAAGGGCTTAAGAGAACCCAAAAAAATAAATATGTAGAACAATCTACCATGTGAATCGCATTGCAATGATTTCCATTACGGAGGCTTTGCAAATCCCCGATTCATTCATAGAATACAGTCGATTCCTTCGTCCCTTTCGGTCCGGCAGTCAGTCGAATTGCCATCATTTGATTTGTTTTGTGTTGATTATACGCTGAGAGGAATGTAGATAATGACGTTGTAATATCCTTGCAATTACTACTGCTATCCGACAACTACTACTGCTGCTCCAGTTAATTTTGGTCCTTTTGTTTGTACAGAGATGATAGTAGTACTCCCCATTCCGATTAAAGAACTCTTGCTGGCATTCCTGGCATTATCTCTGCGGCTTACTGCTTTGCTATTGTGCTGGCGCAGAGCTTTGTATAGTTCACAGTTCTGGGACAGGGGGAAAATTCATGAAAATAATGAGAATTATTTGCATTGTTGTATTGGTGGAGCTCAGTAGCGAATCAATAGTGTTTTGCGCAGGAAACTTCTGCTCCCGTTCCCGCTTTAACTAATCTATAGGGTGAATTAATAACTTCGTTTTACTTGATTGCCTGGATTGAGTTGAAGTGTCATTTCCATTTATATGGCCTTGCTGCGAGTGCGAGGGGATGAAAACTGGCTGTGGGCTAGAAAATCAAAATAAGCTCAATTAATCCAGCTACATTAGCGAGGGGTATTGCTAAACAATTGCTGATAATAGCCCCCCCTTCAGCCGTAGTATAAAGTGCAATGAAGTATGTGTGTGTGTGTCAGTTATTAAGCAGGGCATTTAATCCTGCTGAATGGTATGCCATTCATCGTCATTGTCACTATCTCTGTTTATTGAATAGTGGCTTATTGATTTGAGTAGTGTCACGAATTGGCTGGTATACATATTTGTGTTGAGCTTATTTTGAATGGATATTTAGTTGAAATGTAAGTCAATTCGATTGGGTTTAATCGGCTTAGAATAAGCTCGTGAATTAGAACTATATGCACGATGTGTTTGTAGTGAAAAGGGAATCAGAGTCTATTCAAATTGATTGAACGACACTGGCACGTACTTGTGGGTGGTGGTCGGGCTAATAGGACTAATTTTTTGTATTGACGAAAATAAACTGAGTTTAACTAATTGATGAGTTCCTCGCTCGAAGTGCTGACATTAAAATGCATGTATTCTAAGTAAAAGGTTACACAAGTTACTGGCGCTGCTATTACCTGTGTCCTTCAAACTCAGTATAATATTCTTTGCAGGAAGGAGACAGCCACTTAAAGTTTTAAATTGTCAGTTACACGACAATCAGTCTGTGACTTCGAAAAGACCTCTGCCTGTGTGCGTACACATTGATTATCCCACAACTTGTAACGAGTAGTTTTAAGACTGGATTAGGAAGAAGCTCCAACACTAAATCTGTCGTCGATAAAAAGCAAGTGTCTTCAATAATCTCCAACCGCAGCTACTAATCAGTAGACCGCGGTGCAGTGGTTAATTCTTTTCGCAATAGATCAGACATTGATTCCGAAAAGACTCAGACCAAGAGCGGAACTGATGAAATACCAAGGCAGTTCAAACAGAAAAGGCTTAAATGTTAATACCTACCGCCGCTTTAATTACTTAAATATTTCGAAACCTCACCACAAGAGAAGCAATTTGATTTCTCTCTCTCTCTTTAGAAATCTGCCTCCTTTGTCGGTGAACAATGGTAACCCCCACAAGTGCTATCTAACGTCTATTTACTTGAATGTAAGCACAGCACTTAAATTCGAATTCAGACAGCCATTCACTTTCTTAATTGAAAAAAAAAAAAACACGTACTTTGTGTTTCACCGTACAAAAACCACTTCCCGTTGAGTAAGAGGCACCCAGCCGGTGAAGCCAAAACGCAATCAAGTGTAATTTCAACCCTTTTTCACCACTACATTCGGTTTCATTCGCTCCCATTAGCCACAAAATAAAAAATTCAAATAGAGAGACTCACTAAAGTAAGTGAACTTGACCTAACTCTCGCCGTTAGGAATTTCCCGTAGTGAAGAGCTCTGGCTGACTGCAACAATTTTGATGATGTCGATTAGTGCTCCTCTGACTAATTAAAAACTGACGAGCATAAAAAATAACAGATCCAAGGCGCATTGTTCGGAATTGTGCTTCGGAAAAGTCAGTTGTTTTACTTAGCTGTTCAGTTCAGATCTTGCAGTGTCCTTGGGAAGTGGAAGTACTCCGGATGTCATTCAGAAAAGGAATTGAATACAAAATTCGGTAAATAAGCAATTATTTCATAAGGAGAGGACACGTATCTAATTAACAACTAGGTGACTCTCTCTCTCCAATTTGAATGTGTCTCCTCTGAATGTCAGCATAGTGTGGAATAAAAAAAAACCCGAAAGCAGCTCCACAAATGTTTAAAATATAAATATGGGCGGCTTAGTGTGCTACGGATATTACTATACACCACTGCTGGTGAAGGGCTAACAAAACAACATCGACGATGGAATAATGCGCTAGTCCTTGTCAGAGCAACACAATATCCAATTTTAAGAACACAGCGCACACACAACTCAATGCTTTCCGGCTATTTAGACTGCGGTACGGGGGTGTGCAAATTTGCCACCATGTATTTAACGGGTACTATCAATGCGAGAATATTGTCTACGGGCGGGTGGGCAGGTTGCTCTTGCTATTGTTGTCAACAAAATAAAAACAAAGCTCACATTCGTGACACCAGGGAGTTGTAAATAAAATATTTGGGGTACTCACAGCGAGCGAGTCGGAGAATGGTGGAAGGTTTTTATAGGTTGCAAAAGTTGAAGGCTATGGGCTGTTTGGCCATAACATGACCCAAGGGAAGAAGTCAGCAAAAACAAAATACAGTGTTTTCGCAGATTGTTTCGGGAGATTGTTTTGTGTGTTTCAATAATTTTGAATGGGGGACAAATAAAAACAAAGAAAAAAAACGGAAAAATAAAGCATTTAAGGTCGCATACGGCCGGCGGATATAGCTCATCGAATTGGGTGTTAGAAAAAGCGATTTTTTTTTATGAATCAAGTTGTAAGCCACTTTGTAATAGTAGTTGTTAATTTGAAGGTCATTCTGCAATAGTGGCAGTAGCATTTTTTTCAAGAATACATTTTCCAGTTTTATTGAAACTATGTATTTCGAGTTGAGCTTAAATTCTTTGATAGTTTTCAAAAGTTTAAAGGAAAGCATTTTTAAAATTAATAAATTTAAAAATTCTAGTGTTAAAATTCATCAAATGTATTAATCTTTATTTGTTCGCTAATATGTATATTATTACTGATAGAGATCAAAGAAAAATATTTTTGTCAAAAGAAGTGAAAATGTGTCAGAAATGCTTAAAAAAAACTCCAGCAAAATCTTAGAATTTATATAAAGAATTGTAGATACCTTCCTTGGCTCGTTGGCTGTTCAGGACGGTGCAGGGACATAAGTACGCAATTGATTTTTGGGAGTGGCAGCTACCATACAAAGTAAATATTTGATATCATATATCTACAGTTCTATAATAGCCAGAGTCTTAGAAATTTGTGCACGTTGATTATATTATGAACAAGACTTGCTGTTAAAAAAATATCTCCAAATTTAATAGAAGCCACAATCATCAGCGGCAAATGTAAAGGAGAAGAAGTGCTGATACCACGAATTCCAATGATTTCAACCGATTTACCCTTCAATTTCAAGCGATTACAGTTTCCAGTGCGTCTTGCTTTCGCCATAACCATCAATAAGGCTCAAGGCCAATCGCTAAGTGTTGCTGGTTTGAACTTAGAAAATTCCTGTTTTTCGCACGTGCAATTATATGTTGCTTGCTCTAGAGTTGGAACGCCAAAAAATCTTTATATTTACACACCTACCGAAAAAACTTAAAATATTGTTTATCCGCTAGCATTAAGATTAAGAAGTTAATAATTAAACAAAATTTTCTTTTTTTGCAAACACACTTATTTCATTGTATTAGCGTAGTAGCACACGCAGGGTATCCGTTAGTTGTTTATTTATCTTCATAAATTTGATAGATAAACTTGATTAGCAAAAAAAAAAAAAAAAATAAACAGGTAGGTATGCAAATTGCACAATTTTTATTTTTATTTGATCAAATTCTCAAAAACATCGATTTCAAACGTAGACACAGGACTGCATTTTTTTTTTTAAATAATACCCAAAAACAAAATCGAGATAGAGAAACCGGTTTGCCTATTTGTTGTAGCAGTTGGGTAGGTCTTCTTAGTTTCTCCTTAGGCGTATATTTACTAAAATATGTTTAGTGGGACATAAGTCCCGAAAAATCGCGCCGCTCAGGACTTCAAAACAAAAATCTTGTTTGAGATAATTTTTAATGGAACAAATTTTTCAAAATGGTAAACAACAATAGGATCAAGTAGGAAACAAGACGCTGTGAGATGAAAAAAGCATTGAAGTTTTGTAGCCATTCAAATAATCGCAAATGTATGACATAACCACCCTCAAACAGGCATCAGTGGCCCACTTCTCTACTACGCTTTTACCAGCTCACTTTCGTGTCTGTTTTATAGTCTGCTCCTTACAAAATTTTCAATAGATTTTAAAGTTACTCCCCAATCAGCTATAGTTAATAGATGCAACAAATGTTCACCATCTTATTTCTTATTGCAAATTTAATGAAAATTCTTGGCGAAAAATGTTAGGCCCACGCATCAAATAACAGCAAAAAAAGTGAAAAGTAGTACCTACATAGTTAAAAAAATCAAAAACTTGGTACATATATCAAAAATGTTTCTTGCTCAAGTAATTATTTTTTTTATATATACGAACTTATCAATGTGCACTAGATAATGATAAGGATTGCCGAAGCGGAAAAGAATAGAGTTTATTTAAGCTGCCTATAGGAGTTGGTCATTTAACTAAAAGGCAGGACAATTAAAAAATAATAGAAAACTATTTTCATATTCGAAAACTCCATCATTCATGCACACCGCCCTGTTCGATCTCCCCTATCTCGTGCTTAGTAACTCACTGGTACATAGGACATCTCGTCCTAGCTTCAAGTACACTTGAAATACAGTATAGTTTTGCGAAATCCCCTTCTTACTGCAATTTCAATCCATAAATTTTAAAAAGCATTTCAAGTGGCAAACATTGCACACTCATTAAGTATAGAAGAAAATAACTATTAAGGGCTATCCACGTGGGGGGAGAGAAATCAAACTTCTAAGAGTTTTTCTTCAATTTGTACACACATGCATTCACACCACACTGGCACCACAGCCACATTTTCTGAAGTATTTCAGCCTCAGTTTGCTATTGGGTTTCGTGTTGTTTACTTTTTTATTATTTTTCTCACATTTCCTGGCTGTGTGTGCACATGCAAGGACGAAATGAAGTGAAATGAATTTTAAGTGATTTTTATCCAAAGTTTGCTCTTTTCCGTTTTTTTATTTGCCCAGTAGAGGAAGTATATGTGCATGCGGTTGATAGCGGAGGTATCCAAAGTCCTCGCCTCTAAACAACACTAAGTACTACCTACTTGTTAGTGGTCTTCCTGTGCACGAGTGAGGATTTCTGTTATTTTTTTCCATATCCTTCCTACCAGCATTCTGGACTATTGAGTTCTTCCACATTCATTAAAATTCAATTCCTTCTAGTAGTTTAGTTGATGTCCAGGAGTTTAAGAGGGCTTTTGGTTTTTTTTTTTCCTATCAAGTGAGTATTTGTATTTTTTTTTTGAAACTTTTCAAGGTGTGATATTGGTTTATGTATAAATGATCGGTAGAAAACTTTTCGTGGAACATTCGCAGGTAATGTTTTTTTTAAGGATTTTCGAAAAGTGTTTTGTGGAAGAGTTTCTATCAATTAATTATGTTTCAAACGTCGTTTAACTTGAAGGATATTCAATTAGAACCTTTACATTATGGTTAACTTTTCTGTTGATCGAATGTTAGGCACTGTCAGTCCACCTGTTCCCAGCTACTAATGTTAAATAGCCAAGATCAGTTCCAACCTACTACTTGAATTTTTCAACAACACAATACAGCATAACCAGTTTGACTCCGGCATGAAAGACCGACGATTTTTTTCCGACACCTTTCTATCGACTTCAAAGTACTTTTGTAACCGTAGATGAGTTTCAAAATTCCTTGTGGAATTGTTCCGTTTTACTCCAGGAACTGCACTTTTTCTACTTCGCAATTGGTAAGTGAATTTCGTCACCAAACTCAATTTTTCTATAAAAATGTTGTATGCATCCTAATTAAAAATATGCAGAGCTTACTGCCTATATAAATATACTAACGGGTGATTTTTTAAGAGGTTTAGAACTTTTAAAAAAAAAAAAAAACACAAAAAATTCGAAAAAATGAATGAAATATTTATTTGAATCGATAGTTTGAACCTTGCAATTTAATGTTTAAAGATAATTTCATGCAAATGTTGACCGCGGCTGCGTCTCAGGTAGCCCATCCGCTGAGTCCAATTTTGGCATACTCTTTCACACATATCGGCCGGTATCTCACGAATGAATGCATGGATGTTGGCTTCCAGTGCGTCAATCGAAGCGGGCTTGTCCCTATACACATTAGCCTTGACATACCCCCACAAAAAATAATCTCATGGTGTCAAATCGCACGATCTAGGCGGCCAATTGACCGGCCCGAAACGTGAAATTAACTGTTCACCAAACTCGCCTCGCAATTGCGCCATTGTTTCGCGTGCTGTGTGGCATGTGGCACCGTCTTGTTGAAACCACACATCATGCAAGTCAAGAACTTCCATTTCGGGCAAAAAAAAGTTTGTTATCATCGCTCGGTAGCGTTCACCATTGACAGTAACGCTGCGATTCGCATCATCTTTGAAGAAATATGGCCCAATAATGCCGCCGGCCCATAAACCGCACCAAATAGTGGCTTTTTCGGGATGCATTGGTAGCTGTTGCCATGCTTCTGGCTGATCTTCACTCCAAATGCGGCAATTTTGCTTATTTACGTACCCATTCAACCAAAAATGAGCCTCATCGCTGAACACAATTTTTCGATAAAAAAGCGGAAGCAGCGCGCGATGAACATTTCGAACCGAGCACGAATTTTGATAGTAAAATTCAATAATTTGCAAGCGTTGTTCATTTGTAAGACGATCCATGGTTAAATTGCAAACCAAACTGAAGCTGTTTGACAGTGACACAAGGTACTAAACACACGTCAGCTGTCAAAACCAGTGTTGCCAAAACCAAACCAGCTAAAAAATCACCCGTTAAAAAGACCAATTCATATAGACCAATGAAATGGGCAAGGAATTTGCATTGATTACTCGTTTCCCTTATTCCATTTATCGCTTCTCAAGCAATTTAGATACCATACCTTGCTCCCATGAAAATCATTCACTCACATCTATTCTTTAAAAGCAGTTACATCCCACAACTTAATAATGGTGTAATAAGCTGTCTGATATATATATACGACACTGTCATCAGTTGCTGTGAGCTTATTTACACCTACCGGATGGGAATTTTCAAATACCACCTACCCACTCAATTAAGCCGCATTAAATAAAACGAAAAAAAAAACCTAACCCTATAATTACTGAGAACATGTTACGTATACGCCCCATTAAGCGAAATCTTTTATGTCCAATAAACCCTTTTATTTGCATCCATCCACTTTCAAAAATACAATGAATCACTTTGAATCATGCGTCCAATTATATTAAACAAAAACACACTTAATAAGCCATTAAATGTAACAGCGAAATCTCATTAAAAAAAAAAAGAAGAAGGACTATAATCCTCATCACGCGTCGATAAAAGCCCAAAATATCCGACTTTAATGAGTATTTCATGTCCCAGCAAAAGCCCACAAAATAGAGCAAATAAATAATACCACAAGAGAAGGTTATGCCTGGCCTCAACAAATATCCTTAAGCATTCTGCGGCCATTCGGCGTCCATAACTTTCGTCTGTAAATAACGATTGTATATAACCTCGAGGGTCCTTATCCTTACAGCAAACGAAAACAAGTTACATCGGTAGCGGTCGAGAAAAAGGAAAATCGTTTAATTTGGTTTCTGGTGCAAACAAAAAAAAAATCTGAGCCAATTTTCACCCCTTCCATTAAATTGGCGGGCTTTTAGTGTGCAGCTCAATTCGATTTGATTGTTTATTTATTCTCAGACAAATTAAAAAATAAAATTCGAGCTCCAGACTCGGCCAGATGAGGCTCTCATTGGTAGTATAGTGATCTCACAAAGCCATGGCCCAACTTTTGGTTGTAATTCAAGAGAATTTGTTAACCGGCTAGAGGGCTACAGTCGTGGGTTTGTATGTTTATCCGTCTGACCACACACCAAACCAATGCACTTTGAGAGGAAAAGGATTTTGCTGGGAATTGATTTTCTCGAAATTGGGCCACTGATACACTAGGATGGAGGGTGCAGCATGTACGTGATGTTGTTATTGTTCTCGGGACAAAGTGTATTCATGTAAATGGCTTAAAATTCATCCAGGGACTGGAGAACTTATTCGCATGAGGAACGGGCAGAGAATTGTTTCCAGGATAGTAAAGATTTATGTCCTCTGGATTGAATTGAAGTGGGGGATGCATACTCTAGTAGTGCCCTGAAAAGTTGTCACTAAGAAAACCGAAATATTTCGAAGATGTTTCCCGATAAACATGAAATACTACGGAATGCACTTTGTGTTGCTAGGAATATAACAGAAGCTCCATAACCACTCGAACAATGTTTCCGGGACGATTGGGTATTTAAGTTATTCTATAAGCGCTTCATGGTATCATGACAAGCACTTGTCGCAATTCTTAGACTTTCTTTCAATTTGTTTAACTCATACTTACAGACAAGAAATATTTTACAATTGAGAAATATTTAAAAAATTCAGATCATTTCAGTTTCTGGCTCAATTTGTCTGATTGCTTCCAATCGACTGCGAACTACTTCTACTAGAAATCACGCTGCCCATTATTTATATCCACATGTGGAGTGGCTGCGTGATTGTAGCCATTATAACATACTGAACTCAGTTTGGGATTAAGCTAAGAGCTCTAAAGCTCTGCTTGTCGAGTGCTCATAAATATTTCAATGGTTATATATTTTATTTCAGATTCTCCAACGATCTTTGAACATTCTTGGATAGGATAAATTTCTGTTCGTAGGACACTGGTAGTTTTTCTGATGTATAGCTCAAGCAGTGATGCCGTTTCATAATTTCGTATAATATAACTTTTTGGGTAGTACCGGGAAGTACAGAATGAAAATTCAGAAATTTATTTCTAGCTAAGCGTTTTCAAATGGGACGGTTTCGATGTTGGAAGCTTGTGGCCAATCTACTACGTAGAGAAATGCTAAGGCACATTCAAAATAAATCAATCCAAAATAATTAAAAAATTCTAGCATTTTGACGGCTGTTTGGATGATCAAAGTGCTGCCAAATTTGCATTAAATTTAAAGTGAACTAAATTTATTAAGGTTGAAATAATACTTTGCTGCAAAAGTAAGATATTTTAGGTATTTAAAAAAAAATGGAGTACAAATGTGAAAGGAGGAGAACGGAAGTACGAAATTGTTGAAAGTAGTACAATATTCCCGTGGGAGTACTTTTGGCAACACTGAGCACAGGTTATGACGGTTAATGTCAGAGACGAGAATTCTATTATATATTATTTTAATGCGCCAGGATATTCAAAGTTTAAAAGTACCAGAAGTGACTCAAAACCTGTTAGTTTAAAATACAGGGTGGCTGATGAAATCCGCAACAAAAAAAAAAATGTAATAACTCCATTTCTATTTAATGAATCTGATTATTTTTTTTATTTTGCAGATTGATTTTTAGATGTAACACAAATGGATAACTGGGACATTGAAACAAGAATCCTTCGAGCAGATGTACCATAACGAGACTTGTTAACAATTCTGCCAAGCATGGGACTGTCGAAAGGAGACCTTACCATCGAAAACCTTCAGGTCGGACGGAGGAAACAATTGCTGCTGTAGCTGTAGCCATACAAAACAATTCAAGAGTTTCGACAAGAAGCTTATATCTGCTCAAATGTGTATAAGCAGACAGTCATTGTAGTCAATCATGGACAATGATTTGGACAAACTGAACGCCTGAAGATGCTTCAAATGGTGGAAGAGGACGGAAACATGTTATTTAAATTCCACTATTTTTAAAACTAATAAAGCTATATTTAATAAAATTGAATGAGCTTTAACATGAATAAAAGAAAAATGAATTCCATACACGGAAAAAAAAAATTTATTTGATTTTCTTAATGTAGCAATATTCATCAGCCACCCTGTATTATCCAGATGGGGACAATTCTTTCTGTAACCAGACACTTTGGTTGGAATTGTACCTGTTTGAATAATTTCTATTATTCTATAGGACAGCCAGCCCTTCTTTAATTTTCTAAAACTACCACACATAAGATTAGAAAAGTTGGTAACAACAAAAGTTTAAACTTAAAAAAAACCTTACCCACAATCGCCTATGGTGAAGCAAATCAATTTCCTATACAAACCAAAATTAAAAAGAACTGTCCCTACTTTCCACCAACTGCGCAAACAATTAATCAACGAAATGAAAACATATCTCGTGATTTGTCCTCCGCCAATAAATCCTTACTAGAAATTTATTCGCCGTAATCTAATTACATTTACAAATTACATAATCACTTTGCACAGTCACCGCCAGGCAAATCCCTTTTCTTACACTCAAAATCTTTATATCTTCGTGTACCGCTAAGCCGCAAGAAGAAAAACTAAAAACTTGGCAACGCCCTCCGCTCTCAGATCATCTTCATTTGTTCTAATCAAATTTCGGCTCTGTTCTCTTGCTTGAGAAAACTAACAAGCCACGCAAGCTTTCGCCAAATGTCACGAAACAGAGGAAACCGACAACGCCACCAACACCACCATCACCATCGTCACCATCACACACACAGCATCCTCCTTCTATCGCTATAAATCGCGCCTCCGTGTTCCTTCGAGACATTAGCGTCAAGCAGGCAAGAAACCATTACCACCGCCAAGAGCACACAACAAACATTTGGCAAGGCATCAAGGAGCAACGCCAAGCAGCCAGTCCAAGGAGACAGCCGAAAGAAAATCAGCCCGTGCTCCAAAGCGACAGACAATGACAAAACTAATTATTTGCCAAAATGGAAATTTCCACCGTGTGGGCTGATGGTGGTTGGATTGGGTATTACGGATGCTGTGCCGCCGCCTCGATTTGATGTCTCACTCGCTAAACACAAAATTCTGGAATGAGGCTTCTATTTCATTGTTTAGACCTCAATTCAGTTCTCGGGAATTGCATTTAATTTTCTCCCTTCGAACAACAACAGGAACAGTTTTCAGATACAACTTGAAGTAACGACATGTGTGGAATGGGCACTCAGCGCAACCTCCTTCCCAAATGTAAGCCCGTTGGTAGTTCGAATTAATTGTGTTCTTCCAGCGATACGCAAACAAGCACACCCATGCACACGCTCGTTCATTGGGAAAGAGACATTTCCGTTTATTTATAACTGCAACTGTACTCGAGAAGAGATTTAGTTCGGGAAATTTATAGGATTTTATTCGGGTACATAAATACTCGAGAGTAGGTATGTGGTGGTGGAGGGTAGGCTTTTAAGGAGGCAAAGCAGGTCGAGAGCCATGCTTCGGATAGGGTTAAGTGATAGGGCTGCAAGGTATGAACTCGACTCTGCCAACGGCACAAATAAATGCTGGTAATTCAATTTGACGGAATTACGAAATTTAATTGAAATCACAGGGTGCCGATTGAGATTCGCTGCACAGCCAGTGCTTTGTGTAGTACCGCACTGACAATTTATATCCCTGGAAAAAGCACCCTTAGAGCGGATGTTTTAATTGTAATTGGAATTTATGGCCGCTTTCCTGATTCCAAGAGTGGCAAGTTATCGCTATTTTATGAGTGAATATTGCTGTATAAAATATGTATACATTTTTTTATTTATAAATTTTATTTTAGACAGACAGGGTGGTTGCGGGCTTTGGTATTTTTGTAATTAAAAGGGAGCTTAAGGCATATTTTATTCCATAATTTTTCATTTGACAACAGGAGAAGTGAAATAATTAAAATTTCACGTAGTATAGGAATGCTTTGTTGGACTCAATATTTAGCAAAAATGTCGTGGATTTTTTTGTGCAGCCTTTCAGGAGACAGACTTAATTTTAAATACTTTTACAGCAAACTAAAAGTCCAATTTTAAGGTAGAGCTATAAGCTAAAACCTGTTGAAAGTAAGGTCGGTTACATGGAGATACATTAAACCAATTTCAGGTCCCAGATACAATCTTCTATTCGCTTCTTCCTTTACCGATGACTTTAAATTAAAGATGTAGTGTACCTACGAATTTAGACATCCCAAAAAATACACATCATTTTAGAAATCGTGTGAAGTTCGCTTTTTTCTTTAGCGCACGTTTACAAATGCGGCTTCACAATATTTGTATCGGATGAGATTTTGA
Source organism: Cheilosia vernalis (assembly GCA_949126925.1). Taxonomy (NCBI): domain Eukaryota; kingdom Metazoa; phylum Arthropoda; class Insecta; order Diptera; family Syrphidae; genus Cheilosia; species Cheilosia vernalis. The sequence goes on from OX421362.1 coordinate 8,025,769, forward strand.
AATCAATTTTCAAAACTATTTTCGAGTGAAATTAGATCTATTCTCTCAAAGGCTGATTTGCGCAGATATTCTTTTGGATTAATTTTGAAGCAATTTTTAAAGGGATTCTGAAGGTAAATTGTTGTACTTTTTTTTAAGGGCAATGTTCAAGAGTCTATTAAGCTGGGCCGAATTTCGATAGAATCTTAGAATGACATTTGAACTTTATGGGATCGATTTTTAAGTAGCCCTTAATGAAAGCAATATTTTTGAGTGAGACGTAATTTTTACACAAATCTGGAGCGGCTTTTGATCCACTTATTCGAAGGCTTTTTTAAAATACCCTTTGATGTACATATAAATTTATATTGCATTGGATTTTTTAGGGAAATTTTTAAATTATACATTTTTATAGATATTAAGAACATTTTTAAGTGACTTCTAAACTGAGACCGTATCGTCTAATTAGTGGAACTAGCATTACGTGATTTAATTATGTAAATATTTTGTTTTCATGTATGTGGCAAATTGTCTGATGTATGTTTTGATTTGTGTTGGCGATTTAGGAATTTGGCAGTTTGGGTTACTGTTTTTGTTAGCCACTTTGAGGACGATTCGTACGGAAAATATTTTTTCTTTCTTAAAACAATTTTTAATGTGGTTCACAAGGAACAACTTAGCAAAATATTTCAACGATGCGTTCTGTGTTTTATGCCAATTTTTAAGCGATTCAGCAGATCGGTTTTAAAGTTATTTTGGCTACAGACCAATATTTGAACAAAGATTCAATTTGACTTTGAGCGACTTTAAAACGATTTTCGTCATGATTTTCGAGCTATTCCAGGGATAATTATTATTTATAATTAAGTGACTGACTTGTGCGCAAATCTTATTAGCAATTTTCTCTGCGCCCCTTGAAGGAGCGATCTTATAATTATTTTTGAAGCAATGTTTTTGTTGATTTTTGGGCGATTTCTGAACGCATTTCCGTTGTTTTTTGGAAGCAGTTCCAGAATTTATATTTCAAAAAAATAAGAGCATTTTTGCGGCGAATTAATGAACAGATTTTAGAAGGTGATTGTGCATTTTTAATATTTAAACAGCCTTCGCATTGTCAGTGGAGGGGACCATATATAATATCTAGTCTAAGTATGTACCACCATCTCTTAAGATGCCAACTTAAACCAAACGCATTCCACATATTGTTAGTAAAATCCTAATTGGGTAGCAAAACAGAAACATTCAAGCCATTAAATTCAACTCCTAACTTATATTAGTATTATTATTGCCGAAGACGAAAACATCAAACTTAGCCCTCCTCTCCTCAAGTGTATACACATCCTCAAAAGACGATTAAGTGCGAAATGATGAGAAAACTACTCATAAAAAAGTTGCATCCTGTTCCGCAAACAACAGCTCCAGCGCCACCTCGCACTTGCACATCTAATGCAATTTTCCACTTCTCCTGGCTAAAACCAAGAAAGAGCAGTACACTCCTTGCAATTCATCTCGCTCCCCAGAGGAAAGTTCATCGTTCAAATTAATTAGTATCCCAGGCGAAACTGGGTGGAATGCACAAAGCTGTATCCTTTTAGCCCATTATACACACCTCCTACACCCTCATTGTGTAGAAGTTTAATAAGAAAATGATTACATGCAAGTGGAATCTGTTTTTTTTATATTTAATCAGAAAAAAAAAATAACCAACTGCAACCGCTAAAGAATTTTTACACAAGAGTGCATTGAACGTGAGTTTTCAATTTATTCACACAAAAAATCTGTGCTGCAACATAACTATACGCGGGAGGAAATCCACACCAACTGCGAGCGAAGCCACATGTGTGCTGGCAGATCCAATCGTTAACTCTGAAACCAATACACAACCTCCAACACATGAGGCCCGATTATTTAAACACACCGTATTGATTTTGTGTTCTTCTGTAACGCTTTTACTGCAAAACAACAACAGAAAAAAAATTAAATTTAAATATTAATCTTGTGGAAGTGTGTTCAAAACGCACGGGGGTGTAAAAAAAAATGTATCGAATCGGGACTACCTCGTATCTTATATCGATTTTTTGAATACATTTATTTTTTAAAGAGATCGAAATGGGGCCAACTTTCTATAGCAGCAGCCTGTTCACTCTTCGTCAGGTTGTACGGGAGCGAGAGGATACATGGGGGAGGGAAATCGATTCGGGAAAAATACTTTCTCCCGCACAATGTTGCTCTAATTTGCAAAAGCGAACTTTGTTGAAGTGGTTTCACAGGGATGCGCCACTAAGAGTCAGCCTGGCTTGGGTGTGGTAACTGGTAATGTAAGTCAAGTTTGTCTTGAAAGTAATTTTTAAGGACGTAAAATGTGACGGCGAGATTATGCTTTGTGAAGTGGGCGATGAATTATTCTTAAGAGGAATTTTTTTTGCGGTGATGGTGGGTAAGTTATGTGTCACATTTGAGGATTTATGTTGCGGTGGTTTGTTTTTTAATTAAATTTGTTCACGCCTTGTGTCATGATGGATAAGATCCTTTGCATCAATTGAAGTAGCCTGAGTTTTACGTATACTTGGACGATTGAAATAATGTATTTGTAGCCACAGTGGGGCAGCTTATATGGCAAAATCGGAATTAGTTCAAAAAATGTGTTTCAATCAAACTGCAATGATTGACGTGTCGGCCAACCTTCCGCGTTTTCACTAAAGTTCTTTATGATACACGACGTATACAGAACGGAAGGTTTTGCACACGAATGAGCACGCCACATACAATTGATCATGCAAGTACCATGGGAATCCAATATTGATGCCACAAATATTCAGCGAATGTCATTATAAGACTTATTATTTGTCATAGCCAAAGTGAAGCGCACAGGAAACTAAAAACGCTTAAATACATATGGCAAATCGTTCTGAATAAGCGAAATACGCGGAATAAAAATGTTTGCCTTTGAATTTATCCCTCAAAATATTTTGCTTGAGTGACATTTGATTTGAGATTCTTCACAATCAAATCAAACGTGCTCCGTGCAAACTTTCGGACGATATTTCTCTTTATTGGAATAACAGAGTAGTCGCCCTTTCAATTGTGAGTTAAAGAATAGAATAAAATAATAATAAAAAAATAATTTCGAAAACATATTTATCGGCGGAGTTGATACATTAAAAAATTACAGTAATTTATACTTTGTTTGAACAAACATTTTTTGGGGTGAGTCACTTAGATGTATAAAAATTAGTTATAAACCTATTCTCAGGCCTACTGAATATAGATACAAAATTTCATCAAAATCGGTCTAACCGTTTCGGAGAAGTATAAACACTAAGACTGTGATACGAGATTTTTATATATTAGAACCTAAGCCGTGTCCCTAACGACATCCGTGGAATTAGTTCCCGGGACTTATTTCCCTGCACCTGGTAAAATAAGTGTAAAAAAGTGTGGTGTGGAAATAACTGTAACTTCCATATAATAATAACGTGAGAACTTTGCCGAAACATGGATTGGAGGGCTTCTGGTGCATAGTCTATATTTATAATATTATTTCAAAATTTAGAATTAGATAGATAGATAGATGATATATTCTTTATTTTCACGTTCTGGAATTTACAAACATTGTGCCATATAAAGTGTGTTATTCAGCTTGGCTTTTTAGCCGTCTGCCGTTTTAAACTTCAAATACGTTAACATTATACAAATATAAAAGAGAGAATGCAGGTAATACAAATTAATATCAAATCTAAGCTCGAAACATAACAAATTAAGCAATATAAATGTAGAGAAAAAAAAAAAAAAAAAAATTACATGTGTGCTTTAACATAATTAACAAGAAAACTAATTTAAATTTTTCAAAATGGAGTAAACATATTAACTATGGAAGAGAAAAGGATTGCAATTAAACAACAAATATATTGAGAGGTGATAAAAGTCGTGTAAATGTATGAATATGGGCTTTTAGTTTAGCTAAAACAAAAATTTAAAAGGCGAAAGCACAATTTTAATTGGATTTTTTGGCTTTTAGTTTGGCTAAAACAAAAAATAAAAAGTAAAATATAAAACGGGAATTACAGTGCTTCAAAAGCATTTCGATAATTCATAGCATGGACGACAAATCGAGCAAGCAATCTCCACCCACTACCTCCATTAAGAATTTGAAAACTTTCTTCAAACGATAAAAAGCTTTTATCAAAGTACAGCCTTCGGATTTCCTGCAGAATTGGGCATGATGCGAGGAAGTGAAAGACATTCTCGTCTTGATCAAGGTTGCATAGTGGACACCTGGGGTTTAAATCACTTCTATGCGGTCTGTAGTTCAGCTCTATCATTTCTGTACGAATTTTAAAAACCACGCTCATTTCCTGAACTGATAGCTTATTGCTAAAATAATTGTTTGTTCCCAAGGTGAGATTAAGCTGCCTATAAACTGATCTGGTCGATGATTCTTTAGCTCTATCCAAGCAAGACTTAAAGAGATTGCTGTCAATAGCAGAGATGCAATTGTGGAGTATACTTCTCCACTCCCAGACGTTGTTCTCATTCAGCTGAATAGGTATATTGTTTGCTGTGGCTAGATCGTACCAGTCTTTAAACGGAGAGTAGTTACATCTGACAGCTACAAGAAGAACTTTTTTTTGCAGGTTGTTCCTAGATCTTAGTATAACTTTGCTGATGTAATCAGCATTTGCTTTTAGGTTCTTTATAAAAACGTAAGGTAGGCCAGATTCTACATGAATTGCATAGCTAGGTGTAGATTGTGGAAGCCTAAAAATTCGTTTGAAAAAATATCTCTGTATGCTTTCGATCTCATCGCGCTGTCGATAACCATAGATTTCGTTCGCGTAGCAAAAACAACTATTTATTGTGGCGTTGAAAACCCTAAATTTGGAAACGGGATCCACGTGCTTGTTAGAGAAGAACTTAGACCATAAGATGTTAATTGCCGTTTTGGCTGCAAGAGTTCTTTCTTTGATATGAGGTGTTATATTAAGATTGTATGTTAATACAAATCCTAAATACTTGAACTCATTAACAACCTCAATTCGAGTACCATCCAGTGACCAACCATGTTCACTACCCCCACGATTCTGTGCTCTGAAGACAAGAATTTTAGATTTAGCTGTGTTTATCTTTAGATCCCAAGTGTCGCAATAGTTCTTTAGTTTATTAATTTGGAGCTGGAGAGTATAGGGATTGTCGGAAAGGATGACAAGGTCATCTGCGTAAAGTAATACTTTGACATCTACATCTCCGAACTTAATGCCACCTGGGATGCTGTCACACACATCATCAATAAAGAGAGAGAACATGAGAGGGCTCAGAACACAGCCTTGTGGAACACCAGAGTCCGTAGGGAAAGTGGATGATTTTATTTTACCATTGCACACCGCTGCAGACGTATTTGCAAGAAGTTGCTCGTAGATTCTGATAATTTTTGACGATAGACCTATCGCTGCTAGCTTAAATATCAGTGACCTTCTGTTGACGGTGTCAAAAGCAGCTTTGAGGTCCACGAAAAATACGTACAGTTTCTTTTTCTTCTCTATAAACCGCCTTGCAATCGTTGTTAGTACAAAAATCTGGTCCACTGTCGACATATTAGCTCGAAAACCGGCCTGGAAGATACTGAGGACGCTATTCCGTTCCACCCAACTCACTAGCCTATGGTAAAGAACTTGAGTGAACAGTTTTCTTAGCGAACTGAGCATAGAGATACCTCTGTAATTTTCGGGCAGAGACGGGTCACCTTTTTTGAAGATGGCGCATATGTCAGACATTTTAAAGCATTCAGGGAAAGCTTCATCACAAAAGATTTTATTGAAAAGTTCTAAAATGTATGCCAAAAACGACTGGGTCGATTGCTTGTAGAACTCAGCTGGAATACCGTCTGGCCCTGAGGCTTTATTGTTCTTCATTTTTTTTAGAGCTGCTAAAATTTCGTTCATGTCTATCGTGGAGTCTAGTTCTTCAATATAGACTAGAGGGGGGGGCAAAAGAGATCAGTTTCTGATCTGGACTTGGAAGTAAAAGATCTCGAAAGTGATTTGCGAGCAACTCTAAACTAATTGAAGTCGGAGTCATTTTGTTGCAATCTGCCAATACACGGACATTGCGCCAAAAATCCCTTGAGTTTCTGCACAGTGACAGAGTAGACGCTGACCTTTCGAGATATCTTTTTTTTTTCACTTTACATAGTTCTTTGTAATTTTTATTGGCTTCAAGATACAAAATCTTAAAAAAAGCGTTGTTACTTTTTTTAAAGAGCTTTAGAAATGCAAACGATGTCTTTCTTCTCCTAACACAATCTGTATCGTACCACTTCGACGAAAAAGGGACTGACTGACAGTTTACCATCTCCTTAGCCGCCTCTCTAATCGCACAAAAGACTGAACTCGTAGTGGCATCAATGGTAGACGTAAGAGGATTTGGGAGAATGGCAATCTGGCCGTCCAGTTTATTTCTATATACGCTAGCATTTCTTTCCACCCATCTGAGGTTGGGGACATTATTAGTTGGCACGCGGTGGTCATGGAGGCAATTTAGTTCTAATGTTACAACAATTGGTAAGTGGCAAGAAAAACCAGCAGTAAACACCTCGAAGTCCTTTACGACACTAAACCATTCGCCCTTGATCAAGCAATAATCTATCACCGAGCAACCCTGATCAGATATGAATGTAACATCCCCCTGTGCATCACTCCCAGAAACACCATTTAAAATAAAAAAACCGAAATCGTCAAACATCTCTGACAAAAGCCTTCCCCGTCTGTTACAAGTCTCATCTAACGATTTTCTAGTATACGAAAATCTCGCATTATTAAAAAAATTTGAGTTTTGGAAATTGCTTATTCGACCATTAAAATCTCCGATTAGCATCAAATTTTCACAGTTGTAATTTAAAAGAAAATTATAGAGATTGTCAAATTCATGGTCCCAATTACCAAAGTTTAGATAAACTGGATAAATTGATAGCTTATTTGTGTTTTGTACTAGATCTATTAAGATTCTGTTTTCGCAAATCGTAAAATTAATTTTTAAGTGATCGTTTGTGCTCTTAACAGCGCACAAAATACCACCACTTGCCCTTCCCCGCGAATGGGTTCGTGAAGCTGGATAGCATTTAACATTAAAGCCTCGAAAATATTTATGGTATTGCAATTCTTTTTCCTTCTCTACAAAAGTTTCTAATAATATTATAATATCATACTGCAAGAGAAAATTAAAGAAATCAGGGATTAGTAGTTCACTTTTAAGCCCTGTGATATTATAGCACACTATACTAAAATTTGAAAAATTACTTGGGCAGACGGCAACACTTTCCTATTGTTGGTAACTACATCCAGGGTCGGAACCACGCAATCGATGAACTTTATTTTGTCCTCCAGATGGCTCTCGTGGCGTTTGGTAATCTTGTTGACGGTTAACAGTTGCATTGTTGTCGAAATAGCACAGACCTCTTCCAGTATCACCAAACGTTGACTCTATAAATGACAGCTCCTGATTTGTTTTAATTTGTAAACCTCGGAGGGCATGAAACGGAAAGATAAATTTATCGATCTGTAAACGGGTTCCTTTTATTATGATGTTGCAGTTATTGTTGATTGCGAGTAGTTTCTCCTTAACCGCAAATAAATGTTTTCTTTTATTCCGGGCCATAAGTGAATTTTCCCTATGAACAACTATGCCGGTGTTTCTCAGTTTCTTTGGTGCGGCTTGAATAATTTTTGTGACAGTTTCCCCATCGCGAAGATTTAGAACCATCGTTGTTTTGTTTGTGTTCGTGTTAGTGAACTCCTTCGAGACTTTCAGATTTAATTCCGCATTTTCGCTTAGGTTGAGAAGACCTAAACAGGTCTGTTTAGCGAAATCCAACTTGTTGGTCTTTTCGTCTGAGGGAAAATGCATGACAATCGTGCCTTCATTCAATTTTCGTGTCATCGTCTCTATTTGGCCTTCAAGCAGTTGACAATAATTCTCCATGTTAGTGAGGCGCTCGGACAATGCCATATTGGTCTGTTTCAATGCATGGATATCAGCACCAATACACTCCAAGTCGGATTTTGTGGGCATATCTTTTAGCTTTTCGTCCAAAAGCGGGGTCATAGAATTTACTATAAGCAAATGCAGATCATTTATTGGCATACTACCGACGGACATTTCCACTTTGTTTCCTGGGAAATTCAGTTGCGAAAATTCAGGTGAAATTTCCTTTAGCCTTCTCTTGTTTGACGATGTTGATGGAATGTTGTTGTTTTTTTCGGTACTTTTGGTTGGAGTCCGCTGCATCGACATATTTTTTTACGTTAATCCTCAAATCCAATGGAATTAAAACCGAAACACGTTCAAATATTTATCGTTGAAATGTAGAACCAAAGCACTTTTATAGTTTCAATTCAATAACTTAATTTTTGTATGCAAAAACGCTAAAATTTTGTTATATTCAGGAGCTAAAAAAAACACACCTATTGAACTCTCTCTCTCTTTTCTTTTAGAATTAAGTTAGCATATTTTTTTAAATTTAACTTCCGCTGCGTGGTGTATTAAGTTCTTAACAATTTATAAAGTACATTTTTAAACCTCAAAGTTAAAGTCAGTTTCCACACGCTTCCACGTCGAGATTTTAGTACTGACTTATTGCCTACACAATTCCGAAGAAAACGGGTGCTCATAAGTGCTTCCTTTTTTATTTATTTATTTTTTTTTTTTTTTTTTTTTTTTTTTTTTTTTTTCAAAATAACCATTTCATTGGGCATTATTAGAAATATCGTATATTTATTTTACTTTCTTACACTTTGGTATAGGTTCACATTCAAATGACCTATTTTTAACTCGGATTTAAAAAAATGAAGGAGTCTGGAATGGCCACATTAGAACAAAAATTTTATTATTTAAAGTCAGACCTTTAAGCCCGCATCCATTACTCTGTGGAAAATGTACATGAGGTTCAAAGAAAAATGGGCACAATCTGATACCAATGAAACCCGATTTACACACAAAAATCATGAATGACTTCAGACATCCATAGGTTTCAAACACTTTTTGTTAAAAATCGAAGAAAACGTGACTTAAAAAAACTAGTATTTACTAGTGTTTTTTTCATTTTTGAATAACCGCTTCTTAAACAGAAAAAAAAAATTCCAGCACACATAATCCACATGAACACATGATTTGATACCAGTTTTCGGGGTATTTTGTCCACTGTGTGGCCACGTGAGGTCCTGTATTTGCTACCTATTATGGGGGAATGAAATACTTTCCAATAAAAATCCATTCGGGGTTTTTCGAAATCGATCATACCTGACTCGTCCGCTTGTTTAATTTCAGCCCACTGTCAAAACGATAGAATTACAAGAGCGCTAACGAGATATGCCAATGAGTAAAGGGGACTATGTGCTTTAGCCGAAAAAGCCGAAACTGACTTTCACCAACTGATGCCTCTTTAGGAAGACGGAACAATTACAGTGGCAGTTTTGGCAACAGGCTAGATCTAAGCATTCAGCGTGAACATGGGTATATTAATGCTCTTTTAAAATGTTTCCAACATCCCCTTTTCCATTCGTCGCCATGGCTGTCTAGAGTTTCCTTTAAACAGTCGCAAGTTCATTGCCTATGGCTGCGTGGATTCAATGAACTTCTAATCCCCTGTAAATTTAAGACGACACCATATTCACTGAAGGAAATATTAAGATTTCAGCACTGTCCAATGTCCAGCACAACAACTTTTACATCAGTACTTAGAAACCAAAGAAGACAACTAAACCCACATGACATTCAATTCACATACCTAATCCGACTCAAGGTGCTTGCCACCTGTCCACCCTTCTCCACTTAGTGCTGCTACTCTCAATCCCCTGTCCTATTATTCCAGCAAGCGAAAAGAAAATGAGACACCAAGAACGTTGACAAATTTGAAATTCGATTCCGAATTTTATGTCTGGAAGATCCTTCAAAAGCACTCTATGCACTTGGTTGAAGCGTATATCTCAAGGAATGAATATTCAATTACATAAGTAGAAGCTGAAGAAGACAGAGACAACTTATGGACACACACATATACCCGCATGGAGACCTACCCTACGAAATAAAATATGAAAATCCAGCACAAGCACAAGAAACACTACCATCACTTGCGGAGCTTCACATAAATTCACTCACTTAGTTTGGTTTACACTATGGAAATGATTTATTTTTGCATTTTTTGACGCGCGCGCTAAATTAGATTCCGCTTAAATGAGGCTATACGAGAGACAACCCCCAAACGAACAATTTCTAATCAGATTTGTGTGTCGGACGGAGCCAATGTGCTGCTTAGTCGGTGTTTGCTGACGACAACGACTCCTGACCCTTGGAAGCTATTTACGTAGTTGCACTGTTGGGACTTGTTGATGGATTATAGGTGACTGCAATATATCAACAATACTCCTGGCAAGTGTTTTATGGGGTTGTTCCAATAAACTTTTCAACTGATTTTACGAAAAGGGGAAGATATACACATATGTAGAAGTGATGATGGTGAGGGTTCCTCATCTTTATCATCTATACAACTTATATTGCGTATTTGTCAGTTTAAAAGTAAGTCAGCTAACAATACTTGAAAAAATAAGTACGAAAAGTTAATTAAAACCCAAATTCGTTACACATTTATTAGTAATGTCGAAAAACTTTGTATTTTCTGTCAAATACAAGAAGAAATGAGCTTCTAAAGGGTGTTTTTTTTTATGGAATAAAACAGATGATTTTTTTAAATTGACATAAAATTTACTTTATTTGAAAAATAATCTTCTGGCGTTATAATTTAAATATGATTGCTGGCATATGACCGCCACGGCTGACTCGGACGTAGTCTAATCTGGAGGTCCGATTTTCGGTGACTTTTTCCAACATTTGTGGGCATACTATATCGGCAACAACGCGGCGAATGTTGTCCTCCAAGTGGTCAATCGTTTCGGGCTTATCGGCGTAGACTAGCGATTTTACATAACCCCACAGAAAATAGTCAAGCGGCATTAAATCGCATGATCTTCGAGGCAAAAACAAAACCCGTCCGAATTCAATGAGGTTTATTTGACGTATAACATAAGTATAAAGTAACAAGTTAAAAGTACAAAGGTTAAGTATAAGAGATAAGATATTCACCATAAGGTATTATATTTGTAATGAGGAATTGCCAGTATTACATTATCAACAGTAATAATGGCTCTATAGCGGTCACCATTGACTGCAACCTTCTGGCCAGCATCGATTTTTAAGATTTATGGACTAATTATTCCACCAACCCATAAAGTACACCAAACAGTCAGTTTTTTGTGGATGTAACGGTGTCTTAAGATACACTTGAGGATTATCTTCACTCCAAATACGACAGTTTTGTTTATTGACGTATCCATTCAACCAAAAGTGAGCTTCATCGCGAAACAAAATTCGCTTATGAAAACTGACGTAGTGCGCGATACGTACTTCGAACAGAACCATGAATTTTAAAATAAATTTGCAATATTTGGAAGCGTTGTTCAGGCGTTAGTCTATTCATTTTGAAATGTCAAACCAAACTAAAAATAAATCACTTGACAGCTGACAAAATGGCCGCCAGTTCAAATAGTGTTGCCAACTTAAAGTTGTTTAAAAAAAACACCCTTTATTAAAAAAAAAATCCCTATCTAGGGTTTGGACTTAATTTAAGTGCTGACTTACTTTTAAGCTTACAAACAAGTAATAATATTAGTTGTAAAGATATTAGAAGATATTTTTTAATCATACATCGAGTGTTCTCCGCCATTTGAGATTCTATGGTCGCTTATTCTAAGTACCTAAGTTCCGATCAAGCGTTCGCATCAATGTTCGTACATAGGTTTTTAATAAAAAAAAGACTCGGTTTTAGGTACTCAGCTGCAAATTAAACGGTTTGATGAGATTGCTTCAAACTTTTCCCCTGATTTCAGAAAAGGAAGGGGTTACTATTGTACTGATTTGTGTACTATTTTGGTTTCCCCACTTACCACTTCTCAATTTTGAGAACAACTATCTGTGCTATTTTTAATTTTCGGAATAAATCGAATGAATATTATATTATTAATTAATATTTCACTTGCGGCCATGTCTTTCACTCCAAAAATTAAACCAAAGTCGATAATAATAAGCCCGAACATCATCTCTCTTTTTGAAACTTGTCGGAGTTTCATCAAATTGAATTTAAACTGCACTCCGGACTCCGGAGACCAGTTAAAGTATTTCAAAACCGGTTAAACTTAGTTTTAAAATGTTGACATTTCTTCGTTAAGTAAGTGAGTGTGTGTGTGTGAAATAGAATAATTATGGAAAGTAGCAAGAAGCTAAAAAAAATTGCCTCATTTCCATTTGTGAAGTGGATTTTGAAATTGGGTGGCTTCGTCGTCAGAAGAGGAATTTATTGAAGAGCTGATGCGGGTTTCAATGATTACGATGTTGTGGATTTTCGGAAATATTTAATTCTAAAAAAAAGAGGCATTTTGGAGACTAAATCCATAATTAATATAAATATGCAACTCTGAACATAAAAATTCAAATCAATTTTCAAGTAACAAACAACCAATAATTATTTGCTTTTGTGGAATTTGACATAGCGTAGGTTTAAATGGGAATAAAATCGGTTTAAACTCCGCGTCTAAATGCATCTTTATCCAGCGTGTTTAAAGTATGTTTTAGAGTAAATTTGTAAATGTAGATTTATGTAATCAAAAAAAAGTTAGTACTATTTTGTAATTTTGTATGTTTCAGTACTATTTCTTTTCAGTTTTCAGTACAATTGACAAAAGTCGATTTGCAACACTGGGTTATACCTAGAGAATAAATCGAAATTTTAAAGTGCACTCCACGTATTTGTCAGTACGGTTTTAGAAAATCTTTTCCGTTGTAATCTGCAAGCCTTCGATCGGATTAAGTTCAAATTTTGTTTCTGACCGCGAAGTAAAATTTAAATATATAATCTTGGTCACTTCAGTAGACAATAAAGACTCTGGGCCTTACCAATAAACATTTTTAGTTACGACTCTAAATATTAGTAGTTCACAGTGGCTATAATATGTTCTATGCAAATTTCACAGCTCAAATTTAAAGTCGAGACTAAAATTTGTTACTAGTACGGCGCTCAATCCAGAAGTTATTATTGTCATTGTCATTCCGCGCAGTGGATCAGTAATTATTGTGTTTGACTACTCAAGTCCGAATTGCAAATTGAAGTCATTTTCACTGCGTCACCTCTTACGTTGTTACATTTGTGATTATTATAAAATAAGCCTTGGCTGAGCCACAAAAGTAGTTGAACTTGAATTAAACTTCCAAATGGGTGGGCAGCTTCTTGTTCACGAAATAGCTCCGCGCCCTAAACAAATCGGCTTGGTGACAGTCTCTGTGTAACATGTTTTGAACTACGTACCAAGTTGAAAAGTTTTCGTTTCAGAGGAGTCTTGTAGCTCGTCTGCCACTATAAATAATGATTATTGTTTGGTTGTAAAAAGAACGAAGCAACAACAATACTCATGTGTGCCTACATTACGTTTGTCTATGATCGCATTCGAATCATGTAAGCTCCAAAGCGAAAATATTTGCCTCATTAAGCTTACACACTTTGAATATCATAATCATTCAGAAACCACAATCATTTTTAATTAAAAAAAGTTCCTATTTTTGCAAGGCAATGTTATGCGTTTCATATAAGTGGGTTGCACAGCAAAATTGTATTTACTTGCATTACCAACCTAAATAAGTAGGTACCATTCATAAAAAAGCAACACTTGTGCTAGTTCACTCGTTTAGTATTTGTTTGTTTTTCAGGTTTACAGGTCTGTTTGAATGAAATTGATTTTCAGTGCAGCAGACTAAATTACGACAACTACATTTCACTAAACTCATCTGGCATTCACACTAGGTATTCATCCCAACCAGTAGAATAATAATCAATTCGGAACCTTTAAAGTCGCTATATTGACACCTTTGGGGTATGAAGAATGTAACTACTTATGTGTTTGGTCGTTCTTATTTAATTTTCTGCATACATCAAAGTGAAAATGTAATCAGAAAATGACCTCTTTGTCATAAATGATCGCATACTTTGAGATTGATTGATGATTTTATTGAAAATTTAGCCGAAAACCCTGGTCGCTAGCGCTATAAGTCTCTTTAGTATTAACTTTTAATTCATTATTTGTTAATAGTTTAAATAATAACAATAATATTAAAAATTTGCTAGATTTACTTTGCTCAGCCCAGCCGGGTGGGCAACAAAACTAACTTAATACTGTCCATGTTCAATCCGCAATGGTAGCTACTCACCTGACGCAGAACTAGGCCCGATCGACAAAAATATCATGGGAATGCATTAAATCACAAATCAGAAGTGACGTTCACTTTTGTACAGATTCTGGTCTGTCGCATTTTTTCCATTCCTATTACATTTGTCTATCTGTTCGGTGTTATAAATCGAGTATGCCTTTGATATTTCCCAGACTCTGTGCACCTCTATTTGCCCTGAAAGGTCGAAAGTTAACCTCCAATCAAACTTTCTCCCAGAAGCGAAAAAAACAAAACATTCCCCAAGCCAATGTTCTCTCTGTGAACAGGCTAAAGCATAAATTCCAAATACTTTGGAATTTCCTTTGTGGCAAAAATTTCCAACCAACCAAAGTCAGCAATAATCCGAAAATTCTCCAAGCACAATAATTAACACAACCACCAGCAGATACCCTTCTATTTGCGACCATGAAAGCATGAAATACAAACTCCATCCCCCTCTATCATAATCCTCTACCAAACTGTCACCCGAATACATTTTGTTATTCCCTTCGGCCGTTTTAGAATCATTCACCTGCTAATACATTCGTGTATACGTTGTTCTGCCACATAATAAGTTTGCTCGGCCTCAAAACTCCTTTTAAACGTGATATGCCTTAGTAAACAGAAGAACTCAACCTTGTTAGTCATCCACCCTCGGATTAAAATAAGCATATGCTGAATACCCGAAAATCAAACCCATGACCATCCACCCGCTGGGAATAGCATGTAATTCCCAAACATTCCACCACTTCGTCTCACTGTAACCGTGATCAACACACATTCAGATGATATAGTTAAATCGCTTAAAGTATCACACAAACTTTATCTATTTATAGCTATGTAAAATCCCTGTCACTAACGGCCAATTCAAATCAAATATTCACCTGAACTGTAAGGAGTGTAGCAGTACAGTAAGTAGGTACTTCGCTGTGTAGTAGAGTTGATGTCAGTTCCTGTCGTAGTTGTTGTTATTGCAGTCAGTAAACTTTAGTTGAGAGTTGTACCACTTTAGTAATTTATTCCCCTCTCGTCCGTAGCTAGCACAAACAAAAATATATTCTCGCATCCGCTATGTAGTCCCGGAATTTGTTTATTTTGTTGTTTATGCTGTGTTGAACGACGAAGGAGATGATGCGAGATTTCTAATTGAATGCACACTCGGATCCTTTTTTTTTTTTGCTGCAGCACTTTCTCTATTAGATTTGTTACACAAAAAAAGACCTAGACACTATTCACACACGATATGCACAAAGAGCACAAAGTAGTGCCGACGAGTGACGACATAATATCCTTTTAGAGGATACTCATTTGAAATTTAAAACTGAAACTTCACGCAAATCCTTTCACTTCACGGGATTTTGTTAGAAATACTACTCCAATGGAGGCTGGTTTTCACAAGGACTCTCATAATCAATTTCCACTCACCAAAACAATAGAGCGGAGGAAAAATAGAAAAGGGAAAATCCGAAAAGGATTTGCAAAAATCCCTTTTGTATTTTATTTGAACACACAATTAGCAGAGGCTCACACAAGGAGATACGGGATGTTTATCCATCTTTTGGGCGGGGGTAGGAGAAGGACTAATTTGTCGACACAAACCGGCGGCGGTTGTAAAAGGATGCTTTATTTTTTTTTGTCTGATATGGAACGGTAGGTGGTTGAACAAATTTCTCGACAGTCAAAGTGCACGGAGGTTAATTTGACATCGCCACGCTTCCGAGGTAACTGACTGGTATCGTAATCGCGTAGCATCGGGTTTCATGTTACGGGCCGACGAAATCGTTGAATCTTGTGAAGGTGAGGTTAGTTCGTTGGATACCGGAAAATGAGTGGTGGATTCGGAGAATTTTGTGGGCTTTATTCAATTTGCGCATGAGTTGTTGGCGTTGATTTTAAAAGGGGGTTTGCTATAATTTTGTGAAGGACAGTTTGTGGATGATATTCGAGTTGAATGAAATGCAGGTCAAGAAATAAGGTGAAATATGGTT
Organism: Cheilosia vernalis; assembly: GCA_949126925.1. Classification (NCBI taxonomy): domain Eukaryota; kingdom Metazoa; phylum Arthropoda; class Insecta; order Diptera; family Syrphidae; genus Cheilosia; species Cheilosia vernalis. Next base: position 8,042,037 of record OX421362.1, read on the forward strand.
GTGGGAGAGGACTCGGCTTGATTTTTATTTACTCATCATTGGCGATTTGAATTTCGTTTTGCTATAAATGTGCCGACTGTATCCAAATTCGGTTGCGAACATATGGAATGACCCAGAAGAATGGACATTATGTGTTATATAGATGCTTATATATTTGTTTCAGCTTATATTGGTAGATGAATGCTAGAGACGATGTGATTGCATTATCCCAGTGCTTCGCAAAAAATCACAAGAAAGTTTTTTACAGAAGAGCATTCAGATCATTTAAAAACAAATTTTACTCTTAAGTTTGAGAAGTAAAAGCCATACTGCTTATCCAATACTTTTCTATTCGCAGCAGTTCTATTCATAAGAAACTTAGGACTTTTTCACTGGACATACTCCTATACAAGTGATCTTCTTTTAAGTAACATTTAAAATAGATAAAACAGATAGAAAGTATAAAAAAAAACTTACCCTTCACTGGCTATAATTTGACAACTATTGGGTAACTTTAAATCCACAACTTGGAAAAAAATAAAGTCGTTTTTTTTAAAAACCAGGAACAAAATACGTGTACTCTTATCTCACTTTTAATAATACGCTTATCACAAAAAGGTACAGCGGACTAATTATCCTATCATCGAAAGTCTCATGCAAAACAGTAGTGCACTTTATTTAATTTTATTTAGATGAATTTTAAATTTTGTTGTATTTGCTTGTACTCTTCCCAAACGATGAAAATTCAATCGAGCTAAGATATCTATTATTTGACCATATGTGGCAAATGTTAGCTTGCATTCGTAAGAAATTGCGAATTCGAAATGTTAATTAATTCTGACATTAAGATAAGGAACTCAAAAAAGTCAGTAGCAAGGTCCTGTCCGCCTGTATGTCCGTTTGTATGATTTGGAGTTCGTGGGCCGTTTGAATGCATTCATTGCCTACATTTGATAATTCATTGACAGATGATTGAAAAAAAGTAATATTTCGGACTTAAATTATTTTGGTCATTTTTAGAAACAGTTGGTCATTTTTATTTCAATTTCGGACACAAACTCTATTTTCAAGTGTCATTCAAGTTATTTTAACCTTGCTTATAGTACTGGACAATTAAACATAATAAATATTATAAATAAGATCCCGTACTTAGTTTTTCTCAAAATAATCGAAGAAATATTTTTATTTCCCGATCTTTTTTTCACGTTTATCAAACATTCCAAAACAAAAGTATTAGGAATAATGACTTACATCGTGATTTGCAGATAGATCTTGTAACGGAAGCATTTAAAAAGTGGATATACGCAATTCGTCACAATAAGCTTCTGCATATGCATATTAATCCTGAAATAGAAGACGTCTTAAATGTACGAATCAATATTCGTAGATTAAGAAGAACTAAACCTCAGGACCTTATAATCTTAAAAAAATATATAAAAACAAATATGAGAACCCGTATTCAAATTGTAAAACCTTCTCAAACACATCTGAACGTTAAAACTAATATCATTTGTCGATATTTCTTGGATTGGTCATGATTAAGGAGGTGTTTTTAGTGCGGTTAGAGTCCCACGCTCCCCATTGTGTCTTTCGAGATTTTCGTTTATCTACGGTGTATATTTTTGGAATAATTTCAAGGCCCCTCTTTCAATTAAAACGCAATAATAGCTACACAAAATTAGCAAAGCCTAATTCTTTTTATTTTTTCAACCATTCAGAAACAATCAGAAATTCCCACTTCATATGCATCTACGTCCATCGGCATATTCGACTTACAACTGCTAATGCAAATTCAAAAAAAAAAACTTTAAAATCTTACATGAAGTCCATGCAACGATGTCGGTCCAATGCGAAACCTACTTCCAATCATGGACACCAAACCAGCATTACTAATATATTCGGGCAAAAATAACAACATACCGGATCAGAAAACAGGAACTCATGCAACACTTTGCTTTGTACTAAAAATTAGTGTAAAGTGTAAAATGTTTAAAATAGTATAGTAGGTGCTCTAACCAGAACTTGCGACAAATGTTTGTGACTGAGAGCTTCAACTTATCGAAACTCACAATTTCATTTGATATCTACGGCCTTATCAGATGAATAACCCAAAAGTTAAATTTATTTAACTTTATTTCGTGAACCGATTATTTTGTTTACCATGGTTTCTCAGATTTTACCTACCTACCTAATAAAATAAGAAAACAAGCAACCGAACTTTAGATGCAAGAGAAAGTTTCGTTCGACCCAGTCGTGCACTTATTTTTTTGTATTTCAACCGTTTATCCGGAAAAAAGTTTTTTATGCTTAGTTTCACGTGTTTTTTAGGATATTATATAGCGGACTGAATACATCATTTCGTCGTACTGGACAGGGAAAACAATATTTTGTTTTTATCTTATAGCGATTGCAATTGGGTCCATGAAAACCAGTACTCGAGACTGTTTAAGAAATCATCCGTGTACTACACTACAGACACCGGCTGTCAGTTTGTGGGAATATTGCCAGCCCATAAATTTCAAGTTGAGGAATATTTTACAATCATTTATAATTGAAAACCTTACGATTGTCTTCCGATGAGCCCACCAAACACATCATATCGGGGCGAAACGCTTTCGAGGTACAGGCCACTTAAAATTTCAATAATGTAATCCTGTACCTCTCCACAAAGTGTACCTGAAAATTTGAACATTCACTTTATTGGTACATACAAATTCTTCAAGTCAGAAACATTTTATTGAGGTACTTTAAGAACTGAAAACACACGAAAGATAAGAAAGAAATCAAGAGTTTCGGGGTAGTATACAACACCACCCGTTAAATCAGTTAGTGATTTTCAAACTGACTTAGATAACTACAAATCTGTTATCTGATATCTCTCTCATGGATACTCCTTATTTGATCAAAAATTCCATTTCCACCGATTTGCCTTCAACTCTGAATCTACTCTCGCCTCAGCAACTGCTCACAACGTTCATTACTGAGTAATTTATTTATTTTTTATATAAAGCTCAATATTAGCTCCAATATGCATCTGAAACGCTAACGTAAAACCTCTTTTAAATACCGTCTTCCATTGTGGCCATTTCCGAATACCACAACAAAGACCGCACAACAGCAGTACAACAGCGCACCATTGTTTGGTTGCCTAATAACTTAATTGCATGTCTGCAGATGATTAGCAAGCTCCCCCACACCATGCTACCAGACTCTCTGTGAACCATTTATTCTGCCATCTAGATTAAATTGTGCACAGCAAGTAACGTCTCTATCATCGTGGTATCCATATCCATAACGGATGTACCGAAACACAACAAAGAAGCCAGCTTAGTTTATACACTGACCCTCTGGGGTGCAGATGAACACACAATCCTCAGCAGCAGATGTTTACCTTTCTTGATAGCCTGACACCTTTCAAATTAAATTTCAGTTCCAGTTCATATATATATACTAAACGGTTGACCTTTCTTGGAACAATGTGCTGTTGGCATCGCATCTCGCACAGGGGTGAGCGCTCAATATCTTAAATTTTTGTTAGCTTCATCAATTCGTCGGATATATCTTGGGAGATTGTAAGAAATTACCATGTGTTGTCGTGTTTCGTGACGACCTGGACAGAGACGTTCGTTCTAGCAGTAAAAAAAAAGAAAACCTATTTCCACTGCTTTCAAATCACAGCAACTTGATCGCCGCCGAAGATTGATGACTTTCTTTTGTGTAGGAACACACGACTCGAATCAATCCTTAGAGGAAACATGAAAAATTGTTTGATGTGAATTTTCGCACAAATAAGGCGCGGACAATTTCTCTGGAAAGCGGACGAACAATAAACGGGTGGCGGAAGTTCTTACTGCAAACATGCGAGTATTCATTTTTACACGTGTGGAACTGTGTGTATACTGCGTTATTAATATAAAAGCGCTTAAAGCTTGACGTTATGTTGGCTATCAATATTGTGGAACAAAATTGCCTGTCGAAGGTTATTAAACTGAACTGTATCGGTATTTTCAATGTGTACATAACTCCGAGATAATTACAGCAGCTGAACGGTGTCATTCTGAACTTATGATATCATTAATGATAAAAATCACTTTCATCGTTCATAGCGCCTTGCTTGATGCCTTACTAATGTATATTTGATAATATGCTGAGAATTATGATCTGCGTATTAAAATCGAATGACTGTCATCACACAGTCAGTGTCATTGGATAGTTTGAACCCACATATCCTTAGAAAGGTTCGTTATATTTTTATAAAACCACTATAAGCTCAGAATGCGACTAGATTTACCCAAAGTTATAAATAACTGTTAAAAGTTTGTGCTGTTGTGAATACATCCAACGATGATGGAAATACGTCGCGAAATGTCACTGACATTATTTTGGATCACGTGTTTAGATTATATGACCCAAAAATATACACACCAATTTATTACGAATTGTATTGAAGTCATCACTGTTACAAAAAAAAAAAAAAACAGAAATAGAGAAACTAAATAACAGAGACCTTCATCCTGCGAGGATGTGAAATGCGGGTAAATTTGTTGGTAATTGTTGTCGGATATAAACAAGGGGGCTTAGATACGACTTAGTCCATAACTATTGCCTTATTGCGCACGTTACGGATTACGCACGATGTTGCACAATCGTACTAACATTAAATAGCAGCTGAAAATATTGAATTTTGGTCAGGATACAGAACCAAACAAAAGTGTACGTTTTACAAATCGACCTCCAATTCAATCCATGTCTCTAAGACGTGTTTTTGTAATAAATTAATGGAGCAGAGCCTCTCAGAGAAATCAGTAAACAGTAAAAATTTGAGGCTCTTCCCTTGCAAGCTGGCAAAAAATTACAATCTTTTAAGAGTAGGGATAAGGTCTTCCAGAAATCGAATAAAGCGATCAAGCTAACTGCTTGTAACCACACTCTCGTTATTACTCAGTAAATTATTAGACATTTTAATTTCTTCTATAAAACATGCTGCCAAGAAAATAACACTGATAGCTTCGAGATCGATTTAAAATCAATCGATTAGAAACAAGGTATCATGTTTCTGTATAATATGAAATTGAATCAGAGTAGGTTCTACTTTACAAAATCGATCAAACATGTGGACTCAAGTTCGTCAGCTCTGACTCTGAGATCGTGATAATTTTTTCAACAGAAACCCCTCTCTGCAAAACTTGGTAGATACACGAACACGACTATATCAGGTGACATTTAAGAAACGATTTGGGGAGATCGTAATTGATGGTGATTATTTAATTAACCAGTCTTTTTCTCTTAAAAACAAATTAAAATAGCTGTAGCGCTTTCGAAGTGCTAAAAATTATAGTAAACAATAAGCCGTCCTACAGGAATTCACGAGTCATATTTCTTATTGGGGCATACAAAATCGTATCCACCTATTTTAATGTGCCAAACTGTACGGTTTGCGCCTCGGAAGATGGCAGATCTTTGATCCAGTGTGGGAATATTACGAAAAAAGGATCTGCTCCAACAACCGTGAGTTGTATACAAAAATGTGGATGAAGTCCAAAAAAACAAAAGCGAATCCTTCAGCCAAGAGGATTTTGGGTCCCGGACCCTCCTTCCAAGATGACAAGAAAAACTGAACCAGCTATACCTACAGTGTCATTAATCACGTACCAGTCGTACCAGTAAACTTAAACAGGGATGACTTTCAAAATATCTTTTCCAAAAAAATAGCTAGGCTATATATGAAATGCAGAACCTTTTCACCCGACTGGACACAGGGAGGGTTATGTGTTTCGCGCTTATCCTATGTACGTTCCTCCGTAACGCCCTGTGGCCCAAACGACTTGACCAATTTTGAAGAGTGAGGTGTCATTAGAATAGTATTGATCAAACAATTTTATTTAGAAATAATAAAAAATTATTTAAAATACCAAAAATCCCGACTGACTGTACAGAAAAAAACTAAGGAAATATGAACAAGACACTATAAGTAATTATTTGGCAGTCGGAGGGTACTCAGATTCTTCTTTAGCTGTGTATGTATTTGTATAGTCTCCGATTGTCAATTAGTTCAATTAGTCTTGTTCATATTTTGTTTGGTTTTTATTTTATTTGTAATCAATTTTTTCATTTCTAAACAAATCGTTTGAGCATGCCAAAAGTTTTAGGCATTCACTCTTTCAGCAAAGGACACATTGCTCGGGTGCAGAACTTTTTAAATCACAAAGCCATTTTTAAGTCACCGGAACACTTCTGTGTTCTGTCTGCAGCACACTAATTGTAACACCAATGAGAGTAATTTTTCTAATCTTCTGAAGCCATCCTGCTGGCTCACTTAATTCAGTGCTCACTGCCGTCGTCCACAATTCACAATATCCAACTCTTACTATACATACATTTCCCAAATTCCGAAATAAACTTCTTAGTCTCTCAGAAAATGTTGCCTCATTTAATTAGCATTACAACTATCTGCTAAGTGCAAGACTATTGCACTCCATTCCTAGGAAAAGTTTTGTCCACCAAGAGCACAAATCCTACAACAAACAACTTGAACGACAAAAAAACAACCATCCGAAACTTTAATCCTTTGGCAATTAAAAGGGAACCAACAGGAGTCGACTTTCCTCGCTCCGACGACACACACGTTTCATCCTCCTCCTGCTGCTTTCAGCCAGGGATAACCTTGTGAGGCTCATTTAGCATGCATCAGAGTGCTGGCAATTTAACGTGAGTGGAGGACAAGAGAGGGGTTAGGCTAAAGAACATAATGAGACGGAAAAACTCCTTTTTGAGAAACTTTCTAACTTATCTCCGGCGGTGGTGCTACTTTTGTTTTTAATCTTCCCCCTTCATGACTGTCAGGTGTTGAAGTTGCAGTCGCAGCGTGTTCAATGTCAATGCAGGTGCAACTTTAATGTTCGCCTTCTACCTATGTCCTTTTGTTGAAATCGCCCCACAAGATAACTACGCACAAGTGGTGACGAAAAGCAAAGCAGCGGCTGTGAATTCAAAAGAACGATATGTTTCCCTCATGTATCCACTTGTTTTACCTGGCCAATTTGTTTGCACAAGGACCCCTACACGTGTTTGTAAATCCACGGTTAATTAACAACTCAATGTACGCCGCTTACGTAAAAGCTAACATAATTAAACAACGATACAGCCATTAAAATTTGATTAACGCTTTCATCCTTCCAACCAACACCACCAAGCCCACCAGCAGCATATGTACAACATAATGATATGAGAGCGAATTAATAAACAACCATATGCCGGCGGAGTGCTTTACCCTCCCCCGAACATCCTCCAGAAGCGTCAGCGGTTGACAAATGTTCAGATGTAGAACTATACTCATCCCCAAGTCACCCACACCCACAGAGTGTAATAAATGACAGCAAACGTGGATTTACTTCCATTTAATCGTGTGGGCCTGTCACACAGGCCTCTGCCAAAAATTACAATCAGATGACAGCACTGTTTTGTCATCCAGTCGGCAGAGTGGGACTACACTAATCTGTTGATGGGGCTGAGTAAATTGATGAATCTATCATCGCTGTCCTAGAAAGTCTTCATAGCTGGTCCTTGAGGGAGAGTGCAAAATTTGATATATCGCTGTATCTTGAGGTGATACGCCATCCGCCAAACTAACCAAACTAAGGTACTCAAGGTACCTACTTGCGGCACTTAAAACACTCGACACAATGTCTGGTGCTGCTATTCACTCTCTGCACCTGGTTCCACACTACTAAGCGCTCATAAATTCACGCAAAGCTTGCAAGGAACAGCAGTTCCACTCACTAAACACCCAATTCGCCAGGACGATGATGCTGGTCTTGGTAGCTACCTTCCATAAATCCATTCACCATCAGTAAATTTAGGTGTGCAGCAATTCAGAATACGAAAGCAGCAGAGATGCCATTCGCTTGGTATCGGCTTGAAACCCCTTTTTCGGTTGAGCCAAAGCAGCCCACAAAACGAAGGGACAGCATACCTACACGAAACGAACAGCAAAATCTGCCATAAATAAAGGATAACAATTTGTAAGGATCAACAAGTGTCCAAGTGTAAATCACTAAACGGAGAGAAACGTTAAGCTGTAAGAAAAATTTAGGATGTCCTTTTGGTTGTTTACACATTGATTATGGGTGACGGCTACGGCTTTGACTTACACAGAGAACAAGGTGTGTGCGATAATAAATTCAGAAGCCTGACATATTACATGTGGTAACGTGGCGTTAGTCTTTCTTGTCAGCTTCAATGTAAGATTCTTTGAGAATGCATTATTTATATGAAAATTAGGATCAAATTGGATCTTGCCAGTTTTCAAGCTGTGGTAGATAGGAAACGCTGGGTAGGGTGACGTGGTCGTAAATGCACCACCCTTTTTTCAAACGACCATAACATTTTTAAAATAAGTTGTTTTTGTTTGGTATTTTGACATACATTTTATGAATTTGTTATGGAAATATGTATAGAGTAAATTTGTTGATAGCATGTCAACATTTTAAGTTAAAATGAATTGTTCAAAAAATGAGAAATGGTGCATGGTGCACCATGGTAGGTACTAAATGCACCAGTTGTATGTGTATAATGCACCACCTATTATTTTAAAAATTAAAACAAATATTTCAATAGATAAACATAGTTTTATTAGACAAAAAAACAGTTCATTGCAACTTTAAAGAACATATAAATAAAAATAAATACTAATGACTTCATCTTCACATCAACATAAAAATAAGTTAACAATAAAACAAAAATAACAAAAATAAAATAGGTATTTAAACATAAACAAAATAAACAACTTAAAATTAATTACTTAACGAATATTTAATTTATATACAGATTCTGAGAATTTGTATAACGACTGTTGCCTCTTCGTTGGCCCCGATACAGAAGGATCTTGGTGGTGCATTGTGCACTACTACGGAATTTTAGGTTAAAATTTAAATAATCTGCAGACAACGCATCAAGGTTATAAACTCTTTATTATAAACCAAAAATAAAAGGTTAAACAATCATTTTATTAAAGCTAAATAAAGAAAAAAGTCACTTCCACTGAAGAAATAAAAAAATTAACTTACCCTTTTTTTTTCGTTTTTCACTGCAATTGTAAAAAAAAATTCGCACACGTCCGCGCACAAAGAAATCCACTACCAGACTGAAATCTACTATCGTTGCCGGAAAAAACGAATACTTTTGAGTGAGGTAGACACAATTACATCTGTCAGTTAGGCAGATGGAGCTATGGTGCGTGGTGCACCACTGGTGCATCTACGACCATGTCACCCTACAGTATTTTAGAAGACAAGTCTCTATTTCAACGCAATGGCTTTGGAATATATAGAATAGAACTTTGAATTTCTAACCAAGTCTACGTTCCACTAAAGTAATAAGTTAAAAGGTGGCTACTGGCTACCACTTTGGTCCTGCTTTATAAAGTGCTAAACTGGAAAGTAGTTCGGGTCTCCCCTGATATCTAGTAAAATATGTTACAGAAAAAAGTAATCTAGAAAAAACGATATCGAAAAAAAAACATTTTGAATAAAAAAATCTCGAAACTAAGATCAAAAACAAAAAATATGTAATTAGGATTAGTTATGATTTTTAATTTTGTTCTAAAGCAGATGATGCTAAGATCGACTGCATAGGAGCACCTACATTTGGGGAACAATTTTTTTGTTCTGTTAGAATACTTACCACAAGCCAAATAACTATAAGCTTTAGGCTTTCAAACGGTCACCAATTTTACCCCAAGTAAAGCTGTAGCTATTGGCTACATTGATTGATTGAAGAAGGTTCGCCGCTTAATGGCTTTTCAAATTGCTTGACATGTGCGGATCCGTTTAGGTTATTAATGGCGGACCTCGATTTCAAGCTGTGATCAATCTTAGTTAAAAAAGTCGATAACAAAATCAGCAAGGGTCTTAATATTCCGACAATGACTACAGACCCTTGATTCAACAATAGCTTATTGGATTTAAGAAAAATTTTAAGTGAAAGCGTCATTCCTGACTCTGAGCGATTTTCGAAAAAAATCACTACCAACAGTTTTTGCATTTATTTTGCAGTTTACTTATATCAACTGATTCTTGAGATGCAAATTTATCTATGGTTATCGACAGAAATTTAATTTTTGGTCAAAATGTTAGCTTGCACCAATAAAGTAGCAATTTTGTTGTTCCAGAAGTGTTCAGAGAGTGGTTCACATGAACTATGAACTAACCTGAAACTGAATCCACTTCAATTGGAATGGAAGATCAGTTGGAACAATACGAATTCGTGGGAATAAGGACTTCCTCTTCTTTGAATTTGCCCTTGATGATCGTCGCTTGAATCACATTGTTCATCAGATTCTCGACGGACAACAGCGTACCGTTGCTCAATTTGGGATGATTCACATTCCGCACCACGATTATGATCGATCCCACCTTCAGCTGTAAATTATACGGCGGAGTTCCTGACACATCAGGCGAGTTCGAAAATTCCGTCGGATAGTTGTTCGCTTCATCTTCGTCGTTCACGCTGTCAACGGATTTATACGAATGCAGATCTCCAGCGATTTGACTTTGAATAATTAAATTCAATGTTTTGGCGCTGGCATTCCCAATGTCGACAGAAAACTGCCGCACATGTCACAATTATCCGAAATTTTCCAAGCTTCATAACTAATTTTCCACCTTTCCATCAAAAAAATGCGATAAAATGCAAAATTTCGTCAAAAAAATTAAATCTTTCGCATTTTTCCGGAATTTTGCGTGTTTTCTACAAAGAATATTCTATTTTTTCATTCGAAAGCCATTCCGGAACAATTGCACAAAAAATGTTCAGTACTTTCCATACAAAAAAACAATTTAGATTTTCCAATTTCCGACTTTTCCAGAGGGTTTTCCAAAAATGTTCTATCGTAAGAACCTTTTTCTGACAATTACGAACAACTGAACAAAAAAAATTGAGCAAAATCGGTTCAGTCGTTCGCAACTGATGAATTACTAAACATATTTTACACCACTTTTGTCGCTCAGTTTATTGAAAATGAGATCTTCATATTTCGACTGGCCTTAGAAGGTTGAACAATAGGTACCAGAGCTTCTTTCTCTTTTACTGATATTATAAACGTGAAAGGGCAAAATCAGTCTATTGATGCACCCTGTAACTACGAGACCTGTCAGAAGGGTGTCGAAGAAAAGCAGCCATAGAGAGAGCACGCGAAAACAATCGGCAAACAAGCCATAATACGTGAATTTACAAAAACACTATTTCAAATAAATTGTATTTCTTTCGTTATTACAATAAAATAAATTGTTTTCTTTCGCCATAACTCAGTCCTTGTCAGGTGATACAAGTATAGACGAAACTTGGTATTTGAGCCTTCTCCTGACAAAGGAGAAAAACAGAGAGAAACTTGCAAGTTTTTGCCCTCTAAGCGCATTTATATATTTTTTGATTGGCCAACGACTAAACTAATTTCAATACAACTCAATTATTTAATAACCTACCCGCTGAAACATCACTCATTATAGTTTGCGCTCAAGAGTAAGAGGATACAGGTCCGTACGTATTAAGTAAAATGAAGCCAATCTGCAAATTGAGTGTTCAGAAAACTGGGTTACAACAAAATCACTATAAAGTACTCCTAGGTGGAAGTAGAAAATTTCTTAAGCTCACGTTATTTCCGTTCCACCTTCGAAGGAGTCACACTCAATTCAACAAAATCGTTGTGTTCCCCTGGGATGCCCGACGTCACGTCGCCTTCCGAATGTCTTTCCTTTTTGTTTAAAAATTTCTTAGATAAGTTTCCATTTTGCGTTACGTGACAGCTTCAAAGAAAATTGAATTCCTCCCCCACACAAGCGAAGCACACATCCCGGCAGTTAACAAAATCAATATAATATAATATGTTATATAATATATGCGTTGATGTCAATCCGTGTTCAGGTAGGCATACACCAAGACCCACTTGGTACACATCAGCACGGACATTTTGATGATGTAAACCGCCAAATATCTCATAAACCCGCACCTCGTCAAGCATATAGCAAACACTCGCGGGCTGAAGATTGTAAACTTTTCAACTACAGCCTCATATCGCTTGGAGGTCATAATGAACTTTTCATTGCCACACCATAAGTTCTCTCTTCATGTGGCAGTTTTCCGAGTTTTTATTGTCCTAAAGATGATGGCAGGAAGCTGAGGCAGGAACCGGCATGACCCGCAAAAAAAAACAACAAGAAATTCACTGTTATGTTTACCCCCGAGTGTCGTTATAATTTTTTTTGTTCCCATCGTGTGTACCGTGGCCGTGGCAGAGGTGTGAAATTTTGTAGCAATATTTGCGATTATTTTTCTTTCATTTTTATGAGTCCCACTTGGCGGGATGGCGTTTACAGTTGGCTGGTATGGCGGCATACCTGCGGTCGGTAAGTAGGTGGTACGCTCGCTGGTCTAATGCAAACAATAAAAATAATGAAATGAATTTTAGGGGACAATTCAGCCCCAGGTCTCGACAAAACTTTCTAAAGCTGAAAGGACAGTGGGAATTGTTGCTCCATTGACTGGTGGTGGAGGATAGACGCGGTCACGTTTTATTCGCTTTCAGAGGCATAGATATCATTTATAAATTTAATTGTTTTCGTCTTCGAGGACGTCCTCTGACTTGAATATAATAGTCAACTTAACTACGGTTGTTATGAAAGTGAAAATGAAAGCGAGGTGTATGTTGACTCTTATGAAAAACTGGTACAGGGTACACCATTTCAATTAAAACAAGTCCACAACAAGAAATAATTCGTTAAAAAATAAACGCAAGCCGTGAACCCAAACTTCGCCTAACTTAAGCGCGACTTAAGTATACCGTGTGAACAAATTTAACTAAAATCCTTAGACACGCTAGCATTGGGCAGCCGTATTTGATATAGCTTCCATATTGCAGTGCTACCTCTCAAAAATGCTTCAATGTATATATACAAAGAGTGTCTTCAATCTCCAATGGGGTGACAAACAAAAATCAGACTGCTTGCGACTTGAAACGATAAAAAAACACAATTGCTTATGTAAATTTTGAAGGACAATCTACGCACTAACAGACAGTAGTTAAATGCTATGAACTTAGAGTTTTTGAAATAGCATACTTTCCAGTTTGAGCAGAACTCCCCAGAGCTTGGAATTTACACTCCAAGGGTTACCCTTATGAATACGACTTCTCTTCGACGATTTCTCCTTTGAACCATCAAAACAAATCGCTACCCATATCATACACCCTTTCCCATAAGTGGATACAAATAAATTACACCAATCTCCGTATACACTTTGGTCCGTAAAATAATAAGACATTCTCCGAAAGTCTATAACCCTCCTTTCCAATTTCTATTCCTATCCGTACACTCACCCCCGAAAGGAAAACAAAACAAAATCCAAGTCACATTTCCATACAGGCATTCGAGTCGAAGGACTGTTATCTTTTGTCTGTGACTGGAGATAAGTAAACTTCCTAATGGCCTGGCCCGATCCATTTCAATTCCAGACCGAAAGTGTTAAGAGTCTTTATCACCTCTTCAAGTATGGGGGCAATTTATTGTATTTGTCCCCTTCCACCAAAACAAACTCCTACCGAGTGAATTCCGTTTTATTGTGCTTAGAAAAATATTACCTCTGACAAAAAAGGACACAACCCAACCACTTATCCACACTGTGTATACACTCTGACAACAAATGAGCAAGCACAAGTCTCGCTCACTCTTCAAATTCAATGCTTGCAGAAGAATGGATCTTTTGTTCGGCTCGACAGAAATTTCCCCCCTTTCTGGAAAAGAAGAAGAAGAAAAAAGGATTCACCGCCCAATTACTCCGAGGCTCATAAGACTAATGCCTTCGATTATAAGACATCGCCGCGGATGTGTTATGAATGTGCAATGAGATCGAGATGATGTTGTCGTCTGGTTTTATTGAAAAGGATGAATTTGTTCTTCTTGTTGTTAGATTATATTTTGTTTCTTTGAGGGAACGGTTTCGAAATGGGGTACGTGATGTGGATTTAAGCGCCGAGGCGAAAAATTCATCTTGCACCTGTAAAAAAAAAAAGAACTAAAAGTCTATCTTAGCACATTAGAATTCTCATTTTAGGTAGATAAAAAGTGTAGTCGTCATTTAAGAAAAGATAACATCCTTACTTCTGATAGCAAGGAAATACTTATTGCTCACAAAGTGATGCTTTATCCTCTCTTCAAAGGTAAAGTTTCAAGTCAAATATGCTAAAACAATTTTGAAATAGAGTCTCAGTTGCGATCTCCGAAAAAAACACTGTGCAGCGCACTCATCTTAAAGCCCCTATGACACAAAATTTTTTTCTGCATTTTTCAGACCTTTAAATGAGACTTGAGCAGTACGAAAAACAACTACTAAAATTCCCGGTAGGAGTGAGTGCATACACACCAACCTAATTAATGTGGAGATGTTAACAAAATGCATTGAAAATGCGGGGACGTTCGGATGCCCAGTCGAGACTATGAATCCGAACGCGTTGACTAAGCAAATTGAATTGTTTTGGTATTCTCGCGGTCAGCGTTACCGTTGTTTGATGTTGGCCTTTTTTATTTGGAAAAGGCCCATCATATTTCTTTAAAAAAATTTTATTTTCAAATAAGTGCATTTAAAATGTAACACGGTTGCCTATCACAACACTGAGTGTTGTGAAACACTGTTATAGTCTTATGCGAACTAATAATTACCAGAGTAGCCTTAGAAATGACACATTTTTCTCTCATCGTCTCTTTTTTCGACTCTTCAGAATTCTGCAACGGCCACTCTGTTTATTTAAATTTGACGTGAGCACTTTGGGCCGATAAAAACTGAAACACATCTATTCAGACAGCTTTCAGACTTACTAAACTACGAATCCGAACGTCCCCCCTTCGGGTAGGGGTTAGAATTTACCCGAGGTAGGCATGCCTGTCGTAAGAGGCGACTAAAATCCAACCTCCGTATACCGAGCGTGTAGTGTATACAAAAAATGCAATGAACAAAACGAAAAGATGAATTACCCCAGGTGGCAGTCCAGCTTTACTGGAAAATCCACCCTCTTCGGAGGTCGGCTCTACGGATTCTGGGGAGAGCCGCTTATTGCAGTCCATTAACCCTTTTATTAAAAGTTCAAGGGTATCTCGATGGCCTCCATCAAGATCGAATAACCCCGGGAAAAGAAGTCCGCCGGGAGCGCCAGCGCGTGAAAAACGGGACTCAGTGAAAGATATAAGCTCTGAGGAAGAAATTAAAACACTCCGAATCAAGCTTAAGGAAATGGATCTACTCTATCAAACTCTGAAGAAAGAGATAGAACTGTTAAAAGAAGAAAATAATGTTCTAAGGAACACTAATTCTCAGAAAGAACGCGAATGTACTCCACCACGCTTGCCTAGTCAGGAATACCACACTGACGAAGAAGAGCTAGCACGCGAAACGAATCGGGTCCCTAAGAAAAGACCTAGTAAGAAAAGGAGAGCCGGTTCTTCACCTGAAGTCGAGCCTCTAAGAGAAAAAACGCGTAAAGTACCGCAAGAAAAACAACTCCGAGGGCAAATTCGTCCACCACCTCCAATAAACGTCGCTGGGGTAACGGATTATAATAAGTTACACAGCCTCCTTAAAGGAACGATAACATCGGAATTTAAGGTAACATCTTTGAGGAATAATGCGTGGAAAATTAACGTCGTTAACCACGAAGACTACCGGGCAGTGTCCCAAAAGCTAAACACCGAGAAGATCCAGTGGAATACTTTTGAAATAAAGTCAGAAAGGCCACATCGTGTTGTAGCGAGGGGACTCCACCCCTCATGCACCAAAGAAGAGGTTATAAACGACCTCCGTTCCAAAGGGTTTAAAATTCTTGATGCCGTAAATATCATCAAGAAAGAGAAGCAAAAAACGGAAGAAGATAAGGACATCCTGGTAAGGCGTGGACTTCCGCTCTTTATGCTTACCTTCGATAGGTCTGATAATATCGAAGATATCTACAGAATTAAAACCATACTTAATATTGTGGTAAAAATCGAGCCCATGCGCAGAAATTTGAAAACAATTCCACAGTGCAAACGTTGCCAAGAATTCAATCATACGCAAATGTATTGCAAAAAAGAGCCGCGATGTGTAAAATGCGCCGGAAGTCATTTCTCCCAAGACTGTGGAGCAAATAAACAATCCTCCGCTACCTGTGCTAACTGTAAGGGAAAGCACCCGGCAAATTATAGAGGCTGTGAAGTAGCTAAGGAGTTGCAAAAACGGAGAGATGCGCTACTCAAAAGCCAAAATAAAAAAACAAAGCCGCTTACCAACGTAAAGCGTAGGACCGCCCAGGAGGTAGTAGGCATTATAAAACCTCCGGTTCAAAAGCGTAGCATTGTCAGAGAAAGAGAGACAATTGAAAGGCCCTCGACCTCTGTTATCAAAAGAAACGCTACTGAAAAGTTACCACCAGGAAAGCCATCGAATAGTGGCCCTCGGACAGCTAGAGTACAGACCTACGCTCAGGCCGCGGCATTCGAAGGAGCGAAAAACGTTGAAACTTCGCCGGACCCTGTTTCTCATGTTTTCTCAGTTATTCTCGAGAAACTTGAAGAACAAAGCAAAATAAATAAAATTATTTTCGATCGCTTGGTTAAGCTCGAAAATAATTCACGGAAAACGCATGCTTCAAAAATAACATGAATGAAAAACCAATGTTAAAAATATGCACTTGGAATGCAAACGGGCTTTTACAAAAACTCGGCGAATTGGAAATATTCATACGTGAGAAAGATATTGACATTTGCTTGATTTCTGAAACTCACGTGAAAAAGGGATCGAATTTAAAAATAAAAGGATATAATGATTTCCACGCTTGTCACCCATCGGGGAACGCCAGAGGTGGATCATCATTGCTTATTAAAGACTGCATTGAACAATACGAAGACCTGAAGATAGAGCTTGAAACTATGCAACTGTGCACGATTCGAGTTAAAAATAGTCAGCGTACTCTTAGAATTTCATCTATCTACTGTCCACCGCGTTCCGCGCTTGAAAAAAGTGATTTCACTAACCTGCTTAAATCGCTCAAACCAAATTTCATTATTGGCGGCGATTTTAATGCGAAGCACACGTTCTGGGGCTCCAGATACATCTCGCGAAAAGGTAGAATGCTCTATGGGGCAGGTATGGAATACAGTTGCGGTTTCCTCTCGACGGGCAAACCGACCTACTGGCCAACTGATACTTCAAAACTACCTGATCTGATAGATTTCTTCGTCGTGAAAGGAATACCTACCCACCACATTAAAGTTGAAGAGAGCTTTGATCTATCATCTGACCACTCACCGGTTATATTAACATTGAGTGTAAAACTAGTCAATAACCTAGAGCCAGCGAGATTAACTGGTAGAAACACTAACTGGGAAGGCTTTAGGAACGAAATAGAAGAGAATGTTCAACTGAGTGTTCCACTTACGACACCCTATGAACTTGAGGTTGAAGTTGATCGCTTCGTCGAGATCGTACAGCTCGCCTCCTGGAATAATACGCCCAATCCAAGGAAAACGCCGGTCAAATACGGGCTACGATATCCTCCCGAAATAAAAGAATTGGTCAACGAAAAAAGGAAGGCGCGCAAGAAATGGCAACAGAGTCGCGCTCCGCAACATAAAGCACATTTGAATTATTTGTGCAATTTGTTGAAGACAGTCATTAAGGATTTTAAAAATCGTGCGATAGGTTCTTACCTTGAAAGTTTAACAGCGAAAAAAGATTCCAATTATTCACTTTGGAAAGCTGTAAAAGGCACCAAAAGGCCCAAAATCCCCGCGCCGCCAATTAGAATAAATCAAAATGAATGGGCAAGGGAAGATAAGCAAAAAGCGGACGTTTTTGCCGCTCATCTAGAAGAAACCTTTAAACCGTACGATGGCCAAGCGATCTACGACAATACTAATAGGGCGGAATTACAACCTGACGAATCAACACTCACAAGTGCAACGCTAAGGGAACTAAAACGTGAAATCGAATCCCTAAAACCTAAGAAAGCTCCTGGTTATGATTTGATCACCGGAGAAGTTCTTAAAGCTCTTCCAAGGAAAGCATTAATTAGGCTCCTTCATATTATAAATGCTGCGCTCAGACTAAAACACGTGCCGAGTCAATGGAAAGTCGCGGAGGTCATAATGGTTTTAAAACCAGGAAAACCGCCAAATGAAGTAAAATCGTATAGACCGATTTCCCTTCTTCCGGTCATTTCCAAAGTCTTCGAGAGAATATTGCTTAGGCGCCTACAGCCAGTTATTGAAGACAATAATCTTATCCCTGACCACCAGTTTGGGTTCAGAACCAAGCATTCGACGATTGACCAAGTACATAGAACTACTGACGTAATCGAGAAAGCATTTGAAGAAAAAAAGATTTGCTCAAGCGTATTCCTTGACGTCTCACAAGCCTTTGATAAGGTGTGGCACGACGGCTTGAAATTTAAATTACGACAAGTTCTCCCCGCAAGCCTATATGATATTCTAGAATCATATCTCGGGAATAGACTCTTCCGTGTTAGAAATGGAAACGAATACTCGGAGCTAAAAGAAATTTCGGCCGGGGTACCGCAAGGAAGCGTCCTTGGTCCGCTTCTCTATTTGTTATATACTCGCGATATTCCAAGGGAAGATGGCACTACCCTTGCTACGTTCGCCGACGACACAGCTATCCTAGCTGTAGGTAATACAATCGAAGAAGCGACTACAAAACTGCAAGCCGCAGTGAATAAGGTAAATGAGTGGACAAGGAACTGGCGGATCGCCCTAAACGAAACTAAGTCTGTTCACGTGAATTTCACCTATAAGCAAACTAATGACTTGCCAATTTTTCTAAACTTGGCCCGAATACCATTTGCAAACGAGGCCAAATACCTGGGAATGACACTCGACGCAAAGCTGAAATGGAGTTCGCACGTGAAAATGAAACGTAAAGAACTCGATATCAAATATAGAGAAATGTACTGGTTACTCGGAAAACATTCCCAGCTCAGTACTGAGAACAAACTGCTTTTATACAAGCAAGTGCTAAAGCCGGTGTGGACCTACGGTATACAACTTTGGGGTTGTACCAAGAAAACAAATGTCAATATTCTACAAACTTTTCAAAATAAAGTTCTTAGAGAAATTGTACAAGCACCATGGTATATTAGAAACGACGATATCCATAGGGATCTCGGAATTCCAACAATCGAAGCTGAAACTAGAAGCTTAGCGAGAAAGCATAGAAACCGACTAATCGGACATATCAACAATACAGTCCGACAAATCTTGGACGAGAGCAATTTATTGCGCCGACTACAAAGAACCGTTCGACTTGGCAAGATAAGATTAACCGCGTCTAATTTGCGGAACACGCAGGATCTTTCATTGGAAAGTAACCTGTCAAAAGTTTTTATTTAATGATAGAAAAATTGCTTGATAAGTTATATCTTAGTTGCAGTATCTAACAATCTTTAGAAGGGTGGTGTTTTTAGTCAGTAAAAATCTGACACTACTATGAGAACGCGCTTGCTATTCTCATAGTGTCTTTGGAAGATTTTCACCTACCCTCGGTAAATAAAAAAAAAAAAAAAAACATTATTTAGTAGCTTACTGGCAGCTTGTTTTTGACATTTCAACATTTTTGGCATTTGCCTCCCGTTCATGTCACTTTGAAGTTTGTGGTTAAAAATTCGTTTGAAAATTTGTGGTTGCTTTGTAAACAATTACTACCCCCTTCGTAATACACATTGGGCCTTACCAATAATCATTTTTAACCTTCACACTAAATATTTCCTAGGTCACAATATGCAATTTTGTATGGAAAATTTCGTCATTGTGAGTTCGAAAAACTTAGCCTGGACACTAAAAATGATTATTGGTATGGCGGATTTTGTTTCTTTTAATTGATTTAATCCGATAAAAATGAGGAAAAAATTAAAGAAAAATGTACTGTCATACGGGCTTATCTAGCACAGGCGACAGGTTGTGAGAAGGTAGGCCCAGGGCGTTTATACTGGAGTATTGTCCTGCCTACTGTTTATTTATTTTATTTATAATCTATTAAAATATTTTATTCCTTATGGTATTAGTCTATAACTTTTTAAGTATCGACAGCAGATTTCAGATTCGAAGAGAAGCTTCGTAATGCTTCCAAAGAAATGACACTTTGTGTCGCCGGTCCCTGTGAATTTTTTAGAAAAAATCAACGGTAACCCTGAACAAATAATATGGCTATAATGCCATCACGTTAATTTTACCAATTAGGTTCTGAATTGCTTGGGTTGTAATCTTAAATCTGACATAAATGTTTGATTCCTAGGCACATTTTGGTATTCTAGCGTGTAATACTCTAAAAGAATACAAATGTAAAAGTCTTCTACAGACACCATTGCGCATCCACAAAAATTCATATTTTCTTTAAAATTATTAAGAAGACCATTAACGCATTATGGAGGACTAGCTTGGGCTCTGTGAATCTCAGAAAAACTAGTTCGAATTTTTTTGCACCCAAGCACTATTGCAGTCCTGAATTTACTAAAAGTAAAACTGAATTAAAAGTACATTTACTTTCCTATCTTAAAATAATTATAAAACGCGTAAAGCTTCAAAAAATTTTAGTGCATATCAAATTAGATCGAAAGATATGCCACAGCTTCACAAGGGTTTGCCCTTTTGAATTTAGTGTGCGCTTTGCTTTTTGCAACCTTTTCGCCAGTACCTACCATTGCAGTTCTTTTAGATAAATATCCTAAAATTATTTCAGTACTGTGAAGTGATTTTATTTAAAAAAAAAAAAGACAAAGAAAGCAATCCTGTGGGAATTTAACCAAAGCAAATGAGCAGCAGTTGGACGCACAGACGACCAAAGAATAAATTATGAAGAAATCTTTCCTACAAATCTGATTCCGTCTCTTTACTGTACAGTTGCCAAGGACACGGACACGGACACGGACACGGATATAACTGGTTGCAGGAACATGCCCAGCCCAGACAATGTAACAAACCCTTATTCTCATTGCGTTCGCTGCGACTGCTGCATTTCGCAAATATTTCTGTGTTTGCATCAATAGGCCCCCTACACCTCGACCCTCCTGCACTGCGAAGATAACGAGGGTATGCAAATTAAATTCAACCAACGCTGGAGGAGACCCATCGACGTGACGCCAACCAACTACGACGAAGAGAGACAAAAAAAAATTGTGAAAATTTCAATTCAACTTTTTGAAAAGAAAACATTTAAATTGAGAGCATGATACAGATCGCTGGAGTGGTCACACTGGGAAGACTCCTGGTGCGAACGAGCGACATCATTTCCGGCCGGATTGGTCGAATCCTAGAAAACCCAACCAAAGTTTGGATTCTTATAATGCAATGTGCACACAATGCGGAAACTTATCGCAGATCAATGTGTTGAACTTTTCGATTTGTATTATCCTTGGGAATTTTCCTTTTCGATAAGGATAGAGAAACCTCTGTTCCACCTCTGATAGACGACGGCATTACGCAAGAAAGTCGATGTCAACGCTGGCTGTTGGATTGACGATTGAATGAAAGAGGGTGCTCTTGAGGAAAATATCAGGGAACAAAAAAAAAACACACGAACAAGAAAGCATTTTCGAAGGAAACTATCAATATGGCAGCATGATGATGGAAAGAACGGGTGACTGGCGATGCAACGCACAGAAGGACACAGTATCCCTTTTCATTTCATCGATATGAAAACTGATGATAAATTTATAGGTAGAGAGGCGCCATGCAAGATGGAGAAAGTTTATCGTTGATTTTTTTATTCTGTTTTTTTGTGAGAGATTGCATTTTGTCTTGGCGTTCGAGATTTACTAAGAGAAAGTCCTTGTTTGACTTTGAAAGTTTCGATAAAGCGAACGAGAAGTAATTGAAGCAGATAAGTTATTGTAATTTTTTTTTTGTGCATATTCCCAGAAGGATCCAAACGAAAGGATGGCATAAAAGTTCAGCTGGAAAATTGGCCAGTGAAATAAGGGCATTTGGTTTAGCAATACGATTTGAAACTTTAAAATCCATCTTTGTAATTTTGATATGAAACTCAAACAGCTCGGAACTTTACCAGAAGGTTGTGTGGTAAATGAATGATATTCAGGGCAGTTATTTCCAATGTCAATTCTAGGCTCTTGATTCTGAAACTCACTTTGCCCCATTTGAGCTTCAAATGTTCGACTCTAAAGTTTGCAATTTCGTTTCATTTTGGAATCAGTGAAAGAGCTGTAGTTTTCTTATCAACTATTGAATTATTAGCTGAATCTAACAGCAATATGAGTGACTGTAAGATTACTTTAAATTAGGGATTAAGGTTGTATTGCTTCCTACCTTTTCGTAAAGAGAACGGAAACAAGTTCCGACATCAGCCAGGTTTTATTTGTTTGATTTTTGTATGGAATCGTTTATATTCAGAAGAACAGGCGAAATCTATTGGTCTTGAAGTAAACGAGGACAAGACTAGGTACATGCTATCAACAAACAAACATACATCTGTCCACCGCCTAGGACAAAACGTCACTGTTGATAGCAACAATTTCGAGGTAGTTAAGGAGTTCATCTACCTCGGAGTAAACATGAACTCCACGAATGATATCCTAGTGAAGATCCGGCGGAGAATTACCCTAGGAAGTCGCTGCTACATCGGCTTGGCAAAATAATTTGGTTCAAAACTCCTAACTCGAGGGACGAAATGTATGCTTTACAAAACCCTTATCCTGCCAGTTCTGCTATACGGCGGCGAGTGCTGGACGATAAGCAGGAAGGGAGAGCTAATACCGGGTTCCTTCGAAAGAAAAATTCTTCGGCGGATTTTGCGTCCTGTGTGCGAGGAGGGCGAATGGAGGAGAAGATACAACTGCGAACTATATGAGCTGTATCAAGTTGTGGATGTAGTCCAAAAAACGAAATAAGGTCGACTACAGTGGCTCGGCCACATCGAGCGAATGGACAATAATGCTCCAGCTAAGAGCATCATCGAATCCCAGCCCCCAGGATCAAGAAGACAAGGAAGTCCGAACCTCCGTTTCAAGGACCAAGCCATCGCGGATGCCAGAGCGCTTGGTCTGGACAACAGGAAGCAGCGTGCCCGCGAACGTATAGGATGGAAGGATGCAGTGTCTCAGACAAAGACTCTAAACGGGTCGGGAGCCCGTTGAATGAATAAATAAAAATGAATCTTTATATTCAGACATTTGTAACTTAATATTTATAATAACAAGGGCTTACATGCAAGAAAGCACACCACTGATAGCCACCGTAAGCAATATTTTTCTCGTCCCACTCAACATTGTCGTTGAATGTAACTTCACCCCCTGTTCATCATGATTCATAAACTACCTCTTTCGACAGCCCTTTTTGAGCAAACAAAACACTACAGTTCATAGAGCCTGCCCAACCAATCTTATGTCAAAAGCGCTCACGAACCCCGTCGTTATTTATCGCCTTCTCCCTCATTGAATCCACCCATCGAGTGTCTCTGATTCAAAATTGCTTTTATGTGTCTTCGCTCGAATTTATTAAATATGAGCCCTCCATCAACTAAATGAATGTTTCATTTGAGAGAAATAATAAAAACGACGACCTATATGTGTGCCAATGAAATTTCGACACATTTATCTTATCAATGCCATTTTGGTTATGACTTCAGTCTTCACTCTTCAGACTCACATCTCAACGAAAAATCATAAATATTTTCAAATTGCAGGACAAAAATGTCCTCCTCTCCTTGATGACAGATACAATAACGAATGTGTGTGCGGAAGGAGAGGGACAAAATGCAAAAAAAAAAGATAGAAATCCTAAAAATAAATGGGCCAACATTTCCTGCAATTTAGGACACCATTAGAGGAGAATTGATGGTAACATTTAACCGAAAGTACTTTTGGGAACAAAATCGTCGTGTGGTTTTTAAATGAATTCCAAGGCCCGTTGAAGGAGACAGTGCAAAAAAATAAGAATAAATAAACTTAAAGCAAAACAGCTGCTGCAACAAGAACTTTTCAAACAGTGCACAGATGGTAAAGTAAAGTGTCACATGAGCTACATGAGCCTTTGAGGGAAGGAAATGTTTTGTTTTGAGAATAACACCTATCGGGCTCAGTTCGAGTTTTTTCCCAGTGCGCTGCAGATTGGTTTTTAAGAGATGGTTAGGTAGGATAGGAGCTATATTTTGATCGGTCTTTCTTGTAGTATCTGTCGATACTATATAATTTATTAATAACTTAGTTCAAGTCCACACCGCGGAAGAAAAGGGCTCCGTCCTTTTATTCCGACTGTAAGGTAATTGGCCTGTATACATTTGAAAGCTAAACTGTTCGAATTTGACTTCGGTCTTTACATTTGCATTGCAAATATCACAATTGCCAGATAGGACATATTTTCTTAGTTTCCCGGTCTCAAAAGAGGACATCTAATCTATAACATGTTTCACGAATACCTTCCAATTACTTGGTTAGGTTAGGTTACGTTGAAGTGACTTAGACCACTATAAGGTCCCTTGATGTGAAACCACATGAATCTAAAATAAAATTTTCTAGTTACTAGCTTCTAGTAAAACAGAAATCATGTTCGTATGGTACCCTGAAGCTGAAAATAAAATAAAAAATACTGTATTTCCAATTCCAATTACCATCTAATTGGCTATACAAAAATGCCAATGGGAACGTTTGGATACCTAGTTTATGTAAAACGTCAACAAGATTGGTCGAGACTATATGAATCCGGACGCGTTGACTAAGCAACTTCAATTGGTTTTGTATTCTCGCAGTCAGCGTTACCTTTGTTCGATTTTGCCCTCTTTTATTTGGAAAAGGTCCTTCATAAATCATTTTCTAATAAGTACATTTAAAATGTAGCACGGTTGCATATCACAATCCTATTATAGGATAATGCGAACTAATGGTTGTTAGATATCGAGCGAAAATTCTAAGCCTTAGAAATGACTAATTTTTCTTTCACCGACTTTTTTCGACTCTTCAGAATTCTCCAACGGCCACTCTGTTTATTTTAAAATTGACTCTTCGAAATCCCAACTGAGTATGCAGGCAGGATTTTCTTAACTAGATTTGTCGGCTTCCCCTCCATAAGCATCAACTGCAAAAACTATACACGTGACCACTCTGGGCCAATAAAAACTCAAACTCATCTAGAAACGCCTTTCAAGACCGTTAGAATAATATCCAACTCGACCTATTTCTAGCTAAGCTATTTTAAGCCCTTCTAAGGACGTCTATGGTAAGCAAATATTCACTCAGGATTACCGTTCAGACATTTCAAGAAATAATCGAAAATCACAAAACCCGTATCTTCGTGGTGGGTATTTTATTGTCAAAGAACACCTCCTATTTCCGCCATAGGAAGTCTGCACAAAACGAAATTGCTAATTTCATCCCGCCCTAAACTGACCGCCGAGCGGTGAATGCATTCAGATTTCCGCTGTCGATAACCCAACGGGTTATGCTCGATTAAGCGGATAAGTATTCGAAACATCGATAAATTCCAGATGTGCAGCGTTGTCTCCATTCGACTTTTATGGCGTTCAAAGTACGATACTTAGACTTGCATAATCGTAAAATGCAGGCATTCGAGGGGCTGGCTGGTAAACCACTTCTTCGTGCTTCGATACCGTATATATATTTGAATTCCACAATACGTACTCGGATTTTATATTGTGGCATGGGCTTGAAGCTAAATGGGCGGAACGGGCATACGAACAACTTTTCACAGTGATGTCCTTTTTTTTATGCCAGTTCTGGCAACGTCATCTTGTTTTGAGTTTATATTGCGCTGCACTTTAAGAGGCGTTCGTGAGTTTTCCGAGATGAAATGTGCAATACACAACAGTGCAGCCCCGTTTGGGATATTAGGATTCTCCTTCTATTTTTATTCACGTTTTATAGGTACAGAGCTTTCTTTCCGAACCACTGCTCGATTTGGACGAAGGGGTGAGCACTTTTGGAAACCGCTCTCTGGGGCGTGTTAATAAAACGAGCGAATCTCCACTTTAAACATGATTGAAGGTGTGTGGTTGTGAATATTTGCTACCACAGCGTGGCTTGCTCTTCTGATGGTCGACGACTATCGTACCTACACAGTGCAATTGGAAAAAAATTTCGATCATAAAACAGTCATCGATGGTTTTAAGAGTGCAGTGAAGGAAGAAAAAAAAAAACCACACTAAAATGGCACAGAACAAAAATTTGAGAGGCACATTGAGATGAGCAAGCATTTTCAGGTGGAAGGGGTGCGCAAGGATATGGCCACCCCACGTACCAACACCAGAGACGTGGGAACTTGTGCACAAGTCCAAAATCTCATGTGTGTATGCAGAGCTGTTCCAATTCAAGTGGGAAATTATCTTAACATGTATCGATGGATGATTTGACGTGCAACTGAAGTCTGATCAGTCGGATGAGTTTTGCAAGATATACGTACTAGTATATCAGCAATTTGAAGGACTTTGCCCAGAGGTATACGCCGAATGCGACTCGATGTAGATAGCAAAGATATTAAAAAGGAGCGGGTTTATGTTTTGAGCGATGCATGACTTTTGAGTTTAAGGACGCGTCATTCAGCGCATGATAGTTATACTGAAATATGTGACTTGGTGAAGTATTGGTCGAGGCTTAAGGAAGGGAGAATTTACGTCTGCACTTTAAAAATATTTTTAGGAACTAAGCTGTATACATTTATATCTTTACAAACTTATAAAGGCACGTGCATTTACATCATCTATATGTAGGAAGTATTCGCTTATGTAATCACTCTCTTATTCTGATTGCTGTTTTAATGTATGAAATTAGCTTTAATTCAAATAAAAGAGAGTGAGTCTGAAGCTGACCGCGCCTTGAAACGGACGTGTTTCATTAAGCTCAATACATTGTGGAAGCCGATTCACAAGAATTATACGCAGAAAGATAGCTAAGTCGAGTTAGGATCATGAAAACTTACTTTTTGTGTTCATCAATCAGAGCTATTGGATTAAAAATAACCGAATCAATTTTTTTAACGAAACTCGGTTAAAAATAACCGATTTATCAATTTCCTCTCCAAATTTTCTCGGTCGCAAATCACAAACAAACTAATAAAAACAGAGTAAAATGGTTGATACCAACTGATAAAGTGTTTTATTTTTAACAGCATGATTTAACCTTTTTAACTCGCTAGTTTTCAACAACAAATACTCGTTTATTTTCTACAGAGACATTCTTTTTAAAAGAGCAAAAATTCCACTCGGTTAAGTCTAAAATGTCTGCATGTACTTTGCTGGTTGCTTTCAGTTGCTTAAGCTTCCGTACGGTTTTTGATAAGCCTTAAACCTGTTAAATAAAGGTATACATGTGAACTTGTAAAATTGGATTTGGCAGCAGTCGGTCATAATTTGTCAAAGTAAAGGTAGTCTTATAGAACACTTGGCCTTGTTCCAAGCATTCGTCTGTATGAGTTGCGTTTCGTCCTGGACAGTCAGTAAATAATGATGAAGTGCAACTTTGTAACCATAGAACATCAGAATGTGTAATTTCTTGAATTCAGAACACCTTTGACCTTCTTTCCGACGTTTGTCATAATTATACAAAGCTTTCCTATCCTTTTGGGGATAGAACCCGAAATCAATCGCTGAGTATAGATAGTTCCCCACTCTTACTTATAAGCCGCAGCCCCAGAGCTATGTGAACCTAAGTTAAACCACACACCTTTATTGTAAATCAGTGATGGCGCTATTCAACTTTCGACGTATGGGTCGGGTATGTTCCAAGTACTAAAACAATAACAAAGCACATCATACACGTTTCCATTTATCAAGCGCATTCCTATCATAGTCGTTGAACACTGGATAAGGAATATAGATACAAAAGACCGCTCACCCACCCCTCAGGTCCGGTCGAGTATTCATTTATTTAGCCATACGCCAATGCTATGTATGTATATATGCAACGTGCAGCACCGCCAGCCTGCCAAGATGAATGTGTAAACTTTCACCAAGGAAATAAATTTCACACCGTGGCACCTTTTACTTTTTGAGTTATCGCAATAGGAACCATTAGAATCCCGTGCATATCCCATTATCTCAATATGTGTTTCCTGTCAGTATAAAAATGATGCATTGAAACGGAACGTATTCAATGCAGCAGCGCGCCATTTCGCAAGAGTGTGTGAGTAGAGTAGGTACCTACTATGTTCGGCAAAGAGGTGTGTTCAGGAACAAATCAGTTGAAACTATTTTTCATTGCAAAAGGGGCGCTTAACCAGTTACCTTTGAGCGTAATCCTGTTTCGTATGCAAATTGAAACTGTTTAACGGTCGTACTTAAAACTAGCACGAGAGATAGTTTTATGAAATATTGAAATCGCCAAGGATTATGGTGAATGGTAGCGGTTGACACGATTTAAATTTACTTTATCGCTTTAGAGGTGATGAGTGGTTTTAGGTTTTCCAAAGCTAGTTAAGGGGATTAGAGGTATAGTTGCTGTCAAAAGGGAATTGTACGAGTTGAGTCGTGATGTATTGGGTTTTTGATTCAGTGAAAAGAGGGGTTAGGTTGCCTTTGATGTGGACCAATTTTCTGTTAAATAAGAAAGGGACCTGTAAATACAAAAAAAAAGAGGCAGGCGTAAACCACGTAACTTTCCATTGGCAGTCTACCTCCAGTATTTCGAAAAAGTGACACACAGGTGCTGAAGTTATCCCAAGACGATGAGTAGTGAGTTCCGCATATATCCCAGCTCAAGCGACTTATCGTCGTATAGATCTCTGCTAAAGCAAGAACCAGAACCATACACCGATGCAGTGAATAGCAAACGAGCTGGAGATACGCGTAGATGTTCATTATAGATGGAGGATCATGCATAGCTCCACGAATATTTCTAGGTTAGAATCATCTGGTCAAAATGCACATCAAAATCAAATTACCTACGCCACCTTTCTGTGGGTGTTGGAGAATTAAAGTTAGGTCGAGATTGAATCGTTCTAAACAAAAACTGGGACAATGGTGGAAATTTTAGATATGTTATCGTTTATAGGTAAAAAGTTTAGCTGGTAACCATTTTTCAGACAGGACACATTAGAATAAAAAAAAAAGCATCTTGCTGCTAAGCGAAAGGCATTTATTATCGAAGATCATATCATCATACTACGTCTGCGGCAGATGACAAACTCCCAGTTCACCCCAATGATTTGGCTGAATTTTGTCGTGCATACATAGGCTGACCAGACGTCCTATTTTAAGTGGATACGTCCTTCTTCAATCTTAATTTTAAATGAATGTGGTCACCCTATGCACACATTTTCGTTATTCAATTTCTACATTGGGACATGACCAGTGATGCCAGATTTTATTCGCCTAAATTCTTGGGGAATTTTTTGAAAATTTTCTCCATTCCATATCCGTTTTATTCCCACTTTTCTCCCCATTTCAATTCATTGAAGTAAAGACGCAATTTTAATATATTTTCTTTTATCAAGCCATCTTTTTTTAAGAAGGTAATACACAAATAATATTCAAAGTCTTTCAGTTTAAACAAAAAAATAAAATATATAAATAAAAAAATATTTCTGGTACTTCAGTTATAAATCGTCATTGTACTGGCACATATTTTGGCACACTTTTTGAACAATTTTGCAGCATACGTTTCGCCTGTAAAATTCCGCAAAGTGTTTCAGTTTCGAGCTAAATCGATTAGATGTTATAAACGCGGTGATTTTTTTATGTTCGGGATATATTTGAAAGTTGACTACCCGAGTTTTATTTTTAAACTATTCAAAATTAATAGGCATCCATGGATTTCCGTTTTTCCCATTTTAAGAGCACTTTTCCCCATTGAGTGTAAAATTCCCCAAAATGGGAAAAATAATCCCTACATCTGGCATCGCTGGACATGACAATAACCTCACATGGAGCACTGTTGCAATGCAATGAACCTCTGCACTACAGATTCACACGCAACAAAAGCTAGGAAAGTTCCTTTGAACAGTATAGAACCTCAATCACCTAATCCAGTTACGTTCCAATTTACAAATCAACATTCCATTACGTATGTTTGTATGTACAACACTCTTTATCCTCCCCCTGTGCATTCGAACCTCATCAGTCTTTCCAAGTCATTAAATTTCAGACAATGCAAAATTTGAATACCGAAACAATAAAATGCCTGTTTATGGAGTTAATTAATGTCAGCTATACTTCACCCTCATAAAACATTCTAATGACGGCATCTTCACTCGCTCTTCGCGCAGCTGAAACATTAATCTTTGCGTTAAGGGTAACAATTTAGCTCGGCTAATAAAAACGAAAAACACTGGGCAAACTTTTTAAGTAGCAGCGATAATTTAATTTAATAAAAATTCACCTCACACGCATTGACGTAACATATTATATAATTAAACAGCTCGCGTCACCTTTGCACTTAACTTTCACAACTCTGCATGTTGTATAGAGTGTGGCTGCTGCATAAAATTTGCAAGCGCATAAAAATTAATTAAAACTTACACCCGACGCCACAGTAATGCGAAAAGCAAGTCCTACGCAAAACTTCAAAGTCGCTGTAGCTGAAGAAATTCAACCATACAAAAGTCTCCACACACACCCGACTGGAAGCCGTCCACCCTACAAACGGTGTTAATTCTGTTCAGCTGTACCCATGTTTCAATTCCCCCTTTTGCTATGACACTCTTGCCGGTAGAAAGATGCAATGCGTTCTTAGGTGCATTCATGGAGTAGGGTAAATAAAAGAAATCCTTTAACGGGCGTTAATTAATGAAAGTAAGTGCATCATAGTGAAATTAAGAATCCATAATGAATGGTTTGTGTGTGTGTGTGTGATGCACGGTGAGTGTAGGACAAAGGGATGAATATGAATTTATCATGCATCCCTGTTTTCTTTATTTATCCTCTACAGAGGTGATGTCTTGAGGATATTACATTTGCGGAATTGAAGGTTGAACAAAGAGTAAAATATGTTCCTGCGCCATAACTGTGAACACCAAGGGGTAGAATGTTCATTAACTTTTCCAAGATTAGCTGGGAACTCTGTTTTGAACTATGCACGAAGAGTTCAACTGTTACGAATTAGAATAAACCAGACAATTGTGAGTCCTTCAGCGCATGCAGTAAATTAAACCGCAAACAACTGGCTACCCTGATCTAAAGTACGAATTCCTCTGAAAAACATAACCAACCATAGAAAAAGTCGCCTAACCCTGGCTAAATATATTCGGAAGTTGTATCAAAAAATCGCTCACTCTGCGAGCTTAATGTGTAGCCAACCACTCGTAAAGTACAGCCCAAGTAAAACGTCGCACTCCAGTGAAACCCCTGTTTCTGTATGCAAGGACTACAATGCTTATCAGGTGAGAACATTTATTCGTAACACCTATCATCGCACACCCACTACCCTCATGATGTTACCAAACAAAGGACTAACACTTCAGCCATCTGCCTCCAACCCCCATTGGACTTGCACTTTTCATTGAATGCAAAGGACTTGACTCACATTTTCAACACGTTAAGTACAAAAAAAAATAGTAGCATGGTGGCAATTTTTAATGGCATATGCCGCACTTCATTGTAAATGGGCATTAACCCCAAAAAAAGGACGAAGGCAGCCCATGTACATAGAACATCCAGCCCGGGAAGAAAAGTGAAAATTGCAGATAGACCCCCATGCCTCAGAGGGCGAAGTATAAAAACTTTTCAGATGTATATCTCAACCATGCCCGCCAGGTGATTGTTGTGCTCGGCTTTATCTCCTGTGTCCAGAAATAGTCAACAACGACGATGATGATGTCTTCGTTGGTTTGCTCGGCAAGAAGTCATCGCAACCCATTAGGCGTGTTGAGAAACATCGAAAGAGGGCGAGCTCGAGACGAGTGCGAGATGAAGGCACCTCTTTGCGCGAACGAAGGTGGCTGAACACACGTACAAGAAGGACGAAAATGACTGTATAGCCACCACGAAACCACTACTTCCATTATGCATTCATTATTCATCCAAGAAGTGTGCAGGTGGGAAATGAGGGGCTGATATGGGAGCGAGGACGATGGAGAAAAATAGCCATTAGAGCCTGAGCCAGAACATAACTAGGACAAAAACAGCCCTAGGCTGTAGACTGGCATCGTTCAGTTTCTGGTTCTCTCCTTTCTTGTTTTTAATGTTTCTCCTTTGCATGCGAGCTTCCTTCGGAATATGTTTTTATTATTACATTTCCAGGAAGGAGCAAAATGGGAAAAATTATTTTGATTTACTTAAGCTTTTCCATGGGAAAGGCGCTCGATGCGGGCGGTTGGATTGTAACGGACTAGTAAGCCTTATACACGAATCCCCGCAATTAACTGGGGGCGTGTTTGTCTTTTGAAATTTGTAATTGAATGCGGATGACGTTTCGCCGCAAGACCAGCGCTCAGCAAAGTGCAGCTTTTAGTCAGAATGGAGGCACTTTATCCAGACAATTACACCGAGTGGGAGGAAGCCGTGTAGTTGGCATTACTAGGAAATCAATTTTAAATTGTACACAAACGTTTCCACCTTATGCGTGTATTTCCTTGGGTGGGTGGTTGGTTTTTTGTTTTTCCAGGGATGGATACAAGTAACTTGTTTGCATTTAACATGTTGCCACAGCTAATGCAAAGGACCTTTGACAGTTTTTGTTAAAGATCGTGTTTGTCAAGAGAGGTATTTAAAGCTGATTCGTCTTCAATAGCTTGGTTAGAATGCCTTTTGGTGCAGCGGCATTTTTGGACTTAAATTTAAATATTTAAATTTGTCTGCAGGAGTGTTTTTTTTTCTAAATCCGCCATAATTTGCTACAAGGTTTTCTCGCTCAACTCTGCATAGGTCCTTCTGGGATACATTCTTTTTAAACTTTCGGTAAATCTTCGAAGCATTACTTTTAAGGTAGCGCCTATTTATTTTGCTCACTAAAGTGTCAGCTTGAGTAACCATCAGAGCGACGAAAGATAGACCTTAGGCTAGAACCTAAATGCTTGAGCTAATTTTGTGGCAGCGAAAAATGCAAGAATAGGCTAAAAGGATGGAAGCTGCTTCCCAATTATTTTTTTTATGAGGTTTCGTGAAACCTAGTCATGAATGTTTTTGATGTGTAAATATCTTTATAAAGGTGCCAATGAATTTTTCAGTGGGTCAGGGTAAAGACAAACTTGGAAACACAAAACATTTAAGTTCGCACTTTTGCGACTTTAGAACAAAAACTACAATAAAGAATGCACCAAGTATCGAAACATACAAAATATGTCAGTTTTTATTTTTGCTTTTGTGTGACGAATGCTCACTATGGATCAGCGCTGCCGAAAGTAATACAATACTCCTTTGTACTCCTTGGACGTCAGCTGTGCTTCGGTACTATTTTTAATTTTGGATTGAACTTGATTTTAATTTTCCCTTGACATTTCTCTACCTAGTAAATTGGAAAACAAATTTTACTTTCTATATACTCATTTCAGTGACATTTATTGATCTAACTGCCACTATTATTAATTGGCTTAATCTATTTCTATGTTATAAATACAATTTTTACTTTTGAGGGAAACAACGAAAGAGGAAAAAAAGATAAATAAATAAATAAATCAAACAATAAGAAATACTGGAAAACGTTATTTAAAATTTAGGAAATAGAAAATCTAACAAATCAATAATTTAACGAATAAATTCACAAATAAATAAATTAACAGACAAATAAATTAACAAATACCTAAATTAACAAATAATATGAAATAACAAGTAAATAACTTAACAATGAAAACAATATATATATATTTTACAGTATGATACAGCACATGTAGTTCATTTTGGGTTTAGGCCCATTTTATTCACGTTGTTGAACACACCTTGGGGATTTTTATATGGAAAACTCCCCAAGTTGTGTTCAACTTCGAGTGAATAAAATGGGCCTTATTGTATTCGTAAACTTTTGGATTCTATCGGGTATCAATTCAACATTGGTTCTACTATGAATGTTTGATGTGGAATGGTGCCATGACAGATTCAGCATCATTTTAAAAATTTTATTTTGTGATATTTGTAGCTTTCTTATATGGCATGCAGCAGAGTCACCCCAAACTTGGCATCCATAAAGTAAAATTTTAATAGCAAATTAATTTTTTTTATTCAAAGTCTGCGTTCGGTATCCTCTCTAAATGTCAATTTACTATCTAGGTAGATGAATTACTAAATATTTTACAGAAGTTGGCCATGGTATAAGCAAATTGATATGAATACCAACGCAACTTCTGTTGAAGAAACAAAAGAACCTCCGAAAAATCGTTTAAGTTTGCTAAACGCTTTTGCTAAAAATAATTGCTTTCAGAAAGATCGTTGAAGGTTAAAAATACTTACCACCTATTGGCATTGTCTTACCAATTACTGTGTTTTGCTGGATCGACCACGTCCAAAATTAAATTGAAAATTGTTTCATAAAGAGTCTATAAAAATGAAACCACCGATTACCAAGAAATATCCTTTTTCTTATTCATTATACCAAAAAATTAAAAGCGTTTCGTAGCTTTGTGTTACTGCGTAATTTCGTTAGATTTTTTTTTCTCTGCAACAGCAACAAAGTACAAAGCTCCGTCAACACCATAACAGGCGGGTCGTCAGACATAACGTCGATGGTATGCCACAGCGAGACCATGGGACAGCACAACCATACCATCTTACCATCTCACGCAATTGAGTGAAATCAGGCGAAAATAATATTTTTACGAGCGTAAATAGTCGACCATTAAATCCCGTTTCACTTTATGAAATCATGTTTTCTTAGAAGGACGACAACGACAGAAGAGAGCTGTCTTGCCTCGAACATCAAGGGGGTATCGGTCTTACCGCGTCCCTCAAAAGCGTTGCGGTTCCCGTTAAGTATTCACGTCGATGAAATAGCGGGTCATAAACTTTCAGAACTAACATTTTATTTGCCTTTAAAGGGACCAAAGCTGCGACTGGAATTAAATTCGATTTAGTTTAATGGATTTGGGACAGTTAAATTTAAAATTTGTTCAGAGTTTTTATTGATATTGCGAAGGTGATTGATTCTTAGAGAACCGAAATACGTGGTCCATTATAATATGCGAAAGTGGAAACTGAATGGTGGTTATAAAATTTAATATTAAATGAGGACGCTTTTTATTGGGAGTGAATTGTTCTTAAATCGAGCAATCACATTTCAACCTGCGGTAGTTAATGCGATATAAAAAAGGGGTAGAGCATTGTTGGATTTGAAAAGAAGCAGACATTTTAAGTGTGCAATCAGATGTCTTAAAGTAGACTAGAGGTAAGACTTGGGCTTGAAAGTATGAGTGCTTAAATGACATAATAAAAAATAAAGCGAATTTAAATATATTCAGAAACAGGTGCAAGAGCATTTCTTTCAACCAGAGTTTTGTACAGAATTTATCTGAAATCTACACCACATGAGCCACTCATTTGTCATAGACGTCAATTACCAATAGAACTCACGTGCCAACGCTGAACACTTCCATGCAAATGAGCCCGCTCCTAAGGCATGCCGAACACTGCTAAGTTCCCCTCATAAATCAACCAATTCCTTATTCAATTAAGCGAATTAATATCTCGAACACAGCACTTCCTCCAGAAATGGAATCCACCATCGCAAATATATTATAGAAACCAAAAAATAAACTTCCCTTTGACACTGCTTGAAAGCGCATATTCTACATGTGTGCGGCTAAGTGTTGAATGTAACCAAGCCTGAATACAAAATTCCGTCTTAGGAAACGCGAACGAAATGAATGTTAAATTACACGGAATTAAGTTCAATTAAAAAGGAGATTTCGTTGAATCAGCATTTCTTCTAACTTTCCGGCAGAATAGCTTGGAATGGCGAAGGGGGGGGGGGGGGCGTAGAAGAGCATCCACTCATACCCACATATTCGCATCCGAAATGAATAACCGCCGAAGTACATTCTAAAATACAATTTCAGTTACAGTGGCCCATCCGACAACATCACCAGCATCCACCTTCTTCTCCATCAGCGAAACCATAACATCTTCTTTACCGACCCCGTACCCATCATCATACTCGTACCCACCGGCAGCAAAGGAAAACAACATTTAGGGATACATCATAACAGTGTTGGGATCTATATTCATATTCAACCCGGCAGAGTATAGGTAGATGGTGTTGGTGTGCGGCTGCATACCCCGCTCTCACCCTGGTGAGTTGTGACTGTTTCACAGATTGAATAAGGACCTCCGAAATGAAGGATTTACTTAAAGTGATATTCCGAATTCAAATAGGAGGAACCTGCAGGAGAGCTACTGAGTTAGTGACTTGGATTTTGTGTTCGTTTTTCGTTTAGGTGCCCCGCCTTGGATGGTTTGAGGGAATTCAAGGACTTTTACGCGTTGGGATAAAAGGATACAATCCGGATTGGTATATTCAATTGGTAATCTTTTTTTCTGTTTATGTTGGTGTGTGAGGATAAGCGTTATTTTTTTTTGTTTCTGTTTGAGATGGAATTTTAAAGTGAGTTGTTGTTGTCTCTTCTTTCTGACGAGTTTTAGCTACTGCGAGTTGAGATTGAAGGGATTTCTATATGCTTAAGTTAAGGGCTTACGGATGCGGGTGTTTTTTTTTTCTATATTGGTGGTAGTCAATGATGTTCAACGGAAATTATATAGTGGAACTATTCCAGGGGATTTGGATAGCAAATCGTATGCAAATCTATCTTAATCGATTACGCAAATCTACTAAGTTGTTCACGTGGCACAAACTATGCCCATTCTCAGGAGTTTGTGTCAGACGCCTTTTCAATTGGCATCCTAAGTAGGTATTTATAATTTATTCTTCATTTCTGTTGGTTTCATTTCCCAAATTCACATAGTTTGGTTATTTAATTTATTTCATTTAATTCCTAAAATGGTTTGTACATTATGAAATAATCTTTTTTAGTACTTGGTGTGGTGTAAATTAAAAAAAAAAACAATTTCATATAATTTTGAATCAGAAAAATATTCCTTGATGCTTGTGAATTTTTGTTTTTGGAATTGGGCAGCGTTGTCTCACAGACAGTCAAGCAGCTATAAATGCCCTTAGCTCACCAATCATTGTTTTAAAAAGACATGCACTACGTCAATGCCCTCCAAACTCTTGGCTCCAGAAACAAAACCAAGATATGGTGGGTTCCGGGACACGAGGGTATTGAAGGAAACGAAAAAGCTGACGAACTTACTAGGAAAGGGTCAGAGATACCTTTAATAGGACCAGAACCTTTCTGCGCCGTCACCAAATCAGCAACTAACTCCACGATAAGAAGCTGGGAATACAAAATGTGTATCAAACAGTGGGAAGAAATCCCAGGCCTCAGACAGGCCAAAAGGGCAATCGTACCACGGTTTGCGATATCACCTAAACAAAATGCATAGGTATAGTCAACTAGCCGAAGTGCCGTCTATGTCTCGAAGAAGACGAAACAGCTGAGCACATCTTGTGCGAATGCCCAGCTCTATAGGGTACTAGAAGGAAATTTTTCCTCCGTGAATTACTAAGTCCGGGAGAACTGAAGAAGTCCTCTGCTGAAAACATTATCAGCCACATTAGGGAAGTATAAACTCCCAGCCTTAACTATTTTCTGGCAATTTCCGGCACAATAAACCTTTTAGGTCGACGTGCCTCTTTATCGCCTTGGCGAGTAAGAAGTTTAAAAAAAAAATCTCAATAGATATTCAATTTTGGTTTCGTTCAGGTATATCATACGTACATTTCATTCAGTTTGTTTTATTTCATATCCATTGACTAAATTTGGACAGAGCCGAAGTTAATCGGGGCCATGAATTTCCTTGGTTTGCCTTGTTGGCCCAGAGGTTTGATTTGCGAGCTCTTATCGATTTGATCGGAAAAATGACTTCATTTATAATCTGAGCTTATTTTTCTCACTCTTCAAGGCAAGGTTTCCTGTTCTGCAAGACCGTAATACTACGCCTGCCAGCCTGCGACTTGTGTGTCCATTCCGAGACAGATAATGAGGGCGGTTTTTTGGAAGAGCGATTTTTTACCCACCTGCAAGTCCTACCTTTTTTTTTTTTTTTTGTTGCGTCCAAAGGATGTTTAATCTTCGAAAGATACTAGTTTCCTGTGCTACTAGCATGCACGATTCGCGGGATATGTTTCTCCAGTGCCTCGCGCCTTACATACCTATACTAAACCACACCCATGTACTCTTCTACCACTCTCCCCGCGGGACTGCCGTTAGGTATAACCATATTGAGACCCAATTGCTTTGATAACTCATGTTATCTAGGCGATACTTAACTGCTCGCAACAAGCTCAATAACCAACTTAAGTAGGTCTGATTTCTGACTTATGGTACATCCGCACTCTGACCCTCATAATTCAATGCAAAATCATTTCTGGAAAGCTCGTATTCCCCGAACATTGACACAACCTTAACCAAGCAAATACTACTCGAAATAACATACAATTATATTTCCAGGAACTGAGCTAAAATTTTACAGCTCCCCAAAATTCTAGTCCACTCCGATATAGCATAGCTCCGACACCGATAGTAAATCTAAAAGGATTTGCTCTGTGTTTATTTGTTCGCTGCTTCAACACTCAAAAACCGGAGCACATGCATACGACCATACGAGTATCTCGTGTAATTTTTGTCTGTAATATATAAGCGCCAGAGGGTTGGAAAATAACTTCTAATCCAAAAAAAAACCCACCAGCTTAATAACTACAACACTAAATTCGGATGTGCACTCGAATACAATGCACACAACTACAAGTGGATTTGTATGGCTTTATTTACAAAAAGGTTTTCGGCCAGGTATTCTCAAGGGCAACCCTCATTTATTTACCAACAGCAGTTCTTAAAAAAAATGATATATTGTTGCTACAACATGAGTGGAACATAATTCGCCGTACTAATAACCAACTTTAGTCTCGACTTTAAATATATGGATGCTCACAATTGCGAAATTTGTATGGAAAATATAGCCACTGTGAACAACTTGAATTTAAAGTCGAAACTAAAAAAGTTTATTGGTAAGGCCCAATATATTTATCAATCGACAATTCAGCACATCTCCTTCAGCATGTAAAAACCAATAGAAACTACACACCATCAACTCGCAGCATTATTACTAAACCGCATCGCGACGCGATAGGTAGGTATATATTCGCTTAACTAATCTCCATAAAAGCATGTTCTTTATACCGAACTGACTACGGACGACCTTACTATATCTAGTGATAAGATGGAATTTTAATTGTTGGTTGTCCCTAAGCGGGGACTGCATCGATGGGAGCGATTTCACGTCTGTGGGAAATTCATTTTTCAACAATTTTGTGCATTTTTAATTGGAAAAATTCCAAATAATCGGAATTCCAATGGAGCTGTAGAGCAGGACACACACACAGTCTGCAATTTCGATAGAATTTCATTTCGCTGTCGCACAAAGGAGATTTACAATCGATTCGAGGACCAAAAAGCGACACGAAGAAAGGTCCTTCGATTGGGATCTAATTAGTGGTTTCTGTTGACTTTGAGATGCGAACGAACTGTGCCGAGGCAGGCAAAGGGACACAATTAAAATTTAAATTCGAAGGGATACGGTCTGATGGTGGACTACTGCGTCAAAGGTCTCTGCAAAAGAAAAGACACAACCTGGGGAATGGAATCGTTGATTCGTTTCATTAAGGGATTGATTGATTCTTTTTGGACGTTGAATTTCGATGAGGGAGCAAATTGTGTCGATTTTTCTGTCAGTTGGATATGTCGCTTCGGTGATTGCGGGAGAGGATATTATAAATGGCCCACTGAGTTTCCTTTTGTGTCATTCACCCAAGTATCAGATAGACAGTTACCCTCAAAGGACAAGTTCGAGTCATGACACGGAAAGAATTGAAAATCACCAATTGCAACATTTTGAGTTGTAATTCACGAATCGTATATTTTTCGCAAATCACAAAGATTTTTTCTTGAATTGATATAAAAATTTGTAATTTGTCAGTGTCGGCGAAAAATATCAAATGTTGTTTGTTGCATTTTGCGATTAAAAGTATCAATTCGAGCTTCTTTAATTTGTAGTGATTTGCGAGATTGTTTGGAGCAATTTACAACTTCAATAGGCAAATTTCGTAAACACCACTTTGCTATCTCAAATTGCAAAAAATATTTGGTGATTTACCACCACTGAATGATGAATCAATAAAATCTTATAATAATTTACCACATTTAGGTAAACCGAAAACGTAAATTGACGTAGAGAAGTCGTAAATTGCAAAATATTTTTTTGTAATTTCCATGGAAACTAACTACATAACGTGTGAAACATTTTTATGCACAGGTAGTCGACAGTAACGATATAGTCCATGGGTCGAAATCCTTTCTTTATATGGATCATACATACATAATATGTTTGTGGTGTTGCTGCTTGCTGGACAGCTGCAATCATGGGCAGCGACAGCGAAAGACAGTCGGTATTTAATCTTTGCTTAAGGCAGTCGTTTTTAAGTA
Organism: Cheilosia vernalis; assembly: GCA_949126925.1. Taxonomy (NCBI): domain Eukaryota; kingdom Metazoa; phylum Arthropoda; class Insecta; order Diptera; family Syrphidae; genus Cheilosia; species Cheilosia vernalis. The sequence goes on from OX421362.1 coordinate 8,082,527, forward strand.
TAACTAGTTCTCAGTGATAGTGAGTGTACTAACCATTATAAAGCATTCTGGAATATATATCATGTAAGTACCTATTTAATAATGGAAAAAAATTAAACTAAAGTAGGTATATAAATCTGTATTTTTATTTTTTTCAGAATGAAGATATGTCTCGCTATTAGAAAAGAAGTAAATTGGTATGGATATTAAAGTGTGCAGTCGAAAAGGTTTTTTAAGGTTCGTATCAATACAAGTTCTTCTAAACAATTTGCGTGTATTAACAATTTCAGCATAGACAGAAAAACCACCCCAGACAAATCCCGTTGTCTCCGGACGATATGGCGTCATATGATTCTCAAGGATATCAAGAGGAAACAAAAATATAAAATACGACTATGAATTCTGATTGTAAATCACAAGATATAAGTTGTAAATTGAAAATAAAGTTTTCTAATTTCACGATAAAACGTTTTTAATTTAAGACGGTGATGCCTCAAATCACTACTCAAGAATCGTAAATTGCAAAATATGAATTGCAAATTGCAAAATATGAATTGCAAATTGCAAAATATGAATTGCAAATTGATAAAAAGAAGTTGTAATTTACGATTAAGAATTTGTAAATTGCAACTACAGAAGTAGCAAATCAGCACTAATGAGTTGCCATTCAAGACTAAATGGTTGCAATTCGGTAAGGGATGAAATCAAATTTACTACAGAGAAGTGGTAAATTGCGAAATGTTTTTGCAATTCACAACCATAGTAATATCAAATTTAGAACTACTTGTTTAAAATTGCGATCGGCTATGGCAATATGTATTTCTCGTTTGATCATTATTGACAATGAGAAGTGTTGATTCACGATTTTTGGGGGTATATCTTCACTTCTTACAATTTCTAAAATTGCGAATAAGAAGTCGTGAATCAGTAAATCCTGAGCTAAGCTCTAAAACTAGACAAACTTTTCGTGATTCTGCGCTCATTTTCCTTGATTTGATCTTAAAATTTTTTCCGTGATGATGTATGAAGAGACTGTTTAGTGTGCGTATGTGTTTAAAGTGTCACCAAAACTACCCGTCAGACGTCACCTATTTCCCCAGTGACCTTGAGCACTGCATAATCCCTGTCCCTGTACTTCCAACAAACCACAACTAATCACGGGCAGAGATTAATTTAAACGACACTGTGCCGCCCACTTTCAGGTCGAATTAATTTAAACGTCATTCAAGGCTTCGGCTTCGCCCTTGCTTAATTGCAGATCAATGTCAGGTCAAAGCGCGTGAACATGAAGCTCACTGTTTACCGTTTTTCCCCATCACCATGTGTGTATGTGTTTGTGCAACGGTATGAAGTTTAATTAAAACGACACTCATGACATCCGAACATAATCGTAAACCAGCAGCATTAGCAGTAGCATCGTATAGAACGTGGCATAAGGCGACATGCGATAGCTGAGGATTATTTCCATATCCTACCTTTTCCCTTGGCGTTATTCCATATCTTTTCTTGCTTTCCCCCGGATGGAGCCACACCTCACTGCAGGATATTAAAAACGAAGCTTAAAGGAACTAAACTCTCCACATCATGCACGTGAGTTCGCCCCGTACTATGTATGTGACCTGGTTGGGAATATTCTCTAGGTGTTGCATTCCAGAAAAAGAAACCAGCACACAGAGTCTTGTGCTGTGCCGCCGCCGGTTTGTTTTCTTGTCTTTCACGGAAACAAACGCATAAAACCGAGTATAGTATGGGGGAGTAGGTGCAAGCAGTGCACGAGCAGTCGGTAAAGCACTCAAGAACCTATCTTGATGCACCTCATTTACATAGCTCACTCATGACATGACATACAATTAAGATACGGGTATTGCATTTAGAGACCCTTGCCCGACATCAATTTATTTCATTTTAATGCGCTCCAGGTAGGGCAGGTATACCATTATACTGGTAGCGAGTGGTGGTAACTTTGAAACAGTCTGCCCAGCAAGTCGAGGTAATTTATCCGTGTGAAAATGTTGTTCCACTTTATCCAAGTGATCCGAATAGTTTCTGGGTGCTCGTTCCAGTACTCGGCATTTTCGGATAGAATTAGACTATGGTATACGTCAACGCAATTTTTGGAGTTAGAGAGGTAGAGGACGATAGCTATAACTTCAATCTTTTCAAAAAAAAAACCCTTTCGGCCTTTCTAATAATCAATCACTAATGCCGGCACTAGTTGGATGTCTGGTTTAGTAAAAATGTACAGCATTTGTGAAACGGTACCAATAAACAATTATGTAGACCTCCACAATTACTATAGTCCGACAACTTTCTTAGAATCTATTACATTTGTTGTCATTGCAGAGTTCAAATTTCATAATTTGTTTTCGTGAAAAACAAGGTCAATGGTTTCTTTCACAACGAGGATTTTATTCTAAAAAAAAAGGGATACATAAATTGCAATTAAATTTGAGGGTTATTTATTAAAAGCAAAAAACAAACCAAAATAGGAAATGCACAAAATTACCGCTGATCTGACAAATATCATATGCAAAACAGTAATGCCCTATTGTTCGATCGGACACAATTTTCAGTACCTAGGTACTTTTTGTAGTACGCTTCTATTGTTTTTAAATACTACTTCACGATTGCCTTATGAGTGCTTTTGTGTCGTAGTAAAATCCCTTTCAAATTATTCAATAAACGAAGCACAGTTTATTTGAATGCTTTCATTTATTCCTTGGCTGACGATGCAAATCAAAACTTATTCGTGGTCTAAACATCACAATTGCATCGTTATCAAGTGAATATTTTTAAATATAGAAATAATGTTATTATTATTATTATTATTTATTAACCAATAATTATAAAATATACAGGATAATCTTAAAAGGTAACACTAGCAGCACTAGCTACAGGGCTTACGGCTGGAATAGAAATAATAGCTGGTTCATTCATTTTAGAATAACATTAAATCCCACGCAGGATGCGTGTTAAGAACTTATCGCTTCCGATTTTGAAAATAAATACAATAAACCTATAAAAAATGTTATGGCTTATATGCTACTTAAATCGGGAAACTTAGAAACCGGCAAAAGTTTTAATTCGAACTGAAAAATATAAAGCGCTCATTTTTATGCACACATCTTCTCGTACTATCTGTTACCCCCCAAAAGTTAATAAACTTGTTATTTTGAGTGTATTTTGCCGAGTGCTGATATTTCTGTTCTTATAACTATATTTTCCGCGAAGTGAACCTTTTCACACCCACCATTGTTTCATTAGAGATTCTCATTCTCGGTAAACAAACTCCTTTTGCAAAGAGTGTGAAAAAGGTTTGGTTGCAATAAAATATCTACCTGACTCGCCTAAGGTACTGAGAATTGTTGAAAAAGTTATGAGCCGTTCAAACTTAGGTAAGAAGATATTTTATTCTGTTTGCGTCAACTGTAAAAGTCTTGGAAATATCCCAAACTTATATAAAATTTATGTTTTAGTAAGCGTCCATTCGTTGCTTGCAAACTATTTAAAAAGGAAAACCAATCAAAAACCAACAAGTAGCGGTTAAACAAGATAAAACAGAGAAAACACAGAAACATATGCTTCACGTGTTGAGGAATAAAACAAACATTCAATATTTTTAATTTGTTTGCATACTATTGTACAAATTTGTGTTTGTAGTATTTTTTATTTATATATTAATTTATAGTTCTAAACGCTCAGTCTGAACAACAGCGTATTAAATTCTCTCCTATTACGAAATTTAATACCGTGATTTTGGACGGTTGGGCAACACTTGTCTTCAAAATGACATTAAGGGAGTATTTATTTAGCTAATGCCCGAGATAGACATGGCTTTCTCAGCACTAACATTTTTTAACCCTACAGTAACAGTTAGCGATAGTCTGGCAACTATATTTGTTTATTGGTAAAGGGATTCTGGAATGTGTGGAGAAAGTGCCAGACTAAAATTAATTATTGATAAGGCCGTTTCAATGCAAAGAATTACTAATGTACTTAATTAAAAATAGTTGGAGTCTCGCGTTCATATATAGTGATTTTATTTTGTATGCAGATGCTAAGGAATGCTTTCAAAAGAGTCCGATTTCTGCCAGTAATTCTCAGGGCACAATTTTTTCACTGGAATTTTCAAATCTAATATCAATATATCTTAAACACAATATATTTTTTCGTTGGGTAGGTTGTGCAGAGATGCAGTGCTGTAGGTATGTAATTTGTTTTCAAATATTTTGTATAAACCAGGTTAGAATAATGGCAGAATTTCTAGCACTAATAAAACACTAGCCCAAACATACCTCCCCTGCCGCACACACTGTTTTATCATCACACTTTCAGCTGCCATTACTGACACCACCCAAACAGAAAAAAAGGCTTAAAGGTGACTAGCCAGTCAGTCAGCCTTCACTCCGCATATATGCGGGGGTGTCCTGAATGTTTTGGTATTCCTGGTATGTAAAACTGAAAGTTTAATGAACGCTACTCGTCCTTTACATCGCCATCCCCGTCGTTGAGGTGTCCATGCCCCGGCTACGGTCGGAGGTATCAAACTGATTGCTTACAAGATATGAAACTACCTTAAGCGCGCTCCAAAAATATAAAAGCGCACAAGGGGTGCAGTCTGCAGTGTCAAAAGTTATAATTTAATGAAAAAATATTTTCTCTCAAATGCGAAGGTGACGTGAACGCACCCATTTAATGTTGGCTCTGCATTTGGATTATCTGCTGGGCGGGAATGGCGTCTGTTCTCATATTAGACATACGGGGCGGGTGTACTCTACTTCGTGGCAACTGGCAGTTACCATGGGTGTTTCTGATCTAATCTGTTTTTCTCTCCCCTGATATGCATGTGCTTCTGCCATATGGTTGCTGTGCATGCGTATCTTTTGCACATGTACCTATACTGCGCTCTCCCTATAACTTGCTAAATGCTGATGGCCTGCGGGTTTATGTCCTTAATTCCTGCATATGGTGTGTCTCATGATAAACATGAAGTTTTATGCTTGAACGCGGGTGTTTAGAGCTTGCTCAGGACATGTAGCCAATTTGTTTCTGGGTTGCATATTTTAGCCTAGGGTGAAAGCGATAGCTAGATTGTTATCCTAACCGAGGAGGGGACGATCATTTCAGTTTCAGTTTGTCGACTAGAAATATAGGGTCTTTGTCAAAGGGTTAGGTTTTTAAAGCAACCCAAATATGAAAAGGGAAAGAAGAAGGGTACTGTATGGGGACTTTTACTTTTGCTAAGGCAGGCTTAACCAAGTCGACATATTCAAACCCTTAGGAATATATTACGATCATTCCGACATCCATAGCTGAAGGACCTGATTGATTAGCTTCTTCGTCAATTTTATAGAGGAATTTTGTTGGCAATAATTTCAGGATTCCTTCAGATCGGGAGTTGCTATTCTGACATTTAAGTCAACAAAGTAGTTATACATCTTTCCAGAAGAACCGAGTACGTAGTCAATAGAACTTCTTAGATCAACAGGCCCTTTCTTGCGACGGTATACCCAAGGACGATCATTGGTGAAACGTATCTAGCATATATGAATTTAAGTTATATATATAACGTTGCAAGGTCCTAACAATTAAAGCGGGATATCTGCGCCTAGTAAACGGCGTGTACTTAAAAATTCAATTAAAAGGAACCAGTCTAAAGCCCAATTGACCATTCCATCTGATAGCAACCTTGGCAGTCACGAATAAGAATAACTCTTTTAAAACCACTCTTTACAACTTAATCACGCACATTTAGGGTCCCACAAGGGTTTCTGCCATAAAATTGATTTCAAGTTGTCACCACTAAGTGGTGCAGCTCATTAGTAAAACCGTCGATTCGCACTCATTCCCATTCATCCCCATTTCCATTTCGGTCCTCGCAACTCCATCAGCGCAAGTGGGGGCTTCGTCCATCCTGTCCCACCTTTAATTACATGCACATTTAACGAACCACAAATTTGGGGATACTCCAACAAATTGACCACAGGATAATTGGCTTTAAATGCAAATAGGTTGGGAGTCAACGTACACAAAGGGTAGCATCCCCATGCATCGCCTTGCATTAGCATTTTGCACATCTATACAACTTTGTGTGGCACCGGATCAGCGGCGAAGGATAATGTAATTCACTTGACGGTGCTTCGTCCACTGACAGTCTACTAAATACACCTGTCAACCCGTCGACGGATGAACGAGTTCAGCTCAACCAGCCGACACCCAACGAACATGGTTTTGCACTCACAGCATTCAAGTGCAGACACACACTTAGCAGTGCTCCATGAAAAATTACAAGCAAATTTATGGTAATGCGAGTGGTAATTAAAGATGATAGCCATCAATAAATTGACATAGTTCCGGGCCAAGTGCATAACTGGACCAAAGCAATAGGTCGCTAAAGTGGTTTCGGGCGACCGAGGGGTGACTTTGTTGGAGTGACACGCACTGGTGGTGGTGGCAGTACCACCCTACCGCCTCGCCGATGACGAATGACTATGTGGGGACATTCAAATTAGATCGTTTGCACATTAGTGGTCAAACGGGACACATAATAAGGTGAATGGTCCTTCTCGGTCCGCAAGGTCTGCGCGAACTTATATATAGATTGGCCCGAGGGGGATGGCTGTTAAATTATGGGCTCACTTGGTTGTCGAGATTTAATGGAACGATAAGGATATGCCTACAATGATGGTTCACTGATGGGATGAGTAATTGAGGTTGAATAAAGTGCAGAGTTTAAGTGGTTTTTAACAGACGTCCGATAGTAAATCAGCATGTAAACGAATAATGATGGGATGTTGTCAATCGGAAGTTGTTTAGAATAAGTGCGTAGGTGACTGATGTGGCTGTGCGAATATTTTGCTTGCCTTGGGGTGACCTGTTTCGATATATTTAGTAATGGAAATTCCATACTTGAATAATTGAATTTTAAAATATTTGGTCCAAACAATGTGATAATTTCTGACTTTGATACGACTCAACACTCAACATTTTCCTGATGCCTTTCGAAGTTTGTATAGCGACAAACTGTAGAGAGTCATGACTGGGCAATAGACCGACGTCGATTGGTAAGAAATGATATAAAAGAGCTCTCACCCGAACGTGCCTTTAGATGTCAGAGAAGTTCTTATCCATGGTGAAGCGCTGTCGTTGGATTGTTCTACCAAAACAATCGAACATTGTACGGAACTTGCAGGCCAGCTTAATAGTGGCTTATGATATATGCATATGGAGCATTTTCGTCCGTGATTGACGTATGAAACTTTGGGTGGATTTCGATAAAATTTTCTTCAAAACTTTTTCTTAGACTTAGAAAAAGCTTTATGCTAAGTTTTTCAATGTCACGCATACTTTTTATGTGAGTTTCTAAGCAAAACGTGTTTTTTTTTTTATAGTCGACTTTAAGTTAACATTATACTCACTCAAGCAATGCAAAAAGGGGATCACTTATGGTTTATGGACTTCAGTAGACACTGTCTTATAAGGAAGCATGACATGACTGTTGGTTAGAGGTTGGTTCCTCAAACAATATTGAGACCATTATAAAATTCTTTAGGGAAATTGATTGTTTGGGCGATTTGTTTTAGGTTTAACCTCAACCGTTCCTTGGGGATGGCGATGGGCCCGCTATGGTGCCTGGTCTTTTGTGGCGATCTCACAACCCCACTCAACCTAACCAAACCTAACATAGGGTTTATGGACTTAAAACTTTTTAAGACAGTGCAAGCTTTCAGTCAGATATATCCAGATGCTAAGCTACATACCAAAGTCTGAGATGCTGAAAATAAATTTCTAACCATTGGTTGGAAGTGGAGAGGTACAATTAAGAATTCTACAGTAGATAGGTAGGTAGTTAGAAGTGGCGGTCCAGCTTTGAACCCAAGTAGCAATATGATGTGATTTTGTGCCTTTTTGTTACCACGATTCGTGTGACCTTGTTTGTGATGATTGTTACGGGCGTGATGGATGCATTCGGTGCCTAGGTATATCCAACCTGTGGAGTTGACGAAACGGATTATGTCTAATATCCCTTTACCCGAGATGTCGCTAAGGTTGACAACAAATTTTTGGTTCAGTGTGCCCAATCTGGCTCTTGCTATAGTGCCGGATATTTCCAGAGAAAATGGAAGAGAGTTTCTTTCTCATGTGTATTCCCGCAATTGCGGCAGTGAGTGTTGTTTTTTGTGTGGGATCACAAGTTTGGCCGCATGGTCTCCAATTGGCTCCAAATTCTGGCGATATTTTGACGGGTTCTATTTAGCAGGTTCCTTGTTCTATTTTGTCCGTATGTAGGCCACATCTTCTTTGATATAACGCAGCTGGTCAAACCAGCCATTGGAGATTGTACAGTCAGATATAAAATTTAGGGGTATGAGCATCGATAGCGATACTCTGGAACTAAGAATTTTCAACTCTTCCTCAAAAGTACATCAATGTCAATAGAAAAAGGCTTAATTGACAAACGCTGTGGAAAGGAAACTGGTACGGCGGTTGCACTGAAATCGGCTTGGCCCTTGGTCTATTTAGCTCGAGAGGAATTTTAATTAAGACCCAGGTCTTCTTAGATGAAAAAATAACCAGATTGTTATGAGTTGATACTCGTAGCTTAGAAATTTTGTCTTCTAGTCCTTTCGGTGTTGGTCTCGAATCTTCTAAGACCTAAACAGATTGAGGAATGAGAACGGCAAATATCTTACAAGGTTGAAAAATCGAAACTGGCCACCACCCCCAAATAATACATTTGGTCGGCTTTTGCGAATTTGGATTATTCATAATTCTACACATAGTTCTACACACTTAGGATTATGTTTCCTTGATGCCCGCTGTCCATTCATCAACTACCACTAAGCCAATGTGCTCAGCTCAATCATAACTTAGAAAACTTTATATGTACCAGCAACTTTGTCACAAGGTTTGTTTAATCCTATACATTCTATCGCACTCTCATTTAACATTCCTTTCACATCCCTATAGTTTCTATTCAGTCGCATTAACTACCACAAGTAAATATTTTTGCGGCTACTTAACTTAGTGAAACCGATCGAGCGGCAACTGAAAGTCATCGTCTGCTGAGTTCTTTGGAAATAATTTTCCTCAAGAAACGCACGCTCACGCTCACTACCAGAATCACTCACTCGTTCAATGCCCGATAGCAGTCGATAACTTTGGAATGTTTTCCACCCCCCTCTCCAAATCCTTCGTCCATCGCCAGTCATCCATCCGCCAACGAGAAAAGAAAATTCTCTGTCTTGCCATCGATGAGCATCACTCCGCCTTCAGGAATGGATCTCAATTAAGGTTGAAGAAGGAACTTGAGGAATTTCATGATGGCAAATATTTATTGCGGAATTCCCTAATTAAATCAAATACATTCCTCCAGGCAGTCACCCATATTAAGGTACACACACAACGGTTTTTGCTACAGACGCACGCACTCCCATTGCGTGGTTGAGTTGTTCAAGCAAAAGCAAGTCCTGCTCCATTCTCCCTCAATGTGAAATCCTTCACCTGCTTAAGGACATTCGTAATGTGTCCTTCATTTGCTTCTTCTGACCATCGCATTACTGTTCTACAGCAATTACCATAAAATGCGGAGCAATTAATGTAATGGAGCATTATGCTGAAGAGTTCTAAACGGTTTACGGCTCCTTGTGGGTGGTGTTTTGTATGAGCAGGCAGGACTCGGATTTCAGTAATTTGGTGTATCTTCGGTATGCACGATTACAAGGAGTCAAGGTAAAGGTGAGCAGTTGATATATAATTGGTGGGCAAAGTTAATATTCAGCTAGTCCTTTTGGTTATGTGTGATGGCCTCTACCTTTCGAGTAGACTTCACTTAAATCACTGGACACTCACACCGAAGTACGTTATGAGACTATGTTGGTTAATAATTTACTGACTGAACTTGTGAATGAATTTTCCTACTTTTAAGCTGTGATTCTTGGTTTTAATGGCAGAGCGAGATGATGACACTTTTTATTAGATAGACTTTCGCTTTCACATTCGAAATTTCACCTTCACTTTCATAGGCTTTTAGTCTGCGAAAATATTCCTACTTTACTGCCGAGACATGCTTCGAATGAATGGTCCATACGAGATCCTATTAAGCATTCTTTGTATACACGAGGCATTTCAAAGAACTTAGTGGTTCATACCGGAAGATACCTGACCTTGACCAAATACGGGGAAGGGCGAACGCTAATTCTGCTTTTCGAAGCCATATAAATCTAAATTAGTTATCTCTAACTCAATGAAACAATGAACGATAATAAAGTTCCTAATATTAGGGAACACGTGGGTCTTAATATCACTCAGTGGTGTGGACGTATTTATTTTTAAGACGGGAGGTAAGTCAATATAGGTCCTAAGCAGTAATCCTAAGTAAGAATGTAATATGTACTGGAAAAGAATATTTGGACATGAAAGCTATTTTCAGAGCTGGCCTTGAATTGAACTGACATTGAATATATTTTTTTGATTTGGCCCTGGCAGTGAAAATATTTACACTGGCATGGAAATTATTTATACAGGTTTGGAAAATATTTTGTGATGTGACCAAGGCATGAACAATTAAAAAACCACAAAAAATATTTACAAAGGCATGGAAAATAAGTAGGATTTCACCCAGACTTGGAAATATTTTCAGATTTAACCCGGGCATGGAAAATATTTTTAGATATAACCCAAGCATGGAAAATATTTTTAAGTCTGACCAAGTCATGAAAAATATTTTCAGATTTGACCCGGGCATGGAAAATAATTTTTTAATTAGACCAAGGAATGGAAAACATTTTTACTCTTGACACAGGTATAGAAAATATTTTCGGACTTGGCAAAGGCATGGAAAATATTTTTAGATCTGATCCAACCTTGAAAAATATTTACCAATGCATGGAGAATATTTAAGATTTGACCCAGGCTTGGAAATATTTTCAGATTTGATTTGATATTTAAATAAAGTCATGGGTCGTATAAAAGAACTTCATAAGAGAAAGCTACCATTTAAGTAGGTACGCATCAATTTCTCCATCACAGCCAGGGTATACGAACTAGCATCCTTCGACTGTCACCTGCATACGAATAAAATCAACATCCGCTCCAAACTCCAACAGACCATCCCTTCCTCGTCTCTTGAATGTACATTAGCCAACGCTAAATGAGATACAATAGCTCAATCAACATCATTTACAATGTAAACCAATCGAATACACATACACACATCCTGGCTGAATATCTATTTACCAACTCATTGAAAGGGATTCACAATTTACAGCACAAACTCCGCGCTGCAATGAGCATACAAATCTTTTTAACCCAACATACACGCTCAATCAAACCGTCGTCATGTGTGATGAGTCCTTGTCACGGTTATGACGAATTTGTTTCCGTTTTTTTCTTTATCATATTTCCCGCCCTATTTCGCATAAATTATCCCTTTCCCGTAGGAGCGGGGAAAAAACCAGCATCCAACCTAAAACATGTTCAATTGTGTCGAAATAAAAAAAAAAAAAAAATTATCCTCTATGCCAGTGGTGTATACTCTATGCGATTGACATATTCCCTACAAACGTATCTGCAATTTTAATTGCATAAATATTCATTTGAAGCACACATGCATACACAGAGGTGGGGAGTACGGACGACAAATCTCCGAGGATTCCAATGTTATGAATTAATTTTTGATTAAAATTAAGCGAACTGCCATGGAATGATGAGAATAAGTTGCGAACATGCGGCGACGACAACGACGAGACAGTGAAACCTAATTCGCCGACACGAAGACGAACATAATCCTAGGCCCAGCTCAACACAGCTGCTCTCATATTAATGCGTGTGTGAGTTTGGGAAATTTATTAGTGCACACGACGTAGTATACGTTAGGCGTTAAGGTTAGTGTATTTCGAGAGAGCGTTAAAGTCGTCGTCACAGGGCGGAATAAAAACTTCCAGTTAGCTCAAGCGTGGATTCTGCCGGATGTCTGTTGAATAATTTTCGAGGGCGTCATTGTCAGGGCGCACATATCATCATAATCATGGGGGGCGGTGGCGGTGTCATGTTAAATAGATTCGCATAATTCAAATTGAAAATGTTTTGCAATGCAATGCAAATTTAAATATTTATTTAAATATTAAAGAAGAATTAGGCAACATTTGATTCAGCCTTTCTACGCTTCGCATTATCCTCGGAAAGAATGTATCGAAGTTATGGGAAAATTAATTCATATCTCTGTTCGCAAAATGTATCTGACAAAAAAAGGGGTGAGTGAAAGTTAATGGTTTCCTTTTCAGCGGGACGCCATGCGGAGGCGTATAAAGGAGGTTCCGTCTTCCGTAGCCTGGATTGGATCACCAGAAGTAATTTTTGAAACAGATACAAATGAATATATTTTCGTTTCTGCGGCTGAAGTCTTGCAATCAGGAGATAAATTTGATTTTTTCTCTATTGGCAAACAGAGAAGTGCTCTCATGCGGGTAGTAGCCAGCGATCGGGAGGTAGTAGTTTGTGTTGAATTAGAATTAGCAGCATCTGGAAAAATACATTTTCGGTTTGTAAATAAATCGTTCGTATAATATAGATAATTGAGTCAAATATTTGCAGAGCTGGGAATGGTAATATTTTTCGAAAAGACGGAGCGAGTACGTAATACTATCGAAGGCATTTGGAATTCTCAATAGATACTACGAGTATAATTCACACAGAGGCTGAGTTTTTGTGTAATTATATTGACTGGGATTGAATACAATGAAGCGGGTGCAACTGTTGATTTACGGGTGTTTAAATTTAGTTCGTCAATCTATCTGCAATGATTTTGAAAAACTGATTTGGGTAAGCTTAATACTCTTTGGTTGTCGGGTAGATCGGTTTGAATGAAACGAAAAAGTAGCCACGCTAAGCTAAATTTTAAACAACGGCTGCTGGAGCCCTACATATGTCAGTATAGGTGTATTGCTCCTCCTCCTCATGACCAACCCATTGGAAAGTGAACCTCGTACCCTTGTCAAATAACAGGTTCAACACTTCCCCGCCACATTCTATAAATAATTCTAATAATTCCAATTCCTGTGATATTACCTCCATCACCGATTAAATACTTTCCATCCTCGGCATCCTTATCCTTCTTTGCCCAATCTCTTAATAGCCTTCGAACTCTGTTTTGAATTAAAAATTTGCATGGCAAATAGTAAAGACACTGTTTGACTAACCCACATCTAATCGTTTAAGAATCTCATCACTCCCCCATTTAAAAGTCCTTCCTTTAAGATGTATCTCTCATATATTACCTACCTTCAAACTTCAATATAACGTCAAAACTGAACAACTGGGGAAATTTTATAGCAAAGGGGTATTTTCCCCTCCGCACTCACCAGTCGCCTCTCATCGTGGTGAGTCTTGCGCACACTAAAATCCAACAGACAAAAAATCAGAACATCCAACACAAAACTCATCATCCTTATACCAAAACAAAACACAAGCTAAAAATATTGTAAACCCATTCTGTTGCAAACACTTGACTGAATTTCAAAAACAAGGACAACATGTACTCATGCCAGTCAAACAAAAAACACTCGCCGAACATGATCTCAATCCCAGACCTATTTAAATCAGTTTTAGTACCCAGGTTGCAAATATTTAAGCACCTACCGTCTCAACACGGTCATTCTCCATTCAGAACAGAGATTTAAGTTAATTACAGGAAACATGTGAAACGATTTGTTCAACAAACCCTTTTACGACAACAGAACGACCCTCTCCAGGGTGTTATTACCGATGTACGGTGGTGGTGGTAGTTTGGGCTCTATGTAAGTTTATGTGTGAGTGCGTTTGAAGGGTATTACACAGAAGTTTTCGTTTGTCCCTTAAAGTGTAAGAAAAGCATTAAAGCCATCGCTCAATGGTCATGGGACAAAAAGGCAACAACAACAATAACAGCGGTAGCAAGAAAAAATACTGGAAAAACTGCTTTCTTTCGGTAAAAATCAAAGTTAATTTCAAAGGTGACATTTGTGGTTTTGAAGCGTTTTGGGTTTGTGACATTTTGAGTTGTTTTTTTTTTTTGGGTTAGCATTATTTCGGGCAAAGGAATTGTCCTCCCTACATAATTGTTCTTGCTGAAGGAGCGGGTTGTTCCAAAATAAGGTTTTATGTACTTTGTGGTGCGTAAATGGGCTTTGGAAAAGAATATTCTAACGTTGGACGGTGAATAGGAGAAAAACAGCCAAACGGTTATGGTTCAGTTGAGTTTAGTTAAACCACATCAGCATCACTCAATGGGAAATCAAAAATACCTCTGGAGTGGGCAATGTTAAATTCTCATGTTCGATGGACCCTCTAGCGCTTGGTGCCGTTTGAGACCTTAGTATTTTATATTCATTTTTAACCTAACCTAATAACTTTCGTATTTCAATAAATTTAAGGAAGACTCTAAGCAGTGCTAGTTCGATCATTTATTGAAACCTCTAAGGTTAGGTTAGGTTAGGGATGGGTGTGTGGTACACAAGCACCATTTCCACTCGGAGGCTCTAAGGCCCATTGTGATTCCCTATACGTAGATTAATCAAACCCCAAAACAATCCGGTAGACTCTTCATCTTTCTGATTGTTTAAACCAATTGGTGGTGCTCTTGGCGAATTTGAGAAGATCCGGTATCTCTGCTCCGGCCAATTCCGAGAGATTTTTAAGCAACCTGGGGATCGGAGTCGTCGTTCTTGAGCGGGACATTGGCACAGGAAATGTTGGATTGGCACCGTTTCCTCCTCGTCTCCACAGCTTCTGCATAGGTCGTTGGTTTCTCGATTCAATTTCCAGAGCATAGATTTGGTTGCGCTGTGACCAGTGATAATACCTGTGAGCATGCAAATTGAGTTTTTGTCTAAGGACATTAGATATATTGTTCTTTTTTCATTCAGTTCCGGGCATAGGGCTCGTGCAGTTTTGCAGTATATTTTTGTGGACCAGGTATTGTTTGTCCCTTTTTCTATTGTATCATTTATAATGCCGTATAGTATGCCAATCGGTGGCTGTATTGAGATGTTTCGTTCATCGCTGACCCTAGTCTTGCGAGCTCGTCCGCCTTTTCGTTCCCTTCAATATTACTATGTCCAGGAACACAGCAGAGTTTGATGTTGTGGTTTTTAATGCTGCTTAATGAGTTTCGACAGTTCTTAACAACCTTTGATTTTACTGTGTTGGCTATAATCGATTTAAGAGCGGCTTGACTGTCTACGAAAATAGTTATGTTCGAGGATGGAATGTTGCTATTACGTATGTGTCCAGCTGCCTTGTCGATGGCTAGTGTCTCTGTTGCAAAAGTCGGGTAGTGTCCAGGACTCCTTTTATTTGCATTGTTTCGGAATAGATACCTGCTCCCGTACCTAGCTCCATCTTGGATCCGTTGCTGTAAATAGCGATTGTTCGTCTCCCATTCCTCTCTACTTGGAGTTTAACCTGTATGTCCGTAACAAAATGTGATTGATTGATTGATCCTAGATTGAAAGAGCTCTATTCCCAGGGCTTTCTCATTAGTGTTTCTGTCTGCTAGTCTACCTCTGAGACTTGATTGATATTTGAGTTTTTCTTATGTATATGATCACTGATTTTGGAAAAAGAGAATATCTGATGAAGGGTTGGCTTGCCTCACTTATGTTTTCCTACCCTGGTTACTGGGTCACCAACGAGTTCTGTACCGACCATGCAGTATGCAGTAAATATGTTTGGCGGCACTCTTCATATCAATGATAACACTGTGAAATTAATTAATTGAGACGGATCTGATGATCAAAGAGTTAAGTGGAGAAGCAGCCACGAAAAAATGTCAATATGGTAAGCTTAAGAGTTTTTCCCTTGTAAAATGTTAGCACAGGTTAACTCAAAATATTCGTAAAAATCTTGGATTTTAATTGTAGCTTTGACAACATCTAAGCATTTTTCAAAACTTAAGCTGAAGCTAAGAAGTAAAAATAAATGCTAATAGGTAGCTGCTTGTTTATATACCATTTGTACTACTGCCCTACCAACTTCCTATTTGGTAGCTTACTCATAGTACACACAAGTGTACCTATATTATAACTAAAAACATAAATTTAGTCTGCACTCCAATTGGAAAAAATGTCCCCTTCCGCACTAATTGCCACTGAGCTACCTACATCAGTTGCATGAAGCACATCCTCGGAGGGCATCCTTTAAGTACATTCTTCTAGTTTCCTGTCCTCCCTCGCACTGGGGGAGAACAACATACCTATTCAAATAACGGAAACCACTTAAAATATTCACCACCCACTTATTCCGCTTCACAATAAAACTACAAGCATTTAAGGCGTACAAATTCCCTCCCAATGTCGTATATGAAATATAAACCGCATTTTCACATCGTTAAACCAATGTTCATATATAAAAACAATAACAAAAAAAAAAAAAACAGAAAACCCCTTCCTACCAGATAAGCGAAGAAGATGCAAATGCTCGGCCGCAACCACATAAGGATATTATGCTTCTTGCATTTTTTATTTATTTCAGTTTTTTTTTTACACTTACTACTTCTCGCAAAAGGATCGTAAATTAATTTATTTTTTTACTGCTCTGCGGAAATTGGTGGAAAAATATATTCCTCCGCAAGTTGCGCCGCATCACAAGTCCGCAAAGCGGAAAAACGTTGAAGGATATGATATAAAAACCAACACATAAGAATACAAAAAACAACAGAAATGAAAAGAATAAACATTGGAAAACTATGAAGAAAGATCCTTATACGCTTAACTTTACCCTCGACACTAAGGCCGCGAACTACGACTGGACTTGCAGTCTGGTGCCACCACATAACACAACGGCTATGTGGTGGCTGGTGGATCTCCTATTTGAATTTTCCCTAGACAAAATAAAAAGGGAAAATATGAAAGGAATTCCTTGTACATATACTATAGTTGTTTGGTAGTTGATTTCTCGTTGGAAAACAAGGGAACTCGGCGAAAAAAAGAGTCCGAAACCCGGGTGAAGTTACTTTTGGCGGTGAACCATAATCGTGTCTCGCTGTAAGTTTAAGTTGGTCTTAAAATTTTTTTTTTTTGTTATATGTATTTTATTTTACATGGAGCAGGGATGGTTTTTTTACGAGTTTGATGTTGCCGTGCACATTATCGCATCAACGTCTAGACGCATTACACTCGTGGTAGTAATTTTCCGCTGCTGCTACTTGATTTATCTTGCTTTTTACGCTCTTAATCGGATTTTGCAGTAAAGTGCAGATTTAGTTGCAGTCCTAATTAGGAAGCTCACTAAGCTGGATGCGTTTTTTGTTGGTGAGTACGCAAAAATAGGCTACCAGCTTAGACACTGAAGTCCTATTTATCAACGCTAATGGAACTCTCACTCCCAGGGGTAATCTGCACTCATTTGGTACCCTTTTTATAGCTAACTAGGGCACTAGCCCTGCGACTCAACCTGCAAAGACCTTGCTCCATCACTATTGAATCTGAAGTGTTTCTGGGCACATAAACAATGAGTAGCCACGAGGTGAACTTCATCGAGGTCTACTGAGGACTTTCGTGAGTCACAGTACTTTTGCGAACCGTCATCTTACATCTTGAATAGTCTAAGGGAGCTTCCACACCGGGTGGAACAAAACGCCTTGGACAAACAAATCTGTTTTTGTGTGTGTTTTTTGGAGTTTAAATACCCACATTTTAATACGCGCGCCCACCAATAACACTAGGGTAAAGTAAGCAGCATAATTATTCGTATTGGCAGAGAAAGTCATTGTCCTCTAAATCTGAAGGAGGGAATCCATAGTTGTACCGATTGAGAAAGTAAAGAACTCTACAAAACCAGAGGATTTCCGGCCAGTCAACATGTTACCCAATGATGCTAAAATCCTGGAGAAAAATGTGCAAAATAAGCTTCAAAAGTAAATGGAAGACAACGAGCTTTTCACGGATTTCCAATCGGAATTTAGAGGTAGACACAGCTGCGAATCGCTATTAAACTTGGTAATAGCTGATTGGAAGACAGGGTCAGAGATGCATCTTAAAAAGTCTATCGTTGCTGTTTTCATAGATCTGAGACGAGCGTTTGAAACCGTAGATAAAAGCATTCTACTTGCGAAGTTGGAAAAGTACGGAGTGAAAGGCAGTGAGCTGAATTGGTTTCAATCCTACCTGTATTCGCGTAAGCAAAGAACCAAAATTGAAGAAGCAGTATCGGAAGCAACTAACGTCAGCCTTGGGGTCCCCCAGGGATCAGTTCTTGGCGCATTGCTGTATGTAATCTATGTTTACGAGTTGCCGAATGTTATGAAGGACGCTTTACTGAAGTTGTTTGCGAACGATGGGCTCTTGTACATTTCCGGTAAAAAAATATTAATGAGAGTATTACCAAAATTAACAGTGATTTGAATAATCTTAGTGAGTGGTTTAGAAGTGATGAACTAAGTTTAAACATTGGGAAGACTAAAGGAATGTTTATTAACGGTGATTCTGAAAACATAATTATTATTATTAATGAAAATGTGGATTTAGTAGATAAAATCAAATATTGTGGAGTTGTGATTGGTAGACAATTGAATTTCAAAGATCTTATTAATTAGATGTATATCTTAAAAACTATAAGCATAAAAGTAGGTTTTTTCGCTCGAATTAGAAAAAGAATGCGTCAATGATTTGTGCAATTAATGTATACAATTATAAAGCCGCACATTGAGTATTGTTCGACGGTTGTAACGGGTGATTTTTTAAGAGGTTTAGAACTTTTTTTAAAAAAAAACACAAAAAATTCGAAAAAATGAATGAAATATTTATTTGAATCGATAGTTTGAACCTTGCGATTTAATGTTTAAAGATAATTTCATGTAAATGTTGACCGGCCGGTATCTCACGAATGAATGCATGGATGTTGGCTTCCAGTGCGTCAATCGAAGCGGGCTTGTCCCTATACACATTAGCCTTGACATACCCCCACAAAAAATAATCTATTGGTGTCAAATCGCACGATCTAGGCGGCCAATTGACCGGCCCGAAACGTGAAATTAACTGTTCACCAAACTCGCCTCGCAATTGCGTCATTGTTTCGCGTGCTGTGTGGCATGTGGCACCGCCTTGTTGAAACCACATATCATGCAAGTCAAGAACTTCCATTTCGGGCAAAAAAAAAGTTTGTTATCATCGCTCGGTAGCGTTCACCATTGACAGTAACGCTGCGATTCGCATCATCTTTGAAGAAATATGGCCCAATAATGCCGCCGGCCCATAAACCGCACCAAACAGTGGCTTTTTCGGGATGCATAAGTAGATGTTGCAATGCTTCTGGCTGATCTTCACTCCAAATGCGGCAATTTTGCTTATTTACGTACCCATTCAACCAAAAATGAGCCTCATCGCTGAACACAATTTTTCGATAAAAAAGCGAAAATGAACATTTCGAACCGAGCACGAATTTTGATAGTAAAATTCAATAATTTGCAAGCGTTGTTCATTTGTAAGACGATCCATGGTTAAATTACAAACCAAACTGAAGCTGTTTGACAGTGACACAAGGTACTAAACACACGTCAGCTGTCAAAACCAGTGTTGCCAAAACCAAACCAGCTAAAAAATCACCCGTTATATATGGGAAATAGTTCTATGATAGATATAATGCAGAAGTTGCAGAATAAAGCGATGAGAATATTTTTAAGAGGCCATTATTAAAATAGCTAAATTTTGCTAAATAAATTATTGAAATGAATGAAAAAAGAGTCTCAAAAAGGTTTGACGAAACATGGGCATACCCAAATATACCCAGTCGTATTTGATTGGGAATAAAAATGAGAAAGAAAAAGCAAGTAAAATCGTAATTATGAATAAATCAAGAATCAACATGAATTATTGAAATCCTAAGGATGCTATTCCCTAAAACTCTCAGGTACGCTTACTGGAGAACCCTCTTTTCGTGTTTTCCTGGTATGGAAATCAGCACAATTTGTTGCGAGTACCTATTTTTTAATTAGAAGATTTCAATTTCTTTTGTACTACAGTGACCTTGAAAAATAAATACCTCCCAGTCTAAATGTACTTGGAAGCAGCTCCCAAATCGATTGGAAACCTATCAATCCTCCATTGTATTTGTAAATTTCAATTATTCCCCACGTATATAGTATTGCGATTCAACGGCAGCTAGGCAGTCGTACTATTCCCTGAGTAATTGATATTCACCGCCTTTCTGTTGCAGTTACTAATGAAGGACCCTTACAATTCACTACAGCCACCCCGCTATTCACTAAACGGTATACTTCCACGCCTGCCACACTCCATCTCCTGATAGTTCCTTCGAATGTCCATATGCAAATGTAGGCTTGCCCCACATATTCCTAAGCCTAAGCACAACAATCATTACAATCATAATCAACGACATTGAAGGACTCTTACAGCCACTCGCCAGTATGTGCACAGTCGCTATATCGTAATCCCTGGCCAGCTTCTGTCCATGGAATAGTCATTTGGACTAATAGAGAGAAAGAGAGAAAAAAAAGTATTTGTGATCCAGATCATTAAAAGGATTTACTCGCATCTATGGTAGCCTTTATCCGCATCCGCAACGCAAACATGCACTCGCATACACAACGATTTCCATATATATTATCATCCAACGGCGTTAAAGCCAGTCGGGCTCTATTGTTGTACCAGTGGCGGCCATCTACATCCGATATACACCCTCTCAGTCGGCGAACTAGAGCGCACTGTTGCTGCCCATGCTGATGAGACTACTGGTACATAACTCGTTATAGAATTTCTAAAAAGGACATAAATTCAACGATTAACTTTTGCGATAACTAAATCAATTTTAGCTTGCGGCTTAGACACTAAACATTCCACAACAACAACGACAAAAAAAAACTACCCGGTTATCACATTCGAACGACGATATAAGTGGATTTCAATTCCAATTAAAAACCCGGTTAATTTATGTGTCTCTGCTATGATATATTCACGCTGATATGGGTACACAACATTTTAATTACACCGCGTAATTGCATTTCTCACTTCAGTCAAAGGCGCGTTACTCGCGCGCGAATGAAAAACTCCAAAAAAAAATCTGTAACTGCTCTCGCGTTCATGAGTTGATTAATTTTTATGCAAATTATTAATGCTTCGTGGAGCGAACCGGTACAGGAGCCGCACACGAATATGTTACAAATAGAAAATGACTAATTGACGCACGATGCACTAAATGAGAATAGCATTCGTTTTATTGAAAAAGTTAACGCCGCGCAGTTAAATCATGTCCGCGCAAATTGGTTATAGGAAAATGCGAATATTCCGAATGCCCTTAATGTGAAATCTATTCAAATATTGCCAGAGAAAGCCAGTCGCTCGACAACAAAATAATCACAGAACGTTATTGTCAATTGGGATTGGGAACTGGCGGTAATTGAAAATAATACAAAATGCCAAGGAGAATGCAGCAACACGCATCAGTTACAACTGGCAGAGAGTTTTTTTAAGGTTACGATTGATCTTTTGAACTGCGTAACGCAGGAAAGTAGAGCCCAAATTTACTATTGGGTTTCAAAGAGAACTAAGTGTGATTTACGTGTGATACGTTTGCAGGGCTTGTAACTAACTTTAGGACGAGAAACTTCTTTTGAATAACAGTGCATCCAAGTCGATCGCAAGCATTTTTTTTTTTTTCAGGGAACGTTTGCACAGATTGAAATTGGCACTTTCTGTTTTGTATTTCGCTTGGCATTGCTTTTAACTTGGACTACTATGTTGACTCTGAGTTTTCTATTATCTAACATTTTTCTCACGTCTTTCTCAGGTCAATTTACTATTTTCTTCAAATATAATGAACTATAAATGGCAGGCAATCTTATTTAAAAAATTGTTTTTTATATCGGATGGCCTCTTTCTAGATATTTTTTGCCCAAAGTACGAGGTCCTGTCACAGAAACCGTTTTCTATGTTGTCCATGAAGTGATTCGGCCGCATTCTTCGTTTTTAAGGTTCCGTACCCAAAGGGAAAAAACGTAACCTTATTAGTTTCGCTCGGATGTCTCTCCGTCTGTCTGTCTGTCTGTCTGTCTGTCTGTCCGAACCCACTAAGCCAATTTTGTTACCAGGTCTATCTCAAGAACCGATCGACATAGGAGGCTAAAATTTACACACAACATCCGGTATAACCTCTAGTTAAACGACAAATACCAATGGAAGGAATACATCGATTGGTTTTGGATTAATTAGTAATCTGGTGAAAAAAATATTTTCATTTGCCCAAAAAACGGTTTATTTCTTGATTCACAAAAAAATACATAAATTCCTTTTTTGTAGATCATGTTCTTATCTATATAAGTGCTGAATACTGTTTTGCCGAAAAGTTAATAGTTTACAAGATATTTTCAAAAAAGATAATTTTACCATATAAAATACGTTGCTCTCATAAGTTTTAATCTCTACTACGCAGTTGTGCACAATTGACCCCATCAAAGACAGAAGAGAGTCACAGGGTTCCCGCTTGCTAATTTCGTTGGCGAGTATAATACATTTTTGTTGGGGAGTACAGAACAAAATAAAAGTAATACCTATATTTTTAGTCAATAGGTTTTAATTGGGACAGGTCGCATACAGAATGGAAAATTGGCGTGGGTTGGGTACTAGGTAATAATTAGAAAATGAGATTCTGTGCGAGTAATTTTTGAGAGCAAAAATATTAAGTAATTAAATTAAACTAAATTGTGATGAATTCATGAAGAGGGGAAAGATTGAATGATATAGATTTCAAATAATATCTGATGTGTAGGACTTTAGCCAAATACGGAACCTTCGGTGCGTGAGTGACACTCGCACTTGGCCGGTTTTTTTTTCGTCTTCGTTTCAGTAAAGTATTCGAAATTATTTATTCAAAAGCATATTTGTTTATAAAATTCTATTTTTTTTATGACTATGTTGTATCGACCATAGAGCAATAACTAGATGTTGCTACACCGCAAATTTCACTCAATTTGGATGTGTCCTTAATTCAGTGACGAACAGTGAGTTGGTTAATTTTTGATGGATCAATATTTTTTCGACAGCTGTCATTAACAATCAAACATTGTTTTAATTTTTAATTAAACTGACATAAATAAAAAAAAATCAGGCGCAACCAAACTACACAACAACGGTTGATCCTAATGAATGGAAAAACAAAATTCCCTTAATGCCATTGCGAAAATTGTATTCCAAATTAATCACACAAAACATTCCAATTAACTCCCGCAATTAATGGAAAGCGACCATCTGAGCTTCTCGGTGACAGGTCGCCCCTTATTATTAATACAATTAGTATTTATCATTTATAAGGATTTTGTAGGCGCGAAATATGGTTTCCACTTATAATCGTAATCGCCCCCGCAAGAGCCAACGGCAATACAACATCCGGGCACATGGAGCAAAAAAGAAAACCACAAACAATAAGATACGTTTCATTAAATACACATTTAGTAAGGACGCAAGAAAAATAAACAAAAATGAAACTCCCTGCCACTTTAATGTGGCCATTATTTTCTCAAATAACAAAAGACCACCACCAATGCCAAGCCGCATACGAGTAGGTACTGTGTGCGGATATAGATCCTAGATCAGAGGGGCAAAAAAGAAATCCCATTGCGAAATATGTAGAACAACAAAATTGATGAGCACACCAGATGGCACCTTCTTCTTCATCGTTGTGGTCCTTCTTAGCTGTGATACTAGTGGCCCGAGATTGTATTGTCCTCCCTAGAGAAATGTGTTTTTGTCGCAGAAATCATATCGCTCACAAGAATGTGTTAGGGGTGTAAATAAAAAAAAAAGAAAATCACAAACTGTTGCCGAGAAAGAAAGAAAACGTGACAGAAAAAGCTGTTGAACACTTCATAAATGACGTGATGGTACACTGATGCGCACAGCACAGTGGGCAGTGGCGGATTATTAATGTAGCAAATGCTACGGGCCCCACGCATTTGGGGGCCCAGCGCACCAACGCTTTCTACATGTATTGAAAAAAAAACATTTATTCACATCACATCAAGATTTGAGAAGATTTTTTTAAAATCTATGTAGGTATAACACTTGCAACTAAAGAGTTGTATCAAAATTATAAATTAAACTTTGTACATTTCTTAAAGTGAGCGCTGATCAGGGCCACACAGTTGGCAATGCTGCAAAAGTAAAACTGGAACTTAGTATTACTTCCATGGAGATTTAAAAAGATTTATAATGACAACCAATCAAAAAGAAGTTGAAAAATAAAGAACCCTTGAACTTTTGAAATTGAAAACTTTTGAGCTTTTGGCCTTTTAATCTTTTGAACCTTTGAACATTTTACCTTTTGAAGTTTTTAAAATTTAACTTTTGAACTTTAGAATTTTTGAAATTTTAAACTTTTCATAGTTTCATAGTTTTGAACTTTGAACTTTTGAACTTGTGAACCTTTGAACTATTGTACTTGTGAACTTTTGGACTTATGAACTTTTGAACTCTTGAATTTTTGAACCTTTGAACTGTTGAACTTGGGAACCCTTGAACTTTTGATATTGAAAACTTTTGAGCTTTTGGCCTTTTAATCTTTTGAACCTTTGAACATTTTAACTTTTGAAGTTTTTAAAATTTTAGCTTTTGAACTGTTGAAGTTTTGAACTTTTAAACTTTTAAACTTTTGAACTCTTAAACTTTTGAACTTTCTAACTTCTTAACTTTTGAACTCTTGAACTCTTAAACTTTGGAACTTTCTAATTTTTTAACTTTTGAACTCTTGAACTTTTGAACTTTTGAACTTGTGAACATTTGAACTCTTGAACTTTTGGACTTATGAACCTTTGAACTTTTGAACTTTTGAACTTTTGAACCTTTGAACTTGGGAACCCTTGAACTTTTGAACTTTTGAAATTTTGAAGATTTAAACTTTTGAACTTTTGAAATTTTGATCTTTTGAACCTTGGAACCTTTGGACCTTTGAACTTGTGAACTTTTTAACCTTGGAACCTTGGAACCTTCACGTGAAATAAACGTCACTGTTGGCAGTGTCCTCCCTGACATGTCTGAGCTGAATTTTGGGCAGGCAAATCATTTATTAAAAAAATTTTCGTCTAACCATTCGTTCCAGAATTTTTTTTTTGTAATACCATAAACTTGATAACGTAATTCAATCCAAGGGCATCTTTGTATAATTTACTACAGGCCCCTCGTTGGCTTAATCCGGCAGTGACAGTGGGTTTATTAAAAAGTGTCCCTTGGACAAGTGCAAACAACTATGTCCTTTGAAATCATTATTATTGATTTATTTGTTTGCTCAACATGATGTGTTGTGGGATTACATTAATTGGCTCTTGCGTCACCCGACAACTTTTGTTGTCTGCTTTCGAGCTCCAATGTCATGGTGTACTGCTGAGGGTGAAATTCGTTCTTTTCTTATTTGTATAAACTCGACTGACCCGTAATAATTGTTGTAGTATTTACATTATTTATGTAGTTCAGGGAGTTCGACGACTTCATTGATTTGATTTTATTAAAGCGTGATGCGTTTTAACGCCTGGCAAGCTTACATGAGACACAGGCTGTATTCCGCCTAATAAGCATAAAGTTCAATGACTATGGAAGCGATACCTACAACAGCATAAGCAGGTGCAACTGGAGTGGCGTGGTCCCTGAAAGTACTGTGTAGATATGAATCGATGTTTCACCCGTGAGCGACCGTCAATGAAATCTGCTTTAAATTCGTATATCTTTTGAATATGCCGCCCAATAAAAAAAATACATATGTTGCACCATACGTACTGACTGTGCGGGTATCAGTTTTATAGCTGAATGTTTTTATTTAATTTTACTTTCACACTGAACGACAACAAATTTCTAACTTCACACTTACGCATTGCTGGCATCTGGCAACTAGTTGCACAGCAAAAAATGTGCATGTTGGAATGCAGAAATTAGCCCGTTGCAACTTCCTTTCCGCATTCTATAGACTCCTTATATTGGTGTTGTGCTATGTTCTTAGCTTCAAAGATAGCATCTCATTGTATGTGTTCTCGCATTTTGAAACCCATGCTAAAACTTTCTCTTGGATTCATAAAACAATTAACTTCAACTCAATTAAAGTTAATGCACCTGCACCCGCTAAGACCAGCAGCTGTTATAAGACCTCCATTAACGCATATAAATCAAATTTAACTTAACAGAATTTAACGTTCTCTCCCTCTCTCACAAACATTCACACACACACACACAAATATTTTCACTGGCAAATGGCAATAACTTATAAAATGAGTACAACTTCGCTCCTTCCGTTCTGCCGAAAAATTACATAGTTTGCCCTGGTTTTGCACGCTCCCATTGAAATTATAGACGCACTCCGACAGGTAATCGAGTTAGAGTACCGACTACCGACTCTTATGCCAAATGAATATCTACAATAAAATGGTTTTATAGTTTTGTATATATAAGAACGCAAGGACTCTCGAGCACTCCCTCCATCGCAATAGTATTCGAAGAAAAGTTTTAATCATTCTCCGTTCATGTTCTCATCGGATACCTACTCTTAGTTGCTGTCCTGAGCTGGATTTTCTATTTTTCTTATTTACTCTTATTTTTACAGTTGTTATTGTTGTTGTTTGCCGCAGGAATCCTATGAGCTGCAAGTTTTTTACCAAACAAACTTTAAGTCCTGTTCGGATGGGAAGTTGTGAGCGATGCTATTGGTGTCAAAGATCGGGGGTTTTTGCGCGAAATTAAGTATCTGAATAGCCTTGTTAAAGTTGTGTAATAAGATTTGAAATGTGACGAGATGAACCACCGCTCTGACCTAATTGGCCAGTATGAGGAGGAAAGTTTTCAATTTGATTGAATAAATTTGTTTTAAGGAAACTTAAATGAGATTACGGTCAGTTGTGAGCGGCATTTGGTTGCGATTCGATGTTGTAGGGGTTTTTTAGCTCTTAAGGCTGAATACCAGTAATATTTTGCAATGCAACTTTATTCAGTTGTTCTAAAATCTATTACGGCAAAACGCATTAAGAAAATAAGTTAGTCGCTATAAGAAACTATTCAAAAAGTATTCATTTTGTTTTCTAAATATCACTGAGCGGCATTGTGAGAACCCCAAATCTTTAATACACTATTGACATGTGAAACCTAGTGATCACCTATAGTGATCAGTGACAAGCATCAAAGGGAATATACAAAAACCACACAAAATAGTAAACACGTTATCTAAGTATCCTCCCGCATACAGTATGAAACTTTCACCACTCAATACCGCCAGTGCTCACATGAGAATTCAGTCAGCCAATACCTTATCTTAGCCAAACAGATTTTCGTGCAAACAAACCCAAACTGATATAAACTTTTTTACAAGCAAGGCCAACCAAAGAAGAACAACTTTCGTCATCATCCTACTACCATTTTTGTCTCGGTTTATCCGGTCCTCTTTTCCATCTCTTTTTCCATGAAAAACTTACAAATCGAGAATTCAATTTGCATTGGGCGCCATCGTAATTGAAAGGATAATCGTTTCTATCGAATAAACAATAAGAAATGTCTTTTAACGGACGAGAAAAGGAATTTAAATCATTTTACTTAACTTTTCGATTGTTTTCCAAGACCTATATAGGTTGCTGCCTGCCTCTGTCGTCGTCTGGCTTAGGCATAGTCCCATTGAAATGTGAAACAATAAAGGGGGGGATTTTCCATCGAAAAGATTTTGAGAGCGCTTGTGAATTGCCTTTTTATTTTGGTTGGTTATCCTGCAGGGCAAATGTAGGACCTGTGTCGCAAAGTTTTAAACTTATTTTTCTACCCAGGGCAAAGTAATTCAATAATCGTGTTGGCTGTTTTGGTATTTTTATTATATTAAGTTCGTTCCAATCGGATGTGGAGAATGAGGTCTGGTCATGGTCAAGGAAACCTGTCTGAAGAATTTGAAAAAAAATTTCAATCAGCGATATTTTGTTACAGAATTTATTTACAATTGTCGAAGTTATTGGGGGTCATTGATTTTCTGTAAGTAGCAAAATGCAATAAAGAAGTTAACAGGTGTCGAAAACCATAAACAGACTGAGGTGACATTAATGAGGGGTCTTGCGATTTTGATTACAGTGTGTGATAGCAGCTTTATAAAATGTTTATTGATAGTGGTACGTACTTGAAGCTTTCTGTCTCTCAATGGGAATTAGCTAACATCGCAAAGTAACGAATCTTCCCAAAAAAAATTAAAATTACAACATTCGTAGCCATAGCAGAACACGTCTTAAACGAGATTACTCGATACTCGCTTCTAGCTGCCTTTATGACATATTGACATACATGAAATATACCTATCACTTTCCAAGTCACTAAATTTGCATCTTTTAGACACCTTCGCAAGCCTTTAAATCGACTGTAGGTACCAACAAAGTCCATACAAAAAAAATCATGATTCGTATCTTAATCAGCTCGTAAGATTCAAAACATTTACGCAAACAAGTAAAAAATCGACTATCGTTGCTTTTACGATCAAGCTCCAAGTGAAGGCGCATTGTATTCCCAAACATTGTTAAAAAATGGATGAACGTCTCTACCCTCTGAACTTCATCAGATTATCTAAATTGCTCTGCCAAGGATAAGCCCAACTCGAGTGTATTAAAAGTACAAATTTCCTCTCAACAACGTTATGTACTCTTTAGTTCCTCCACAGACAATTTTTAGTCAGTGTCATAAATGAAAACAAAATAAACTCCTACGCAGACCGATTTTCGTTTGCTCTCCCTGCTCACTCTTTACATCAATCATTTTAACACCAAACTCAACACCATCCCAATGTTGTTCCTTTGGATGATCCCTGAAGAAAATGAAAAAATAAAAAAACCAACTGGCGTTATAACCCATAAAGTCCTCAATCGATTGAGCAATTCAACGAGAGCAGAAGGGAACACAACACACACTTTTTCTTGGTCATAAAGTTATTTTCGTAGTCTGGTGTTCGGCTCCGTTTAGTCCTTGCAATGATCGTCGACGTTCTACGGTCCGGTTTCGATCTCTAAGTATATGCAAACACAATGGAATGGGAAGAGAATAATCATTTCCGAATCCGCCTTGCGTCCTTCTAATTTCGCTCTTCTGCTACGAAATCCTTACAAAATCAACAAATTTGCCCTGCATCTACGCAGGATAATACAAAATGAGGTTGATGTTTGCTCTTCGTCGGCATCTTCGTAAGGCCAATGGCGTAAACTTTTATTATTGGTTCGCAGTCAAATTTCTCTTGGGGACCATTATTTCACAGGATACAATACCGACGACGCCAATGAGGGTGGAATAGAATGGGACCGTGAATGCGGGTCTTTTGGTTTCCCGCATCGCTTTTGTTAGAAATCCGATTAGTTATTGGGACGAGGATAGGAATTAATATCCCAAGAACCTGCTTCGTGGCAATGTGGTTGAGAGCTGCTGTGCGCCAGATAATGGCAACATCAACGGCCGATATTTGTGGTTTGTTAAGGTATTAATTTGCTTTTCTCAAAGTCGTACGATTAAGGTCATTGGTCGGCGGTGAGTCCCTGGTGCGTTTAGATATGAAGACGCGTCTTTTATGGCGGAGATGTCAATTAGTGTCTGATTGAAGAGGTTGTGGAATAAGACATTCTGGTCTGGTTGTACGCGGAAAGTGGTTGACAATGAAATATACGATAGCGGAGGTTGTTAATGGTGGGATTACTTGAGAGATTTTTGCAATCTGTTTGGTGTTTGGAGGGGCTATTCGAAGAGTTGGATTTAGTTATCCAATTGCTGTAAGCTCTATCTGGTTCATTTGGAAGTATTGGCAAGCAAAACGCATAGTATGATGAAGTTACTGCAGGTATCTGTTACAACGATTGCTTCTACATATTCACACACGATTTGAAGTCTTCATTTTTCCTTCAGACAATGGCAGTGCTAAACTTATCATATTGTTTAGCTCCATTCCTATCTACAGTTGAGACTTAAAATTTATTTAAGGTAATTTATTTAATATTCTCAACCACTATCTGTCTACACAAAATTACTTCCGTCACGTCCATTTACGCAACATTTATAAAGTTTGAAAAACTTGATAAAAATCGATAACAAAATGCCATAAGAAATTCCAATTCACCCATCACTTTACCTTATCTACTTCCATCCTAAGTAACTCTTGTTTCCATTTCAAAATTAATTTACTGCTGCTCAACTTCTGTCTGTCTGTCAGGTCCTTATCTGTAAAAGTTTTTCAATTTTTCCTATATATTTGTGGTAAGTCCGTCGAATTCATTATAACACAGAGAAATCACATTCGTTTTTGGCGAATTCCCATCATACCCATTATAAAACAATAACATCCTTCAATATCTTGCTCTGTTAATGGTGTTGAACAATGTATTAAGTCGGCTGTCATTGCGAGGAAGAGGATACCCCATTAACGGGTAAAGTAAGATTAATTTCATGAAAGTGAAAGAAGTCTGTTGGATGAAAGTGTTTCTATGGGTGTGTGCGCATTTAATGGTCCTTTCAGTTGTAATAGGCTGCTACGACGCATTAAATCCGATTTTTTTTTTTATTGTAGACATGTGCGATGTTTAAGTACTGTAGACTTAATTGTTCCCTGTGGACTAGAAAATTAATGAAAAGACAAAAAGATTAGAATTGTAGGTACCTACTTAAAGGTGATTTGGAATGATTTTAGCATTTTTTGCCAACACTCTTAAATGACTTTCACAACATAAGGCCAATATTTGATTCAGACAAAGAAGATTTTAATATTATTTTAGCACATTACCAAGCTGCAATAAATGTCTTGTTATATAGTCTTACTTATGGTCGACAGAAAACACACCCACAGTCGCAGCCAAAGTATAATTCTTTATAAGGACTGACACGTTTATGATTTTTTTTTTTTTCACCAAAATTGCGTCAAAACAAGACATCTCGTTAACCAGCGCAATGATAGACATAATAAATAGCAGAAACAGCGTCAGATTCTACATGGGAAACTGTTAATTGAGCTTTAAAAGATGCCCGATTGGAATACGGAGAATAAGTTTTAGCTTTATTTACGAGTGGCATCTAAATTATGACAGCCGATAAACCGTCCAAATTGAGACCCAATGTTGATATGGTATAGACATTTCAACTAGATGTCGCTTTTTCTTAACGTAATGTTATATGAATAAAATTATATAACCGACTTTTCCCATTTAAACTATTGTTAAGTTGGCTACCGCAATAAAAGTAATAATCCGTCATCTGCTAAAAGAAATTCGTACGTAACGTAAACTGATAGAAAATCTGACAGTTGAACATCGTGTACCAAAACAAACACGTGCTCATAGTTCTAAAGGACTATTCACATGAGATCGAGCGAACGAATTGCTGAAATGCGAACAAACATCTTTTAATGCATTTATGAACAGAAAATTTTACATTTTACTATTCCAAGAGGAGTATAATTAACTATCCCATCAAATTGTATTAAGAAAACTTGTTAATAAACAGTTCATAAACAGTAAATTCATCGTGTGAATGGACTGTCAAAACTTACGAATATTCGTTCGTTCGTAGGTAGTTGGTCGTTCTCATGTGAATGATCCTTTAACAGCCAATTAGTCAAAAAACAAAGTTCCACTTTCAATTATTGGAGACTCGAATCTGTCAAATGAGTGTAAGTCTCTACTGAGCTAATTCTAGAACCAGCCGGAATACACTCGAAAGTTCTTTATAGATGGCGGAGCGGATATAAAAGGGAGATTTGAGAACAGGGATGTACGTATAGTTGATTTTCAAACAGTTTAAGGCCCGATTCGTCAGGGATTTCACCATTTTCCTGGTGATTTTTTTTTTAAACTTACGTCAATCCGGAATTTTTTTTATTTTTGGACGCCCCGGTTTTGTCCACTTCGGTCCATGCATAAAGAAGGGTTCCAACCGCTAAACCGACAAATGTATAAAATTCTGAAGATTGGTCCATTTTTGTTTGTTTTTGTTGTAGGACTTGAAACAAACATACTAGTAAACAGTAAAGAACAACAACTTATGTCACCCCTTCCGAGTCGGTCAGACATTATGCCAGCGTTTGATTAAGTGCTAGGGAATCGCATCCTTAGGGCCCGATTCTTATTCAAATATCCGGGTTTACTTTTAATAGAGAGATAGATTAAAGGACCTTTCAATATCCAACTGATGCCCTTCGACTTTACATTTCCTTCGTCGACAAACGGACCGACTTGTGTTGTGGCTTCTTTTTGCTCCCTAACAGTCTCTTCTTCCATAAAAGAGCGTAAATTAATAGGTACAGGGAATTAAGAGATTGCTTTGAATCGTTTAAGAAATAATTATTTTAAGTGTTATAGTTTTTTGGTACTTAAAAGGAAATTACAGTAAAAGCTCGTTAATTCGGAATGGTTGAGGGGAAGGTCAGTCCGAATAAACGAAATTTCCGAATTAATGAGAGATATTTTGTATGCCCTAAAACGCGTTCTCATTGAAGAAAAAATACGAGGACTTAAACTGAATAATTATTTTATTCATTTAATTAATTTTTGTAACCAAAAATTGCCGGGAAATTGCCCGGACTCCCCCAGAAAAAATTTGTATGATTTGTTCAGACTTCTACATATTTGAGATCTATTTGGTACCTATATGTGTTCTATCAATAATTAATTATAACTTAATAATACATTTAATTTAATTTTTAGATAAAAAAATTAAAACCGACTCTCATTTATTAGGAAAAATCTCTTCTGTTCGGAAATTTTTTTTCCCGAATAAACGAGTTTTCCGAATTAAAGGGCTTTTACTGTAGGTATTGGAATAATAGATAAAAGTGTAATAAAAGTGATTTAATTAGAAAAATTCAACAGAATAGTGTTTAATCTTTTCGAATCCCAGCTCGAGTGTAACAACAAAGTACAGT
Source organism: Cheilosia vernalis (assembly GCA_949126925.1). NCBI lineage: Eukaryota > Metazoa > Arthropoda > Insecta > Diptera > Syrphidae > Cheilosia > Cheilosia vernalis. Next base: position 8,115,383 of record OX421362.1, read on the forward strand.
AGGATTTGCAGCACGCAATTTGCAACAACTATAGCGAGTCTCGAAGGGTTAAGTCTATAGCGTAGTTGTTGAAATTTTGTGCTGAAATCCAACTTTACTTTGCTTTGCTGAGATCGAAGCTCAAAAAACAGGCCTAATATATAGAATAAAATGTTGCTCTCATCATTTGGTGAATGATATTACATTGGAGTAAATTATAGGCTACCTATATTGATATTTGTGTAAAAAAAAGAGGTATACCGCTACAAAAATTAAAAACGTGAAAATATATACACCGTCGTCATCCCACTAGGAGCACTAAATATAAATGAATTTACTATTGACGTACAAATTATTGGTCTAAGTAGAATTGGCTGAAAATAAAACGCCTTAGACCTTAAGTAGAGTGTCCAGGATTTCCACCCATTTTTCAGAAGCAGTTAAAATGTTCATAAAAGCATTTTTTGAAGCGAATATAGCTTTTTTACGGACGGTCGGTGGGTCACGCATATAAATTATTCAAAAAGATGGGGAGTAAACCGAAAAAAATCGTCACCGTAGCGTTAACTTCCCCCTCCATGGCGCACTTGGAAGATGAAAACTCTAGAACGGCTCCACCGATTTGGATGATTTTTGTTTTGTGTTGTTCGTCTTGATTCAGGGATGGTTTAGGAAAAAAGAAAAGTCGAAAAATTCTTAAATATATGTGTGTAGATAGCGAAAGAGGAACAGAGAGAGTAATCTAAACTAACTGGCACTATGAAAAATTAAAATGAATTTTAAATAGGCCGCCACGTAACACGGGCCAATACTTTACGTCCAATGATTCGCTTCTTTCGGCCGTCCCACGACAGCTCGATTTTTTTTTATTTTACATAGGTACCTAACACAATTAATTTTATGGTTTCAATTACTTCAGAACTCTTTTTGTTGTAATTTTTGTACAAATCTTTTGTTATGCTTTTTTCTCATTTGCAATGCGCTAATATGTGCACAGAAGACAAAACATCCAAAACTTGAACGGTGGGTCCGGTGTAGGTCATCGAAACGAATTAAAAATGTTGTTCTTAAAAAGGTCATAGGTGTTTACGTAAATAAACAACGATATATAGGTAGACACAAACCAAGCGTCTGATACATTCAGCTCAAGAATAACAAATAAATACTACGACATTGGTTGACAGTGGCTTCAAATTAACACAGGTAGTCGCAGTAGCAGGAGTGAGGCTAAAATTGAAGCATCTAACAACTGTTAAGTAATTTATTCTTAACCAGAAGCATGAGTGTTTGCTTTCTTCTAAGAGTATACCAAATCCATAGAGTAGTTGAAATGCACAGAGCAAGACGGAAATAGTTGACTTGCCGGCATAGTAGAGCCGATTAATTTAATTTTAGTAGTAGGTATGGATGTAATTCAGCTCGGCTCCATCGATAGCACCACAGTATACAATACAGTCGTATATACAGTATACACACCCTAATTGAGCAAAGCGCGTAAAAATTTGCAGTCGTTATCAAAGCCGCAAAAGCCGTCTGACCAGTTCGACGAGGTTATTAGAAACAAACATTGAGTTGTTATCTCCATAAATCGTGTTAGTCAGTGATTGGTAATCGCAACGAAGACGTCTCCACTCCACCCGTCTCCACTCAACCCGACCAGTTCTATAAAAGCCAGTGAACGACAGCAAAGTACGCTCAGTTGTCAGTTTGTCGATTCGTGTTCTATACCCTTCGCTATGGGTTACCTTGTGCGTCTCTTTTGGTTGCTGATGTTAGTGTGGAACAAATCTGGCACTTACGTAGTATTATCAGACATCAAGAGAAGCGATCTCGTAGTCTTCAACCCCAAAACTACTACAAGCAATATTCTGACCGCTCTTGGCACTAGACTTAGTACAATTGAAGAACGATTTAAGAAACTCAGTCATATAAGCCGAGAGCGTGACTTTGAATTACGGATGCTAATTGATCAGCAAAACCACCCCCATGGCCAGAAACAGACGACAGACGGACGATTGTCAGGGGATGAAAAGGAAAAAATAAAAACAACCGACATAGTTCATCACATCAAAAGCAATGATTTCGTAAAAGCGGAGAAGGAGTTGATTGCAATGGGAGCAGAAGCAGACATATCTGAAATCGTTCGAGAAGCGTACGCTGCACTTGAGACTAACTCTGAGCCAATAATAAAATTCGCCGAAGGACTTTCTAATATAACAAACAGTTTTCACATTTTTAATGCACTTACATACGAGATGCAAGCAACCGGTGACCAAGATCCATATAAATTGATTAGGCTTGGGGAAGGGCTTCGGCTGAAGGTAGCTCTCCACCACCTTGATCCAAACGCAATCAAAGCGGACGCTTTGGCAATCCTCAATGGGCTTGACAGGAACATTACCACCATCGTTAGAAAGTATCTAGCCGAAGCCATGACGCGTGAAGATTACCAACAAAGTTCGGCCGTACATTTATTAGCCGATGCCATCGATGACTACCGTGCCGAAGTTTCTGATAATATGATGCGAACTTTGGTCGAAGTGTCCTACGAAAGAGTTGAGCCCAGCAAGATTCTCGCCAATGTCCTCAGTCACAGCAGAATAAATCAAGTCATTACGGGAATCACAGTACTTTTTTGGAAATTCAAAAACTTTGGGCAGCTGAACAACGGCAGAGTACTCGATATAGCCTTCCACCTAAGCAAGCTGCGAAAAAGGTACGATTATGTGAAATTAAGTCCAAAAAAAATACTCGCTGTCGATAAGGTGGTAGAGGATATTCCAGCCTGTGCTCGGAGTCTATTCTTCGAGCAGTCTGTCTGTTTGTGGAACAAGGAGCATGAGGGCTACCTGTACGCTGGCGATTCATCAGCAAATTTCGATGATGAGCGACGAAGGATCTTCGTATCGTCATCGTTGGACAACATCCCACCCGCAGCGACCTGGTTTGTCGAGAAAGTTGGCGAAAATATTTTATTTAAGAGTGTCAAATACATCAACGAGTATCTTTATGCGGTCATAAAGGACTTCGCCCCCGGTGTGCACTATGTGTTTACTTGGATTCCTGGCAAAAACAAGGACGCACAGAGTGAATGGAAAATAGAGTTGAATGGGGATTACTGTTACATAAGGAGTGCGTTCTTCGATGAGCCGCTGTATACATCCAAAGGTTCGTTTATGAATTTATTACATGCGTTCACAAGTAAGTCGAACGTTGCTGCGAAGGAATCAAATATTTTGTGGCAGATAAGGGGTTGTTAAAACGACTTTTTAAGAAAAAAACAGTCAATCTAACTGTAATGGTAGATAAATTTATTAGTTTCAGTGAGACCTCGTAATGACAGTTCAATATGTTGGATGTTCTGACGTATTTTTACTCACTTTAATCAAATTTGAACAGCAATTTTTGTCCCAATTTGATTATAGATCACTTACAGTCTTAATAAATACTTGCCTCTAGTAGGCAGTCGACTTTGTATTTTATTTTAATTTATTTATTTTAAGTACAGAATGTTTTTTGCTACGCAGTGGGGTAGATCGATACTGGAAACATTTATTCATAATTCCCATTTATGGAAGTAAACTTTAGTGGTGTTATTTCGCTTAAGATAACACTAGACATCGACAGGCTATAGAACTATAAATTTGGAATGACTACTCTTTGAAACTTATTTATTTATGCTTATGTTTGATCACTGACTTCTATAAGAAAGTACATCGTTATTCTTAAACTTGTTTAAGTAAATCAAAAGTGTTTAAGTAGGTCAAAAGTGTTTTTCTTTTAATAAAAATATGACAAGAAAGGGACTTGCTATTTCTCTATTTAATTTTATTTATGAAAACACTAGCTGACCCGGCGAACTTTGTTCCGCCCGAATTCGTTAATGGAATGAAAATAATAATTTCAAGCATGCACAAAGCTCATGCTACTTTATGTTATTCGTTCAATTCAAATTCTTTACTCAAAACTTATAGTTGTACAATAGAAATAACTAAAGTATAGTAATGTCGATGTGTTTCATCATTCGCAAACTTTCGGTCCATCGAGGTTTCAGAAAAAAATTATAAATGGGCCGACATTTTTCAAATTGTGTAGCGGTAGGGCCGGAACATTCAAAGAATACAAAAATTCAAAATTTTACATAATTTTTGTTATTCCTAATGGAAGTGATACTATCCGTTTTGTTTACTCGACAAAAAGTATAGCCTTTGTCGTTCCTTGGGCCAATTCGTATCTAAACTAAAAATCATAAAAATCGAACAATCCGTTCCCGAGTTATGAGTGCACATACGTACGTCAGTCTCTTTTACATGTAGCTACATAGGCGGATCCAGGGGGGGCACAGGGGCACGGGCCCCCCCCAGAGCACTGCATTATTACTGCTTGCTCATTCCATAATCAAAACAGGCGAAGTGTGCCTATGTGCGAAAATAAAAATCACTTTTCCATGGAAATCAAGACGAAAAATTACCCAAATCTGTATGCATTATGCTACCTAGAAACACATGTGAATCTTGGGGCACAAGCGTGAAAGTGTATATACCTTTTCTAGATTATTTATTAAATGAAATGTCGTCTAGGTTTCCTAGAGCTCAGCTGCAAAAGTTACTATCTCAGTTTTGCCAGGCGGTGAAGTATATAAAGAGGATCTACCTTGTATTTTAGTTTTGAAGGGAGAGTTACAAATTTGGTAACAGATGAAAGAAAATATTCCTAAGTCACCAGCAGAAGCTTATAAAAAAGCAACGGCTCTGCCAAACATAAGAACCCTTTGTCAATCATTGTGCACATTTCCTATGACAACCAGCACTGCCGAAAGATTTTTCTCCACCTTACGCCGGTTAAAGACATATCCTCGCAGCAATATGAGAGTAGATCGCCTGAATGGACTAGCCTTAACACCGCGTCTCCACGAGACATAATTTCAGTCACGACTTCAGTCACGACAACATAAAGTAACTTGGCCCTTTACGGATATGTTTTCCGTCTATCCCAGTGTACGAGCAAAGTCCCAGAATTTGTCAAAATTCTTGGCAATTTAGAACCAATCGCTTTCTATGACGGCATCTATAATTTAAAATTGTTATTTCCATACCTAAATATCCTATGCATTGTCCCATAAAACATCTTTTAACAAATGCGCTCTAAATCGTGTAGCTCTCTCTTCTGAAGAAATGGATATACCCACAATCTGTGCTTTCTTGTTTGGTCGATTAATGCTTTCAAAGCAAGAGCCACCTTCACTTTTTTCTTCGTTGATGGTATCTTGTGAAATGAAATGTCGTAACACAATTTGCCCAACCAAAGCAATGCAAATATGGCGGACAAGACTTCTGACTTAAAAGTCTGACATAATTTAGACTTGTAGAGACGCGGTGTAATGCATATCCATCAAGACATTGCTTCACAGATGAACCCTGAAGAAGTTCTGGATATCTTCATCAGAAAACATAAAAAAAAACTGTCATTATTAACCATATAATTTTTCATTATTAAACCATTATAAAAAGTGTTTTTTATTCTTTGTTATTTTTGTATGCCATTGATAAAGAATGAATTCCAAAGACAAATTCAAATGCAATACTATGGGGTACACTCATCACCTATCTGGCCTTTGTGCCCCTCCCAGAAATAAATCCTGGATCCGCCCTTGTGTAGCTATACCACCCCGACTTTGACCGTACCTTTCGTTTTAAGTCTTGCTCGCATTTCGCAAAGTGCTTTATTTGGAAAATTTCCATTAATAATTTTAATTATACAACTCTAGAAATAGCGTTTGATTTTATGTTTTAATGGAAGGTGCTACAACCCGTTTTCCTATACCTGTTATGTTTTGCAAAGTATCACCTAAAGGATGGTATTCTATCTTTCAAACGGGCACCAGCCATTATACATGCACAATATTTCATTGAAAGATGTTGTGTGGTTTCGCAACACGAAAACGAAACGAAACGAAAACTACCTTATCTCTCAAGATTGAACAAACCTTAGCATGCACACAATTTCTTTGAAATAGGTAGTTGTTTTCGGAGTTCGACGACAGCGCCACTTATCGTGTCAATAACCAAGTAGAAATTGTTGTTTATAGTGTAAGCGCTGTTCCTATATTTCAGATCAGACGTGTTTCCGTAACAGTAACAGTTTATATAATGTATCAAAGTGCGTTCTGTTTCCAGTGCAAGATGAAACGTTGACCAAAGTGGGGAATCATTTTTAGCCCATAAAATACAAAATTACTACTTCGCGAAACAAACAAATTGGTATTTTGGGTATGACTTGTAACCGAATTTTAGTGAGCTGTTAAATTGGTTTTCATATAGTAAAGTACCTAAACGAACAAAGTAACATGAAAATGGTAATGGAGGTAATATTATGCGAATTTAATAATTGCATATCTTCGTGCAAAATTAAACGAAAATTTGTTTTACAACAAATATCAATAAGTTATAGTGGCGAAAACTTACGCGCTCAAGAAATATTTAGGATTGATAATAAATATTCAATTTTATTTCGAAGCTCTGTAGGTAGTTTTATTTTTCAAGGGACCATATTTTTTGTCGACAACGGCACCACCTATCGGCTCCAAGAGTAGGTATGCTATCAACCATATCCATTAACAAAATTTCATTGATATCGGTTGAGCTGTTTCGGAGACCTATCGTTCCCAAAAGTAGTATATTTTAAGACACCCTAAACCTGATATACAGCAATACAAACAAAACAAAAGAAGAATTATAAGAATTGGCCCGGTGATTATCGGGTTATATCATCATGGAGTTCATTGTTATTGTATTACTATGTTATAGAAGATAATTGAATTTAACTTAAAAACGAAATGTGTACCTACAACGCCAGCTGTTGAGAATTTTCCTACTTTTATTTTTTCCTAAACCATCCCTGAAGCAAGACGAACAACACAAAACAAAAATCATCCACATCGGTGGAGCCGTTCTCGAGTTTTCACCCGACTAACGCACAATGATATGACACAGGAATATAAATTTAGACTTTTTTTGGAAGGGCTGTCGGATACTTTTACATGCCTGAAATTTTGATGGAAAGTTTATCGTAGCTCAGCGAAATTATACGCACAATCCGAGGTAAAAATATAAAACCATCAGAAAATAAAAACACAAGACAATTATAGTGGAAAAATGTTATAAAAAACCACTTTTGTTTATTATTCTCATATACAACCTTCTCGGTTGGTTCCTGCTGAAAGACTGACTTTCGTCATACAAATCTCAGAACCTTCTCGGTCTTTCGTTAAGTTTATATACATAGTTGCTTAATACATCGACTGCAGAGTTGCAATACTCTCTAATAGGTTTTAAAATTGCAAGAAAATAAGGAAAGGATTAACTCTAAATTAAATATTTGTAACTTTAAAAGCCAAGAAGAAAACTAACCACAATTATCATCTTGGTTGGTAAGCCTTCTCTCTCCACACCGGTATCAAGGCGTTATGGTACCCTTGAGCTGCCCTTTCCTTAACCCTACTCACGAATGAGAAGAGCACCATGATTGTTACTCACTCATTTTTCGTAATAACCCCTCCCTACGTGACACTTCAAGACGCTCAACAACTCCTGTTGCCTGTCATCAATGTCCACGTCATCTCAAACAGCACTACATTTCAACTTTCTCAGACATACTAATGCAAGGATTCTGAAAATTCATGTCAAACAAAAATGATTGGTTCAAACACCATCAAATAAATCAAATTATCTACTCCATTTCAAAAAATTACTTAATGTAACATAGTAAACATAAACAAACTTAGGTACATATATCTATCGTATATTTAAAAAAAAAATGTTTAATTGTTGACCACAAATATTTGCTTGGAAAATAATTGAAATAATTGACAACAACAATTGCCTTTAAAATTATTTTTTTTTTTTTGTATTTGAAATGTCACTACTCGATTTCTATTCACTTTTATTTATTTTTGAGTTCATTTCCCCATGAAAAACGAAATTTTGGCCTACAACGCTACCTGTTAACAATTTTCCGACTTTTCTTTTTTTATTCTTTCAAACAGGCTGGAGACCAGGGGGCAGATTCTGTAAGGCGAAACGATAAAACGTTTTCGTGTGCACGAAGAAATTTGCTTGTGTAACATATGGCCAATCATTCGTGCGCACGAAAACGTTTTATCGTTTGACCTTACAGAATCTGGCCCCAGTCCTAATTGGTGCGAATCATCGAAATCCATCCAGTCGTTCTTGAGTTATAATCGTAGGAACTAACATCACTTTCTTTAATATATACCTATAGATGTTCTAGACACAATTTCTACTAAAGTGTGCAATCACTGACATAAATCCCATTAAAAAAAAAACAACTTTGTTTTGACTTGAAGTACATTTGACTATAACTGGCTCTTTCTGCAAAGTTGTTTTTTTTTAACGAAAATGTGCCCCAACTGCCCCTGAAACTTAATTCCGAAAGTGGCCTATACTCTTCATGCGATCATACGACGAGAATACTTTTTCGTCTGCGAAGTCGAACCTTAGACTGCGCCCTCCTATGACTTATGATAATAAACGTCAATTGCCAAAATCTGATCTCTGATCTCTCTAAATTGATAGGCAATGCCTTTTTCCCAACAACTCAACTGATAGTACCTATGTATTTTATTATCTGGTCAATTCCTCTCAAGAAAAACGTTGTATGCATCCTAATTAAAAATATGCAGAGCTTACTGCCTACATAAATTAAATATACTACTAAGCTTGTGCCATTGAAAGCAATTGTTTTCTTTTTTTTTTTTTTGGAATTCCCATGTAGAACATTTCTAAAAGTATCAATTATGAGTCGCACTTTGAAACCTAGCTTAACTTCAAGAACCTTTTACGATCTCTACTCTAAAGTATTGGTTTCAGTATGTACATTTCACTAGAACGAATCATGAAATATTATATATAGAACCTCATTACAGATAAGCCTAACTAAGCAAATTTCTATGGATTTCCAAAACGTGCAGTCTTGATGACGTTTAACTAGTTCGCCGAGACTGCGAGTTAGATGTTGATATCTCCATTAACGTTGTGAGTCATTAGCTGGAATATCCCAGAGAAGACGACTGCTTTATTCGGTTCTATAAAAGCTAATCAGCATCAACAAACCGCACTCAGTTTGTCGATTCGTTTGCTCCGCTATGGGTTCCCTTGTGCGACTGTGCTGTTTCCTGTTGACAGTTTGGAATGTATCGGGCGTCAGTCCGCTAGTCATATCTGGCACAAGCTCCAGCGATGTTGTTGTGGTATCCGCATCACACAAAGATGGTATACGGATTATCTACATCAACCCCAAGGCTGTCTCAAGGGAGATTGCAACGGATTTCGAGACTCGTCTCAGCACAGTTGAAGGACATTTAATGAAACTCTTTAGTGTATTGCGAGATCGGGAGCGTTCCAGTGCCAGTGGTCATAGCCAAAATGGCACCCAATCAACGACGACGACGAATAAAAGTTTTCCGGTGGTGAAAAGCAAATTAGACTTTACTAGAGACATCGTTCACCACATCAATAGCAACGAGTTCCGAAAAGCAGAGAGCAAGCTAATTTCGATGGGTGATGATGCTGTAATTTCTGCAATCGTTCATGAAGCGTACGGTGCTCTTGAGGGTAACTTCGGCTCAGTTTTAGATTTCGGCAAAGGGCTGTCAAATACTACAATCAGCTATCAGGTCTTTAAGTCGCTTGCCAACGAGATGCATATCAACGGTCAGCAGGATCCATTTAAATTGATAGCACTGGCCACAGCCCTCCGGGATAAGGTACTGACTCAACACCTTGATCCGAACGCAATCAATGCGGACGCAGAGGCCATCATCAAGGGGTTAGACCACAATATTACAACCATCACTACTGAGTACCTCGACGACGCCATGAAAACCTCCGAATATCAGACAAGCACTGGAGTGCATTTCTTAGCCAAGGCCATCGACGACTATGATACGAAGCTATCTGCTGACATAATACGAGACTTGGTAGATAAAGCTTACGATAAATTGAACGCAAGTCAAATTCTTGCCAATATTGTCAGCCACACGAAAACCCATCAAGCCGTTGTTGGAATCGTGGCACTCTTCAGGAGAATGGAAAACTCCGGACAGCTCAATAACAGCACAGTATTAGACCTAGCGTTCCACCTAAGTAAGCTGCAAAAGAGGATTGATTACGTGAAGTTAACGCCCCCAACATTGAGCGCCGTCGATTTTGTGCTGAAGAATCTGCCAACTTGTGCTCGGAGTTTATTTTTCGAGAGCTCAGTCTGCTTGTGGAACAAGGAACAACAGGGGTATCTCTATGTCTCGATGTCAAATTATGGCAAAGATCGTCGGAGGATCTTTGTATCGCCGAAAATTAACGGGGTGTGGCATGGAATGCCCTGGCTGGTAGAGAAAGTCGGAGACAGCATTTTGTTCGAAAGTGCGAGGTACGTTAACGAGTATCTGTATGCGGCTTTAATAGAGTACAGTCCTGGTACTCACTATGTGTTCACTTGGATTCCGGGCAAAAACAAGGAACCACAGAGTGAATGGAAAATAGAGTTGAATGGGGATTACTGTTACATAAGGAGTGCGTTCTTCGATGAGCCGCTGTATACATCCAAAGGTTTGTTTAGGAATTTATTACATGCTTTCACAAGTAAGTCGAACGTTGCTGCGAAGGACTCAAATATTTTGTGGCAGATAAGGGGATGTTAAAACGACTTTTTAGAAAGAGAAGACAATAATCTAACTGCAATGGAAGATACATTTAGTAGTTTCAGTGATACCTCAATGACAGTTCAATATGTTGGATGTTCTGATGTATTTTTACTCAATTTAATCAAATTTGTACAGCAATTTTTGTCCCAATTTGATTATAGATCACTTACAGTCTTAATAAATACTTGCCTCTAATAGGCAGTCGACTTTGTATTTTATTTAAATTTATTTATTTTAAGTACAGAATGTTTTTTGCTACGCAGTGGGGTAGATCGATACTGGAAACATTTATTCATAATTCCCATTTATGGAAGTAAACTTTAGTGGTGTTATTTCGCTTAAGATAACACTAGACATCGACAGGCTATAGAACTATAAATTTGGAATGACTACTCTTTGAAACTTATTTATTTATGCTTATGTTTGATCAGTGACTTCTATAAGAAAGTACATCGTTATTCTTAAACTTGTTTAAGTAGGTCAAAAGTGTTTTTCTTTAAATAAAAATATGACAAGAAAGGGACTTGCTATTTTTCTATTTAATTTTATTTATGAAAACATGTTCTAGACACAATTTCTACTAAAGTGTGCAATCACTGACATAAATCGCATTAAAACAAAAAAACTTTGTTTTGACTTGAAGTACATTTGACTATAACTGGCTCTTTCTGCCAAAGTTGTTTTTTTTAACGAAAATGTGCCCCAACTGCCCCTGAAACTTAATTCCGAAAGTGGCCTATACTCTTCATGCGAGTGAAATTACTAATGTACTGATAAAGAAGTTGTACCCTTTTGTAAATCAAGAAAGAAAAATAAATCAACATTTGAAAGAAAGTCAAATTAATTTTAAATAAAATTTTTAAATTCACTATTTTTATTATTGTTTTGTTAGATCGTTAAGTGTTTTGTTCTGTTTTTTCAGTTGTATTCAAAATTTCAATTGCACCCTTTTCGTTCGTTTGCTTTCTGTATTTTGGCTATTTCAAAGGTAATTAATATTAGACAAAAGTGTATAGTATACCTATAATAAATAATAAAAAAAAACCGGCCAAGTGCGAGTGTCACTCGCGCACCGAAGGTTCCGTATTTGGCTAAAGTCCAACCCATCAGATATTATTTCAAATCGATAATATCATTCAATTTTTCCCCTGTTCATGAAATCACAATTTATTTAATTAACCCACGCCAATTTTCCATTCTGTATGCGACCTGTCCCAATTGAAAAACTATTGACTAAAAATATATTACTTTTATTTTGTTCTGTACTCCCCAAAAAATGTATTATATTCCCCAACGAAATTATGAAGCGACAGCCCTGGTGTCTTTGATGGGGTCAATTGTGCACAACTGCGTAGTAGATTAGAACATAAATGAGAGCAACGTATTTTACATGGTAAAATTATCATTTTTGAAAATATCTTGTAAACTATTAACTTTTCGGCAAAACAGTATTCAGCACATATATAGATAAGAACATGATCTACAAAAAAGGAATTTATGTATTTTTTTGTGAATCAAGAAATAAACCCTTTTTTTGGCGAATGAAAATATTTTTTTCACCAGATTACTAATTAATCCAAAACCAATCGATGTATTCCTTCCATTGGTATTTGTCGTTTAACTAGAGGTTATACCGGATGTTGTGTGTAAATTTTAGCCTCCTATGTCAATCGGTTCTTGAGATAGACCTGGTAACAAAATTGGCTTAGTGGGTTCGGACAGACAGACAGACAGACGGAGAGACATCCGAGCGAAACTAATAAGGTTACGTTTTTTCCCTTTGGGTACGGAACCTTAAAAAGTGAAAAAAAACTTGAAAATCAAATCAAGTGGATACGAGAATTGACGAATAAAGAAGTCTTAGGTAAGTTCAGTGAAATCTCTCTTTATTTTTCTTGTTTCATTATTTTACTGTGCTTTTTTTGCAACAGTAGATATACCTATATGCCATGAAAATTTACAAACAAACTTTTATAAAACTACTGAAAACAAAATCAAAGGAATGGCGATTCAATTTTCGTTTTATCAAATATAGAGATGATTGCGTCTAGAATCTTGACTAACGGCATATACTTTTACTTTTAGGATAACATGCCGATGTTATAATAAATGACTCATAAGAAAAAATATTCTTGCAACCCACAGAATGCCACACACAAGGCAGTCGAGTTTCTGGTCTGGCGGAAGGCTTGCCACATTCATATAGGTACGTTTCAATGTTTTAAAAGAAAAAAAATATGTAGGTATTAGAATGTATGTTTCCTGTTTTCAGATAACTTCAACAACTATGTGTCACCAACTTTCCGAAATTTACGAGGAACATGCAAGAAATTTGCAATTGAAGACTGCAAAGCCGCATTTACGCTCGAAGTTAAAGACGCCAGCCACATCAACATTTTAAATACAAAATGGGGGGAATAGTTGTAGTAAATGGTGAGAAATCTAACGTAACAGGTTTTACCTACGTTATTTTTGAAAACTTAAAATTTTAAATGCAATCCTAGCTGGATTGTGTTGATATATACATACATACAAATTACCAACTCTAATGAAGCACTCAAATGAAGTAAATTAATATTTTTATAAAAAAAATTTAATACTTTTAGTATTCAAACTATCTTAATACCAACCTACTTGTAAAAATAAAACGGCAAAAAAAAAATAAAGAAACAATAAATTATGTTACATTAAAAGATATCTTCGAATTTTATTTCAACTTTCTTTACTGAAACTGGTAAAAAACTCTTTCCTTACCTTAGTTTCTAGGCAAACTTATAGGATAAAAATTACCTAATTTAGAACAAGAAATAAGGTAAGTCTATCTTTTCGAATTTAGCAAAGTATGTAAGGTAAGATTACACATTCCTAAGGTAACATTTAAAGCTAAATTCAGCCTAGGTTTAAGGTAAAATGCCCTAGGCATGCTTGTATACCATTACCAAAAACTAGGCTGATTTAACACATGCTTAAAGAATTTGGATTACCTAAGGAATTTAAGGCAAGCTACGTTAGAACTTACCAAGTTCAAAACGGCCTTAGGACTAAGCTAACTTATACCGCGATTTAGGTCAATTTTACACAAGTTTTTCTCTGGGTGAAGTTAGTGATTTGTGAAAACTGCGTGCGATTTATAAAAAGTTATGATCATTTGCAGTTCGATAGGTACCTATGTACCTATATGAATATTAAGATAAATATGATTTAAAAAAAAAAACGAATATGTTCCCTCCTTGGCCTTTAAATAAAGCAGTCGATATTTTGAAAATCTTATTGGTGACATACTAGACCATAATAAGAAATACATTGTTTTTGAAAACAAAGCAATTCAGACTTTCAAAGGATAAAATAATAATAATAGTTGAGTCTCACCTCAGGATTTAGGCTTATTAGGGCGACTTATCACTATTATTTGTGAGTTCTTTCGTAAAAGAAAGCTTTCAACTTTAAAATTATGGCATGCGTTTCTTAACAAATTCTTGGTTTCAATAATTCATTGAACATGTGTCAACTGATACAATTGTATCCGCTTTTGGCGTGTGAGAATGTGGCGTGTGGGGCGTGGGATTGAAAGAGATAGGGTGCGAAATGTAACATTTAACATTTGAAACGAATACCTGTTTAAATTACGGAAGGAACACAAATTATTTTATGCAGTGGTAAGAAATATGTGTTATTCGCCAACTCAAGCGTTACGAGAATAGATATTTTTTGCAAAAAAAAAAAAAAAACTTTTTTCCATCAACTGTTCTGACAACACATTTTACACGGGCGAAGCCGGGGGGTAGGTACAGCTAGTTATATATAGAACCTCATTACAGATAAGCCCAACTAAGCAAATTTCTATGGATTTCCAAAACGTGCAGTCATCAAAAGCCGTTTTACTAGTTCGCCGAGACTGCGAGTTAGATGTTGATATCTCCATTAACGTTGTGAGTCATTAGCTGGAATATCCCAGAGAAGACGACTGCTTTATTCGGTTCTATAAAAGCTAATCAGCATCAACAAACCGCACTCAGTTTGTCGATTCGTGTGCTCCGCTATGGGTTTCCTTGTGCAACTGTGCTGTTTCCTGTTGATAGTTTGGAATAAATCTGGCGCCAGTCCCCTAGTCATATCTGACATAAACACCAGCGATGTTGTTGTGGCATCCGCATCACACAAAGATGATATACGGATTATCTACATCAACCCCAAGGCTGTCTCAAGCGAGATTGCAACTGATTTCGAGACTCGTCTTAGCACAGTTGAAGGACAAATAAAGCAACTCTTTAGTGTAAGGCGAGATCGGGAGCGTTCCAGTGCCAGTGGTCATAGCCAAAATGGCACCCAATCAACGACGACGACGAATAAAAGTTTTCCGGTGGTGAAAAGCAAAGTAGACTTTACCAGAGACATCGTTCAGCACATCAAGAGCAACGAGTTCGGAAAAGCAGAGAGCAAGCTAATTTCGATGGGTGATGATGCTGTAATTTCTGCAATCGTTCATGAAGCGTACGGTGCTCTTGAGGGTAACTTCGGCTCAGTTTTAGATTTCGGCAAAGGGCTGTCAAATACTACAATCAGCTATCAGGTCTTTAAGTCGCTTGCCAACGAGATGCATATCAACGGTCAGCAGGATCCATTTAAATTGATAGCACTGGCCACAGCCCTCCGGGATAAGGTACTGACTCAACACCTTGATCCGAACGCAATCAATGCGGACGCAGAGGCCATCATCAAGGGGTTAGACCACAATATTACAACCATCACTACTGAGTACCTCGACGACGCCATGAAAACCTCCGAATATCAGACAAGCACTGGAGTGCATTTCTTAGCCGAGGCCATCGACGACTATGATACGAAGCTATCTGCTGACATAATGCGAGACTTGGTCAATAAAGCTTACGATAAATTGAACGCAAGTCAAATTCTTGCCAATATTGTCAGCCACACGAAAACCCATCAGGCCGTTGTGGGAATCGTGGCACTCTTCAGGAGAATGGAAAACTCCGGACAGCTCAATAACAGCACAGTATTAGACCTAGCGTTCCACCTAAGTAAGCTGCAAAAGAGGATTGATTATGTGAAGTTAACGCCCCCAACATTGAGCGCCGTCGATTTTGTGCTGAAGAATCTGCCAACTTGTGCTCGGAGTCTATTTTTCGAGAGCTCAGTCTGCTTGTGGAACAAGGAACAACAGGCCTATCTCTATGTCGCCGATTCGACGGCAAATTATGACAAAGATCGTCGGAGGATCTTTGTATCGCCGGAATTTTACAGGGTGTCGTATGGAACCCCCTGGCTGGTAGAGAAAGTCGGAGACAGCATTTTGTTTAAAAGTGCGAGGTACGTTAACGAGTATCTGTATGCGGCTTTAATAGAGTACAGTCCTGGCACTCACTATGTGTTCACTTGGATTCCAGGTAAAAACACGGATCCACAGAGCGAATGGAAAATAGAGCTGGATGGGGATTACTGCTCCGTAAAGAGTGCGCACTTAAGTGAGCAGCTGTATGCCTCCACAGAAAGGTATGTGTTTACGCATAAGTCGTATGTCCTCGCGGAAGATTCCAAAATACTGTGGCAGATAAGGGGCTGTTAGTTAGAATCGATGTTCTGTATAATAGCACACGTGCGTGCAACTCTAAAGTTAATAAATAAAAACGCATCCTTTGCATAAACACGTCTGAATTTTTTATTACTGCCGATTACTCCCGGACCGCCTCTCACACGTCATTGTGAAGGCCCAACAAAAAGAAAACACATTCACTTGCAGTCATAAATTTCACAACTCCATCGCCCTCAATTGCCTTCATTGTTCATTCCTTACATTTAACGGACTACATCAGATGTTCATTAAGATGTAAAGCAATCGAAACCACATTAAACCGCCTCAAAGGTTACCTCCACCCGATGATGAATATACGAGCCCACAGCCATCAGGCACCCAAAAAACGAAACGAATTAAACCCCCTAAGATGGTTCTTTTGGTTTTTCTTTATATTCCCACAACCACGCACATAATATACCCACACATTCAGTTGTGAACCCTTCATTCTTATACATGCCTCAGCTCGTATCTCATAATGGGCAAAATGATTTAACAATTTAAATGGCCATAAAAATATTTATTACCGCCACATGGAAGAGTATCGTAAAAACGCAATTACTTCATCATAACCACATATATCCTTGGTATGGAGATGTGTCTCGTATATGTGTTTCGAAAATGGTTCGTATCACTTTTTCGTGCCGACGAATTTTCACACGTGTTCGCCGCCGGAAGTAGGTGTTGTGAGTTCCACCTCACGAAATTTCTATTAAATTTCCACAATATACTGAATACTCCTTGAGGAAGATGCTTTCACAAAGGGATATTTCATTGCCTGTATGAACATAATAATCTGGTGTTGGTTGAAAGTGAATTCGCACAATGCCTCGTTCGCCTCGTAAGGTGGCGGCGCGCAACAATCATTGTCGTGTTTATTTCGAACGTTTACTTTTCTTTTATGATGATGAAGAGAGGAGTTCGGCAGCTTTGTTATTGGCAAGTGGGCGTCACGAGTTGGTAGTATATATAGAAAGTATATGAACTTAATATGTTCAATTCCTGGATCCTGCGAAAAAGAGAAGAATTTTTGTTAGTACTGTTTGTATTCTTAAAAGACAGACCAAGGAAGGATTTGTCCAAAAACTGGAATGGTATTAAAAGTATTTACAGTGTGAAGATAGAGATCGGTTAAGGCCCATTTTATTCACTCGAAGTTGAACACAACTTGGGAAGTTTTCCATATAAAAATCCCGAAATTGTGTTCAACTTCGAGTGAATAAAATGGGCCTAAGGGTGCTCCTGAATATACAGGGTGACCAAAAGCTCATAATATCTTACATGAATACATTTGGAAAAAAATATAAAATTCAATTTATGTAAGATATTCTATAACTTTTATCCAAATATCTCAAATATCCACAACAAATTAGACCAGTGGTTCTAGACGGTCTGTGAAAAATTGTCAAATCATTAAGTATTTCTTAGAAGTAGAAAATATCGCTTGTTCCAATTACAGTACAGTTCCTAGTACCCATTACATATTCAAGTAGAGTTCTTAAAACATAACTTCCATTATTCCTTTACGTTAACATGTTTGCGTGAAATACAATTTAAAATTCTCACTTCAATCTGCAGTCCGCTATTTGTTATTTTAAATGCCACTCCATGCCTCTTCACTTGACAGGATTCACGTACGTAATTCGTTTTTCATTCCATTTATTTTAATCCGCATAGAGACATCAATAATAAAGTTAAACAACAAGCAATTACCCTCAAAATTTAATTTAAATGAAACTTTATTTATGTTTCAAATGGACTTTTTTTGTTCGTCCCGCCATTTCCCCCCGCCTGTTTATGGTTTTGTTGTAGCCAGCTGTTGTTGTTGTTTATTTGCAGAGGCTACCCGCGGTTGTCACTGCTCCAGTTGTCATACGCTTTGTATTTGTAGTTCACGGACATTCCTTTAGTGTTCATGAATTTGGTGTGCACACAAAAGTGTTTAATGATACAACGCACAACATGCGAGTAGGAACTGCAATCAGTGCAGATGTATGCGATTGGGTGGGTTCTAGTTTCATACTTCAATTTGATGGATTTTTGGGTGGATTAAAGGCGAATGTGCAATTTAATTCGCACGGATCCTCGCAGTTGAATTTGCAATCAAATCATCCCCATGCACGATTAAGGGTATCTGTATCGGGGTATCCACTGGTCAGTCATGAATAGTTATTAACAACAGTTGCAATGCAATTGTCCTTGTATCCCTAAGTTGAATGATGATGCTGAATAATTGTATATGTAAATCTGTCTGTCTGGCTGAATCTGTGTAATGCACGAAATTGCAGTCACTCGCCAAAGCGATGTTATTTTGCTTCGATTTGTAGTAAATTCAAGCGACATTCGCGTCAGTTTTTCGTTTGATTCCAATGAAAGGATTGCAGGAATTTTCACTTCTGCAACTGAACCTCTTTTGGTAAAAGGAAATGAAAGAATTTCCCTTAGGAATAAATACTCCCGTAGGTGGAAGGAAAGTAAATTAATAGAAAGGAATGGCGTTGACAAATTCCATTCCCCTTCCGCAAAACTGGGGTTTTTTTTTGCGAAAAAATGAGAAAAATTTCAACGGATTTCCACATTTGGTGAACTAACATTCTATGGTTGAATTGAGAACATTTTTTTGGATTTTTTTTGGAAAGAGCATCTTCAGTTTAAAGGAGTATTTCGATTTGATTGCAGTAAAGACACCTGAACAAGGCTCCCTCAGCTTGGGAAATCATAACTATCAGTCTTGTGTAGGTGTATTTTAAGAATCCGTCATCAAAAGTAGTATATGATGCGCACCAGGAAAGGTATAAGTGTCTAGCCTGACAAATCTTATAGCCTTACATCAACCGGACAGACAGGCCGAACCTGCATTTATAAATTTTACAAAATTACAAAAGGTTAGGTTTGAGCTGCCGCTAATGTCAAATTGCAACTTTTTTCTAGAAGAGAACGGTTTCGTATAATGCATTTTATAAAGTGGCACAAGGCCTCCACACAACTTAATGAGTGTATGCACAGTTGAGGTAGGTACCTTATCCTTCCATTGAAAAAATCACTAAATCGCTAGTATTAACATTGCAAACAGTCCAAATTAAGAATATCAAACAGAAGCTCGCCAAATGTCCACTTTATAATTTAAAATCAACACCGCACTCATGGTGAGATTGATTAAATCTTTTTCACAGTACGAATAAAAGAGCAACTTTATCGTGGGACACAAAAATGTCTGTCACATGTCCTTACCTCGATTCTGTTTAAAAGAATATTTCCATCGTCCTTCCCCTGTCAAACAAGTCTACGATATTAAAATGAATAATTTAGCACGATGTCCTTATTTCGGTTAGGCTTTCATTTTCCCTTTTTTTTTCGCCACACTCTAAACGTTTTTATTAGAAGGTACTTCTCCATACACATACACACGCAGACGTTCGGCCCCCAACTGACAATCTTTGAACTTAAGTAAAATCATTTTGCTAAGCCTGGTCTTCTCCATCTCGGCAGGATACCTTTTATTAATAAATTCACAAATAAGAAAAAAAAAATAGGGAAAAAAAATAAATAATCAAAGAGGATATGAAGAAAGTCAGTGCACTGCTTTTGTGTGTGTGTACAGTACATGCCGGCGGGCGATGAGAATATACAATATAGGACAGGTATTTAAAATCAGGAATCTCAGTCTCGCAGTGTGACTGGGAAGTGGGAATTCATTGCAGTGAAACTTCCTACCGCTCATGGTAAACTTTCAATATACCCACCCGCACCCAGTCAGCAGTCACATCTTATCAGGATGTGTGTGCGCAAAAAGGTGTGCGATGCCAAAGCAAATATTATGAATAAATGAGAAGTACTTTTAAATATGTTCGAAGGAGGTCGAGGCGCAGCAGTAGGGGCCAAGGATATATTAGGAAAAAATATTTCAATATTTCCGGTAAAATTCCATCATATACACCAAGGACCGTCAAAATGGAGATGATTGACATTTTTTGACAGAGACGCTGATGCGGTAGATTTAATGTGGTATTTTCATTTTTTTTTTCTCTCTCGTCCTGTGACGCCGTGAATGTCAAAGGAGGAGAACCGGAGGTAAAGCAGAGGATGTGTTAGACTGTAGTTTGACATGGAAATGATGGGATCTTTTTTTCGGTTCGCCAAGTACTTTTTCAATGACTATGATGATGGCAATAAAGGTGGGGAATATTTGAAAAGCGATTTCAAAGGATACCGACATGTGTGTGTGGGTGTACCTATGCGGTTTCAGCCTTAAGGTATAAGCTAGTGCGCTCTTTGATTTCTTTTTAATTTTTCTTCTCTCGCATGCTCATGTGGGCATAAGGATGTCAAAGGCTGTATGATTTATTAATCGCGATGAGATTTTTATTACTTGCCAGTGTTTAAAAAGGAAACTAAGTTTGTCATCAAACTAAAAGGGAAGTGTGTGCAAATTGGTTTAGGACCTCGGCTTGATGATGAGTTTGCTGAGACATCTTTGCAAGATGTATAGATAAAAGTAAACTCATTAAAAAGATTTTCCAAGTCCCCCATGGAAAGGGTTGTTTGGTTTTTTTAACGCACCTGAGAACTCGAGCTTTCATCATCAGACATTCTGAAGATGGCGGTTGTACTCCCCTTTTTCTTTCTCAGCGATACTTGTATGCTTCATGATGTTTTGATGACATAAGCGATGGTTAGTTAAAAGAGTCTTTCGGGACTTCGGTGTGAAAACAAGAAGGTACTTCAAAATTAAATTAACTTGAAGGCATTCATTAGGCAAATGGTAAAGATCTTTTGTAAACAAATATATATATATAACGTAATCGCCTTCGCTGATCGCATCCAGCTTCCATTTACTGCCCATCCATCCCGACTGTGTGAATGTCCTCTATTATACGTTTCTCCTTGTTAACTTTTATTTCCCCAGTATGGTTTTCATTTTCAGATAAAGGTAACTTTCGTGCAATTCTCGTTAAATTCAAAGAATTCAGCTGGAACTTCTCGTTGCAATTACAATTATTATCCATCCTCCTGTACGCAAAGATGCGGAAACGACAGTAGTTAAGTGAAACTTTTCGAGTAACAATACGGTTTCACTTTTGTGTCGTTAAGTGTAATTATAGCACACGCTATGGTGTGACCATTTGCAAGAGGATGGACGAAATGCATCGCTCTGTATATTGGTGTTATCCTTTTGTTTAAAGTGAAATGAGATCAGGAAATCTTTTTCGAAATCCACGCGAATCTCAAC
Source organism: Cheilosia vernalis (assembly GCA_949126925.1). Classification (NCBI taxonomy): domain Eukaryota; kingdom Metazoa; phylum Arthropoda; class Insecta; order Diptera; family Syrphidae; genus Cheilosia; species Cheilosia vernalis. The sequence continues at coordinate 8,136,902 of OX421362.1, forward strand.
AAAAAACCATTAACAAAGTCGTTTTTAAGTCACATAACAGTTAAATGTGAGCGAGGAAATGTGTGCTGGGTGTGAGAATTTTTAATTTTATTTTCCATCCCTAAGACGTAGGTATTTTTAAGGAAATTGTTTTGGGGAAGGCAGTGGACTAATACTGCAAATCGTGTTTGTGACCTAAGTGGGAATATGGTTTGTGGTTAAGTGACTTTAAATTTGCGAAATGAAAATATATGTATGAAGGACCTTCTTTTTTTTTAAAGAAGACTGATCCGTAAATAGCTTTTATAGTATTATTCATATTATATTGTTGACATACTGATTAATGACTTGTTCGATGGGAAATAATAGCACAATTCACTCTGAGCTGACCATTAGTGTGTAGTGGGTAGACGGTATACCACACCTTTCATCTGATACATGTTTCTGCTTGCTTAAGACAAAGGTCAGTGAAAATAAGCATAATCGCTTCTCGTTTGGTTAGAAAATCATACAAAATGAAATGAAAGATGATTGGGACCTATTTTCCAAGCCTCATATTGGTAAATTTCATAACACTACCAACGACCAGCAACTCCTTCCAGAGAATACATAATTTGCTTTGGCTCAATCTCATCATCCAACTAGCTCAAAACTGCTTTGGATTTTCCGTAGCTGCCATCATCATCATCGTCTTCAGACTACTGCCAAACGAAATACAAATATGGACAAAGGCAGTGAAAAATTGAAGTAGAAAAGTACATTCCCAAGAGGAATCAGCAGGAGGAAACAAAATTGTAAAGCAGAAGTATCACACCTACAGGATATCCTGGAGAGGGTTTTTTTTTAGCAAGTTCCATTACCTCAGTGCATACTGCAATAGAAGTGTACATACACATTGTTCCCGGGTCCCGACTTTTTAACGGCTCTATATATACGAAACTGAGACAATTTGCAAGGATCCCGACTAAAAGGAAGATGTAGTAATCCTTAAGAGGAAAAGTCATCTCATCCTCTACTTGCCGTTGTATGTTTTTTTTTTTGTAAGTTTTCTTCTAGGATAGGTATAAACAGGAAACTTGGGTGAACAAGCAGAGGAACCCAGCAGCGAATGTTTTTAAGTGTTATTATTACTATTATTGTAATTATTTGCACAGCCCCCTTTACTCGTGTATTGGTACGTCGCGTGAATACGGCTGTTCAGGTAACCCACTGTTAGAAGAAGTTGGGTTTTTTTTTACAAGGAAAAGGCGTGAAAAAGAGCAAGTCCTTAAAAATTAAGTAGTATATTAGTTAGGGAAACCCCATTTCTTGGGTTGCACTCATAAACACGGGTGGACAAGCAGGGATGCCAATTGTCTTAAGACCTTTCTTCTGTATTTTTGTGTTATCTCGAACAAAAAAGTGTAAGCCCACAGATTACAATATAGAAGAGAAGAAAGGAACCAGCAATGGTGATAATGGTAATAATCTACTTTTTCACAAGTAGCTATAATTTTGAAATGACTGCCTTTTTTATCTAAATCCTTCTACCGCAGACCCGCAGTCCGTGAAGGTGAACATTAAGAAAGGGGTTCTAGTTCAAAGCAAGGAAACATTTGATCTCGGTTTGCAACTAGATAAATAAAGGACTTATGTTTAAAAATGTGAACAAATTTCTATTTAAATTGCACCGGGCGCCAATAAACAATAAACAAGTAATATTTCGAACAGATTTTTCGTTGTAAAAATGACTTTCTTTGGGACTTGGAAGATGGAAATGTTCTCAGAGGAGATCGATCTGATTACCATATGGTCGACTACAGAAAGGTAGACATACTTACAGGGGAATGTCGTAATTTGAGATCGGCTATAGTAATAAATTGTATATTGTTTTTTTGTTAGTAACTTATTTCTAATTGATGCTTTGTCTTAAAGTATTTTTTTCGAATTAGCAACTCTTTTTGGAGCGACGACTAATATTTCATTTGACAACTAATATCTCATTGAGACGTTGAGTTCACAATAAGTCAAGCTGCTGGAGTCATTGGGAAAGTTCGGATACCTAGTTTATGTAAAACGTCAACTAGATTCGTGGGGAACGCTGAACTAAGCAACTTGAATTGTTTTTGTATTCTCGCGGTCAGCGTTACCTTTGTTTGATTTTGCAATTTTTTATTTGGAAGAGGCATTTTATGCATTTTTAAATAAGTGCACGACTGGGTCGCACAAAACTTTACATTTAAAATGTAACACGGTTGCCTATCTCAACACTATTATAGTCTTATGCGAACTAATGGTTGTCAAAAATCGCGCGAAAATTACAAAAATCCCAGAAAAGGATTTGAAAGTATAAACTTCACTTTCCTTCTATTCGTATCAATGCTTTGGACATCCAGGCCATGACTGCAACTTCACCCAGTTAGTGTTTACAAGTACTTTTTAATATAAATCTGTATTTTCTTTCACTTCTTCAAGTCTTAATCCAAGCCATTGATTTTATACAATACAAAACGATTTCTCGTCCTTTCAGTAAATGGCTATATTTTTTGCACCTCGTACAAAACGTTTCGATTAAGAATCTCATTCAATTTTTATTGATTAAATGTCCACAGACACAAAACTGCGTGCTATCTGCAATCATGTTATGTATCGTCCTTACGAGGATTTTCCACCGCAATCAAAAAAAAAAAAAAAAACACAGGAAAAAATCCTCATTGATGCACTCAAAGGAAACAAAGTCCCAATTGCAACAACAAACAAATTGTCAATCTGTGCACGTTTACGTTTCATAAACGAATCGAATTTCCCGGATCTTATAAACCGTCCTTGCAGTCCTTGCACTGTACCTTATGATACCTTGTGTAGTACGGGTAACATCATTTCAATCGATCCTGATACTGATAACAGCAAACTATTAACCCCATCTTCCAGCAATCACACCCATCCCACTCTGATACGAACTCAATACGTTTTGCTGTAGATGCCGCGGTTATCTTCCAAGGATGTGCTACAAAGTGAACGATGCCGGAGCCAGATTGTATCGTTAAGTTCAATTTTCTGCTCAGTCAGGTAAGAGAAATCTTAATGGACTGTTCAACTTTTATTAAATGGAGCACAAGAAAAAAAAAAAAAAAAAACATGGAGCAAATATAAAGAATAGCCGCGCATGATGTTGATACCCTGCTGAAATAGAACTCGAATCAGATTATCCGATCTTTTTCGGTCCTTGTCTTTTTTGCGACCTGTGCCAGCGGCACAGAATATACATATTTATATTGATCCTGGTGACAGTGGTAAATGAAATGTAAATTGTTACGTGCTCCAACAAGTACTGTAAACTGTAACTGAAATAAGTGCTTTATGCGCGACAAGAACATACAATTACACCGCGAGTGCGGGAACAATATTCATCAATTGGCCAATTTGAATCCTTGGCGTGCCACCATCGCATCATGTTGCAGCAGTTGGTAGCAACTGTGCATGTAATTGGGCGCATAATGACAGGCAGAACGGCCCTCGTGATAGATGCAGATGGCCAAGGATGAATGTGGTAAATTGCAGCACAATTAAGTGAAGGCCACAGTAATGGCGTCAACGTACCGGATTACTGAATTCAAATTAGCCAGACAGAGAGGACTCCAATTCAGTTAACGAGGACAATCGCTTAGGTGCGGTGGAATTGCTCGGAAATAATTATTTTCGGTTTTCGTGAGGACATCGAAAGTGCTCAATTACTCTACTTACTTGTGGAGTCAGTTCAATTGGCGTGAATACGGTAGAACGCGACAGGAGTGCAGATATTTGGAATCAACAAAGTTGGAATTACTTGCCAACAGTGAATAACTCCTTTAAATTTTGACTTGGAACGCGATTTGTGCATCGACATTTTTCGATCAGTATTGCATTGAACTTTTAGTTCCCTTTGAAGACCCTTTAGTAAGTCAGGGTGAGTTGGGACACCACTTGGTGCAAGAGGAATCAACTTGGCAACAGTGATGGAACTTTGTCAATTTTTATTATGCACAATTAAACTTGTGAACGTTCCTCCACCTTCTCTGTGCAAGTGAACAGTATAGAAAAGTCTATATTGAGAATTGAATTTGTAAGAACCGTAAGAAACTTCGATGGCAACCAAGAACCTGCTGTCAGCAAAAGTCATCCATCACTGGAAATGATAGACTTGAATCCCTGTAAGAAAGAAGTAAGTGTAGTTCCTTTTCTTTCATAGGGCTTTCTCATCCCGCATTTGCAATGATTGGCATTCACAATTTCAGACTGCAATACCCAACCTTTAACTTCTGTATCTTATATTATAAGCCACTCAACAAAACCCCAAAAATCACATGTCATCTTAAACGTTTATGCTAATTGACTAAATCCATCACAATACGGTTCAATTACACATTCAGTATCAATTAAGCACAAACCAAAGAATGTCCCATATTTAGTTAATTATACGTCGAACACAATCATTCCGTCATGAACCCTAACAAGACAGCTGCCAGACAAATAAGGAAACCAAATTAGCATCCTTTCTCTGGCCGATAATCACGTCTATTACACAAAGAAACACACAAATCTTCGTACCTTATCCAGGGCATCTAAGCCGAACGACTTTATTTGGCCAGACACATGCAGAGCAAAGCAAATCCAAAAATTAGACCATAACCTAATAATATGCTACAATAATCCTTCAATTATCGAGAGCTTTATTCAACCTATACCTTTCGGACAAAATTTCAATCAATTTGAGTACAATTGAGAAATATCCTTCTGTTGCTATCTAGTACCTCTATGACGCCGCCTCTGTGTTGTGAAAGTGATGCAGCTCACCTTGGGACAATTAGGAATGCACAAAGATTCCAAACTTATGGTTTGAGTAATTGAATCGTACAGACAGAGGTAGAAAGGCAGCGAGTGAGAGCGAAGGGCGGAAGCCAGGCAAACCATATTTCGTTCAAAATTTCAATATGCCGAGAACCAAGCTGAAATAGTTCACTCTCCTTCAACCGGAAGCAGGCAATGAATCGTAACATGAAATTTTATCATATCCTTGATTGCATTTGAAAAGGACGAATCGAGAGAGAGAGTTTTCCAAAAGTTCTCCATTTGATAGACGAACGTGCCAAGGCAAAGTGAGCAAAGCCAAATAGTACACCTACACCTAAGATAATAGCATTTACCTACTATGTGGCATTAGGTCGATTGTGTTGCCAATCTGGCTCTTATGCTGTGGGTTTCGTATCATTTATTGCCTCTGTAGAATGAATTTCAATTGTGTGATCTGATTTTGATTTGCATGGAGATAGTTGGATCAATTGCATTTCGGAAAGTGGGTAATACATACTAGTAAATTGTGCATAACTTTGGAATCTATATTTATGCACATGGTAAAATTTGTCTGTTTATTTGTGGATCTGTTCAAACATTAGGTTAAGACTACACACTCAATCCGTGTGGATCTCAGAGGAAAACATAGAGCTCGCCATGAAACAATATTTAGTTCTTATTTCAGCCAATCTGGCGGCTAATTCATGCAAACCTAAATAACAGGTTGAGATGCCAACACATACGAGTACTTGTCTATCAATGTTATGGTTTTGCGAATGGATTTGAGGTAATAGCCATATTTTAACGGGTGATTTTTTAGCTGGTTTGGTTTTGGCAACACTGGTTTTGACAGCTGACGTGTGTTTAGTACCTTGTGTCACTGTGAAACAGCTTCAGTTTGGTTTGCAATTTAACCATGGATCGTCTTACAAATGAACAACGCTTGCAAATTATTGAATTTTACTATCAAAATTCGTGCTCGGTTCGAATCCGCTTTTTTATCGAAAAATTGTGTTCAGCGATGAGGCTCATTTTTGGTTTAATGGGTACGTAAATAAGCAAAATTGCCGCATTTGGAGTGAAGATCAGCCAGAAGCATTGCAACAGCTACCAATGCATCCCGAAAAAGCCACTGTTTGGTGCGGTTTATGGGCCGGCGGCATTATTGGGCCATATTTCTTCAAAGATGATGCGAATCGCAGCGTTACTGTCAATGGTGAACGCTACCGAGCGATGATAACAAACTTTTTTTTGCCCGAAATGGAAGTTCTTGACTTGCATGATATGTGATTTCAACAAGACGGTGCCACATGCCACACAGCACGCGAAACAATGGCGCAATTGCGAGGCGAGTTTGGTGAACAGTTAATTTCACGTTTCGGGCCGGTCAATTGGCCGCCTAGATCGTGCGATTTGACACCATTAGATTATTTTTTGTGGGGGTGTGTCAAGGCTAATGTGTATAGGGACAAGCCCGCTTCGATTGACGCACTGGAAGCCAACATCCATGCATTCATTCGTGAGATACCGGCCGATAGAGTATGCCAAAATTGGACTCAGCGGATGGGCTACCTGAGACGCAGCCGCGGTCAACATTTGCATGAAATTATCTTTAAACATTAAATTGCAAGGTTCAAACTATCGATTCAAATAAATATTTCATTCATTTTTTCGAATTTTTTGTGTTTTTTTTTTTAAAAAAGTTCTAAACCTCTTAAAAAGCACCCGTTATTATCAGCGTGATCTGATCCGAATCCGATCACGAAAATAAAAAATACGGATCATAGACAAATTTAATTTTGGAGTTGCAACAGTTGCTTTCAAAACACGACAGATAATGTATGAGTATGGCAAACTTCATATTGCCAACAGCCGTATTGCAAACATTCTGTGCAACGTGACTTTACAATATGATGTCAATCGACATGACATTTCAGTGGCTTGGGGGTGTTACCATATCAATAAAATTAATAATTTCTATTTTTGCTATTGTTTTTTTTTTTCTGCTGGTATTTCGGTTTTTCTTGGCATAATTATTAAGGCAAGCGAAAGATTTGTTTAAATATTTATGAAAAATGTTTTCGGTTTGCTTCAGAAACATTTCATAAGCATTTATCAAATATTTCTGCTTTTAACGGTGTAGACGCCGATTAAGTATTTATTAAATGTTTATGAAATACTTTTAACTGTCGGAAATTCACGGCTAGAGGCTTGAAAACAACAACACCGCTTCCGTAATATGTTATATTTAATTTCTAAATGGAAATCAGTTTGCAAATGACAGCGGTTTAAGCACGAAATTCCAGAAGAACAAAATGTAGCTATAGCTGAACTAAACTAAACATTCTACTTTTCATAATGATACACATTACACATACATAGATGGCGTTGTCACAAGTTCTGTTCGTTGCCATAACCCAGACTCTCTGGGTCGTTCTGTTTTTATTCATTTTTGCAATACAACTCAAAAGTGGTACGCGTACCGTACAATTATCAGCAGCTGTTCTTGTCATAATAATTAAATCGTCACTTCATATAAATTGAAAGCTATTTATAAAAAAAAAAGTCGACGAAAACCGTTGAAATCACTTTTTTTTATAAAATTTTATGATAAAATAGAAATATGTTTCACAAACTAGTTTTGAAAATCATTTAAATTTATGCAGTCTGCTAGTTTCCATTTTTCAATATTCCAAGATTTTCTGGACATTATTGTATTTTATGTTACAAGAAAAAAAGCATACCAACATTGAAGAATAAAAAAAAAAAAACGCAAAAAAATCCCAGCGAGAAAAAGTAGAATAAATTTTCAGACCTCGATTTGTGATCTTGGTGAAAAGCAGGATCATTATGCTGTTGTTGTAAGTGCATACAAATCCATGATCTATATGCATCATGACTGTTAATAAAAAAACGGATTTGTTTCCTCGTGTTCTTCGACGCGAGGTGTGAAGCGGCTTACAGGGAAATTATAGAAAACTGCATCGGTGCACACTTCACTGATCGGCGCATACAAAGACGCAGGCGCAGATGGCTAGAGCTTATTGTGTAGATCCAAATAGCTGATTCTAAATAAAACTTTTAAATTTGCTTCCCTGTTCTAGTTTGTGTAAATTAATGATCTCTACTACAGCGATGTAAAAGTTTTAAAATAAATTATAAGTTAAAAGTTAAAACAATAAAAATTGCGCCATATAATAACAAATTTTAGTTTCGACTTTGCCCATTGTGAATTTAGAATTTTAAAAACTTTTCTTTCATTTGAATGACTACCCCCGTCCGTATCGCACACACGTTCCCATGACTTTCTACACTCATATACAGTGGGCCTTACCAATAATCATTTTTAACCTTCACACTAAATATTTCCTAAGTCACAATATGCAATTTTGTATGGAAAATTTCTCCATTGTGAGTCCGAAAAACTTAGCCTGGACACTAAAAATGATTATTGGTATCGCGGAGAGACAGAACAACTATTACTAACAATTTCGTGTGGAAAATTTCGCCATTGTGAGTTCGAAAAACATAACCTGGACACTAAAAATGATTATTAGTACCGCGGATCGTAGACGAACGTCCTTAGTCCAAAATACCGACTGCATCGTTTAAGAGCCCTTCCTGAATCATTAACTTCAACAAAAAAGTGAATGAACTCCAAAAGTTCAGTCAGTTTTCAGTTTTCTGTTCACCCTGCGTATTATTCCACAGAAACCCAATTGACATATTAACATAGAAACCACAGTTTCAGAGAACTTGAAGTTTACGTTGCCGGCAGCGGTGCAGAAATATTTTTTTTTTTCATATCCGAATGATTATATTCAAATAATGAGTGCAGTACCTAAAATACAGCCGCACACCGGAATGCAATGCATACGGGAAACGAGAAAACTAAAAGGAGAAACGTATTTGTTTTGACTTTTTTTCTGCTTATTATTTGAGTTCATTCTGATGACAGTGCGTCATGATGCCTAATAACATGTCAACGTAGTTATCCTGTGGTTAAACTATACTATAACAACAGCAGCAACAGCAGTAGACAACAATTCGAAATCCTTAAAGGAAATCTGGGGAAACTCCTAAAAAAGAATGAGCACCACCCGGAGGCATAATATCCACCCGCTCTCATCCGTCCGCCCTGTACATGTGCGCGCACTATAAAAACATCCTTATAAACAATTCACAATGATTATGTCCTAGATTCCGAGCATTTCCTTCGTATCGTAAGCTTGCGTTACCCGCAACAACCTGCAAAGGAAAATACTTCTCATATTAAGTTCCTGGAAAGATACGACAAGAGAGGAGTCCTTTGGCTTTGCCTTTCCCTGTTCTATTTCTATTTTCTGTTTTATTTGTGTATGTGTGTGCCCACAAGCCAAACAATTTATTCCGACATAGAGAAAGGGTGGTACCTAAAAAGAAAACAAAATCAGCCTAGTTAAAGAGATATGCGACGAGGGCATCGGCAGCCAGCCGCAAGACGTCCTGGGAGACGTAATTCTTAAATTGGATTGGTAAGCCGGGTTTTTCGTTGGTCCCATTAAAAAAAAACAAATAAAAACGATTCAGTTTTATTGAATCCAGAAACAAGATCTTACAGCCCATATTGGAATAACCGGGTAATTATTGTCACAATGACATCGTTCTGATGTTGGGGGATGGTGGCGGAAATCCGCACAATTTTTTTTTTATTCTAAAAAATATGCTTGTATTCTGGTGAGATTTTGTGTATTTCCTTTATCTTAACTATTCCACTCCACTAGCCAGGAAAAATGCTCGTTTTTTTCCTTTTTTTAACGGCACCATATTTTTTAGGCCTTAAAGTATGCCAAGCGGCTTAACAAAACGGCATCGAGGGAAAAAGGAATGAATTAATTTTCGGGTAAATTCATTTTGATTCAAATGCAAACCATTTTGTACCTTTCTCAGGGTGCGTTTGGGGACTTTTTTTATTTTTGCTTGGGTCCTGGTTATTGTTATGATATCATTCAGTCTGGGTCAATGATTCATAATCAGCCCGCGAGACCATTGGTCGATGATTGAATAACAAAAGGGCGAAGGGATATTTATAAAAAAAGAAAAAAAGTGGTCTCAAGTTTTATGCTTTATTTTGGTGAACGGAACTGTATTGTTCACTGTCGGCAGAAGAAAGGACAGTGCTATTTATGAACTGGAAAAAGCCGATAAAATGAATACGGTCATTGGGCTAGCTATTTAAAGGAAAGGGTTTGTTTTATAAATAAATCAGCTCGTATGGGTTCACGGGGGAGTCAATCATCACACTGGTCGAGTTAAGGGCGTGCTAAATAAATCTACAAACGCTTTTCAGAAAAAACAAAAAAACATGAAAAAAGGGACAAAAATCAATTTTAAAAACGAATGAAAAAATACGTCTTCGAATTTATAGCAAATGATTTCTGCAGAAGTTTATTGATAATTCATTGTCCCTCTTCCTCATAGTAGTTCCAAGGGTGCCGTGAAATAACGCCGAGAGAAATAACGCCGAATTGGAAAACTCGGCGTTATTGCGCTTTCACAAAGTGAAATAACGCCGAACATTGTTTGTGAAATAAAGCCGAAGCAAATGGGGATCATGACGTAATCTCGAATGGCAAAACTCTCGAAGGCTAAAAATCTCAATTTGAAAATTCAACAAAAAATATTAGTAGAAAACCTCGCACCCACCCCGTAATCCAACAGTAAACCCAAGCAGGGGGGTTGCAGGGGGGCAGCATGCCCCCCCATACACATTTCATAATTTGCGCAAATTACCATTGTCTCAAAAATTAATATTAATTTAAGAATGTATTTATAAATGCAAAGTGAAATAAGGCCGACTCGGCTTTATTTCACTGTAGCAAAGTGAAATAAGACCGAACATTTAAATTCGGTGTTATTTCGCTTTCATAAAGTGAAATAACGCCGAATTCGCTCGGCGTTATTTCACGGCACCAGTTCCAAGACATACACCAAATATGCAGTATACATAAAAATAACGAATGCAATGATTAAGGAGAAAAGTACTTCTCTGAAACAGGCATAGCCTTAAGCGCTAGCCTTCCCGTCATAGAATGCACCTTCGAAAGCTTCTTCATATGAGAGGTCAATTGCACACAATGAGTCGTCGTCAGACAAAGGGACAACATTTTAAATTGTTTTTTTTTATCAATTCCCTGTAAACAAGGTGCAAGTATTGTATGCGAGTGGAAACATCATGCAGGATTATATTATGACAGTCATTAGTCATTTAAGATATTTTACACAATTGCACTTCTCGGTGCACATGGGTTTCAAACAATGGATACACCTAAGCTTCGTGTTTAAGGGCCTTCCACCTCCGGGTTATTCCTCGCCCTCAAGGCATTGACTAATGGACAAATAATGAAATATCTTATTAGTAAAAGGGAAGAAGTTGTAATAAAGTGAGGGACACAACAAATTTCTCTCTGTTGATGAATGCCATGGTGTGGGTGGCATTGTAATATTACTCTAGCGTGTTCATTTATCACTGCAAAGGAAGGGTGTGACAATTTGATAATTGATGTGAAGAATGTTCATTCATTCAAAAAGCAAATAATTATAGCTGTTGCTATGATGTATGTTCAAAAGTCGTTGGAACGCTCGAGGTTGGTTAAGTGTGATTAGATGAAATGTATTCCGAGAAGAATAAATCAAAATTAGAGGTTTGGTAAGATCATCTCCTGCGCTGGTATTACAAGTGCAGCAAAATTACAGCGCTGCTCTGTTTCAAAATAAGAAGTCAATAAGAGAGCCTTAAAATCGAATGTACTGTGAAGCCATTTCGGGAACGAAAATCCCCAGCGATAGTGACCTACAAGCTACAACATCCACCTTGGTTGCAGCAAGAATAATAAATAATGCCAGCAAAATGTACCACTTTTACAATACCAAGCCAGTATCAGGCTTAGACTACCAACTTGCAACAAAGCAACCACTTGGCATTGCTAAGCGACAACTTACTGCATAATCTACCACTACCAAACACAAACCACAAGCTGAATCTTTCGAATAAGAATGCCCTCAATCATAGGCACTGCCAAGCGAACTCGTTGCCTTTTTGGCAATGATAGCTCTGCTCTATCTTTGTCGATGAGCTACCTAATTTACATAAAGACTTTGCTGTCTCTGAGAACAACGTCTCTTGGACGAGCATCAACAAACTTAAAACCAACAAACAGCCTGCCAGAGGCAGTGAAATAAATTCGACTAGTTCTGCCGGAGAATTAATTGATTTGAAAAATTTAATTTAACAAAGCGAAAAACATTCCGTTTCTGTATACGTGTAGGACCAAAGGGTGTAGGACGAAGGGCAGAACGCTAGAGTGTGGTGGGGCTAAATCTCTCTAAATGAGATAAATCCCCAAGTGTCAGAGACAATTGTAGGCACCGCTGAAGGCACAAAAAGAATTAGAAGAAGAGGACTAAAGGAAAAGGACATTAAATTATGCTTGCATTTATTTGCCAGTTGGTATTTTTTTTTTTTTCTTTTTTTCGTCCTTTTTAGTGTCTGCGACTTACGGAGACTAAATGAGGCATTAATTTTAAACTACATGGGCAGATGCTTGCCAGAGGGCTTAGACCCTTAAATGGACGGTGAATTTTATATTTGTTATAGGTAGGTTTAGGTACCTACTCTTCTAGCAGCAACGAGTGCATAGCTCTTTTGGCAACAAATGATGTGTGCTGCCATTGAATTAAGTTACCTAGTTTGCTGCTTCTTAATTAAATGGATGTTTTATAGGCATGTTCCGTGACAACTGTGTATTTCTTTGGAAAGTTTGAGGTTCATTTAAGTGATCTTATTAGGATTGCTGGATGGGAGATGCTGGTTTATTTCATTATTCGAGTGAGCTTGGATATCTAATAATCCGCTTTCGTAACTTGACTTAAGCTCCTTATTTCAGTTCGAGATTAAGCAGCAGCGGCCATTGCATGCGTCATAACGATTTGTTGGTGAGAGTTATATTTCTGAGACAAACGGTTTTTAAGTTTTTATGTCGTACCTGGGAAAACTGACTATGGAAGTATAAAAATATTTTATGAAAAATCAAATCAATTAGTTGAGAGAAAATAAAAACATTTTGAGCAATTTTTCTTCAGTTAATTAAGAAAAATTTGCTTTTGAAAACGAAGTCAATGATATTCAAAAATACGCATCCATGTTTGTCCTAATATGTTTTTTAGTATACGAAATATCTCATTTAGACAGTTTTATTATAACCAAAAAAGTTATATTATTCGCATTTAAAAAATAACAAATGGCATTCAGTCATGTGAAAATGCATGGTATTCCCGAACTCTATCACATTCCCCCAAGATTGGCAGCGGTTGGCAGCATTTTTTTCATATATTTTGTATGTCCTTGCATGTCACACGGATTCTAAATTGACACAACACTGATAGGAAAACAAAATGGCGACGTTGAAAAAAAATTGAGGGGGCCAGCAGCTAGAGGATTTCGATTTGGGGGTTTCAGTGTTGTCGCCCAATTTGCAGTCTTCTTATTCCACGGGCCGGTAACAGACAAGAATGTGTACGTCGCACTTAAGAAACTATCTTCGGCAACGCTAGGAATATTCATTTAAGAGACGTTTACATTTAGTTTTGTACAAAATGAAGACAGCGGCAGCCTTTCTATTTTCTTCCTTTTTCTTTTGCTTATTATCTACTACAATATTATTTCCCAACAAGGAAGGTGTCAGAAAAAAAATTATTCCTATAGCAATAATAGTTTGGACTGCATTACATGTGTCCTGTCTTCAAAAATCCATGTTGCTAAAGATGCTTTTGAAAGCTATCCTAAGACACATCCTACAAACGTTCTCGAATATGAAGAAAATGAGTTTTTTTTGTTGTCGGAGGTTGTTACTATCCGATGGAGCACTCAGACACAACTACTGGTCCATTGTACTGCCAAACAGACACCTTACATTATTGTACTTAGTTTTCCCGTCTTTCGAAGAAAGATTATCACCACATCAGCCCTAAAGATCCGCCACCTGATACGAGCAAAGACCGGACAACTATACAGAAGAAGTGTTCCGCTGTATCGTCGTCCTCTCCACAAGCAGGACATAGGGTGGTGTAATTCAAGCCCAATACATTAAAGTGTTTGGCAAAACAAGCAGTCTGCAGTCGATTCTCCTAAGATACAGAAGGAAAGATGCGGACCTTTTACAGATGTCCGGACGCAGTCGTTTAGTCTGTCTGTACCCAGCACAGTCAATCCACCGACACTCATGTTCACGAAAAACCCAAGTATGAATGGATGACCTAACCACAGAGGCAGGCAAACCCAACGCAGGTTCAGGTCCTGAGAAGCTTCTTCTGAGCCCAGCCTGGCAAGCTTATCAGCGATCTCATTTCCCAAAGAAGATTCACTGTGTTTAGCCAACCGACCAATTTCAGAGAAAGCTTGAGTTCGAGCACTAACTTGGACGAGGTAAGAGGGTTAAGCAGCTGTTTGAATGCAGCTTGGCTATCACTGCAAACGCTTATGCTTCTAGCCCTCAACCTGTTTGTCACAATATAGCGCATAGCCATAAGGATAGCGAAAGACAGACGCATGGTCTTCCAAGCGGAGAGGGGTAGTGCAGTCTAATGTTATAGTTTTTCACAAAGACCACAAAGGAGCTGTCCGTGAATACACGATGGCATTCTTTCCCTGGCCGAAGCCATTCTGTTGCCTGATTAAAGTTGACGTGGTAGTTTTGTCCCAGTAGGATTGCTGGTGTCATTGCGTCAGACGGCATATCCATAAGACAGGGGCCAAAGGATAATTCTCGCACAAGTTCAATATACCTATGCATGTAGTACCAAAAGCCACCTCTCCTCAACAGAAAAATGGTTTTCAGCTTACACCCCATGATAAAAATATCAAGAGGGGCGAGGCTTATCATAGCATCTAGAGCAGAGCCCCAAGTGCTAGGAAAGGCCCCTGTGCATCCAAGACAAACCGTTCTTTGAAGTTTCCAAATTTTCGCATGATTTCTTTAGTTTTTTTTTTTTTAAATGAGACAGTAGTTTTCGTTTCGCTATTTACAGAATCTCACCCCCGGTCAAAAAGACGAAGCCAATTGTGTCAGCCACTTACTCTGCACTTTTTTTATAGCTCCAAGGTTGGTAAAAACAAAAAAAAAACGACCCTTCTACCTAGTCCGAATCCAAACAAATGCCACTATTACGCGAACTATTTACATTCGGATGTCCAAAGGCACAATTAAACAAATTTCGATATATAATCGACTATACCCTCATCCCACAAAAACAACAGATTAGCGTGAATGTACCCCGTAACTACCCACTGAAACTGCCAAAGACGTGGCCTTTTTAGATCAAGCTCTTATACCCTCTGGGGGATGTGTATTACAAAGTTTTCTTTCTTTTCAATTTACCTGCCAAAAAAAAAAATGTGTAAACACTTATGGAAGAGATAAATTTCTTGGAACACACCGACATGAGGAAACAAAAATATTTCCATAAACTAAAACTTCCATCCCGCGAAACATAAGCCAAGAACCATATCCTTCGGTTCCCACGACAAAAGTGCACTTTGTATCCTTTAAGAGGGCCATATCCTATACGCATATCAAAATCCTTTCGAAATCTTCTATTTTCATTCCAAAGTTCTTGGCGAAAGTTTGGTTTTCAGGAATCCCTACATGGATGAGTGTTCCTTGTCTGCTTCTATATGTTTATCCTATTATGGGTCTCAAGTTTGATTCTCATTTCGTAATAATTACGAAGTATTCTAATTAATTGCAAGGAATAGCAAAAGTGTGTAACAAATGCTTGTTGTTATTGAATTCATTAATCATAATTTCCAGCTCTGCCTATAGTAGGTATGCGTATTAAAGGATCAAGCTGCTGTCTGGGGCTGGTAATAATTTCAAACTCCATCGAAGATGAAGCCTGTTTTTTATGCCTAATCATCGTACTTCGGGTGGGAAAGAGAGGATATAAATCATAATTCCGATGGAAAATCCATAGTCGTGGTGTAGGCTTATAAAATATCGTACACCCAGCGCCTTGGTGGCTGGGTTAATGGAACAATGGTAAGGACCAATTGCTTAATGTAAATCCATAATCTCTCCACTTATCGCTGTGTGCCACCAGCAGGATATTCCATCCAAATACCTACGAAGGACAGCGATCCGGATCCAGTTATTTGCTTCTTTTTTTTTGTAAATGCTATTATCCTTGTCCAATTTGTTCGTGCAAATTAATTCCTCAGTCAGAGGGTATAGCACTCTTGGCAAGTGAATGGAATGGAGGAATTTGTGAAATTTATACGATGATTCCTTGTTTCTGATAAATCCTTATTTGGACATGGTACACATAAATTTATCGCTTTGACTGGACGACATATCCTTTTTCAATTAGGACTCACAAATACACAGTAGAATATAGGAATGAAGGGGATTTACAATCACGCCTTTGGATATGTATAGGTATACGTCTATTAAATGTGTAAAGTAATCTCTTCACATTACCCAAGGATAAGGACAAGGAGCTGTCGTAATCGTAAGTGTTAAAGTATCTCTTAGTATGGGGCATAAAGAGAACTCGATGCGACGAAAAAAACATAAGTGAAAACCGATGGAAATAGGATTTGGGAAGGGGAAATTTTTCTCATTCGGTGCATCAATTGCAGTAACTTGTTTTAGTGAAATCCTTGTGTGTGGCTGAGGATGCATATAGAAGTTAGAGACTGACATTTATTTGCAGATTGCCGTTGTAGAATGATTATGAGCGTCATCAGACGATGGGACACACCATTTTGTAAGTGACACATTTTCCGGATCGAAGTTCTTCCGTGGAATTGTCTGTAACTTTGCCATAAAATTGATAGTAACTCATTAAATACAAGAGTCATTCAGAGAAAAATATATTTTTAGAGGTGATTTCTTTTCGACAGGATGTACTATAGATTATAGCTGTAGGGGCATAATATTAAATCCGGTCCAGTTATAAGAATTCAGCTTGAAAAGTTACAGTCGTTCACTGGACAAAACAAACTTGATACACGTTGGTGCTCTTTCATGTTGGCAGCGTGCAGATTCCTATAATAATTTTGTACACTTGCTTAAAATGTGCTCTTTGTGTGAGCCTGTAACCATTTTGAGACAACTGTTTTACTAATGTTGACAAGGATTTCTATCAGATATATAACTAAAATCCTCTAGATTTCGTGAATTTGTTTTCCAAAATTCCATTGATATTAATTTCTCACATAGATGACCGACTTTACAATGCATTATGTAGAGTAGATCTCAAAAACGTTTGTTTTAGCTGGGAATGTGTTAGAAAATGTTAACTCCTCTTACTACTGCACAAATACTACAGTGAGCATGGATCAATACACCGCTCACGTATCCGGTTTGCAGTTTCATGTCCATAATCCAGCTACATCATCCTGGAAAATATGAAAACCAAAGTCCATAGTGAGCACTGTTGATTTAGTTGTTCGAATATTCTTTTTGCACATTAAACGGCTGAATGATGTCTGTCCGATATACCAGCGAGTAGAAAAAATATAAACGAACACCATGGGATGGATTTTATTCAACGGCTTCTGACACCATATTATTTCGTTTAGACTTTAGACGATTCTACACTCGTTAACGCTGTTCGGGGCTGTGTTTTTGATTTAAATTTTTTTATGCTTGCAGTTTTTACCTGTATGTAGGTATTGGCCTACGCGATGTAATTTTGAAATTGGTAATACCTTGAAATCGCAGTTTTTTATTTGAATTTGATATGCGAATAGTACCAGGATAGGTATACGGTGTTCCACGATATACATGGTTCAATAAAAGTGCAAATAGCGTTTGCTTTTTTGAGCGGGCTTTACATAGCATAAGGATTTACAAACGACGATACTGACAGATTAGAGATGCAAACAATTATATGCTCTTTTTGATTCCTGTGATGGTTTTTATTTTAAACAATAAAGCGCTTTAAAAACAGTTTGTAGACAAGTTTTGCAACCTTTCAAAATTGTAGTATGAGTGAATTTTATCAAATTTATGAGACAAATTCATGATCATGTTAAAACAGGGACCTGTATCATCATCTACTAGCTAAGCTATACAGATTACAAGTATAAATATGAATTATTTAAATAAAAGTAAAATAACTAGCTACTTAAGATAAGGTAATGCCAACAAAAATAGTTCGAAAACAAATCCCAACAAATTCACATACGAACTGACAAATCTTGCAATTTTATTACATTCTTAGATATTATTTAAATATGCAAATAAAGGTTACAGGACCGTGGGGACCCCAGGCCTTGCGTATCACAATCAATCGTTTTGTTCGAGTTTTTCATTTTTGGGACAAATGGAATGGAACTACAATTTTATGCCGAGTTCAATTGAGGAACTTCTTATCTAGGGAAATTGTTTCTCCGACTTTTCATTCAGCAAAACTTTTCGAACTTCTAAATCACAACCTCCCGTAAGTTAATCCAAACAGGTCGCAAGAACAACACGGCTAATACTTTAGTTTGTCCAAAAAAAATCGTGGCAGAATTAAATAAAAAATTCCTTTCCGCAAATCCTTTCATTTTGTTTTTCGATCAGCAATTATAAAACCGAAATAACTCGTAGGACAGTTGATTGCCTTTTGGGAGAAAAAAGTAACCAGCTGCGGAAGCCCAAGTCAATATAAACGCAATCAATGCGTCCCACAGGATGAAAGATTGCCAAACATAGAACCCACAACACGCTGTCGCACAAAAAAACATTTGCCAACCCTAGCGGCAAAACCAACAAATCACTAACAGAGACACGACAGGAAACTTGTTCCACAGAACGCCGCAACCGCACCCACTTGCGAATAAAAGTCACGTGTGTAGAAGTTCGAAACCCCCAAAGTGCTGGTCCCGAAAACAGTGTTGCAAAAGTTCAAAACTCACCCCAAGCCCCATTCGTGTGTGTGTGTAACTCGTGTGTATAGTTTTACATGATGTCGATTAGTTTCATATTCACCCAACCACGTGGAACCTCCTTCATCCGAAATCTTAAAAGAGCCACCAAACTTTCACTCCAATTGATTTCGGTTATTTAAAATTCATTAACACTGCGAAAGTTTTCGTAACACGCCCTGAAGTGATGTGAGGACATCACATGGCACTTCAGTTTACTTTAGGGCTGCGATTGGGGGTAGCACCTCCAAGGGGACACTTTGTTCAAACTTCAGCCAGACTGTCGTTCAACAACGCCTTCAGGCTGCAAACAGTTTATATCGACGCACCATACTCTTGTCTTTAGCTTCTGATAATATGGGTACATGTGGAAGCATGTCTATAAACCTGTCTATAAACCTGTCGACTGTGAATAAACGCTTGACGGGATTTCAAAAAAAAAAATAAACGTTTTTTTTTTTTTTTCGAGTGCTCTGGTGACGTCTGAATTCTTATGACATAAGCTAAACGTCACCTGATGCAGAGCTGTGGGGGCGCTCGCCATTTGCTGATGATGACGTTTGAATGTCGATAATTCTTGACAGAGGTTCGCGGTTCAAGGATGTCGCAGACGGGGGTATAATTGCCATCGTTGTGCAACACCATTGTGTTCCAGGTTTGAAAGGCAGCTGGGTGGTCGATTTACCGGTGCAAAAACTCAGTGAACCTGCAACAGCAAACATGGTGGCGCCAACAAAAAAAAAAAGCTCATGCTAATGGTTTTCGGCCTGGTTTTTGTGCTGTGCGCATTCAGCAGCACGGCTGCTATGGAGCAGAGGTTTTCTGGCTTCATTTTGTCTGCTTTGAATGTATTCTGGGAGATTGGTCTTCTGTTTTTGGCTGCAATTGAAGTTTTTTTTCGGCAAGGTGACACTTGGGCAGTGATTTACTCTGTGGATGGGTTAGTGATTTAATGAAGAGCTCTACATGGGTTTTTCCCTGAGTTGCTGGTTGAGAAGTTATGCGATATCGGCAGTGCAAAAAGCGGATTGAATTTGCAAAATGGAATTGTGTGATGACAAGGGGTGCGTTTGCTATTTGTTGGTTACGTAAACTATTGCGTGTCTGTTTTTTATATATCATTAACTTGCTGCTCGTTATTTTTTATATATTATTCTCCTTTTCTCGACTTTAGTTCCTGTGTCAGAATATACTATAAACGGCCACTATGAAAACACATGCTTGACAAATGACAAATAATGTTGTGAGCGATTGGAGTTCACTTCCCATAGACATACAAAATATGGACTGCTAGTAAAATGTCATTTTCGTATACTTCTGCGAGAAAATAGGTTCGTTCGTTTACTTGGTGCAAAATGATTTTAATTTGTGAGTTGTGACATTTGTTCGGTCAGCCATTTTGCTGAATTTGTTGGATATTGCAAAAGGTGTGTTTGTTTCAACAACCCAATGATTGGAAGTCGTTTTCGTACGAGTACAACGACTCGTTTTGAAAACTGAAATATGTATGGGAAAACTTCTGTTTTCGATGAAGTTTTCGTGTGTTTTGGCGTATACCCGGTTTTGGGATGGGTGTGAAAAGCCTATAAGAAATTGTGCGAATGCAACCACGTACTGGGAAAACTGAAAAAAAAAAAAAAACGAGAGAGAAATCCATTTCCCCTCTTTTATTTTCTTTCGTAATTGTCTACTCGCTGAATTTCGACTTACTGAAAAATTATAAATAAAACTGCCAACTAAGTGACAGCTCAATAGTTGGACAAGTAAAACTCTATTTATTTTCGTCTTCAACGATGTCAGAGCAATTAGTTTTAATTGGTTGTTCTCCTTGAACATATCAGCGCATTCAAAATGGTAAGCTCAATAGGTATTTAGCACAGATATATTATTTATCTGTGTATTTAGCTCATAAAAAAATCGAATCAAACTTATTTTTAGATGCTGCATTTAAAGATAATGTCAAAATGACATTTCTTATTCTTTTTGTAAGAAAACCGGTCAGGTACTTCTCTTGAAATTGAGAAATTTCTCTCGATATTTAAGATTTGACATGTTTCATTTTTCTGTGCTGAAAGTACACGAACGATAACCTAATATGTTTCAAAACAGCACAGGCACTACTGTTTTACAGCGAATTGACAAGGAAGCACAATGCCTCCGTCAAGTTTCAATTTCCATATTAACGTAAACAAAATAGCGTACTTATTTTTAACTCGTCGTTTAAGTTTTAAGTTTTTTTCGCTGCAAAACAGTACCTACGGCGTCTGTATTTTTGGAACATGCGTGAAGCTGGCTATACTACCAGTCCAATAAGTCAATGTCTCTTCATCTCTCCCATACGAACAGAATAATTTATTAGCACAAAATGTCACATCAGTGAGATTCCAAATACCTTTGGTACCTATAAAAAATTAAGGAAACCAGGGTTTAAGATTATTGCGAGATTGGGTTGTCGACTGGAGGTGTAACTTGCAGTAGGTAAGTATAGCTTTTCATTTTAGTATACCACTTCTCAGAGAGTAAAACAAATCGAGCTAAACTGAATGGCTTTTCGCAAAATTACTCAAAATGCCCCGTGGTTTCGTTAATTATTGCAATAGATGTGTCGCTGTACTCTATGCATGAATAGTGACTAGGTAGCTGTTAAGATTTTGCTTATATTGTGAGTGTTGTACGAAACTTACAATTTACTCACACTGCTTACATGTTCCCTGGTTTGCAGGTAGTCTCTTCGCAAGTACAAACTGCCTTCCAAAATACGAGTTTCAAATCAGTTTCGACAAGCATGCCATCCTCCATTCGAGATCACTTCAATACCCAATGTGTGTCCCTAAATCATTGCACTTACACTGGGAATCACTCCGAATTGCGTTCCCTTCAACGACAATAATCAAGCTCACTGTCTGCCATTTACTGAGTCCATTTCAAAACACATCATCCTGACAGCACTGGCGTGATGTGTAACTACATTTGCCATCAGAGTAAGTATTTTGTGCGAAATTGTTTGCTCGCTAGGAAAAAAGGAATCCTATTCATATGTCACACCATGTAGATTGTAGATACGGATAATTTTTCTTCTTCGCCTCTCTGGTCCCATGCCCAAACGCAAACCATTTATGCCCGACCTCCATGTTGCTCTTCGTAACCATCCACTCAATTAACTTGAGGTCTGATAAATCATACTCAGAGCGTCCATTGCGCTGACAGCTGGTTGAGTGTCTAATCTGGGGAACATCCACAACCGCACATAGAGACAATGCTGCACCAGTAGTGCTAGTGCTACTGTGCTTGTGCTACAAGAAGAAGATACACCAAAGGAAGTACCACTGTCATTCTTCCATTTCCCCAGCCCCAACGGAAGATATAACAACATTGCATGGATTTCCTGCGACGACGACTAGTTGTTTTGTGTCCTTTTGTTTTCCACCGCCATCCCCTTGCCCTTGGAAAACCCAACATTATAGCGTATATTCATTACTCAAAGTGACGGTTTTACTTATTTATTGAAATAGACGCCATTTCAGCTATAAATTCGCTTCGTTTAGCACTGAAGCTGTGATACTATGGCTATGGGACTGCACAAGTTGAGGGGTGGCGGAGATATTCATCTCTGGTGCATGTTACTAGTACAACTCTTCGGTTTCGGGGCTTCGGTTCATAACACTATACTTTGCTTCGCTCCCATGTGCCAGTTGAAAGGGATAAATTCTCGGGTGGTAATTTATCTTTTCTATGATGAGGAATGGACTCTGGTTGTTGCGGAATATTGTTTTGTTGTTGTTTTTCTTTTTCATCTGTCTGAGGATACACACTCTTGGAGACACACTCTTGGTTACATGGAAAATATTTGTTATTGCTCCAGCTTTCCAGTAGCTCTTTGTGGTGATAATGAAATTTTGTGTAATGGAGATGGTACTTTTACTTACTTTTGCATGAAGCACTCGGACACTTGATATGCGTGTTCTTGCCAAGTTTATATGGACTAAAAATTTAGTCGCAAAGAGGTTGAGATGATTAAGTTGGTTTGCTCTTTTGGCTTAAATCCTGCAACCTTGGCCACAGGGAGTGGGCTTCCATTTGGTGGTGATCTTTCATTTAAATGTTTTTTTTTTTGTTAATTGCTTTAACACCCATCACTCTGAATGGAGACTCTTGTGTTGTTGTGGGCAGTGGCGTACCTACGCAAATTATCTTCGCAAAATTAAGTCTGAAGAAAACGTCGCGCAAAACAATTTGAAACACATTCTGATGCTGATCAATTATCCGAAAGAAAAATGCTACACTCACTCAAATCCAATACATACTGACGGAGACGGTAGGTGGCCCTAGTCGGAATCGGAGCCAAGCATCAACTTAATTTATAATATAGATATGCTTGTCTAGTTCTCCGGCTCGCCGTTACTGCTTCCAGTTACTGGTGTTTTGTTCATCTGTCCAAAAAGCAATCCTTTTCATACTGATATGTTAGCTCTGTTCCTTTACTTTTAAATCTTGCGAATTTTTACTAATTCTTACGAATTTTTTCTCAATGCCGTTCCCTAACTCGAAAAATTCGTAAAAGAAAGCGGCTTCGAAAGAGCAAAGTATTACTGCTACACTGAGAATCATACGAATTTTTACTAAACAAATTTCTTGGTGTCAGTCCATTACATTGAGCTGATTTGAGATTTGTTATCCCATTTGGCATATGTGTGCATTTGTTTTGATTTTTTGAGTATTGAAATGGTATCAACAGGCGGCAAAATAAAATTGAATGTGCTCCTCAAGATTCTTTTCAAAAGTGGAAACGAAATTCTTCCTCGCTGAAGAAGTAATCTCCATCATGTAACTCTTAATGCAGTGTCGCTTCCCAAAAGCTTGTTTCAGTCAGTTAAACTCTTCCACATACCCGGATTCATCAAGAAGAAGTTCGATTAATTTCAGATCACTTTCATCTATACTTAGATGATGTAACTAATTTTCTTTGTAAATTAGCCAAGTCCTCGAGTTTTAACAACTTTTCGTACCACTTTTTTGAATATTTGAATTATGTATCTGTCATTGTTTATAGATAACTACATAAGCGTTCCCTAACTTTTCCCTAAAGGAACACGCCTGTTATCTTTAAAATGGGCAACGTAGCTTGTGCTTGTTTTCCACTTTTGTGGTATGGGCTGTTGCGGTTGTGGGTTGTCACATTTAAAAGAATTTGTTATCTAGTCAAAGTTAAATTTTTCGCACATATATTCTTAATACAAGAAATTTGGAGCTCGGGAGACAATACTTGCTAACGCTGTAGGATGGACTATGTGTCTACTTCAGTGATCCCAGATTGGGGGGAAAGTCGATAATTGTGTCATATTTTTCTATATAACAAAGGGGAGAAAGAGGGTATTTTTTGGGGGGAAATCAAACTAAAAAGGGGGAGAAAACATTTTAAATTTTATTTAAATTAAGTCTTTGAAAGACTACACTATTTTTCAACAAAACACTTTGTCTTGAATTTTGTACACAAATAATTTATTAAAAAAAAAAGATTATTAAGACTTTGTGGTAGAAAAAGGCTGCTTAAGATTTCACAATAGTGCAATGTGCAAACTTTAAGGTTCACAAAGGGAAATTTGTTTTGTTTAAGCTGGGATCCCTGGTTTATTCTCTCTTGCAGTTAGCGCTCAACAATGCGTCAATTCATTAATGTCGTTTTCCATTGGTTTCACTCGGGGATCCACTCATTCTGTAGTCCAGTGTCCAGTGGAACAAGAAAACTGCTTCTGATTGAATCCACAAGAGTATTGGTGAAATGCCAAAAAATAATCTACGGCAGCTGTCATTTGCCTTGTATAAAATACACAAACTACACTTGTGTGAGTACTTCTTGAGTGGATTCTGTTTCTGACTTCAAATCCAGAATCGAAATTCTCTCCTCAGAATCACCAGAAATTAATTTTTTTTTGCCAATGGAACGGTTTCAGAAGTGATTTTTTCGATTCCGGAAGCTTCCTACCTGCCTAATTTTTCCACTTAAAACTGAACATGCATTTCGACTGACAGTAATCTTCACAAATTCTTTCAGGAACAGTAAACATTGTTCAGTTCAACTGCAAAATCGTTAAGTCTCTTAGGAGTCCTTAACAGTATCTAAACACAATTCTGCACAGAAGAATGAGTTTGCCAACAAAAAAAAAAAAACCCCACCAATGAAAAAGAAAAAGAAACAACTTCCACCACAAAAACAGCTCATTTCATCCCAATCCCAATTATATGCTGCCCACAAACGAAAACTCTTTCTACCGTGTTGAAGCAACCTCTTGACTCAACAACTACCAGCCATTATTGGTTAATGGACTTGGCAAATCTCACAATCCACCCGGCCCACCACCACCACCGACCGGTAAGTACTTGTAATCTAATCTCGCAAGAAGGTAACTTGTTCCGCAAAAGATTTTCTAGTCCAGCCAAGCATAAAAATTACCTAATCGAGCGCATCCTCTTGGTCAAAGCATTGCAATTTAGGGATAACCGCACCCATTCGCCAATACAAGTGAAATAGGGCAGAAAAATGGTTCCGTAATAGCATCGCACACATTTATCTCGAACCTCACCAAGAAATCTAAATCGATACGTGTGCCTTTTGACATATTTGACATCTACTCTGCTGCTGCTGCTGCTGCTACTGGTAATGTTATTTAAGTTGAATCCTTAATACTGGATAAATCCCTGCCTTCGCTGTTGTTCGACAAAACATGTTTGTACTATAAGTAGCGACCTGGTGATAGGGACGATAAATCGAATACACAAACACAGCGATAGCAGGTACATGTATGAAATGGAAACAGGTACACTTCATAAACATAAACTTCACGGGGAATATATTTGGCGATGGAATTAAATTCACTTTGCAAGTATGCGTGATAGAGAAGCACTAACGATCTGTGATTTCAATGAAAAGTAAAAGTTTATTTTTGTGTAGACACAACAGCCTTCTACTTGATGTGAACAGGACGCCGACCTGTCTGTGTCTGCTTATGGGTTGAAGGTAAGAGTAGGTACCCACCTATGTTGGTTGTGTAGATGTAAAAACGTGTCCTTGATACAAATTACCATTTAAGGAGATCTGATATGGGTTTTCGTAGGCCAAGTGGCAATAAATGCTTTCTCCGCTCTATTACGTTCATGATGATAATGAACAAAAGGATACTCTTATTTGAAAACAGGGAATGAGGACCACAGATAAGAATATTACGTGTTGTTTTAACTAAAGGATATTTGATGTTGTCTTTAGGCTTATATGAGATTTTCCCTTTACCTATTTGAGGGTACTAAGTAAAGCAGTCTCCATCAGAGTTGTAATCACGTCTATAAGCAAAGGTAATATACGCATTTAAATTTAGATCTTGTAGTTTACTAGGTGATAACTTTTGCAGCTTTGACTTTGAAAGGTAATAAGTTCATGGGCAGGCCTGTGGCTGTATGAGGATAGTGATTGAGTTTGGAAAGCTGATATATCTACGGGAAGTCAAACTTTTTTATGTAGGTAATCCACTTTGGCAAATTTAATCTACACCTGGGGGCTGAGAACTACATTTGGGGGCTATCAGCAAATGTTGTATTAGAGAAACCGGCACAGAATCCTTGTTGGCAAGTTAGTTGTTGAGGTACCCCATTGCAGACGGTATGCTACCGAAATGTGTATTGAAAAAGTCATTAATGAAGTGGAATATTTGAATGAAAGTTGAGGAAAGTCAAAACAATTGTGCATATACTTGTTTTTTGAGGTTATGTGTCTACGAGTTGCAGACAACCTGCATCTATTACAAGGACTACATGTTTGAGTGAAGAATCGGCCCATTCGTGGTCATATTTTTCTTTCTTTTACTTGCTTCTTGCGAAGAAAAAAATACTCACCCCAATATTATACCTTCTGGCTCAAGTTGCCCGTTGAATCAAAAACTAAATTCATGTAGAAAACCCCATAACCAAAGCGGACATTTTAACTCCCTTTTTACTCGTACAAACACTAATACTTAAGTGTTTCTAAATTTTACGCCTGCAAGACATCAAGAGGCCAAATATCTCGCAATGCTTTGGGTCATCCGCTTTTATTTAATGTAGCACGGTTTTACAACTAAACGCATTCTTGTATTCCCGACATTGTTGCTGGACCTCTAAGTAACCGAGACTATATGTAGGTACGCACTCTATAACTGATGTGGTAATTCAAACGTAGTCGAGTACCTACTTACCTTTTGTAACTCCAAAGAGCGCTTCTCTCTCATAATTCCTTCCTCTTTCAAGAGTCAGAATAAAGTCAATAATATAGCTTCCCTACACCACATCAAAGTGCCCTCAAAGCACAGACAATCCCTTTTGTATTCATCCAAGAAAAGTCAAAACAAAATTGCTCACTGCAACATTTGACACAATGACAATTTCAATTTATTTCGCAATCATTTCATCAACTTGCTAGGTGGTTCAATGTTCAACATCTCTCTGTGGAACGAGCCATGCAATTGCATGCGTTCATCTCGCCCCCTTCCACATTGTAAGTGTAACCCGTCATGACATCGTTGCGTCAAAAGAAATTCATTTCAAGCCAAACGGAAAAGATATCCTTTAATGGCATCTATAACACAGAAATCATTGCCTGTATTTTCCCACACCCTTTGGCAATTTCTCCTCGTCGTACCGTGTTCCGTGTCTCTTCCGGGTGCACCCACGCAAGTTTCCTTTCAATGATGTAGGTATATCTATAAATGTGTGTGCGCGCACTGACAAATTGATCACGTTACTCCTTCGATTGGAATCTGATCCACATTTTAAAACGGATTTGGCTGCAGCACATCAAAAGGCGCCATATGAATGTGAACTTCAGCTGCCAGGATAATCCCTGCATTGCACAATGCACACCCACTCCACCGCCCGCCATGTAAATATTTTCCCATTGACAAAATGAAAAACAAGCTGAGAAGTGAGAAGTTGAAATGCGATTTTATCGAAGTTTATGTCGTCATCGTCGCGTATCGATTTTCGTGTTTTTTCAAACCAGATGATGGATCGTCAGGAGACGGCTGGCTGGTGGCAAGCGAAGACGTGAAATGGCTCTTTGTATAAAGGAGCGTACCAACAAGGATACACGAGTGAACGCTATTGGTAATCTTGAATGGAATCGTATCTTCTCAATGGCAATGGCGTGTACATGGAACGATTTTCGTGTGACAAAATGTTTTGCTTGGCTTGTGCCGTCCCTCCTCTTTATTCAAATTCAAAAGGATTTGCGTTCTTCTCCTGATGTAACAAAGGAAGTATTTTTATGAGCAAATAGAAGTGCTATTACTGACGAATGTGATGATGAATCGAGTACGGATTACTGATCAAGTATATCGTGTGAATATTTCACAGGGAGTGCGAGGGGATGGAAATAAATAACAACAACTCTGCGGGTGGAGCATCACGACATAAATGTGGGCATACCTATATATCATATATATGCTATCGATAATGTTCGATCTTCGGCAAATGATATCGTTTAACTGTCGAAAAAACGACTAAAGTCGTATACAAGAATGTGATAAGACGACGAAAAGACATCCCGTGGGCAACAAAAGGTTACATAACCAACAAATAATAGGTCTGTTCCCTTACGATAATGCATTCGAATACATCAGTCAAACTTCGTTCCCTTACGCAAAAGTTGGTTAGAAGTGAACGAAGTTTGACTAATGTATTTGAATGTATTCGAATGCATTATTGTAAGGGAACAGACCTAATGTAGCACAACTTACAAGCATCCGTAAAAATGAAAATTAAATTGACTGCACCTAACATAAGCTGCTGAGGCTGACTCTACTGAGCTACATTTAAATGGGAGTTAATTACAAAAAAATGCGTGCGCACAATAATTGTATCAGGCAATATATTATCATCTTTATTCTTAACTAAATAATTTTATTTGGTTTGCAAATCAAGCTTAAAGATAAAAGACCTACAAAATGTAAATTTCTGTTCTTTTGGTGAACACACTTTAAAAGCTTATGATATACACTGTTATTATCCCGTGAAAACTATACATGTTCACAGTTATTTTTGAATGTAGGTAAATACATATTATTTTTATTTGCTAATTCCGTAACTTATGAAATATTATTTACTATTTCTTTGTAAGGCAATTGAACACTATTACACAATTTATTTAAAAATATATATATATCTATTTAGATTTTGTAATGTGAATAGATGTGTATATGTTTTGTTCTCTTTTGGTTTTGAATTATTACGATAAAAAGATCTACTACAGAAGAAATATTTCATTTAGCTATATATTTTAAAACATTCACTAGCAAAAGTGATTTATTTTGGGCTGTGATCTTTACATCGGGGTTTTTAAACATTTGTTTGTATCAGTTGCAGTTCGATTAAACTGTTTCATAATCACCCCTATCGGGAATAATATTTCCCCCGGAATGTTTCCTATTCAGCAATCTTATTTACATTGCTGACAAGGAAAACATTTCCATTCGAACTTATTTGCGATAGCCCTAAATAATTTATTTAGAATCGCACAACAAAATTGATATACAGTTGAAGACAAGCAAGTCACTCTAAAATTAAATAGCAACAGTAGCTAAATAGTAGGTAACGTCGTGAGGTAGTGATGTAGTTGTTAATTTATATATTTTGGACAGGAAGCGATAAAGTGAGAGTTTTAAGGTTAGAGTTAAATTAACGCAAAGTTGTTACTTAACCAAAAAGATCCTACCAAACACAGTGTAAGTAAATGTGTAATTAAGAAATATCAAACGATTGGTTTTGTGTTTAAATTAAATTATTTGATGAACCATGAATCAAGAGCAAGGTCCCTCGTCTTTTTGTGTTCATCAGAATTGATATTGTCCTTCTTCTATTAGGACACACCTTTTTTACCTAAAAACCCTATTCTGTGCTACAATTACAGGATAATGGATAAGTGGTTCAGTTTGAGTCGAATTCATAGAAAACTTTTCGTTCTTGTTGGAAAACCGCTCGCATTAAACACATTCCGCGGTACTAATAATCATTTTTAGTGTCCACGCTTAATTTTTCGAACTCACAATGGCGAAGTTTTCCATACAAAATTTCATATTTAGGGCTACCGCAAATAAGTTCCGATGGAAATGTTTCCCTTGTCAGCAATGTAAATAAGATTGCTGAATAGGAAACATTCCGGGGGAAATATTATTCCCGATAGGGGTGATTGTGACCTAGAAAATATTTAGTGCGAAGGTTAAAAATGATTAGGCCCATTGTGAATAGAGGAAGTGCTCTTAAAGTTGATATTCTTGCCAAGGCAAAGACAGAGCAAACCCTCAAACACGGTTCTTAATGGAACTGCGATGCGATGGTGCTCTGGAAAAGGGCACGAACCTTTACAAGGTATTAGCAGGGGGCACTATACACCACAAGGTCGCAGTGCACCAGACCCTCTCTATTATTATAATATATTATAATAGAGGAAAGAAATGCTTGGACACGAAATTACCACCCGATAGCATTGCTTTCCATGTTATCCAAGATATTGCCACAAGTCAATATTTTCCAAAAATATCGATTAATAAGCAATAATGCCGTCGTTCAACTGGAGCCCTCTTCAACTACCCTCTTATAAACGCAGGCAGTCGAAACCATACCTAGTTCAGAACCCTAACCTCGGGCAACTCAAAGGCTCTTGATAGGGTCTGTCATAGAACACTACTAAGCGAGGTAGATTCTACCAAGAGAACTTTAAGTATGGATATAACTTTGTTGATAACAGCGCACTCATCGTCATTCTTGAAAAGTGTGTCTTTGAATGGAACTACATGACTGAGGCTCGTTTGCTGATACTATACTCTTAGCGATTTAAGTTCTACTTATGTAAATACCTTATGGGCTACTTTTTCTATGTCATAAACTGTCACATAAGATCTTAAATGGAACTTAAATGGCTAAAAGTAGTATCAACAAACGGGTATGAGAGTGTTTCCGAAATGAAAATCTAAATAAAATCGTGGGTAAAGGAAAACTTTTTTGTATGACATGCTCACTAGGTTAATATTGCTTCCACATACGAAGCTTGGCCCCAAACCATTAGCTTAAACTAACAGAAAAACGACTATCAGTGCAATGCATACTCTGTACGAAATCAATTTGAGCTCCTTTGGCTACAGTACAAACAACTTTTGGAATTCCCTTTTCCCTGAAGGTATTTCCAAAGAACGAACTATACAACAGTTAATGCGAAAGTAACGCTAATTATGTTGCTTAGCGAAATATTTACTTTTTAAGGATGGACTACAAGAATCCAACTATTCAAACAATTACTTAAGGAAGTCTGATAATAGATTATGGCGCAACAAGTCTGTAGGGACCCTGGGCCTAGCTTCTCGCAACCATTCGTTTTGTGTTTTTAATTTTTGGATCGAATGGGAGGGATCTACAATTTTATGCCGACTCCAAACGGCCGATTGAGAAACTCTTTCAAGACAGTTATACTCTCGGATGTTTGTCAGACGTTCGCGAGAAGTGGCACAGTTAAAAAACCTCGAGTTAGAATTTGGGTTTTTACGGGATTCGAACATGAGACCCCTCGCTTAGTAGCCCAACACACTAACCACTAAGCCACTGCGACATAGTTCTTCATAGGTTTTCAAAATATTAGAGCCCCAGTATTTTAGCCAATTTGCATGTTTGTGAAATGAAAGCACGACTAAATCTAGCAACAGAGATTGTCAGAAGCTTCTTGCCAACTACTCCTCGCTTTCACCCATTCAAGCGTCGTTAAGTATTTTTCCATAAACAGCCCTTCTTAAATTGCAGATTTCTCTAACTTGTATTCAGCACATTCAACTAAAAAAAAAATAAACGAAAAACAAAAACCAAACATAAATTTTAGTACGTAGAGCATTTGAGTTTCTTTTACATAAAAACCATTTGTAAACAAAATTTTTAACAATATGCTTTAAAAGTTAAACTAATAACTTGTTGTTTGTAAAATAATCTTAGGCATTAATACTAAAATAGTTCAGCGTAGCTGCAATCCCATAGTAGGTATATTTTTCTTGACTTTTTTGTTTGTTCCTAGGAGTGCTTGTTTGAAGTACGCATCTACTGCTTTGTGTGCTGGGTTTCACAATGTGTGTGTGGAATTATTATGTTTATTAAATTCTATATGCAAACATATCTGTTCTGATATTTTTCTATTTTTGGTAATGGTCCGCTGTTTGCCATATATTTTTTTCTAAATTTTAAACTATAAGGAAATGAAACAATGACCGTATGTAAACGCTAGTTAATTATTTTCTCCTTTAGACTGTATAGGCGAAACTTTGTAAACTTAATAAATAATCGGATTGGGATCACGCGGTTTACGTGAGTACTTTAGTCCGACAGTGTCGCTGATCTCATCGATGACTTGTAGAGCGTAGTCGAGTTGCTCTTGCGTGTGTGCGGCGGATAAACAGAATCGGATACGACCCTCCATGATAGGGGTGGCAGGGAACCCGACTCCAACAACGGCTACATGGCGGGTGGTGAGAGTGCGAACAACGGCTCTGAAATTAAGTAAAGAGTGTAACAGCGGATATACACGTTGACTATATAAACTTACCCAATTTTGGAGAAGAGATACACCAGCATTGGTACTACGGGTGAATCTTCATGACCGTAGGTGATGACACCCATTTGGGCCAATCGTCGACGGAAATACCTGGTGTTGCGGGCTAGCTGATCAATTTTTCGGCGCCCAATGTCAGTGCCGTCCAAGCCCATAATTGTCTTCATTGAAGTGAGAATCTGCTGGGCCACTGGTGGTGACATTGTGCTTGCGTAGCAGTGGGCATGGCTGTGTATACGGAGGAAATCGATAAGGTGCTGCGGGAAGAGAAGGACAGTCGATAATCAAGAAGAAAAAAAAAAAAAAAAAAATTGTGAAATGAATTTCCACTCACCTTCGATCCAGCGATATATCCGCCAGCGCTGCCGAAACTCTTTGTGAATGTTCCCATCAAGATGTCCACGTCGTTCGCATCAGCTCCATAGTAATCAATAACTCCCCGTCCGTTTGGTCCCATAGCGCCAATACTATGCGCCTCATCCAGATACAAATACGCTTTGTACTTCTTCTTCAGCGCAATAATCTCCGGCAGTCGCACAATCGATCCCTCCATACTAAACACTCCCTCAACAATGATCATAATCTTCTTCCATGGCTTGCCCGTCTTGGGATCGCCATTGATCGTACTCTGGCGCAATACCTTCTCCAAGTCCTTCATGTTGTTGTGCTTGAATACTTTAGTTGTGGCTCCCGACAGCCTGATACCAAGAATAATCGATGCATGATTCTTCTCATCGCTCAGAACCAAACAACCCGGTGACAGCAGAGTTGGTAGATTCAACGAATTCGTTGCGAATCCCATTCCAAAGACAATGGCATCCTCAACTTGAAGGAATTTCGCTGTCAATTCCTCAAGTTCCACATGGAGCGGCATCGTTCCCAACTCCCGGCGCACACTTGCCAACGCCAAACCATCGGTTTTGCAGCGTTCTTCCGACTCCGTAGCACATGGCCCATCAGCGGCGGCAAATCCCAAGTAGTTGTACGATCCCAGATTCAAACATTTCGTTTCTGTTCCAGTGAATTCAAATGTCCAACCATAATCCTTTGTGATGCGATCTTTTAGAGTGACCTCGGCCCCGGGCACACTGCAAATCGGCCGATTCCAACAATCTCGCACTCGCCGGTAAACGTAACGTGAGTAGAAACTCTCAAACGCGTCATAGAGCGTAACGTAACCCTGTGAAGTAAATGAAACGTGATTAGCTTGTATATGCTTTAATTGTGGACTGTGTCTTACTCTATGAGCTTACCTCTCTGTTCTCCTCTTTGGCGACCTTTGGTGCAAATAGCAACTGATTAATGTAACCCAAGATCATCAGCAGGTAGAAGCCAAGATATGTTAAGCAGGCCGTGTGCAAGGGAACCTCTTCGAAAGAGGTTTTGCATCGATTCGGATCACTGTTGAAGCCAATAAGTTCTTGTTGTTGGTTGAATGCTGTTCCGTTTGCAGCGCTGGGTATCGACGACTTGCCACTTTGAATGTTCCCATTTGGTGCAGTAAAGATCTGAAATAACAGACTCCCATATCAGCAACTTCTTTCCATTGAAATGATTCGATTGGTTTTATTTTTAGCGAAAGAGTTTGTATAAATGTTATCAGAGTGACTTTGTGTGTGATCGCCCTTTCCATTACAAAAATAAATACGAGTTGAATTGCTATCGCGGATGTGATGAATATTAAAGCGCAACTAGAGCAGACGTGGCTGTAAGTACACACGAGTCTTTCTTTCGAGTACCCCCATCAACTGAGCTTCAACTATAAAAAATTCTACAGAAGATTTCTTATCACGAGCAAAACGCCTGCTGTCAGATCTTTTAAAAATAAACATTGAAACGCCTACGATAGTCAACATTGCGCAAGGGCAATGCCGGGGCTTGAAGTGATAGATTCAAGTTGGCTCATTATTCTTTTCAAATTTACTATGCAACTCAATATGTTTCCGTACGCTTTGTGGACTACAATTTGCAGGCATTATTAATAGAACATAATTCAGCAGGTCCTCATTCTTTGGGCTTTTGTGTGGCGTGGTATGTTTTAGTCACGTGTGGTCAGTTGTTAAACAAACGGCGTCTCTTTTAGAGCACAGTGTTGCTACACCGCCTGCGTTGGTTCACAACCTACTCTCACTACAAAATTTGTCGATTTTGGTAATAAAACGCATAGCTAAGTTCGAATTTTACTAAACCCACATGTGTTTCCATTAATCATTATGTCAACAAAGCACTTCACCGCAGAGGGTTCGGCATTATCTTGATTTGCATAATACCACATTCTGATCACAACCGATATGGCAACAACGATAACGGCCAGACTTACCACTGATGGTCTGATAAGAAACCAACACGTATTTACAGCATGTGGTCAGACGATAACACGCTACTCCAGTTTATTAGCTCCAACCGTCGTCCGCAAAGTGTAACAAAATCTTTACCAATGCGCAGTGGATTTCGGGTTGATTTTGAGAATCTGCTGACTCACAAAGTAACTCCATTTCTTAAATATTTGCTGCGATGCGCAATAAATATACCGAACAATAGGTCCGTTCGTGTACTTTAATGCCCAAAACACATGTGCAGAACCATTGTATATAGAGACTATAGTACTATCATCAACACGAAAATTTTCTTGACCGCTTCTACCGACAGATAGCGTTGTGAATTTTGGCATTTTGCTTAGTTTCTTTTCGAACCAAAACAGAAAGAAAATATGAGAACTTGTTGTTGTGATTAGTGAAGCGAAACAGTTGTTGGTGGTGGCTGGTGGCGGTGGGTAGGTAGCAAATAAAGGGACGAAAACTTCATTTGGGATCGTTCTCTGTGTTACTCACACAATGAGGGTTTCATGTATGAGTAGTTTGTGTGGAAAAGAAACTATGAGAAATTTCTAATTTGTAATTTTGGTCGTATGAAAGGCAAATCTAGATATTTGCACTTATGAAAGAAACGATTCTGTCGCGTTGCGTTTTATGATGAGATGACGGTTGATCTTTTATTTTAGATTTGAAAATTCGTTCTTGGAGATATTTGAATGCAAATGGAATACCTTTAAGCATTTTTATTTAGGGATCTGTTTTGAAATTGTAATACCTAATCAATTGTAATAATCTAAAAAATGAAAAAATAAAAACAGTTGTTAAACACAGAATAATAAAGAAGTTGTTATCAATTCATTAGACAGGTTCTCTTCCACATCACGCAAGGTGTTGAACATTAGATGCGATTTTTTTTAATGATTTTTTCTCCAGTAGGCCTAGTCCTCCCTGAAAACCGGGGAAGAATTTTGAATATATGAGTTATGTACCTATGTATCAATTAAGCAGTATAATAAACATTTAAAAAAAAAGGCTGCTTTAAATACAAACATTTATTTACCTAACCACATTTTTTTTTGCTTGAATGTGCAATTAAATCCTTATTATTTTTCCTTAAATAAAATTTGACTAGACCAATCAATATAAATTTAATTATTTTTTCACTATGGCTGAAGATAGGACACGTCATCAGTTTTGTCAGTTCAAACTGGTATATCAACTGTGACAATAGGGTTTCAACCAAGTTTTCTTGCTTACGGTCCTCAGGAAAATGCATTGTGAAAATTGCATTCATTTTTTTTACAATTTTTTCAAATTTGACAGTTGGCACTTTAAGGTTTAAATCTTTTTGAACTTGTTTT
Source organism: Cheilosia vernalis (assembly GCA_949126925.1). Taxonomy (NCBI): domain Eukaryota; kingdom Metazoa; phylum Arthropoda; class Insecta; order Diptera; family Syrphidae; genus Cheilosia; species Cheilosia vernalis. The sequence goes on from OX421362.1 coordinate 8,172,923, forward strand.
TTTTATTAAACTCGTATGCACGCACGACTGTTTATTTCAAAATCTGAATCACACACACTCGCACAAAAAAGCTAATATTATCTATGTTTTTTAGTTAGTTTACTTGAATCAATGAATGAAATCAAATTTTTATGCACTCCAAATATTGCGAGCTAGTCGAATTATTCGAAAAATAAGACTGACTCTATACACTAACTGCCAAGCGTTTAAATAAATTTTCAATGAATTTGGTTCGATATCTGGAACCAATAGAGTGGCGAAAAATTTACCTATAGGTAAACAAAATAAAGAATGGTGGTTTTACCCGAAATAAAAAGAGAAACCCAAAACCGTAAAAAATTAAATATATTTACAACTAGGTACCTGAATTCTAAATTATTCTTCTATTTCTGAGAAATGTAAAAAATAGAGGCATGCATTTGGGAATGAAAACCCCACAAAACTTTCCTAACTACCTGTATTTGCACTTATTCTGGGAAGAATAAGTTCAGCTTGGGTTTTTCCAGATTATGTAAAAACATAAATTAGCGGCAATATCCTATAAGGGTTAATACCTAGACAATTCTTAGATTCTAGATTTATGACCTCTTCTAAGAAGTACACCATAGCACTAAAACAGAAAACGTAATTATAAAACGGATGACCGCAAAACAGTACGTTTTTTAAACCGTACACTCGAAGCCGTACTTATATACTTATTTAGGAAAATTAATGCCATTGTTCTGATTTCTCCGTTATAAAATATTATAGGGACAATACGCATCAACACAGGTTAGAGTTCGGTTTATGAATCAATATTATTTTTATGCCTTTATTAAGTATTCTGAAACGAGTCTTTAGTTAAATAAAGTATGAAAAATAGCATGGGAAGAGAGATGAAACAACGTTAATACTATTTCAGAAATGACGACCTATCCACCTGTTTATACATAATAAGTTATACATAGGGTCACCGATATTTTTTACTAATAACTCATAACTGAGACCATACATCAATTAACTTTATTTTACTTTTTAAATATTTTTTCCCCTGCACGATTCTACCCCATAGCAAATTAGATATACAATTAGTAAATCAGGACAATCAATCATATGCCCATAAAAGATACAAGTGTAATTTGCAATTCAAACCACAATTTCAAAATTTCGTAGATCGTAATGCAGAAATTCTTCCAAAGAAGAATAAATGCACATCCAACTACACACAAAGTAGGTACCTGCTCGTCTCATTCATAAAAGCAACAGACGACAAACCTGAAAAATTATGAAACCGAACCAAAAAACGAGAGAAAGAATAGATTACAAAACCCACCCCTCGTCTACACTCTGAAATCGGAAAGGGAAAGCATATCATAAAACAGCGTCGCAAATGCATACGCATTCACTCGGGTGGTTTTTCTATTTAAAAAAAAATATAGCAGCCACCAGCGCTGACAGCAATACAACCGCCACCATCGAGGTTTCTGCGCCAACTAAACTAAACCAACGATATCTGTGAAATTCACCCTCTAAAATATTTCAGCTTTCGTACAGTGCCGATGGTGGCGCAATGATCTTCTCGTCGAAGTGATAGTACTATAGTCTCTATATACAATGGCAGAACTCACTGCGCAGCAAGATTAGAATACACATGTTGATATGGTTAAAGACACACGTAAATTCTGCACTCACTGCAGTACTGCAACATGTCTCTATTTCTAAACTTGCTGCAAAATTCAAACATACCACAACACAAAAGAAAATAAATTGCAATTTCAAGTATTTGGCATCATCGGCTTTTGACACTGCTGGTTGTGTTTGTTTTTGCTTTGGTTGTGAACACATCAGCTGCTTAGTCGGCGAAAGACAGTTGCCATATTAGCCGATGCAATGGATGTCAAACAATTTTCTGCACATCTGTTTTACTTGCAGCACTGCACTCTGCGCTGCGTACAGAATTTCTGCACATGTGTTTTGGGCATAAGCATAGAAAAATTAAAAATGTCAAATCTCTAAAATCGAGAGAGAATTCTCTCAATTTCAAGAGAAGTAGGTACCTACCTGATCGGTTTTCTTACAAAAAGGTTAAGAAATGTCATGTTTGCAATAATTGTAAAATACAGCATCTACAAAATAACTTGGAATTGAATTTTTTTCAAACTAAATACCTATTAAACTTTCCATTTGAATGCGCTGATATATTCTAGGAGAACATTCAGTTATAACTTGTTCCTCTGACGTCGTTGAAAACGAAAATAAATAGTTTTACTTTTGAGCTGTCACTTAGTTGGCAGCTTTCATTTTTCAGGAAGTCGAAATTCGGCGAGTAAAAAATTACGAAAAAATGAATGAGGGGAAATGGATTTTTCTCTCACTTTTTTAAATTTTCTCAGTACGTGGTCGCATTTGCACAGTTTTTTTTAGCAAATTTTAAATAATTTTACGTTTGCAAAAAAGTACCCGAACGAACCTAATGAGTGTCTTGTGTACGAGTTAAAACGTTTTGTTGTGTTAACAAAGTTCAATAATACTTGTTACACTTTAAGACTTGTACATGGGTATAAATTGATATGCACACAAATGTTGATAATTTAAAGGGCCGTCAGGCAATGTTCGGGAATCAAAAAATCTTTACTAATCTTTTAGAAAGGAAAGCGATAGATATAATTAACTCGAAAACACGACTGCTTGAACGATAAATGCATGCCGCATACATTTAAAACAATCAAACTATTCACCCACCGGCAAATTACATTAATTGCAGCATTGGAAATGTTTTAGAGCTCAGCTTGTGTTCAGATGCGTGCAAGTGGGTGTTCCCCGGAATGTTTGTTCTATCAGCGTTCACTGAATCGCATGTCGACTGCGGTTTTTAGACAGCAGATTTTCATTATAATATAACCACTAAGGTAGAATGAGAGATAGAAATCAAAAAGTTGACAGCAAATGCTAACTACTGTCATTTCCGAAAGATTTTCAGCTAATCCAGGCACTGTAAATAAAGTCAAATAAAATTAACCATATTTTCAAATCAACATAAAGTCGCTGTAGGTAGGTTGAGATCTATCGTTCAAGTTTTATTTTGGCCCGTTTGCTGAAACATGGTACTCATAGCGATTTAAGTTCAACTTGGGATCTTATGTGACATTTTATTACACAGAAAAAGTATCCCGTAAGTAGAACTTAAATCGCTATGAGTAGTATCAGCAAACGGCCTTTATAAGCGACCTAGTAGGCTGCTGTTGAAGAGGAGACCTAAAAGAACTCACTGTTGCATATGAGACTATGTGCTTTACAATTCATGGTGGTGAAAGTTCGCCAAGTTAGCTGGTTAAGTTTGATTGCTAAACTACTCGAGGAAAGTGTGTTCAGGGGTTACCGACCCTTCCGCCCGTTGCTTAAAATTATACATCATATCAAATCAACCTTTGAACCTCTCCGCACACTATGCTCGACGTATGAAAGTTTGATTACTTGCCGCGTGTACGTATAAATACTTGTCGGTACGTTTTGATGATCCACTGAGGGGTTTGGCCAAGTTAGCTCCTTTGGTAAATGGAAACAGACGTAATCAACTTAACTGCCGCACATGGCATACATAAAAAGTATTGAATTACGTGCGTCTGAATTGCGTTTCGTGTTTGTCTCTGTACACCAAGTAGGGGACAAACAATTAAGTAGAGAAATGAATACGGAGCTAATAACCAGCCGCATTTGCCACAACAAAACCTAGACGAGCTTTGCCGACCTTTTCCATTGACTTTCTTCAATTACAATCACTTTAGGTGATAAATACTTTTAATAATTCTATCTATTTCAGGCAGGCGGCGGGCCTGGCTAGTATTTTGAGCTGAATGACGACGGTGCAAAATGTTGTATGTATTTCCTCGAAAAGCACTGATAACAAATCACTCCAAGTAATAGATAGGTACTCGCCTAATCTTTGCATGCGGTGACTAATTTCACCCAAAATATTGCCCATTCATTATTCAGCTTTCATTGGTGTTTTATCATTATTTACACTATCACTTGCATAATTGCCAAAAGAGTCATTAAATGGAAAACAGATACGAGGTAGTTTTCGGTCGTTTGCCATAGCTTCTTTATCTTTACGTTAATCTTTTGCATTTTGCACTAAACTAAAAATGAAAAATGCCGCTTTCCAACAAAAAAAATACCACACCGCTGTTGCAAAAAAGAGAAGACAACACAAATAAAAAACATCAATTTTTTTGACAAATTCACCATGGAAGAGAACGCGCAGGAAAATGAGGTGCGGCGTGACGTGACCTAGTTCATTAGAGTTCCAGCCATTGCCGAAAAGAATTTTTTTTTTGCTCGGGCTCCCTCTGCCGTTGACCATGAATATTTGGTGCAAAATGAAAAAAAAATTGCGACAATTAAAAGGCGTTTTCTGGACTTACCTTTTGGGGAATTATTCCGTTTGATTGTTTTAATCCATTTAGGCGATGACGAATTTCAGGTTGCTTGCATTCGGGTGATGCAGCGTTGCAGGCTTCTGATGAAAAATTTAATTCGGCTTCGCCGTCGATACTCTCGAGCTTACCCATTCTGTGCTGTCAAACAATTAACACTGCCAAAAAGAAGAAATGTACAAATGAATTTATTGGAAGCAATCATGTGTTGGTGGATTTTTTGAGATTTGGCTGACTTTGCTGCGGATGAATTTTATATTAAAAGTTGTGAATCTATTTGACGATAGATGGTTCTGCCTGTAGTTGGGAAATGTTCGGTGTTCAGTATAGTTAAATAAAATTCTCAAAAATGTTAATCTGGAAAAACTTGTGCAATTACCGATCGGGTCTTTTGTATTTATACCTATCATGATTTGGCCTAAATTACTTCTTACGTTTTAGTTGGAAAAAAAATGTTAGTTTTATGTTGTTATGTTAAATTTGTAATTTTTGCCACAAAATAAAAGCGAGAAGTGAAAACTCAAGACTAACGTCAACTATAAGAACTAGTATCAGAGATGAATGAATAAAAGAGATGGCTATCTTTCGTACGTCTATCCCCCCAAAACCCATTTGTTTACATTGTTGTTTTTGTAATTTCAACTCCCGTCTGTGAATACGTGTGACGAACAAAAAAGCATGTTGCTCATGACCGACCGCGAATCATCTTTCTTTTACGAGTATCGCGGTGCTTAATTGTTTTGTGTTTCATATTGTATTTGTTTGGATTTTGTGGAGGTGTTGATTAAACTAAAAAAAATAGTGAAATACACATTAGAAAATACTTTATTCTTGCAGTAAAGTCCAATTCATGAACTCACATATCCTAGAATAGAAATGAGCAGGTGTGTGTGACTTCATGAATTTTTCTGGAAAACAGCTTGTAGGCAGCCGCCTTTCCACTGGAAAGATATATATCTCTGTATTCCATTATCTTTGCTAGTATGCTGTTCCAGGAAAGCTAAAATTAAGCGCCTCTCCAAAGTTTCTCTCCACCACTTCGCTTAATGTTCGCTTAATTTAGACAGTAGATAGTAAGTACTGTCAAAAAAAAAGTGTGTTGACACAGCTAATTGACTTGATTAGTCACTTGGTACTTTCCAAAGAAATTTCCAAATTCTAAAAGAAATAAAATTAACAACAACGAATTTCTTGGAACTAACCATTCACTGTTAATTTGCTTTCGTTTGAAATTTTGTAGCAAATACCGATATTTTCTCTGATCTGTCAAAATTTGGCTGTGGAAAAATGTATTTGGCATTAATACGTTTATTTAAATTCTGTAGAGAGTTTTCGGCTTGAACTGCGTACCTACTTGGTTTAACTGCGTTGCTTAATTGTATCTTTGGAGACATTTTTGTATGGGGCGCTTAATTTAAGCTCGAGCAGCATACTAGGCTTAAGCTATTAACGAACTTCTTCTCAACTTGCCGTTTGGACTCGCAGTAAATAAGTAGATCCCTTCGTTCCAAAAATGAAAGGTCGCCCAAAAGGTATGGTTGTGAGTAGCTGAGACTAGGGTCCCTACCGATCTGGTGGGCTAACTATTTTTTTGTTTTTTTTTTCAAGAGCCTTCAGCTTAAGCCTAGTATGCTGTTCCCTGGAAAGCTAAAATTAAGCGCCTCTCCAATGTTTCTCTCCACCACTTCGCTTAATGCTCGCTTAATTTTGACAGTGTAAGTTCCGTCAACTTTCTACAGAAATTTCTACTTTTTAAAAGAAATTATATTAATAACAACGATAATTTCTTTGTGTTGAACTAACCATTCTCCATTGGTACTGTTTCGTTTGAAAATTTATTGCGAATGCCGATATTTTCTCTGATCTGTCAAAATTTCGCTGTGGAAAAATGTATTTTGCATTAATTTGCTTGCTTAAATACTGTAGAGAGTTTTCGTACAGCGGCTCAGATATTTAGCTTGAACTGCGTACTGCTTGGCTTAACTGCTTTGCTTAATTTTATCTTTGGAGATATTTTTGTATGGGGGCTTAATTTAAGCGCGAGCAGCATACTAGGCTTTAACAATAAATATTTCTTATTAAATGTTCTGTCCACTTTTTTTTATTAAATGAGTACCTACGTACCACATTTCTGTGGTTTTGTGTATCTATTTCTTGATTACCCGACCTAAGTATTGTAGAAAGCTACTACCTACTGAACGAAAATTTATAGCTAACACCTTTCTAACACACTAAGCAGAGGTGTGTTAATGAACACAGTACAAACCAGGTTCAAACCAGGTACAAACCTTTGCGTTCTAAACGACCCCATCCCTATATTGAAGTTGTCATCTCTACGCCCTTGACTGGGAACTTAAAAACATATTCACGATAAACTTTTATGAAATTCTACACTCAGCTGATATAAACAAAATTCATTCATTCATCCAATACCGTCCACAATTATCTTTTATTTATACATTTCATTTCATCTCTTTTCTACATGCCGCACAATTAAATAGTTTTTCTCTTTCTCGAAAATTATACTGCGCCACTTCATTTCCACTATACCACTCCCTCGCTCATTCCTATTGCTAGAGTTCATTTACTATAAAAGTTCAAACTGTTGTCTTCTCTGTCTCCAGCAAACAACCGGCGCATTGTGCAAATGGCAAATCTCGTTTTTCTTTCGTTCCATCAACACGCACACAGTCTCATTCGAAAGTCAATTGGAATGAATTTCTGTCGATAAAATATATTTTTCTACACCGTCGTCCGCCGATGACTGAGAGTTCATTTCGAAATTTATTCCGTTCTTGTTCGTTGAATGCAAAAGAGTTTCGCTGTTCGTTATTATCACGAGAAAAAATTCCCAAAAAAGTGTTAAAACAAAAAATAAGTGAGAAAACCAGAAGTTCTTTATAAAAACTGTGAAAAACAAATCAAGGAGCAATACAAAATCCAAGGCAGCACCTGGAAACACGAGACAAAAAATTAATCAATCACCCCCGACCATGGACTTCAATTTTGCTGAATTGAAGCAGGATACCCACCACGCCATGACCAACCCCCTTGATTTGAACTTGGGGGGTGAGAACAAGACAAGTATTGCACCAGAAGCCGTGCATAATCAACCTGACCACTCCCCAAAGGACTCGGACGGTAAGAAATCCACAGGCAGCTCCCTTGACGACGACTGGCTCGTGCACACTGTTGATGATTCCAAAACTACCGAACAGGCTGTGGACGACTTTGGTGAATTCCTCACCACTTCTAAAGATAACTTGAAGCAGGATTTCACCGAATTCGGCGAAAAGTTCGATAAGGCCGAAAAGAAGGGTAAGGAGTTCATTTCGGACATGACTAGGGATTTCATGAATGCCGAGCGGGGATTCTTTGGATCTGGTCCTCCAGCAACCGAGAAGAAGGAGGAAGTCAGATCCGCCCCAGTGGCACCAGTTGTTGCACCTGAAGTTCCACCACCAGTTAAACCAGTGGAAGCTGTTAAGCCAGTGGAACCCAAACCAATTGCACCAACTGCTCCGGTACAGGACTACGATGATTCGGAAGAAGACGAAGATGACTTGGTGAAACACCGAAACGAACCAAAGAACGCCAAATTCTACGATGATTTCGCTGACAATGAATCACCATCGATTTCATATAACCCATCGCCAATCAAGAAGAACCCAGTCACCACAGCCCTCAAGGAGCAGGATAATGAGAAGTTCATCTCGTCTGAAGATCTTCTCGGCGATTTCAAAGAAGAACGAACTGCGACCCCTGAATTTGTGCAACCAGCCACAAAGCCGACACAGAATCCATCTTCTTCAGGACTTCCTGAAGAATTTGGCGATTTATTGGGTGATTTCAAGAAGCCCGTTGAAATTAAGAAACCAGAACCTGCACCGATTTCGATTCCATTCGTCGAACCCATTCAACCGTCAAAGGTAGAAGAAATAAAAGACAAGAAGGTACCCGCACCGACTGCGGCACCAACAAAGCCCGCACCTTCGGTTCCAATTCAATTTCCAACCTCAACACCTCCAGCTGTACCAGCAAGGAAGGCACCTTCACCAGCAGCAGCACCACCCACTGTAGACCCCGGCGCAGTTGGAGGACCAAAAATTGTCTCCGTGGAGGAGATTTTCTACAAATACGGTCTAGGTGAGTTCTGTCTGTGTGATAAAACAAAAATTACGTCATTATGGTAGCGACGGAGTATTCCAAGGTCAGTGAGACAGATAGCCAAGTGCGTCTGCCATACTTAGTTGAAATTCGAATGAGTCACTATTAAGCCGGCCACTTGGAATTGGAATATTCCCTCTAGTTCATGGTTCATTCGTAATTATTTTAGTTTTGTTTGTTTTTTAATGTTTTCCTCTTGCCTGTGGCAGGGTTCTTGAGTAAAATTTAGTTTCAGGAATAACTTGCCGTGATTCACTATCGTTTGCAACACCGATTAACTTGAAAGCTCTGCAGTAAAAACACGAATTGTTGCTGCCTGCGTTTCGTTTTAATTTAAGAAATGCTCTCACGGAGTGTTTTTTTTTTTTTTTTTTTTTTTTTGTTTTTCTGTGTGTGTGTTGTTTTACTTCCAAATTAGTTAGTCATGCATGGGTTAGAAATTAAATTTTCAGGTGACTTACGATGGGAGATTTTCTGGGGACGGATTGTCAGTGTCACATTCTTATTATGAATATAGAGAACGGTGATAAAAGGTATGTGAGAGTGGAGGTGCATGGAGTTGCACGAAGATGAGACTTGATTAGGAAAACTGTATGTTGTTTCGTAGTACTGGATAATCGTAAATCTTAGACAGAAAGAGATGACTGCTGACAGGAAAGATTGTACTTGTATACAGAATACCGGAATACCGCATATTTGGAATTGGAACTCGATGCGTTTCATTTGATGAGTAATTAAAGCCGGAAAGTGCACGTGATAAAATTTACAATCGGTTCGGTTTGAGGTGGGCTTTATGTAAGAATTTAATTTATTTCGTGATCACACAAGAGTTTTGTTGAAGTGAAGTTTTAAAAGTATTTATGGATATAAGTGAGATGAAGTTATAAAGGTCATAAGCCTGGGCCGTCAAATGCAACTATCGATCTCATGTCGCGCTTAGGTTTTTCTATAATGGTGCAGATTTTGAGAAATTAATCAACATGTGAACCTGTCCTATCTGCTTTGTGAATATATATTTTTCTAAACAGCTTTTAAGCTTTGAGTTACACAGTTGATTTTCTCCCATTCGTGTGTATAATAAGGCACACACGATTAACTGCACAAGTTAAGGGCCATATTTGCATTTGCATGAGTTACCTACCTATTTGCGGCAAATCATTACATTAATACGTGAACAACCAAAGTTTCCGTACACTTTTTGTTTTCGTATTTATTATGAAATGAGTAGAATGAAACTTGTATCATTCGAAAGGTACTGTGGCACAGATGTGCACAAACCAAAAATGTTTGTAAATTATGTCGCCTTTAAGGCTGGTAAAATTGTGATAACAATTCCCTATATAGGTACAATGCTTATCAGTCAAATGAAAGCATTTTGGTAACATTCCATCTGTCATTGTCATAGTAGCTTAGGTATTCAACTATAAAAAAAAATCTTAGAATAGAGCATATTTTCGAAGGAATACAATTTACATACTCCTAAAAGTAGGCACCTTTATAATTTTAATACAGTTGCTTGTTTTCGTTATAAAAAATACTTATCAAATATAAAAAAAATCTCTTAATCTGTCCCAACTTAGTAAATATCTACCAACAAGCTTAAGACATATTTGAATCCATTAAATTAGAAAAAAGTACTAGCCAAAGCCGATATTAGATTGGCAAAAGCAAACGTTTTCAAAATCTTGTATGCACGCGACTTTTTGTCTACGAATTCTTCGCACTTGAACAGAAACCACAACACTTGTGGTACATTATATAAGTCTTTGATTGGAAACTCCAACTTTTATCTGGAAATTTTTGTATTATCCAATCTCCGATCAGTTTTTGTTGCCTGGAAAATCTTTTTGAGACAGAATCTGTGCCTTGATTTTGTGCGGCTTTTTTCCGCAATTTCGCTAGGAAACGTTCCGAATCGGATTTGAATGTGTGATTGAGCCGAGTGCTGTGACCAACGTGAGCGCTGTGCGATAATTTGGCACTTTTTCGAAGACCCTGATACAATTTGTTGCTAGTTTTTCCTTTTGTTTTAGTTTGGAAAAGCAGAAAAGCTGTGATTAAATAAATAAATATCTTTAAAATATAACACTGCTGTCTATCAGAACACGATTATAGTGTTGGGAGAGCCAATAGTTTTTAAATATTGTGGGAAAATTTTTAAATTGCAGAGTAGCTTTAGAAATGACACTTATTTCTTTCACCGCCCCTTTTTTTTTTGGTACTTTTCATAATTTTGCAACAAGCTCCCTGAGTGTTAGAGAAAGGTTACGTATAAATTTTTACAGTTTTACAATACAATATAGACAATAGACTGTGAATAGTCCATTCTCACACAAATTTTCTTTTATAAATTAAATGAAAACAACCAAACGAAACAGTAGATGTAATTTGCCTTGATTCATATTTATAAATGTATAAAAATTAATTAAATATTGTTTATAAATTATATCTACTTTTAAGATCTCGTTCTATTTGGCTTTAAAAAGTCCCTATAAAAGGGGCGATGAAACAAAAATGCGCCCTTTTCTGACTACTCTGCAAATTTAGTATTTTCTCCCAATAGGTACATATTTAACAAGTATTGGCCCGCCTTACACTATGATGTTGTGATGGGGAACCGCGTTGTATTTTAAACATATTCTCATTTTGAAATCACAGTTTTGGAAAACTTTTTTAAGGACTATTCATATGAACGCGAATTGCGAACACATGAATTTAATTGTAATTGGAAACTGATTTTTATTCTACCACCAAAGAACAAATTACGTAAATTAATCTAACATCTTATCTAAAAAAACGAATCTGAATTGATTTAAATAACACAATTTACAATTACAGCGATTGAAAGTTCTTGCCGCAAATTGTCACACTATTCACAATCCATATAGAACTGATTCGCGGGTATCTGCGACCAAAGAAAGTTTTCATGTGATTGAAATGTCAAAACCTACGAATATTCGCTTTTTCGCAATTGACTCTCATGTGAATAGTCCTAAAATGTGCCTTTTCCAACTAATAAAAAGGAACAAAGGAACAACAATTTGTATAAGTGAAGTGTCCTAGAAAAAAGTACCAAATTGTCGCACGCACAACGGTCACGTTGTTGTAATTTGTTCTCATCCGACATCCTTCTCGTTGCCTAAATAAGTGGGAAAGTTCGCCTGGAATTTCCAGGAACAAGGCTACAATAGAACAGGAAATATTGGAAGTTGTCAGTTCTCGATATCACTCACGCATTTATAGAATCCTATATGTGAACCCTTTCCGCAACCGGCATGGCGACATTGCAGGAAAAAAGCCGCACAAAATCAAGGCACTGATCCGTTTTTGATTTGGCTTCTCAGATTTTGATCGGATATTTTAGATTTCTACTGCCAAATTGAACATTATATCCGAAATTTATTGGTTTTTGTGTGAATTGAGTTGGCCGCACAAAATTGTTTTTTTTTTTTTTTTTTTTTTGTCACTTGCACTGGAAATCCATTTCGATTAATTTTCACACAGCTATAATAACGCATTTGGAAATAATTTAATGTAAAAACTCTATACGCGTAAAATGATAATTCAGTTAAAAACAATCCTTCAAACAAAAGAGGATCTAAACCTTCAAACGATAAACAATTCATAAACGTGTGTCATACACATTGGTATTAGTGAAAGTAATAGGTATGTGTAGATCTGAGAAACAATTTAGAACTCTCAAAATTACCCTAATTTTGGCAAATGTCATAGTCTTGCGTGGGTTTACCTACCCATATTTTGTTATAGGTACAAATCGTATTACACCACTGCACGAATGTTTTCGTGTAGAAAATCTTCTTACCTGTACTGTACCTGTACTGTACTGACCTTGACAAAATATACAGATATCTTGTAAACAATGTGGTAAATTAAAATATGAAACGCGGCTTATCATACGATTGAGAAAATGTGTTGCCATAATGACAATGTGGGATCACAGACTTCTTATCGTTTCGCTGAACTGTTCATTGTTCTTTTCTGTCGCACTAATTATTAATCAAGACCATAATAAAATACAAACAAAATAGGGAAAAACCTTCATTGCCTAGGATTTAAAAAAAAAAACTATTTACTTTTTGCAAAACAGTATACAGACGTTTACACAATACATGACTCATCATTTCATTAACCACTTTCTTTTTGATTCTTTGAAGTTAAAACAAGTTCACTATATCCATTCATGCACACTGAAGTCAAAAGTTTTTACAAAGAAATACGGTCTATCAGAGAGTGACAACTCAAAAGTCAATTTTTTTTATGTTCTCACTGTAGTAGTCACTCGTTAACAATACCTGGAATATATCGGTGACATATGAAAAATTTAAGCTAATTGAATTACACGTGTTTTTTTTTCGGAATTTTATCACACCCTCCCATCGAACGTTATCACACCTACATGCAGTGCGAACAAGAGAACAACCAAAATTAGATAACAACTAATACGATTGTGTTGATATGCATGAAATGATATATTTCAGATGACGGCTAACCGAACAAAAATTAATGCGAATGGCAATTAGCGATACGATAATCCTTCGTAAATATTAAATGGAATCGACAGCAACGAGCTGTATTTGAATTAAATTTATCCACGTCCATTTGTTGCTGGCTGGTTCACTATATACACTTAACAACTTCAACTCACAAATTCGCACACACGAGCTAATTATAGCAGTTGTTAGACTAATCCGAAAAGTTACGCATTGGGCTCAAAAACGGAAAATTCAATTATAAAGCTATACGGTGCTCACTGTTAGAGCTTCCGGGATTGGGCCCCTTTTCGCAAGTTTTGTCTACCCCGACGTGCGGTTGTTATCGAACTGAGACTGAAAGCACTTGAATGATTTGTTATTATCTAAACAACACACTATTAAGAGTGATAGTTGAAAATTCATATTAAAAATTAACTTAGTTTATGCCTTCCAGAAGGAGGAGGTACCTACTTGTTGGATTAACTTAGTTGATTTTGTTCCAAATCTAAGCCTTACTATTCACAACCATTTGTGAATTTTTATTTTTCTGGGAAATGAAAAGGACTTACATCAAATTTAAAACTAATCCGCTGAATTGAGAAGCTCTCGCGAACGTCTGGTTCGCCAGAGGTGGCACTGCGGCAAAAAAAAAAAAAGCCTCACGGAGTAATTTGCACTTTTTCAGGGGTCAAACCGTGTGCCTCTCGATCAGTTGTTATTTGTCTACCTTTCTCTTTGTCGCATTCGTTCTTTCCTGTGGCAATTTAAGCTGCCTATATTCTATTTCGTATTTTATTTTTTGTATTTATTTATTTGTTTGGGTCTATAAGTATTACAACTTTCTTAGACTAATTAGCAAAGTAATGTAGTTGTGTCGGTAGGCAACAACTCCTAAAATATATTTTAAACCTATCAAAATCGTGAGCTTATAAATGCGACTTGCAAAAACCTTAAACGGCACATTAAAATAATTTAGAAACTCTGTCTGTTGCGTGTTGAATTTCACTTTCGTTTAGCAAACTTCACCATTTAGATAATTTTGCTTATCTACTGAAAATGAATTTAAACTATTCCGTCGTAAAATTATAGATTAGATATGACTAGGTGTTATAAATGGTAGACTTATTGTGATTAATTGCATTAACATCAATGTTATACTGCAAAGTGCGGCTACAAGCTATATATTTGCAAGTTGCAACACATATCGTGTTGTTAAACAATCGATTACATCTCCATACAAATTTGAGAGAATGTATCAACATTGAAAGCATACGATATGTTTTTCCCTATGCAATTTAATGTATAACTAAACCAATATTGTGTACGGCACTAATCAAGAACGAAACAAGTAATATTGCCAGCAGCTAGCAACCCCTCTGGGAGCATAGGAAACGTTCACCAAAGAATGGTATACTACATTGTGTCGAAGGGCACTTAAAATGCTCTTGAAATGGTTGGAAGTGAAAGCTTTGCTAATTTTAAAATGAAAATTAAAACTTGTTGTTTGATGTTTTTACATTTATTTTATTTTTGTTTTATTAGCTGGGAATATTACAAAGTTTACTGTAATTCTCTGTGGAAATTAATATTGTGAAAATTACTCCAAAGTAAACGTCACAGAAGGGTGTAGTTGTTGTCCTTTTGTAGATTTCCAGTTAATTAAAAAAATAAACTTTTAATTGAATAATTTTGTACACAACTTTGGGGTACCAGAAATGCAAGGATAATTTAATATAATGTGTTTAATTCTTAATTGCAAGGATAAGCTTGTATTCATTTTAATACAACAGTTCTGAACAAAATGAGATTTATGTGAGGAATGCGCGTTTTTTAGATTACACAGTTCTTATTAGATATAAAATAAGTTTCTTGAAAAAATCAAGTCAACTGTTGCACGGGCACCTGATTTGAGAAACCAAAAGTGAGTAGCGTACCCGTGCGAGAACTCTTACATGTGGAAACCGAAACCCATCACTTTCTTCATACAAGTTAAAGACGTTAGCCAAACAATTATTTAATATACTGTAATCAGTGAGTCTGGTGTAGGTGTACCTGTCCAAAATACCAAACATATGCCTGATTCCTATCCTTACTCAATATTTCAAGAATCGAAGAGACTGGATGTGTATTTGTTTGCTGGAACACAAACAAAAAATGTAAGTTAAGTGAATCCCAAATGTTTTGCTCATAATATTATATAAACTGAGTATTAAATAGACCGTCAGCTCCCGCGCACCTTCCCAATTCTAAATCCAATTTTAAAATTTTTAAAATTAAATTTTCTCCTAGATTTCCTATCTGTGAACTGTGAAGTGTAAATACGTGTGAAGAGGCAAGCAAAAGAGACTCTTATGAGTTATGACTTGCATAATATGACTGTAACTCTCCTCGGCCGTTGACTCTCTTTCGTGGCGTCGTTTGCAAGGGTATTATGATCAGGGCTGACTTTATGCGACTAAAGTTGCATTTTCCAATATTTTTCCTCTATACCCAATGACACAACTTCTCCTAAATTGCTCCCTTTTCTGTATTTCGTCGATTTTTTCCCCATTTTGAAAAAAAAAATCACGTTTTTTTATGAAACGCAAATGTTTGATAATAAATACTTCAGTGTTGTTAGCACTCTATGTCTTTATTTATCCCACGAAAGTGTAGCCACTTACTTAAATTCCCCTGAAAATACCTCGATACTTTTTTTGCGAATTTTGATTTGATTTTTAAGTCATAATTCTTGTTACGCGGAAAAAAATAATATAACCTGCATTAAAATCGTTGATTGTTATCATTACTATGACTAGATTAGATTAGATTTTATTAATTACTTAATTTATTACAAATCTTTACATTCATCGAAAATCAGAACAAGCATGCGGCAATAAGCCGACTATCTATTTTTTGTGGTAGAAGAAAATGTTCATAAAAGACTATTTATTTCAATTTTAATTTAGAATTAACAATAATTTGTTATAGCAAAATTTACATAGTTTAAATACAGATATATGACAAATTATGTCTTTCTACATGAGGAATTTTTTATGGACACTTTTCCGTGGTTGCAGCAAAAAATTATGGTTTGAATGCTTTTTGTCAGATTCCTTTAAATCCTACGATTTCGTTCTGTTTCCCATTTATCTCACGGAAGGCTTTTTTGACATCGAAAATCCCCAAAAAGGGATAAATCCTACGATATAATAAGACTGCTTCAAGAAATTAGTTCACAATTAATGGGGATCTGAATGCGTAAATTTTCTATCAGCTGTTGTAATAAATTTTGCCATTTAGCCATAACTTCCATTTTCAATGGAACAATTTTATTTGTCCCATTTGTGGACAGGTTAGTTTTGCCCCTTTTTGAATGCAAATTCCCTTGATTTTTTGCGACTTTTTCAAAATCTCCGAAGCCAGCCTTGATTATGAATGAAAGAAAAGAATTTCAACTTTTTCAATTATTGTTAATATTAAAAAAAAAAAAAAAATGCAAAGAAAATCAACCAGAAAATATCTTCTTTTTTTTTTGACACTTCATTTGCTAAGATCGGTTAAGCGGATGAACCGCAAGTGGTAAAAATACACTACAGAAACTACAGAAATAATATAGAGGCGATACCCCTGCATTTATAAAAAAATATTCACAAGTTACGAACCTTACCAACGGCAGTTGGCATAATAAAAAACTTGGCGCAACTGCCGTGTTGATTAGTTGATTACTACTACGTTGTGACTAGAAAGGTTGGGTTGTTGTAGACTCTAGAATCTAGTAACTTCCAACGACAACATAATGTCGTCAAATAAAGATATAAATATAAGATAATTGTTTATACCGAGATTGTGTGATTTTGCATCACTGGATTTGTTCTCTGTACGGTGTTTGCTGAATGCCGATAAAATTTAATCATTCTGACCCTGGAAGCCAATACACGCTTTTTGTGGCGTGCTAGACAGAGTTAATTAGTTCCTCTAAAAATTGTCCCGAAAATGGTTTGCACATTGTTAGTACATAGTTTGAAAAATATTTTATAAGCTCAAATCTAAGACGCTCAGTGAAGACTTATAGCCTCGAATGTTTTCGGACTCCAAACCTCGGGCATCTTAGTCAGTAGTCCAGATCATCGATCAAAGTTTACCGTTTAATAAAAACAGAGTTATATTTAAATTTAAGAAATCCTCATATAAAATAGATTTTAAATTTTCACCTCACATCGTCTACCACCACAGATCCCCAATTAGCTACTTCCTTAAAGAGAAGTCGTATCACAACCACCTTCGATGTATCTCAAAATAAGTATTAAATAAATATTTTCAATTCTGTTTTCTGGTTTCTACAAAATTACTCATAGTGTACAAAAATCTGTACGACGAGTCTAAGTTGGAAATTATTCCGACTCTTTCGAAACTTTTTCTTTAGTTTGTAGCTTACAATAAGCTTGTGGCTTGTGGGTCAACATTTCTGATCTGTTGCAAGGATGTGATTTAATCAACTCTTGAAAAACGTCTGGTTGGTATACATTATACAACGCCTTACGTATATTTGGTGTTTAATGTTTATTCTCGTTTCTATTTTTTGTCTGTTGGTGGACTTCTGTATATTTACTTTGAGTTGGTTAACCCATTTCAATTGAACTCACTTAAACTTGCCGAATCAACTCGGATCGATATTATGGCACTGCACTCCTCCAACATAATTCAGGTTTCAATTACATTTTAAGAACTACTCCCAGCAGCACATTTGAAACCTAAAAATATAATAAAATTGCGACAGTGGATTTTCTTTCTCCACATTTTGTTCGCCTCAGTTGCATATTCCCAGTTGACAGAGTTATTATGATGGACACTACTTGGCTCCTATGTGCTTTATATAACCGTTTTATTGCATCTATCTTTGGGAATTTCTTGAAAATATTTCGCAAATAAAGAGGTCGAAGCATTTTGTCCCCACACACACTGAGTCCTTGAGAGAATTTTTGTTGGCAAATATTGACATCACTTTTCAGAAGGAAGTTGAAAAGTTAAAATTTATGAGTTTGCGGTGTCGCTTACAGAAGCAATGTCTAGTTTTTATGTGAAATTAAAATGACTCACCACACCGCAACTCTGTCATGTGGAAGGAAAAGCAACAATTTTTCTACGCCGCCGATTCAAACTGCGTCACTCGATGTGCCAACAAATGGAATAGGGGTGACAATTAACGCCACTCGGGGGTGCTAAAGACGTTTTCTATTTGCCGCAACAAATTTCAGGTTTTGCGTCCCAAAATTTCGTGATGCACTCAAAAACGCAATCATTACGTTTCAGATGTACGATGTACCATGTGCACAAGTACGTTCTTGATGATTTTCGGGTTTTCTCTCTGGAGAGTGAATTCAATGCGCCAGCCAGAGCCAGATCCTTTTTGCTCTCATCACTCATCGTATGTCTCTTGGGTTCTCTTCGTGTCCTAGAAATGGTTGTGCTACCATACGGAATCGTATATCCTTTTTTTCTCGGATTTTCCCGTATCATGGCGCATGTTCTGATTTTTAGATAGTTGCATACACAGAAAAAGAAAACCCAATACTCGAAATGCTGGGCCGGTGTGGTTTATTCATTTGTTGTGAAGAAGGTGAGCAGGAGAGCACTTTAGGTACAGTATGTACTGCAATACGCTGGTTTTTTTGGAAGCTACATTTTTTACGAACTCAATGTTGATGTCAGAAATAATTTCGGAGGCGACATGAGACAATTTGTTGACAACGAAAATTCATTATCTGCAGATATGGTAGCGAGGTCCAGTTCACAATATTATCACAAACTTTTGTGAGTAATTTTATTTTAGGACTTGATACGCCGCTTCAAGAATATTATTGTTCTTAATACCTGCCAAATGTGTTGGCGATATCATATTTATTAGAATTGAGGCTACAATAAACATGTAGTCATGGAAAAAGCTACTAAAGTTGTTAAGACATGGATTAAGTTGATGCGATATTGAATTTAAAACAATGAAAGCTATGCGCCGATTTACAAAAATGTGTATGCTGGCACTTGATTTTTGACTTCCTGTTCTAAATCACTAGGATAGCCGATTATTTTTTTTTTTTTTCATAATTTTCATAAAAACATTAGAAGCATTTTGGTCGCAATTGATATACAAACAAAACTTTCCACGCACATACTTTCCATTTAAGAGGAAGGTTATAAATGGTAAAGCTAGTTCGTGTTCGTTTTAATGAATGATCAAAATTGGCAAGCATTCTTTGTCGGATCATCATTCAACCTGACATTGGTAGGGTACGAGTAAATCCATAAACACATCCAAATCACTCAATATTGTCGGCTCAACTCTTGCAAGCCATGCTGTTGTATCCACTCATCCCCTTCTCCTAATGGCGAACAATCAATACTTGAAAGCGCTATGATATAGGAAAGCAAAAAAAAAAAGGAGAACTTAAATTATTCTTGTCACGTCGTTGCTTTGTTGTGTGTTAGCCCGGCTGCGTAGTTACCAACTGGATCCCAGAACGAGAGTACAAAATTGAGCAATAAGCGAAACGCTGAGAGAACAAACCAATACCGATTACCGAGAGCGTCAAGTTGTAGTGTTCGAAAACTTTTTTCAAAGCAGACAGGACGATACAGCCTAGCATCAACTGACATTTGTGTGTATAGAACTAGTACCTAGTATTTCACCGTGTGTTCCGGGTTTTTGGAGAGTGTTTTCCCAGATATAAATTTGAAAAAAGAAAAACATTATACAACCTGTCAAAAATTGTATATTCATTCAAAATTAGCTTTTCTTATATTTGTTTTCCAAAAAAAAAGAGTCGCAACCGTGAATTATTTGAAAGATTGTTGTAGAAACGACATTTGTGTCGCGTGTGTCCTCGGTCGAATTGGTGTTTTCTCTGACACGCAACGGGATTTAAGTGAATAAATTGATTTTTTCGGGATTACAAAATAAAAGCTTATCAAAAATGGTCACTGATAGTGAGGAACTAAATCAGAATGGCGTTTGCAAGACCCGGCCGCTACTGTGCTGCTTGTTAGATCCTAGTAAGTGTTTGATTTTTGTTATTCTTGTGTTTTTTTTTGTTGATTTTGGTTAATTTTTTTATGTGGCTTTACTAATTTTCACTTTAAGCTAACAACCTTTTGTGCATGAGGAAACACCCTTCAATTTAAGTGTGTCTCCTTTTCTTTCTCTTTCTTTCTCCTTTATTTTTAATATTAATCTCTGTTCTCATCCTCTCATAAAATCGCAACTAACACAAAAAAAAAACTTTAACAAAAACAACAAAAAAATCAATGAATCCGTAATTTGTTCTTTCAGATGTTTGGTTTAAACCGGAACGCTTGCATCCAAGAGGTGAGTACTTAAAGAAGGGGTTGTTCTGTGCGGCTTAAAATTATAGAGTGCGACAGGGAAATGGAATGGTGTGTAATACGTGTAATGATGACTCAATGAGGTCATGCCGCAAATTGAGTGACAAACAAAAAAAATCTGAAAATGTTGCAATAGCTGTTGGTAGGGGTGCAATGATGTATAGACTTTCCAACCTTGATATAGGGACTCCCGGTCGGTGGTCGACGTAAAAGTATAATTAGGCTGTATGTAGAAAAGGAAAATTTGAGTGTGCCCTATGAGACGTTTCTTCGATTCCCACTCAATTGGGACTGGGGGTTGGCTTACGATATTACGATATTATGCTGCCTGCCTAAATACATGCATATACTTACCGGTTTAATTTTGATGAAAATAAAAATCAATTGTATACTGCACGTGTGGGTGGGTAAGAGCCGCTTAGGTCAAGTGCCTTTTGGTTAACCTAGTTATCGAATAAATTTATACGGCATTTTCTCTCGCTTAGTGGATGTTGCCTAAGCGTGTAGGGCACGCTAATTTGTTACCAAGCGAACTGGTGGTGAACGATTAACAAGAGTTATAGAGCATTACGGTTGCATGGAATTTTCGGTCTTAAAAACAAGGGAACAGAATAAAACGAGTTATAATTTATTCATTTAGCGTTGCTCAAGTGCATCATAAGTAGCAGACGCAGGTGAGGAACGTAAAAAAAACGACTGACTTAGGGTAAGTGCAGTAATGCAGATTGGAAGTGTTTGGGAAACACGAAATTGTAACTACACACTTTCGATTTTATGCACGCTTTTCACCTCACTGATGGAAATCTTATATATATAAAAATGGTTTAAAAAATGTATAGTAATTCATCAATTTAGAACGGCTGGGCCGATTTGAATCAAATATTTTTTCTGTTGTTCGTAGTTGTCAGGAGAAGGTTTTTACGAGTGTTTTTATGAGAGAACATTTTCCGAAAACCGTCCGGAAAATTCGGGTAATTGGAAAAATTGATTTTTTGTATGGAAAAATAGAAAATTCTTATTGGAAAACTTGGAAAGTTCCGGAAAAACCCGAAAAATATAATTTGTTTTTTTTTTCGACGAAATTTTGCATTTTATTGCACGATTTGATGTAAGCGTGGAAATTTCGTTCGAAAGTTTCGAAAGTTTCGTACCTGTGTTACATGTTAACTGACTTATATGCTCATAAAAGTTCCAGTGTAACGATCAGTACAGCTCAAGTGTTCAGCTCTCCTGGCACCTTATGTTAAAGTTGATTATTCATATACAGGGTATCCGGTATACTACTTTGTTTTGCCGCCATTTTGGTAAACATTAGTCTTGACAGTTCATATTTGGCAGTCGTGAACTAGATACGTGGCAAATATATTATGGAAAAATATTCGATAAACCAACGTGTTTTAATCGTTAAAACATTTTATCAAAATCAATCATCGATTACTGTGACGATGAGAAAGTTACGTCCACAAAAAGTTATTTCAAGAAATGGTGATGTTGATTGGCCTTCACGGTCGCCTGATTTGACTGCTCCGGACTTCTTTTTGTGGGGATATCTGAAAAGCAAGGTTTATGCAAGCAAACCAGAAAAGCTTGAGCAACTCAAACAAAATATTCGTGACGAAATTAATGAAATACCGCGTGAAATGTGTGAGAATGTAATGAAAAATGCACTCAAAATGGCTCGCATTTGTGAGACTAACAGAGGCGGACATTTACCTGATATTGTATTCCATACGTAATTGCCGACATTAAATAAAACATTTATCAATATAAGATCCATTCTCTTTTATTTAATCAAAAAATATAAACAAACAACGTAGTATACCTTCCCGACGGACACCCTGTACATATCAGGTGTCGTCCATAAGCAACATTTGATTCTCGCGATTTTCAGAGATGAATGGCACTTTTTGATATGTCATCTTGTGCAATATTAGGAAAATGTCGTGCATAACCAATCATTTGCAATAATCCTAACAAATTCTTTGTTAAAAAATACGACTGCATTTAGTTCTATAGTTTTCACTTAACAGCTGTCAACGAATGACAACTTGTGGTTGATAGATGGAACTATATGCCGGCCGGCACATATATGGTTTCCCCTGCCTAAACATTTGTTTCTAACTACAAATATATTGGTTCCAAACAAAATGAGACGTCAATTAACTACCTACTTATTGGCTGTCACTTAGTTTAAATGACCTTCATAGAAATTATTTTTATAATCCCTAATCCCCACAGCAATCAATGGTTGTTGCTTATGAATTAAGCTGCTCCATGAGTATAAATAAAATAAAGTCAATTCATACATCGTTTGTATAATGACCCATTTCGTTTTATTGATGCGGTGACGGGAAAAGTGTTCTTTTGTATGACGTAATGTTTATGGCGCAGTAGGATTGTATCCGCCACTGTTTGCAGGCTTTTGTGCTTCTTTCATACGTCTAGGTAGTGATGGAAAATCACAACCTGTTAGACAATATTAATCCGAAACATGAATGACGCCAGCAGGGACTGAAAAAAAAACCTTTCGCATCATCAAATCTATTTTATTTTATTAAAGTGTAGACGATATTCGCTTTTATAAAGCTCTCAGACAGATGACAGTTTAAAGCCATTTAAATATTTAACAGACAAATGGCCAGACTAATCTGATGACTGATTGGCAGAATAATAGTAGAACGTTTTATTACGGTTATGAACTTCAAATTTGTAAATTATTTTATGAAATAACAAAAGTTCGTGTGCAGTACATTTCGAAATTGCAGTGACTTAAGATTACTGGAAGTGCCCTTGAATTAACGAAAATTGCGTGTCAAATCATTGTTACATAGGTATAGTGGGATAACAAACTTAATGACCTGAACTGAGCTGAATTGCTCATTATAGTGCAATTTCAGCGTTATTTTTCATTATAGCGGCCCAGGCGTGTTCTGTCTAACAAAGTTGCTTAAATATTATACGGTCATAGAAGTCCTAGAGTGTCATCCAGTAGCACTAGTTCTGGTTAGTTGGCATTTGATATGACCTTTGCATGTTGATTGTAAATCATAGCTGAAGTTCATTGTGGACACTAGCATTGTAATGTTTTGGGGAAAGAAATGATCACAAATTGCTCTGTCACATTATGACCAACACTCCTTTGTTATTTTTTTCCTATGCCAAACAAACCGAATGCTTAATGTGGGAAATAAAAACAAAAAAACACATTTATTGTGACAGTTTCGTAGAATGCTACATCATTTACAGATACAGAACCTTAATAAAAAGAGAAGTGGATAGAAATGAGACCGCTTTTTCCATCTTGTTGGTTTGTTTCGCTCATATGATTATAAAAGTCGAAAAAGAAATGAGACTTAAATCCGTTCATTCACCTTTGATTGTGTTTGTCTGCCAACTTCCTGTATCTATTTATATTTGTAATCCCAATCAGAGCTGTCAACTGTCAGTCGATAAAAGTTGACACTTTTGTTCAGCTTTCAAAATTATAGACGTGTTTCGCGAGAATTGCGAATAGCGGCGTAAAAAATTAAGATTTTTAAATTTCATTCTCATCAAATATTTCGCTGTCAATTTGAGCTGTCTTGCAACTCATACAGTTGCAATTTTTATTTTGTGGTTTAGTTCGAGCTATCTTATGATTGTGTGGTCGATGAAAATATTGAAGGTAGCTTAAAATAATTCAGGAAAGAAGCACAAACTATGTATTTTATATTTAATTATTTGATTGATAATTGCGGTTAAATATTTCGTACTTTCCCGACAATGAAGGTGGTTTAGTCGCAATTAAATTTATTCGCAATTTTCCGCTCAATTGAATAGTGCTTTTAAAAACGTCGGAGCCAATTCTGAAATTGTAACAATTAATAGTGTACCATGGCTTAAGTTCAATAACGAAGAATTATACGCAAATAAATGAGAACTTCTATTAACATAATCCTTCAAATCCTGTTAGCTGAAAATTCTTTAAGTGCATGTGGGAGGACCTGAACGCAATTTTATTAATTTTCAGCAACAAGAAACAACTGAAGCTGATAAATTAAGTGCATAACTTAAAATTCAAAGCAGACAACCTTGTTATGGTTAAGCTGCACGAATTTGCTTTCCTCTGCAATGGATAATTATAATTACTAATTATAAATGGGTATCTTTTTTTCTTTTGCATGAACATAAAATTATAAACCGCCCATATAGTGTTGCCGATAGACAATAATGAGTGAATATCTACTCATTAACGCCTCAAGAAGCGAATTTTCTTTGCCATGCAATGAAAAACAAAACTTTCTTCGGTAGCAATGAATTCAGTGTGTACCTTCGTTTTTTTTTATTTTTACAATTAAGATTCACCACGACGCCATTAAGCCAACAACCCCATTGTCTAAACAAATTTCCATTCCTTTTTGTTGACGTGTTTATTTTTGTATTTATTTCTCAAGTCAACAATGGTTGGTTTGGTTGCACCGTTCTGTTCTGTGGTCTATTGTTCTTCTGTCATATACGTTCTTGGATTCACCTGGGTTAAAATGCCACACCTTATGAATGACTATTAAATAAAAATAACCATCAAGGTTTTATTTTTATAGGTCAATGGGTGGTTGGCAGGTGATGGAGGAAAGGCTAGCTAAAATTGAAACTGTTCATTAACTCGTTGATAGGTGTCATATTGGAATGATGAGCCTAGATAGAATTAGAGCGAAAGGCGAACTGTAACAATACCTGTGTGTAGAGGAAACATTTGGAAGTTTTCTTAATCAATTTGTAATTTTTGACAGATTACAGAGGAACCATTTGACTTCTATAGTCTTGCAAAGTGAGTAGTTATGAGTACAATTTTGCTATGTGATTTTGAATCGCGTTGCAATTCTTAATAAATTCTGACAATTCTCCCACAAAAACTTCGTCGTTTACACAAAAACTTCAAAATTTCAGCATATTGAATATGTTTAACCTAACTTAAATAAACTGTCAAAAAAACGATCAAATCTTTAGTTACTACTACCAACATTAACAAAGCGAAATCAGTGAATATTTCATAACAGTTAAAAGCATTCGTCATACAGCAGAAAAACTCACCCAAGTATTGCCCCAAACAGGAAATCAAACTTGTGACTCTAACACATTAAATGACTCAGTATACGTTCCCGTTGCGGAGTCCATGACAAATAGCCATAGCCTACACCTCCACATTGTGGTCAAAAATAGATTCGTCCAAAAGAGGAATTTACCAGCAATATGACATCATTAGAGTTCAATTGCTTTGCACAATTATTATCCAGCGAAATGGTTTTAAGTCTGTTCTGGCCCATTTCAATGTGGGTGCGCTGCTGTTGTTCGACTGTGTTCATCGACCTCAATCGTTTTGCCAAGTAATTTATTATTATTATTTCGCCCAAGACATGAAAAGTGATTTTTTAATGGTGCGCTTTAAAAATGCGCACGTTAATTGAAGATGACTTTTACCACAGTCTCTATAGGTACAGTGACGGTGGGGGAGTGAGAGTTGGATGCAGTCGGAAAGAACAATTCTCATCCACAATTCATTTGATAACTAGAACCGTTACGGAGTACAAATTCCGCAGCAATATGTCTGGAGGAGGAAAGCGGAATTTATGATAAAAGTCTCTTGATGAAACAGTATAGCTAGTTGGCAGTCTTCGGTCTGTGGGTCTCTGGATGGAAAGAATTTTCCATCGTACTTAGATTACATCAAAAAAATTCCGTTGCGCCGTGTGTTTTGACGCAAATGAGGGTTTTTTTCCATTTAATTATTTCAAGCGGACAGATAAACAATCGGATTTACACTTTGAAGATTTTTCAGCCCGTTACATGATGAGCATAAGTCTGTGTGCTAAATGTTAGCTGGAGCTCAGCATGAAGGAATCAATTCAATTGAAGAGGGAGAAAGCTGTGTTTATGTAATCCAATTAAGATGTGGCATGGAACACCAACTGGTGCACCATAGAGTTGGGTCTGATGGGTCGATTTATTGTTGTGAATGCGTGATAAACGAACAATGTACTCGAAAGTGCACAGTATGTGGTCAATTGCGCACTGTACAATGTACATATACAGAGTTACTGTGGGACAGGGCGATGACTAAGCTGTGTGTTTGCACACCCTCGAACTAGAACTTGATATGAAAGTGTAAAGGAAACCAATGGAAAATGGAAACGTAATAGAATTCGCTGTAAGATGAGGGCAAAAGTCTTAAAAAAAATACTTGAATGGTAGATTACTTTTGGTTGAGCAACTATAATGAGAGATTAATTGAATGCAAATAATTCTCGTGTACATTACATCGAGTAAAGCACCATTATTATGCAGCGAATGTTGCTTATTCGGCGAAAGTAGTCTACGAAATAGAGGTACCATCTTCTTCAGGTCAAAAAAGATTCTTTTAGAATCTTTCACCCCGCACTTTTAGACAGATTTATAATTTGTCGGATTGATATGACCACAAAACTCACAGTGAACATGTTTTTGACTGGACTCCTTCGCCTATTGCTTCGCTGCTTCCCTTTTGCGGGTGTACCAAAGGTTTTACTCCATCACTTGGTTGCTGTCATTTGCGCATCAAAAGCATTTAAACTTTGCATTTGGTCAGCTGTCAAACAACTCTCATGTCGTAACGCACATCATTTGAATTTATATAATCTATAGGTCTGTTCCTTTACTTTTAAATCTTCCGAATCGATGGAGCAAGATATTACCCCTCCACTGAGAGTCTTACGAATTTTTTCTCACAAATTTCTTGGTGTAAAAATTAGAAAAGCTGTCACCTTATAATTATTTTTGTATTAATAGGTGATTTGAAACTGATTGACCCATTTGGCATATGCGTGCCTTTGTTTTGATTTCTTGTGTATTAAAATGGTATCCTCAAGATTTTTTCTCGAAAGTGGCGACGACGATCTGTAAGACAATCTCCTCCACGTAATTTTTAATGCAGTGTCGCTTTTTTCTCTTATCGAATGCTTGTAGTTCAATCATTACTTACTGTAGTATCGACAAAATATCTACTGTACTATTATAAAATGAGTACGTGTCTAATATTAAACTCTACACTTACTCTTCCACAAAATCGGTTTCATCAGAAAGTCGTTCGATCAATTCCGAATCACTTTCATTTCTAGATGAATCAACTAGTATTGTTAATAAATCAAATTTAACCAACCATCGAGTTTATCTTAATAACTTTTCGTACCACTTTTTTGATTTTTTTAGTTGTGTAAATGACATTTTTCATAGATTACTACAAAAGCGGTTCCTAACATTTTCGTAAGTGTCCCCACAACTGACAGTCGTTTCCATTCTTACTACAAAAGTAAAGGAACCCAAAAGTTTTAATCTGAAAAACTACATTTAACTGTGAATTTTGCAGATAATAAACTGTAAATGACCTTTCTACACAACATACTTCCGCTATACTCATAAATTCTCCTTCCATCGCAATGCACACATAACTCCAATCCCACAGAATTCGTTGTTTAATTTTTTATCGGTGACATTTGTCACAATTCCAGAAATGCCCTGTCATTTATATACCTACCCCTTCAAACAATAAACATAATTGAATTTGCAAAACTTTGGATCGTATCCAAATAGAACACAGATTTCGGACATTATTTTGCCACAGCTGACGTAGACAATATACGAGTTCTTCTTTTTATCATTTTGTATTTGGCAAACAAAAAATTTACATGTGCTGAAAAAATTTGGCAGTCAAAGAAAAAATGAACACCCGACCAATGACCTTGTCATAAATTAAAATTTGTTAAAGTGAGAGAAAAGTATATTTGAGGCAGATAATTAATCATTGTTGGCGGAGAAAATTTTAGGTTATTGAAAGATTTTAGGTTATTGAAAACCGATTCTTTTATTATTGGGCAAACAAAAAACAATTAAAATGATTAAAACTGTATCTTCCTAATTGTTTAGCGCAATTTTGTTGCTTGCACCCCTATATTTGAACAAACTTTGTTTTACTGTTTGTTTACATAGTTCTCCTATAGCAACGCAGTGTGCTCATTTGCGTAGATCTTGTTAATTATCTTAACTACATGTACATCGAATTCACTGCATGGCAGGCACGTATGGCGTTCGTGTTCGTGAAGAGCTATTTCACACTAAATAAATAAACGCATTACTCATCCGGTTCATTAAAGTGTTTTTATGGTCTAGATCTAGAATAGGAGTACAGCAACGAAACAACTCTATCGTTCCAAATCCGCAAACAGGTGGGGACAATGTTCATCTTGACAGGTTGACACCTTTTGTGTTGTAAAAACAATTAACTGTGTAACAAGAACGCGCTAAGTGTCAAAAGTACCTACACCAAATATACCAGTTAAATCCAGTTTTTGACAAACACTTGCATACTGTCAGGCTGATAGTCCCTTTTGGTTCGAAACATTTTTTTTTGGTCTGTCCGTTTAACTTCGTAAAACAAATCAAGTAAACACCTATTGCAATTTTACAAAATTCATAAAAAAAAGCTTCAAGTGCACTGGATCGTTTGCTACTTTCAAACGCAATTCGCGCCATGTCATTTGTAATCATCTAGATGTAAACCTTGTTTTAATTATGTAGAAAATTTAACTCTCTGTGTAAACGAGTTTATAATGCTGATGTTAATACTTAATCTGCTGCATGCTTTCTTTTCTATGCTCGCCTGTCTTTATCATACAATCGGTTCAAACGTCTTGCAACCTCGACAATGAAATCGCGAAAGCTCTTAAACCAATTGACCTTGAAAAGTGCGAAGCAAAAGCAAAGCTTTCTGTTGTATATTTTGTTTATTATTTCAATCTTGATTCTATTGTTTTATTTCTATTTTATCCAATCATGTGCTTTGTTATTTTTTATTGACTCCTCTACCCCTAAGTTTCGCCAGTCATTTCAATGAGGATAAAAGCTGATGCGCTAGAGAGCTGACATTTGCTTTGCGGCACTTTGCTTTGCTCTGTGATGTGATCTCTCTCCGCGCCTCGTAGCTTGGCATGCGATGTGATTTTGTCTCAGCTATTTATAGAATCTAATAGCGGCTGCTGCCGCCGCTGCTGCCGCCGCTGCTACACTGAACCAAAAAGGTACATAATATCAATTAAAAAGTTTATTGGGACAATGAACCTTTTTATTAAAACTCGTCCAACTAACAAGTTTATTGGGACAATGAACGGCTGTTTATTGATTTCATTTTCCCATAATTTTTCAATAAACTCGTTTATTGGCGCAATAAACTCATTAATTGGCACAATGAACTCGTTTATTGGCGCAATAAACTCATTAATTGGCGCAATAAACTCATTAATTGGCACAATGAACTCGTTTATTGGCGCAATAAACTCATTAATTCCCGTAATAAACTCATTAATTGGCACAATGAACTCGTTTATTGGCGCAATAAACTCATTAATTGACACAATGAACTCGTTTATTGGCGCAATGAACTCAGTTTATTGCCACGAATAACGTATTGATAAAAATTTTAGTAAAATATTGAATTTTTTATTTATTAATATATATAAATAATTAAATTATTGATATACATATATATAAATAAATAAAATCTTTAATATATTTTTAAAATTTCTATAAATAATTTATTGTGGCAATACGCACATGTTAAATATACTTACTTTTTTTTTCCAAACTTTTCCTGCAATTTGTAAGAGTTTTAAGTTCAAAAATTAAACATTTTAGTTAAACGTTAGGTATATGATATTTTATTGAATTTTATCTTTTAAAATTACTTAAATTACTTAAAATTACACGCCTTCCAGTACCTATCGAATTCCTCTGAATCAGCATTTTCTTCTGGAACTGAAAAACATATATTTATGTAGGATATTATTTTTTTTTATTTTGAATAAATTAGCAAAAATAATTCAGGCTCCTGTTTCTCACCATTTACATCAACGATCTCAAAAGCCAATAGTGTCGCTCCATTGATATTTTAAAATACTCATTGCTGTCAAAAAAGTACTTCGTAAAGTTCAATCGGACTCACATATTGTTAAAGGTCGTTGATGTAATTGATGTAGCTGATGAGAAAGAGACCCCAGGTTTAAAAGAAATATATGTCAACAAGTGTTATTAAATATAAGACTTACCCATTTCGACTTCTATGTCGATATGTGACTACAATATTTATTGTAGATCTTCGCCCTCTTTCCAGACCTGTAGTAATCCGACAAAATATTGAATATCTGCTTTAAAAATATTGTTTTTAAAGAATTTTTTTTTGTAAAACGAATAATTTCAAAACTCTTCTTTTTCACTTTAAAAAAAAACTTTGAACGACATATGAAAAATACATATTGACATAAAAAAAATATGTGAAAATAATGCAGCATACAAGTAACGCATTAGGCTATCGTATAATTTGTTTAATATGTATATGTATATTAATTACGTAATTCACCTTGTCTTTTTTTCTATGTTTTGTTTCTCCACCAGCTGGATTTTTACTTCGAGCAATATGAAAAAAAAAAGGATAGAAAAAAACAAATAGTAAAAATGGAAAATTCATATTAAAAAATTCGCAATAAACCATTTTCAATTTTAGTGTTCAACACTTTTTTTAAGCGCAAGAAAAATGCAATACTTACTTCTATAGATTTGAAATCAGCCACTCACACAAGATTAATTGAATTTGAATTCATTTAAACTTATTTATTGTCTTTATTGTTTTGTTCTCAACACTTTCTTACACTTTGTTACACTTTTTTAAAACTTCGTCAATAGATTCGAGGACGTCTGCTCACGACAAGAACAAGGAATAGACTAAATCGTCAGTGAATTCTAATTGTACGTTTGGGTTAACTATGGTAATAAATAGTGGTTTGCCCCAATAAAATGTTTATTGCGCCAATAAACTGTTTATAACAACAATAAACTGTTTATTGTGACAATAAATGGTTTATTGAAAGTTGAAATGGTAATTCGGATTTTTTGATAAACTGAAAAACAAATTTAGTAAATAACTTATAAGTTTAAACATCTTATTTTAAGATCAGATCTTATAATGTTTATCTAAAATTTCAACTGGGACTTAGAAAAAAAAAATGCAATAAACTATTTATTGCCACAATAAACGAGTTTTTAAGGCTCAAAAATTGTAAATCAACTAAAAAGTTTATTGCGACAATGTACAAGTTCATTGCGGCAATAAATAGTTTGTTAATTTTCGGATTTCCAATTCAATAAACTCAAATTAATTGGGACAATAAACAGTTTATTGATTACGGAAATCTGAAATCAATAAACGTTTATTGTGACAATAAAAATTTTATTGGGACAATGAAAATTAAGTCAATAAACGGTTTTTATAATTTTTATGAACAGTATTATTTTCAGTGTAGTCAACAGCATGCTTTCGTTAATCCCCGGTACCGGGTACACACAATTATTCTACCGTCTTCTGTACCCGACTGTATAGCAACACATCAAAAAGCTCTTGTTTGATACGACTTTTCATGAACCAAATATTTTCACAACTTAAAACAGTAGGAGAGCTGCTGATGCTGACTCGATGAGTGACTTTCAACTGTCATGTTGAAACCATTTTTACTGAATCAAAACATTCATCCAATGATATCTATACACATAAAATTATAACGAGCATGACCTGCATATAGCTCTCAATGAAAATTAGTCATTTTGGCCATAATTGAGTTTGAAGAGGCAAGTAAAATGAACAGCAGGGACCGGGGCTAGGTGATGAGATAGGAGAAGCAACGAATAGAGCTGAAGGTCTTGTTTTATCCAAAAATGGTGCGAATGCTTACATCATCAACGTGATTTAGTGGATCGTGATATTTTTTTTTTATTCTAATTGTTTGTTATTTTTCTGTTTATAACAATCAATTGCGCATTTCTTTAGGCATAATGGAGACACGTTTTCTAGTTTTAACTAGAGAGATTTCCTTGGCATTGGAATTTGACCGATTAACTTGGTCTGCATTTATGATAGGTGGGTATACACTCGAGGGTCAGGTTGTGAAAGTGGTTTAATTGCTTTTTAACAGCAGTCTTTTTTAGCCACTATTCGGAGCACATGTTAAAGGTTTGACTTCAGATGTGAGAAGACGATTTGTGTGTTTTTTCCTGATCCATAACACATCAAACGTAAGAGATTTTGATATAAGTCTTGTTATCAGGTGCAATACTCATTGACATATCCCTTTTGTGTCCCTTTCGAATAAATAAACAATCAAAATTTTTTCAAACATTTCAACTAAATAACCTTAGCAAAGAAAAGAATATTAGGCAACTCTTTTTTAGAAAATATAACCTTATGTAAATAAAGTGTTAAAAATCGTTTGGTCTACGGCAATCACTACCTTAACTTTAAGCTAGGAGTAAATTGAATTGAATTGAAGTTATTTTTGGAAAAATGCGTTTGTTTACACTGACCCGACCGACGGATCGCTCCAAATATTGACATTAATCAATCAGTTTTCTGTTGAACAAACTTTTATAGACTTAAATATGTTATCAAATAGAACCTACTTAACTGCTGCAGTCCACTGAAATCAAATTGAAAGAGTTAACAAGAGGTTTCAAAAGGTGTACTTGTTTTAGGAACCTTACCTGTGCCAGAAGGGCTTGAGGAGGTTTCATCGAGAACTAGTATTCGGAAACTTGAAAATGTAGGCGAAAACGTTTGTTTTCAAGAAATGCTTCGATTTTGTTCAGATCTTTTAGCAATGTGAATAAGGTCTATTCACAATTACATTTTTTCGACCAGTTTCATGTGGCGATTCGGATAAGTTTGTGTATTCCTGTTTAATTCCGTCACTGCAAATGTTGTATAAGATAACTACAACCTGATTGGATTCTAATGTCAATCTAAGGGATAAAGCACATTGTACATTTGTCTTAATCCTTCTAATCTCACTGCTGATAGTTTAATGTCGTTTCCATAACATGATCTTTTTCCTTTGTTTCTAAAATACACGTTTTCGAACAATAGTCGTGTATAGGTAGAGGGATTTAGAAATAAACACGCACAGTCGCACACCTCAGGTAGGAATATGTTTTGGGGTCTCCTTTATTAAGGAAGTATTTTCATTTACCAAATATTTACCTTAAAAATAGTTTCAATCGTGATGCTATACCTACTCCGCCTCAATTTCAGCTCAATAAGTAGCTGATGACTCATCAAAATCACAGCAATGTACTCGCATACGCTTCTAATTGTGAACTACAAAATATTCGTCAACAAACCATAGACAGCAAAGCAGTGAGACAATCGCTAAATTCTAATCAACTGCAACAAAATGGAGTTCTTTATATAAAATGGCAACATTTTACCACATAACGCACCCAATGCACTTGTCAATTAGCCCGTCATGCTGTACACAATCGGAACACCACTATGTGTACGGCTTCTCTAGATACCTATGCGATCAGCCAGCAGCAGCTGCTGTCAGATCAACAATAATAATAATGATAAATAATAACAGCAACAACAATACAAAGAACGTGCACTTGCCCCTCAACAGACTGACTGGGGTTGTTCACGCTGCTATGTGCTGCGAATTCTAGTGTATAAACGGGCATTTGGACCGTTTGCCTGTCTGCCTGCCTATAGTGCGCACTACTCCGGTCGTCGTCGCCAGCGTTTCATTTGAGAATTTGTGACCTAGCCAAAAACTATACAAAACTAGCATTAAAGTGGCATACCTAATCGTTACATATACTTACACATATTTATAGATTCGGCGGGCAGAAGGTAGAAAACCTCTTCTCTCGCTTTGAAAATAGTTCTTCCTTCTCTCAGTCGGTTGGCTGTCGAAACGATCGGTCGTGTGTTTATCGTATTTATTCGGTTATTTTTCTGTTCACTCTAACTTCACTCGTTTCTCCTTATTTTGATAAAAAAATTTGTGCGCCTACAAAGGGCTTATCATTGTTTCTATTCTATTGTTTATGTAGAGGATAACGCTTGTCATCGTAATACGAAGAGCCCACTGATAACTGCACTCTATACACTCATCGATTGATCGATAG
This sequence comes from Cheilosia vernalis, assembly GCA_949126925.1. Taxonomy (NCBI): domain Eukaryota; kingdom Metazoa; phylum Arthropoda; class Insecta; order Diptera; family Syrphidae; genus Cheilosia; species Cheilosia vernalis. The sequence goes on from OX421362.1 coordinate 8,207,370, forward strand.
CAGTTCAAAAATAATTGTTATCTAGGCTTAGTCGCGGTACAAAGTTTTAATATTGCTACGAGCGCGCGTGCGATCACAACTTGCATTCGAAGTTGTTTTAAAAATATTTCCATACATTTGTGTTTAAGAATTCGCGTTTATTGATAAATTGAGACGAAATGGCAGCAGCCTTAACATTGGAAGATATTAAAACAGCCTTGCTTGAGCTGAAAGACACCCCGTGGAACAGACAAGAGTGTAAGTCTTTCAAAAAATCGCATCTCTCATTTCGCCCCAAATTGTTGTGCACCCGAGTGAGCTCTATTTATAGGTTGGTCACGTTTTTTTGTTTTTGCAAAAAAAAAAATATTTTGCAAAATATCGGTCATATTTGTTACAAAATAAAATAGTACATAATTATCGTTGTGTAATAATTGATCTAATTTCGAAAAAAGGGAAGCATCCTTCCTTGCTGTGCGAGTTTGTGTGTTTTTTTTTTTTTTTTTTTCGTTTTTGGCACATGCCCACGTAGGCCAAATGCAATTGCAATAAATTTTGTTGCAATTTTCACTTGTGTATACTCTTTCTATTAATAATTCATTTTTGATTTGCATTGTTATAACGCTATTGAAAGCAGCTGTTTCTACTTTTACACTTTTACAAACAATCACACATGCATATAGAGTGCACCCAAAAAAGTGCATTTTTAATTAAGCTTAAGGTGTTTTTTAGAACGAAAATACGGCGAAGCTCACATGTGCCAGTCTGCCATTCTGCCAGTGAATGACAGAGAACCGAATGAGCTTTTGATTTTGATTATAATCGGGCAGACATTTTTTCAACCGATTCGCTCTCCGGTTTAGTTCAAGATGTATGTATTTTTTTATAGGTATTTTTATTTTTCAAAGTGCATTGGTTTCTGGTATACGAGGCAAAAGTTTTTATTTTGTGCGGTTTTTTATACCTATGAATTGCATTTGATTCCTCCCGTACCTTTAAAATATTGCTATCTGAATGCGATTACGTTTTCATTGCAGTCGGCATTCTTAGATTTAAGGCGGGAGCGATAAGGTAAACCTCAGTCCATTAGTAGCAATTCCTAAAATTTACCAACAGGAATTTCTGGGATCACGTTTTATATCTATATCTTACTATTCGGTATCTTTTTCCAAATTCTTTAGGTAGGTATACCTTCGGGCAACAGTTTCGTGAAAATTTCATGTGGTTTTTCTGTCTGTCATTTCTCTAGGCAAATTTTCTTAAGTGCGACTCATTAACCTCTCAAGGAATTTTGGGAAAAGTCTCCTGCCGAAGTTGTTTTCATTAGTAATTTTACATCAACATGACAGAAATATCTGTGGCTCGTAATTTACATTGATTTTTTTCCTGTATGCATGCGATTATTGTTTAAATAAATAGCAGGTCCATCTGGGTCTAGGTCTAACTTGTCACAGCCCACAGCCATTCGTTTATGTACATTTTTTGGGGATTTTAATAAATCGCTATCTGGTGAATTTGCAACGATTTTGAATGTCATTTAGTTTTTTTTTTTAGTTTTTACTTTTTCTGTTTGTATTTTGAGGCTAAGTTCGAGTAACATTTTTGTTGATAAAACTTGATGATTCCCAGAAAAAAAGACCGATATCGAAAAGATATACAAAAAGTATGTCTTTATAAAACATATGTCTTAAGTTGCAAGCAAGAATATTAGAATTAGAATGGGAATGTTGCATAAATATTTTAACAATTTTTTGTGGAATGTGGTGCAAGTGTGCGATGTGAATAAGCAACAATATTGAAGAAAACGCAGTTTCATGTAAGATTATTATTATTATTCCTAAAACACTTTTTTGACTAGGAAGTTAAAGTCTTCTTAGCGCTGAGAGGAATACATACTCTGAATTTGTATTTTGCAGATACTTCTGTACAAATCCTACCTTCAGAACCTACCTCATAACCTCCTCTTTGAAGTATGTATTCACCTTTCATTCCCTTAACTTGCGAACGAAACAAACTCCTCAAATCCATTTTACATTATTCAAGTCAATATCACTTCTGTGATATATTATTCGAAGTCTTCAGGTAAATGTAACTGTGGTATGCGTTGACTGATATCATTTACTAATCAGTGTTTGCGTACTTGTGTTTTGACATGCTTACCATTATCACTGCGGTAAAGAAAGAAAATATAACTTTCAAAAGCATTTTGTAAACAAGTTTCTGGTGGTCCCGTCACATTTTAAATATTTAAAAAAAATCTGTGGGAATTGTGTTGGTGATATTGTTGTTTATCAAGATTTTTTGTTTATTTTTGTATAAATCGGCGCCCGTAGCATTTGCGTTTGTAAACGCATCAAAATCTTAAATTTTGTATTTACAACAAAAAGTAATGTATCAACTTGCTGTTTCTTTTTTTATCAAGAATGTACTTGTCACGCCGGATCATAGTCAAAATTTGACTGCCGTTACTTACGAGGGGCATCCAATGTTTTCTGGGTATGGGTAGGTCTAGGTATGCTAGAAAAAAGATAAAACCTTGGAAAAATAAATTTTCCAACATTGCCTCTTATGATATCAATACATTTACAGTCGAATTTTCACGGGAGTTAAAAAAAAGTTCGAGTTAGAGGGATTTCTGGAAAAATTCGAGTTAAGAGGGATTTTTTTTAAGCGAATTTATTTAAATTAAAAAATAGGAAAGTATGTGAATTTTGGACAAAATTAGTTAAAAAAAATTTGTTATTTTTGTTTGGGATGTGAAAGTAGCAGTGTTCACTCGTATAAAAAATGATTCTATTTTAAATAGGCAGTAGTGAATCTCCTCTGGGACATCTTCGGTCATTTCAATTGCAGTTTGCAATATTTCAATTGGGTTTTCATTCTTTTCCGGCATATGGTTAGTAATGGTTTCGCCAAACTCTTCTTCAGCTCCAAGTTTTTTTTTTTTTTTTTGAATTTTGTTTTCTTCAGACGAAAAATTCGACTTAGAGGGATATTGTAGTAGGTCAAGAATCAAAAAATATGTTCGAGTTAGAGGAGGATAACTTTTCTAAGCAAAGTTGAAGGGAATGCAAAAATTGGGTGAAAAATTGGAGTTAGAGGGAAATTCGAGTTAAAGGAGGTTGGACTTAGAGGGATTCGACTGTATTTGATCGCAAAATACGTTTTTCTATTCCCTTAAAAAAATAATTTTCTTCTTGGCCCGAAAAATGCTCATTTACAGCGGACTTGAGCTCATTATCGTCAGCAAATCGGAGGTCTTTTTTTAAATTTGGAAATAAAAAGTAGTCACTGGTACTGGAGCCATGTCTTGGCTGTAGGGTGGGTGGTTAGTCGTGAAGAAGCAGCACTTTCTCTGTCAGCTTTTCTGTTCTTTTGTAAGGTTGAGATAATCATGTAGTATAGTGTGTGTAGTACCAACGGATAGCTTAGTTATATTTCTGCCAACATCTTGATTTTTACATGTGCATCTTCTAATGCAAGTTTTTCGATAATTTTCACATTTTCTTCGGTAGCCGCCGTGATTGGCCCACCTGGGCGGGGGTCATCTTCGATAATTTCCCTGCCTCTTTTTAATTCACTTTACCACTTCTGTAATGAATATAATAATCGATAATGAAGGAGCAGAGTCTCGCTAAACGGCTAGCATTTCTTCATGGATAGTTTTTTGAGATTTTCCTTGTGTAGTAAATCACATGCTCGATTTTCTTCAACATTGTCGCGTTAGTCATTTGAATTCATGAAGTTATCAACATGAAATTTTGTATGAACACCCTCAGATAATGTTGTTAGCTAAAAGCTAATGATATATTTTAATTACCCGAGGTAATATCAATTCATCCCGAAACGTAATTGGAATTGTAGAAGGACTAGTTGCCAGAGTTGTCAACATGATTTGAAGTTCGCTTTCATATAGAGACTTCAAAAAAGAGGGAATCCCATTCCTTTTAAATTTTCTAAATATAATTAACCGACGCACAGTGTTAAGTTGATACGAGAAAATCGCAAACACAAAAAAAAAAAAATTGCCGTTGTAATAATCGCTTTTCGAAAAGTACTGTCGGTGTTATCCCTTTAAGTGGCCAACTCTGACCAAACGTCGTCCGCCCACACACTTAACAATAATAATTACAATCGGATTCGAGTTGTTTATTTTCGGAATTCTCATACGAATGATATCATTCCATTGAATCCATTGCGTTTAAGTTATTCAAATGGTATACTCAATCATGATGTCATTGTGCGCACCGTTTGCCATTTAGGCGTTAGTGTGCTAATTCAGTAAATTCTTTTCGCTGAAATGATGCAATCTATACAGTTTGATTGAAAATCAAATTAATTGTCATTTGAAATTGGAAAGCTATTATTAGTAAACGATGAGTAAAATCAACCGATAAGAGATGTTGGCATCCAGGCACATTGCAGTTGGAAATCAACAACGCACTCCCTGCTGTCGCTGGCAATTTAATTATGTGCGCAGTGTTGATGAAGCGAGCGCTATTTATCTCGAATGCCCATGACCACAGTCTGGTGCCCGCAATACAAATAGCATTCCCTATCCGCAGTATCTCCTCATCCTCGCTTCGCATGTAATCAAATAAAAGCCCGACGTACGAGAGTTTTCATTTCCTACACTGGAACGCATATATTTTTTTCGTTTTCGGGTCACACCCTATGCACAGCACTGTATATGTGTATATATGGTAGATTTTGCGTGACTTTGCTCTATATCTCGGCCACAAAATATAGTTTTTCAAATAGTCTTAGAATCAATTCCTGGAGCTTACGAGGGCATATCATGCTTTAACCATGACGTCAAAGTATCATTCATTCACATTTGTTTGACTACAGTGTGAATTTGCACAAATTTGGCCTTATGGTTAGACGCAGACAAAACACTCTATATGTACATTTGCACTACATAGCCGTTACGAAACGCCTTGGGGTTGTCATTATTTCACAAATGTTGTAATTCAATCTGGCAGATACTTTGGTGTGACGTTGTGCTTTTGTTTTATTTCCTCTCGCTTTGATTGACTCACTCACTGACTATCCCACTCTGGCTTAGATGTCGGTGGACTGTGATTTTCGCTTGCAACTTGTCTAAGGTTTCTCTCACATGTGATTTTCCGTTCCCGCTCACCAGATAGACTCGCACACAGCTGATTTTCAGTTGAATTCCCTCAGCCGGCTGCATTGTTATTAAATATTTAAGTGGTTGATTCTGTAGAATGCATGACGGGGGATTTGATGTTACACTATCCCACTCACAATGGTGTCGGAAGTTTTCATAATTTTTACGTCAGAATGATATTCTAAGCTGGGCGACTGGTAAGATGAATTACAATAGTTGTTCAACCGGAATTTACCTGGAAAGAGATCGGAATTGATCAGTTGAGAAGTTTCTACCACTTACATGACATGACAATGTCAAATATAAGAAAAAATATGTCAATATCGAATCAATATTTTCTGGGCACTCACACTTAACCTTTAATACTTATTGACAGAGCAAAAGCTAAATTTTACAGCTCAAATCTTCAAATTTGAAAGAAAGTACAAGATTTCGAATATTCCTTCCAGCTTGCGGATCTCATCCATCAGTTTCTAGTAGCAATTTCTAATTTGAGGTTAACTCTGACCGGACAACGTGTGAGCGACGGGTGTTCCTTCATGAAATCAAAAAGAAAACACAAACAAGTCATCCGTGGCCAAAGGGGGTTATCTTTGAAGAATGAGAACAACACGTCGTCGTCGCGTGGAAATGTTGCATACGCATGGGCGTTGTGTCTCGATGGTGTTAAAAGTCCATGAAAAATGTCAATGAGCTATGACATCTGAAAATGAACCAAAATTATCAAATCACTCGGGATTTCTGTCTAAACATATGTTCCACATAGAATCCACACAAGAATTGATCTGAACAAAAAAATAAAAGTAAAAAAAATATTATGGCCCAACCAACTCAATGCAGGGATATTTTCTGACAAAATGTGCCTTTCTCATGGAGTCCATAGGCTTTTTGTTTTCAAAAACTGTGACAGAAAATTGTTTGGCGATTATTCATGGCGTAGCCTGTGACTATACTAACAATAGGTACCTGGAATATTTGCAAAAAGACTACGAAAGCAAGTTAACCATTTTAACACTCTAAAAAAAATTATAAAACAATCGATTTGTACAGCTTCCATCGTACAACACTTGAAAACCTCCACTTATACATCAGCTTTCAGCGTGTATCCAGTACTCAAAGTGGAATGACGCAAGCCGGCTAGGTGCTCTCCTCTATAATCGTTGCGCTGACCCCTGCGGTGCCAAATCAGAGATAAATTTCAAACATATTTAACCTTGACCATAGCATCGAAGCTGATTTATTTCACAATTCAAAAATGTATTATATTAGCAAATTGGTCAGTGTGAACTATTTATTTCAGAAAAAAAAGATATATAAAAATAGCCACCGCTTAGCCCCCGAATCTAATCAAAGTCGACTACTTCACTGCTCCTTATCGTTTGCACCATTTAACAAGGGGATATGAAACGAAACCGCCCCGCAACTTCCCTCAGTAACTAATTACGTGTGGCTCTGTATCTCATACGTGTAGCTTATCAACAGAGTAGAACCATTGAAAATATTGTTCACAGATTGACTAAATTCCATCGCTACCATCGACGTCATTCACCAGATCAAGACCGAAACCGAGGCGCAACAACTAGCTCTTTCATTTCGCTCTTTCTTTATAGTCGTCGCAAGATGGTGTTGGTTAGGAAACTCCAACTTAAGACCTGTTCTTCCACCATGAAGCATGAACACAGCGTATATGAAATATGAATCAGACCTTTCAATTGAATGTGGTACTGGTACTGGTATGCCTCTCTCATGCCCTTTGGAGACTTGTATTGTATGTCGGCGACAACGTTGACACGTTGTTTTTATCTGGTGGAGCAGTAAGTCTCCCAAACTAACGCTGACGATGTCAGTTAAACTGGTACCACCACACCCCACCCCACATATGGAATCCCAGAAGCTAAATAGCTCACGCTGTACATTCGTCGGCTATACGGATTGATGGTGGTATTGGTGTGCTTGGCGGTTTGGTAGTGTGGTGGACCCGTATGTAGCCGAGACACTCTCCTGCTGGAGTAGTCTTTGACTGGTCTCAGTCTTTTCGCGTTCGTAACGAATCGTTGGCGGTCAGCAGTATCGCAGCGTAGTTTCGGTGTTTTTCTTTTTCTTTTTTTATTAATGCTGTCTTTTGTTCGTATTTCAATCTATCTTTACATGTGTGCCAAGGGATAACCCATGGGATAATTTTGTGTTTTCCATACGAATAACTTGTGTGTAAAAATCAATATAAAGAAGCCTTAGAAGCGCCGCATTAGCTCAAGCAACTATAGCGAAACGTGTCATTGTCCTTGTTTTTGTATTGTTCCTATTCCCTATAGTTACTATTGTTAAAATGGCCGGAGGTAGAAAGTATTCCCGCAACAACTCCAATGGAAACGCCGTTCAATTACCTGAACGTGGACCAGGTAAAAGAATCTAAAACATTCACTTAACAAAAATACATATTGCGTGCGTAGGCAAAAGTGGTTTCGAATTAATTTGTGATTACACGACGACGACGGCGGCGGTGATTCGGTGGCCAACGTGTCAAGCTTGTAAAATAATGTCGTCGAACTTGATTTTCAAAATCAAATCCATTTCATCGAGTCATCGCTTTGAGTGGTGATGCGCCACGCGTACATTTGAGGGGGGTGATGTACGTACACAGCTCTTGGCATGTGCTGATAAGACTCTTACTTGAACTGCAGTATCTGTGCAAGTTGTGCTGAGGTGTTTCAATTAGATTTTGATTAGCGTACAATAATTGTGTGGAGATACTTTCATTTTTGTAGTAGCCCATATCTGTTGCTAACTGTAGGTATGTGATGAATTATATAATAAACAAGTCTGAGTTCTTGCATCTTGTATTAATTATGTATGTATTTTTGACAGAAAATTGAAACCAACTGGTTTTGGAAGACGAACTGATCTTTTTTGTGCTGGGAGCTGACTTTCTTTTTTATTACCAATTGATGACAGTTAACAGTGCAATTGATAGAGTGTGCTCCCAACTGTCTGATTTTGGGATTACTTTCTAATTGAAGAAGCAAACTTTTTTTCGCGAATGAAATCGTGCAGTTTTGTTACACAACATGTACATAGTTCGTGATACATTGCTTAGGCAGTGCCACGTAAAGAGTCAACCGAAGAGTCTATAGAATGGCAACAACACGTGCATATGCATAATGCTGTCGTAGATAGTGAAAGGCTCAGGTCTGAGCCTTCATTGATTCGTTCTGTTTCATAACTTTAGCCAATTCGCCACGAAACAGTGTGCTGATTAGATACTGATTGCGATGATGGTATCTCTCCAATTGTGACTGTTTAAATTAAAGCAAAAAATTAAAGAGGTTACATTTTTGTGGATCATGACACAAATCCAAGGTGCTGACCGAAACTATGTGTGACGTCTAAAGTTGAGAAATTGTGTTGTTGATGACGTTGGACTACAATATTTAGGTCTTTGGTCGTTTGTAACGAGGCACAAATACCTGTTGATTGGGTGTGCAATTGTTTGCCTTATTTCTACGTGAAGTTTATGACGTAGCGATTATTGCGTAAATCGCATAATCGATTTATTAAACTTTCACCATGTCTTTATTTCGTTGCGCATCAGTACTTTTATCGTGGGTTTTAAGCGTTTGCAATCCACTTCTTTTATGAGCTGAAACGTTCATCATTTACACAATGAATTTGAACCGATTTAAAATCAAATCTTTGTGGAGGGTATTAGCTAACTATTTACATGGAATTCTGATTCACTTTGCGGTTTGTAAATATTGTGGCATACTATACGCTTCTAGTGAGGGAGTTATATCAACTGCTTTTGTTGAGTACTTATGTCACTGTATATATTGATTTTATTGGGTCATTATAATCATGTTCGACCTTCACCATATAAGATATTTAGATGTATGCATACTTACATTTTGGATTTAAAAATCGAACATTTAAAATAAAAAGATGGCGCAATGGGTTCATGAAGCTTATATCCTTTGCACACCGAGCCAAAAACCGGGTTTTCGCGAAAACACTCGAAAACACCTTTTGCAATATTCAGCAAATTCAACAAAACGGCTGACCCAACAAATGTCAAAACTTAAAATCATTTTCCATAATTAATTGATGAGCTAATATTATTTTGAAATGCACTAAATTCATAGGGCCTTACCAATAATCATTTTTAACCTTCACACTAAATATTTCCTAGGTCACAATATGCAATTTTGTATGGAAAATTTCGCCATTGTGAGTTCGAAAAACTTAGCCTGGACACTAAAAATGATTATTAGTACCGCGGATAATGTTTGTTAATTAATGCGATCGAAATTTGTAACCAAAAAAGTTCGCATCGAAGCTTAACGACTACTGTCTCACAGCTGATTGAAACGTCAAATGAAAACTACATAGTTGGTGGTCGGTGTGAATTCATCGACGAGTTTTCGACGTAAACACGGTTTTTAGCTCGGTGTGAAAAGCCTATTAGGCGTAGCTTCTCACAACCATTCTTTTTGTGTGTTTTTTTTTTATTTTTGGGACGAGAAGGGAAGAGATATATAATTTTATGCCGAGTCCGAACGGCTAATGGAGAAGTTCTTCATCACTCTCGGACGTTTTAAAAATTTCTTGACAGGTGACGTAGTGGAAAACATATAAAGAAGCCATTTATATGGATCGAACCTGAGATTACTCGCTCAGTATTCCATCATCATTTCATTATCATATCTGTCAAAACTGTTGCTATATCCTGTTGTTAAGTCTGAGATTAGTCTAAATTTGACGTTTTGTCTAAGTGAAAATTATTACCTACCCATGAAAAAAAAAAATTACTCTTAAGTTCACTTTATTTGGAATTTCATTTACGAACTACGCTCTTGATATATTTTCCAAATTTGATTATAGCTCCCGTTTTTAACTTATCGAATAGATTTGCCGTAGATTGAAAATGTTCCGTGTGACAGAATGTGTATGCGACTGTTCGCTTCATTGACGAAGCAACCACTTGCACAGTATTTGTCAAATAAAAATTACACTTTTGTAAATAATTTAATATTTTATTTTTTAGCTGTCTACCAGTTGAGCAAACACAAGAACAAATAATTCGAAAGAATTCAAAAACGAAACTTTTCAGCACGTCCAAGATCTAACAAACCTCTCAAAATTAAAGCGCAGCGCAGCAAATATATGAACGGATGTACAAATACATTAAATGAACCCGCATGTAAATACACATAAAGTCCATTGAACCCTCCGACTCATCTGACATTTTCCTATGAAAAGATTTATGAAGAAATCACAACTCTCGACAAGCTCCAATGTATGTACGTTCTCGTTGATTTATCTTCCTACAACCGAATGAAATCAATCATCAAACGAACAAACAACATACAAGTACAATTTTAATGAAAATCTCTTCCAATCGACCAACTCGTTGAAAGTGAAAGCTATTTCCAAATATATCGTCGTTCAAATTATCTCCATCCAATGTCGATTTTACAATACATCTTTCGAAGAACGGCTGGCGAAAACACCTAGTGTTTCCGAAAGCCCTTCAATGCGAAATTAAAACGTATGCTGAAATGCATGCCCATTTTTCTATTCCTGTAGCACTCTTGTCAAATGTCAATATCTGTCCCGCCAAAGAATTTATCGCATTCGTAGTGTCAGTCTCACTCTCAGAAATGGAACTTCTCATTCGTCAGAAACCATCTATACTCGGTTGTATAGCTGATCGATTAATTGTTAAGTTGAATCGATTCATCCGCCTCCTTCTTTTCCGACGCCTACAAAGTTCTCTAGTTAAGGCGAACTTAAGTCTATTTTAGTCTTGAAGACAATTTGCTCCGCATTCTGCGTTCAAACAAAGCGTGGACGGGAGTCTTTGTCGGATACTTGTGTTGTGATGCCTGCATTTTGCTGTTTTTTCTCTATGTTGAGATAAATTCCATTGGTGTCATTTTTGGTTTGTTCTATCTTACTTTCAGTTTTTTTTTTATTCACTTTCAGTTGCGAGTTTTCTTTATTTTTGTAGACCTTTTTTTTTTGTTGTTGTTGTTAGTTGTTTCTCGTTTTTATTTTAAAACTTTTCCAAGATGACGTGCTAGTAGCAAGTTTGTCTGTGTATATGTCGTTGTCATGTTGTGCTGATGAGAGAAGAATGAAAATAGCAATGTTATTTCCGATACGTCTGATCTGAACTTTAGGTTAGTTGGTTTAGACTTTAGAGTGATGCTGATGGTAGAGTGATTCTATTTTAAATACTTACAGAGTTTTCTAAAATTTGTTGAATGCTTCTTTACCCAGAGACAATGTTGTGAATAGGAATAGACTCGCAAATAAATAAAATGTTCAAGGATTTGTTATAGGTAAGACGTCAAAACAATGTCACTTAGTTAGAGACACAGAGGCCTACAATGTATTGGAGCTCGTAAAGGGCTTTGATTTAGCATATCATATTCGTATTCCTTTCCCAAAATAAATTCAGACTACTGAGTTAGTCCTAAACGCGCATGGACTTAAGTAGACATCAAAATGTGTCTTAGCCGGGAAACGTCAAAGCCCATTGGAGTTACTTTTTGTGTCGCACATACAATGTGGGCGTTAGATTTTGCATTCGAGAACAAAGAGAAAATGCTTATACAAATGACAAATATTGTAAAAATGTTAAGTCTTTCCTTAGAGTTTTTTTTTTTTTTTAATGTTTTTCCAATTGCAATATATGCGCAGGGGAAAAGATAATTCGTTTCTTCCATAACTACTGTCAGAGCCGTAATTAGTTAGAGGAGTAATAAACTCTTATACTCACTGCATAGTTCATAATTGGACACGTCTTTATTTTTCGCTTGTTCACAGTCTAGTCTGTTTATTCTAGCAATGTGTTAAGCATATTATTCATATTCGACTTATTGATCATACCCATTTTTATAATACGTAATACAGTACAGATTTGGTCGATACTACACTCACATCTATATTTTGCAAACCGTACACGGAGTTAAGACACATTTAGGCCCATTTTATTCACTTGAAGTTGAACACAACTTGGGGATTTTTATATGGAAAACTTCCCAAGTTGTGTTCAACTTCGAATGAACATTTTATTATTCAAATTTTAATTCTATTATCACATTATTATAGTGACCTACTTGTTGATAAATGCAACTACTTATTTAAGTATTAATTTTAACATCTCAACAACACCCGATTCGCTTGAGTAGTTCCAATTCTTGTTCTTTTGTCTTGAGCTGACCGGCCAAAAAAAAAAACATCTCCACATTATTTCCAATCTACATTCAAGAAGTTAATCCCCATTATTCTCTCTCGCCCGCGCTATTTCATTCAACAAATTATTTATTTTTATTTTATTTGCTCTCTCGAAAATATTCCCAAAATGACCGCCCGCAACCAAGACTAAGAACAACGCAGTAAATTGTCAAAAAAAAAATCGCCTCTGAGTCGTTTTTGTGTTCATATCTTTCTGTAGAACTGCTTGCGGGATATAGACCACACGGCTAGTGCATCAAGAGTTCTCATCAACGTGGCTATGTCACCCGTAGTGTGACATCAAATACTTCTACTTAATTTTGAAAATATTGAAAGTGATTCACGTACACATATAGTTTTTATATTATAAACTCTAGCATTTAACTGAGTACAAAAATATTTCCGGTCGATTTAGCGTTCAAACGTGTGCATTTCATATTCTTGAAGAAAATTCCCTCAAATACTGTTCAAAATGTCAAAACGTAATTAAATTTAAATTTCCTAAATTTATAAATTATGCATAAGTAAAAAGTGAAGAAAAAGTAAAATTGCGGTGTGTACCCGGCACAAGTGGTTTCTTTTATTATTCCTAGTGGGTGGCAGCAAAAGTATGCTTCTGTTGCATAATTCGAACATCAACCCCTGGTATAGACGGAGAACTTAAGAATATTGTGGCGAATGTAGTTTTTGAATATAAGGGGAACAACTTTACTGGTGGAATTAATTTTAATGTATTTCAAGACAAGACTGCTGTTGATGACCATTTGTGGAGTTTATCGCTTGAAAAGGAGTTGGTTTTTGGTCAATATTTTAAATTGAAAGACGAAAGTATTTCTAGCGTTAGCTTTACCGAATTTGTGATTCCCAAATCCTAAACAAACTTTTTTTTTGTCTTCAGATATGCGAAAGAATCTATTTTTGTCAAGTTGCGAAACTGCCAGAAAAAATGAAAATTTTGCTCTTGGAGAGTTTTCGAATTTGTTCTATGCGGTGTATGAATTATGGTTGTGCCTTCGTGGTATTAAAAAAAAAGGCACTTAATGTAGAGTAAAATTCAATTTGGAAGGATACATTTTGATTTTATAAAAAAAAAATGTATTTAAATAAAGATCAAGAGGCCTACCTGTTCTACTATCATGCGTCGCGATAAAAATTGTCACTATCTTCGCACTTAGAACATCTTTTTTAATTCTTGCAATATCCACCATGATTTTATGCTTGAAATCAGAAGTTAAATCTTAAAAGCAGAAGACATATGTATTTATATCTGGGAGATTTTGACAATTGTGGGGGGACGAGTTTAAGATCTCCTATTCGCTTAATTCAGATGTGTGTTGACCATAAATAATCATTGAATAGGCTTAAGCTAGATCCAAAAAAAAGGTCATACTTTTATACGGTTTCAATCGCCAATGGGGTTAAACTGTATTACTGCCATTCAATCCAGTTTGGTTCCTTAAGATTTCTCTTACAAATCATCCAGCTAGTCTAAGCCAATTTTGGCAACGCATTGAAATACGTACCTAATTGTTTGATTTGATATGAAAAGAAATAGCTTTGCGGAAGAAATAACGTAATTTCTGTGTAATTTTGTTACTGCAAGTCCGTAAGCGGTTAAGTATTAAATAACTCTGCTCGCAAACATGTCATATCTACGAAACGGTCGTTACTTATATTTTATTATTAGGTCTGTTTTATTAATCTGCAACCTAACTAAATGCTTTTATTATTTGTCTCTTTCTAGTGGAGTCCCTAATTTACTGGCGAGATGTGAAGAAATCTGGAATCGTTTTCGGTGCTGGCCTGATAACACTATTGGCTATATCATGCTTTTCAGTGATCAGTGTTTTCGCATATTTATCCTTACTCGCATTAGCCGGTACAATTGCGTTCCGTGTCTATAAGACAGTGATGGCAGCCATCCAGAAGACATCAGAGGGACATCCCTTCAAGTATGCCTTGCAACATATAACCCTATAGGATTTATACTAATCCGTTTTTATTGCTTTGCAGGGAATACCTCGAATTCGATTTGACCATCTCACAGGAGCGAGTACAACAATTGACTAGCGTAGCTGTTGCTCATGTAAATGGATTCACTGCTGAGCTGAGACGATTATTTTTGGTCGATGATTTGGTTGATTCACTGAAGTTCGCTGTTATCCTGTGGTTCATGACATACATTGGAGCTTGGTTCAATGGTATGACACTTGTCATGTTAGGTGGGTTCAAATTGGATAACACTGTTTTTTGATTTAATACTAATGTTATGCTTTTGTTTTGCAGCGTTTGTGTCACTCTTCACTTTGCCAAAGATCTACGAAAATAACAAACAATCAATTGACTCCTACTTGGATCTGGTACGAAGCAAGGTGACAGAAATTACCGATAAGTAAGTTGTTGTTTCATGTTTTATTCAATTTAAAATGTGCATCCACATTGTGCATCTGACAATTATTTTGAAAATTTTATCGAGTTGTTGACAATTTTGCGATTTCATTAAGAATGGTAGGGGCGGCCGTCAGTCTCTGTTCTCTTGATATTACAGTAATTTCATTACGCAGAACTGACCGCACAAAATGCATGAATATTCTACGACGTTTATATTCCCTTGTTTATGGCTTTAGAAATTAAACAACGTTTATCTCTGCTTGATTATGATAGTATTGAAGCAAATGCAAATGGAATATTTATTTGTAGAAAGTTTTATTGATGTTATATGCGTCAGGCTCGTGGAAATTGTCCGTACACAAAAACAAAAATGTAAGCATTTCTTAGAGCACTCAAAAACAAATTTACGCCAATCTGGGTGTCAATGGACAGGACCTCTGCGCGGAATTGCATTTTTCAACAAATTGTTCTTGTAGCAAATCGATAGTTACGGTCGCTGTACTTCGTCGTCGCTATCTTCCAAAGCCAGCTAACAAAAAATGAATCTTTTTACTTAGTCAAATTTTACGTAAGTAAACCTTCATCCGGGTTTCCTACGCCTATAAACCATGATTGAATGGCTTCAACTCTTGAGCCAAAGCTGTTTTGCTTACAAGATCTTCACGCAAACTTTTAACTGAGATTCGCACTTGTTGTAACATTCAAAATGTGGTTACTGTGAATTGTTGAAAAACTTAAAATAAAAAATAAGTATGGTTTTCAGTTAGCTAAGCGCCAAAAAGAATTTTAGTCATAAAATGTTAAGTCTACACTTTGTATTTCACAATAGCTTAACTTATATGTAAATTTACCTTTTTTGTGAGATCGTTAAGATGTAAGTAGGCTCTTAGTTTAAGGAGTTCACAATAGCTATGTTTTGCCTGCAAATACAAGGTCCTAGTCTTCGATATACGAATTTGTAATTAGTAACACTATTATTACTGCCCATAATCTAAAAAAAAATCTAACTTAATTGTCGTTTTCTTCTTCTTCCAGAGTCAAAGTAGCCATCCCAATTGGCAAGAAGGCGCCAGTTGAGTCCGAGAAGGACAAATAAATCATTTTTTAGCGAAAATGTAACACAAAACAATTTTAAATTAAAAAAAAAAAACACATTTTACTATAGAAAAAAAAAACAACTTAAAAACATCCAACCAGCAGCAACAACAGATAAAATACAGATAACAAGAAAATCTGTAATTTAAGATGATAACAATTAATACATCCATACTCATATAGATATGTGTTTTTCTTAACTTTCTTTGACGATTCTTCTTACATAAAATCAAATGAAAAGAAAAATACAATAATAATACCAATAACAATCAAAACAAAATTATACTGTTGAAATTTGAAGAAATTTTCGAAAGAATGAACTACAACTATCATTGTTAATCTTTTAACTTAAATGTTATTCTTTTTTCATTTGATTTGATCTTTACCTTTAATTTTTGAACATTTTTCGCATATAGAGAGAATTAATTATTATTCTCTCTCCTCTGTCCAATTTATTAGAAATTTATTATTATTAATATTTTTTTAAACAAAATTATATAGTCTAAAGTAAAACCAACAAGAACATTATATTTATATAGATACTTTTTTCTTATCCTATTATTATTTTTTTTATTTGTAATTAATTTTGTTTTATTATACATATATACATATTAACAAAATATGTGAAAAAGAAGTGAAATAAAAGAAGAAGAATATTTCACTTTGCATGATCGAACTTTATTTTGGGACAATTTTTATTAGACAAATGTTGATATTTTGTGCAAAATAAAACTGAAAAAAAAAAACCGAATATGAAAGAAATCATGAAAGATTCGAATGTCTTTTTATTTGCTTTCTTATGTTGGACTTTATTTATTTTATGCTTTTGCTTTTTACAGCTTGATGTGGTTTTAAGTTGTTGTGGACATTTTTACAAGAGAGTAAGTGGGGTTGACACTCCCAGATGGTGTTTTAAATTGAGTACATTTAATTGATCGTCAGGCAGGGTTTAGTTGCTTCACTTTTATTTGATAGGGGTACTGTAACTAAAACTGTTCACAGTTGAACATTGTATAACACTGGATATTTGTGAAATGGAAAACGAACTTCTGCAAATCAGATTTGACAAGTAGAATATAATTCACAAAATGGGTCTTTGAAATTACCCAAAGGTAGATAATTTAATCCTACTACTTTTAAGTCTGCTCGTAGCCCCAAAACAGTTCGTTGTTATTACAAGGGAACATTCCCGGGGATATTATTATTCCCGATAGGGGTGTATACGTTTTACTGCACCCTTTCGGTAAACTACTTGCCGCCATTGCGAGTTCGTAAAAATAAAAGAGCACATAAAAAAATATTATTAGTACCTACCGTGCTATATCTATATCGGATTGCTACAGAAAATGTTCGTGAACAATTTAGAATGGAAAATTTAGTACAATCGGAGCATCGGCCAGTGCAACCCGTTCCAATTTTTGTTGCACATTTAATTTGTGAACACGAATTCTAAAAAAAAAAACATGTCAATTCAACTTAGGAACCCAATTCAATTAAATCCTCAACCTTATAAGGAATCATCGCATCCTGTGTTGGAATCCACTAAGCGATTGTTGATAGTCAAATGCGATAGTCAAATCGTCTTCGTCTACATTATATGATCTTAAAGCCAAAAATGTGACTGTGAATACCAACGATTGGAAATAACATTTCAGGATACATTGGTTCCTTTTTCTGTAGTTGTGAAGAATACTAATTCAACAACTCCGGTAGTCGGTTTTTGACATCAAGTCTCCTTTATACCATCACCAAGCGATTTAAACTATACTGGTGATTCTAACATCGCGCTTGCAAACATCTGACCTACAACCCAAGCTAAAGTTGTCTTCAAGTGTTCTTAAATCATTTGCATTTTACACTTAGTAAATTTCTCTCAAATTCTCAATTGATTTTCGCAATATCTAAAAAGAAACTACATACAGCATTTAAAAGGTTAAACGGAAAAAGTATCTATAAGGGTGTACGAATAAAAACAAGAGGAAACAAATCTTTCGTCCTGAGAACACAGAATTTTTATAGCTACATATAATATATTATATATGTATATCGCACTATTTTTTTTTTTTGTTTGTTAATGACAAGTAAGTAAAAATATTCATAACAAACCCGGCTTCTTCTTTGCGATCTGTTGTGTTTGATATTTGCATAAAAGAAAATTTATATAATTGAAGTATGTAGGTATATCAATTAAATACTATAAGCTTAGCATACATTATATATATATATTATAATTAAAACAAACACATTGATGTTCTTGCAAATTGCCTTTTTTAATAATATTTATTATTAAAAGTCCTTATTTTCTATTTTAAAAAAAGTGAAAACGAAATAAATAAGGATTTTAGCAAAATATTGGATCAAGCGCATAGCATATTTACATTTAAACAAACAAATTATATTTATATATGTGTAGACGAGTTTGATTGACAAAACTTAGCTTTTTGCTTTTTTTTCGTATTAATTTACAATTTTTCTTACCTCTTGAGAGAGTCATGTTTTGTTTTGTAACAAGTGATTTGTTGTTGCTTAAAGATTTTTTTTTAAATGTGTCAATAAGAGAAAAAAAAAAAAAAAACATAAATCAAATAAAAGTATAAAGAAAAAACAACTTAAATCTAGTGAGTAAACTATTTTTTTCTAAAACAGGACGAAAACCAATAGAATTTTCTAGTAACCAGCAAAACATAAACGAAATATGCGTAAAATGATATCAACATTGAAATAATTTTATTTAATAAATCATATAAAAGAACAAAAAATAAAATAATTCAACTGGATGTTAGAAGCAGAACTTTGGTTTAATTGTGTTGTTTTAAATAAAAATATTTAATGTTTTTCAAGTCATCTCTAAACTAAATATAATTGTAATGATAAATGAAACGAGAATAAATAACAGAATTTAAACTAATTTTAAGAAAATTGCATTTTTATTTCGTCGCCGGTAACCCGGAAAGTTACATCGATGGGGATTATCCTCTCCTGTATGATATCGTATTGTGTATGATATTGGTCTTGATCAATGAGCAAAGAAGGTAGATATCCCCCTGTTGCTCATTTGATCTAAAAATGCTTAAAAAGGAGATGTAGTACGAGAAATATCCCAAAAGAAAAGAAAAATAACTTCCAGCTATACATGATTGTCGATCCTGGCCCTTGAAATTCTCTATATCTGTGGTAGAATCGCTGCCATCCGTGAACCAGCAATACAAAATTACAAACCGACTCAATTTCGTGAACGCACAGCTCATTCACGGATGTAGTTATTCGACCCCTCAAAACTCCAACTAATTTTCAATACACTGAATCACAAGACTATGCATACCTACGTTTAATCTGATAAACGAATCGAAGATATTGTGGTGTGGAATGTATCGTGTAACCTAAAATGGTGAAGTGAAAACAACCCCTTAGTCACCAAACAAGTTCCACCCAAGTGTCACTTCCAATTGGAGACTGGAACCTGTCAAGTAAATGTATTTCACCACTGAGCTAGTTCTAGAACCAATTAGAATTAGCTAGAAAGTTCTCGTCAGATGGCGGAGCAGGTATAAAAGGACAGCTTTTAGAAGAGGGCGAGACAGTTGATTTATAACAGTGATTGGTTAAAGTTCGAGATAGTAATAGTTTGTGAAGATAAATAAGTGAAAAGTAATAGAGTAAATTGAGTGATTGATTTGAAACATTGAAGAATTGTTTAAGTAATAGTGTTCAGGTACTTAATAAGTGAAATATTAGAATAGTCGATAAAAGTGTAATAAAAGTGAATTTTATTAGAGAAGTTAAACGGAATAGTGTTTTATCTTTACGAATCCCAGCCTGAATGTAACAATATTAAATATTTACCTACCTATACAAATTTAAGCGAAAAAGTGACTGTGATAAATTTTGCATGAGTATTTAATAAATTGTGCTATTTTTATAATCAAAACAATTGTAAAAAAAACTCCATCCCGAAATCGCTCCTAATAGTTTGTGTACTGCAAAAAAAAAGCTGTCAAAAAAGTGTGGAGAAATTCTGTATTGAAAGTACGTAGTACATGTTCCGCTAAATATGTCTAGTTAGATCTGGGGTTGAATTACTGCATCCGTAATCGAGTAATAGGTGACTGTATTTATTATTGTTTTGCTTATAAAATTCACAAAAGTCAGTTACGTATGCTCGATCTCGAATGCGGTAATTCGGCCCCTGAGCTCGATGTGAATAGGTTATGAGGCACCCTCTAAATGGTCAACCAAAGGAAAGCGCAACAGAAGAACCCGTTTTACTCACTTATGAATAAACACTATTTAAGCGTCCGAGGCAAATGCTTTTACTTACGAGAAGTCACCTTAAAATACTAGCTAAATTTTTCTTATACTTATGTCGTTTTCGATTTCGCTTTTCAGATTTTGATCTGAGATTTCAGATTTCAGTCGGCAAATCGAACATGAAATCTGAATTTTATTGGTTTTTGTGTGTATTGAGTTGGCAGCAACAAAAAAAAACAATTTAATATAAAAAATCGATCCCATACACGTAAAATAAATAATTCAGTTAAAAAAGCAATCCTTTTAACGATAAACGCTGTGTGTCATATCATAAACATTGGTGTTAGTAAAAGTATGTGTAAAATCTGAGAAAAAATTGAGATTTCTCAAAAGTGATCTGAGATAAAAAAAGGATCGATTTTTGTGGCATGAAAAGCAATTTCGGTCAAAAAATAAATCGATTTTTTCTCAAAAAGATTGATCTGTTTGCCAAATCGAAAACGACATTAATAGGTACCTACACCCTTATGTCAATTAATTTTTCTATAATTTTTTCCTCATTTTTATACGGACTTTACTGAAGTCTTCTAGCTGGCTAAGTTGCATAAACATTTTTATTTATTTGGAGGCAACTCAATAATAGTAAGTAGATTGACATCTTCAAACGGTTAGAAATAACTTTGCACTACATTTTTGGGAATTGTAAAATAAATTTTCTACTCCCAAAGCAACACTTTCCACCCTATTAAAAAGACACCATATTTCCAACGCACAAACCTTCTCACAGTTTTGTCTATTCACCGCCAGATGTCACGTCTCTTATTTTCTAACATGTTTTGTGCATTTATCTACGCATGTTTGACCTTCCACAAGGTGACCGACATAATTCTCAACACTCACACATTTGAAAATAATTTATTAACAGAGCGATGCTCTCACTATATTTATGACTATTATCGCTATCATCAAAAACCCTCTTGTCGCAGAAATTTCGACGGCTGGTCCTCTTGGTCTTGGTATACCTGAGTATTCGCAATCTCAAGAGAGTTCTTCGTCAAGTGAACAAAGACAATAGAATCAAATCGAAAGCAGGCAAAAGGCCCATCTTTCAATCATTATCCATCCGTGCTTAAACAGATAAATCACAAATAAATGATAGATATATTTTGCGCCATCGCAAAGAAAGCAAAATAAATAAAAACAATTCGCCAGCATCAGCAGCAATACATGCTCTTGCTAGTTAAACGCGTTCTCCTTAAATAATTCGAACTGGTGTCTGGTGGTAGTCGCTCTCTCTCAATGACTGTTTGGTGCTCTTCAACTGAGTGTTTCATATAAGAAACGACTTTTATACTTTTCGTTTTTTTTCACTAATATCTCGCGCATATCAAGCAACGTTAGTCGCGATTCGTGCTGAGAAGTGCTCCAGAGTTCGGGAAGACAGCACCACATAACCGTAGTACTGTCCAGAAAAGTTATAAGAATTTCGTTTAGTGCCTCCCACGCATTTTTTTTTTGTGGCAAAACGCAAAAATCAGTCACCTGTGTCCTTATACAGTGAACTAAAAATTCTTGTGTAGCAAAGAAAAACAACAAAAAAGTGAGCAAAATGTCCAAGCCCCAAACTGATGCCGATCGTCGGAAGCAGATCAGTGTCCGCGGTATCGTGGAAGTTGGCAATGTGACTGAAGTGAAGAAGAGCTTCAACCGTCATTTGCATTACACTCTCGTCAAGGATCGTAATGTGGCCACCTTGAGGGATTACTATTTTGCTTTGGCCAACACCGTCAAGGACAACATGGTTTCTAGATGGATCCGAACCCAGCAGCACTACTATGATAAGGATCCCAAGGTGAGTTGAAGTGCAAAGATGAAACAGCGAAAAAAAAAACCCGTCACGTCACAAAAGAAAATTTCGGGGAGGATGGTATAACTATTTTCAATGTCACGGACACCTATAGATTGTATGTATACAGCGAATGGGGAGTGTACTGTGTATCCTTTTTTGAGGAAGTTGATACTTTCTTCCGTTGTCAGGTGGGTGATTCAACTCAAACTGATAGAAATTCAAAATGGGGCAGATAGCGGTGATCTGATCAGTATTTTTTTTTTTTTTTTTTTGCTCAAAAAAGTACTTTCCCTTTTCACTATCGATATCGTGTACATGGTATTTGTTCCCTTATTTAAGTAACGTATTTAAAAGGAACATGTGGACGCGCTTCGTTATCTACCGCATTTACGGTAGAGCTAGCTACGAGTATATCAGCAGATATTTTTTTTTCAGATAGGTACACTACTTTTTCCAAACGTTTTGCATTGATAAGATAGCACATTCAAAGATTGTCAGCAAAAATTTGTGCTGCTTTTGGATTTTTGTAATAAAAAAATTAACAAAGGAGTGGCCGGTTTTCAAGGTCATGGCGCTTAAATATTGGACACTTTGTATCTTTACACTGGGAATGGAACTTATTTATATAATTAGTAGTGTATGTTTATGGCATTCTAAGACGCTGTATATCACTATCGTTCATGTATAGTGGACATAAAGAAGTTTTACTGACGCCAAGAATTGAATTATTGGCAAATTAGAAAAAAAAAAAAATGGCGCCCAACGGATAAAACCTAGTTGTTGCGTACGTTTAAACGCTCTCGGCCTCTAGCCGACAAATCTGGACATGCATTTTCCAACTTCCAAATGTTTTATCAACCCAAGCACATATTTTGCTGATATTAAGTTAACTTTATTGTAATCCGAAATATTGAACCACTGAAAAAGGTGCATATTTTTAGGGAATTTTCTTTTATGAAACACAACAACTACGCTCTATTTGACACAGTGGTTGTTGTAATTGCGTGCTGAAAATCCTACTTTACTTTGCTGAGATCGAAGCTCAAAAACATAAGCGTAATTTTACAGCAAGGCGCAGTGGCTTAGTGGTTAGTGTGTTGGACTACTAAGCGAGCGGGCCGGATCGAATCTCGCAAAAACTAAAATTCCAACACATGTTTTTTTCCACTGCGCCACCTCTCGCGAATGTCTGACAAACATCCGAGAGTATAACTGTCTTGAAAGAGCTTCTCAATTAGTCCTTTGGGCTCGGCGTAAAATTGTATAGATCCCTTCCATTCGTTCCAAAAAAAAGGATTAAGTCACACGAAACTAATGGTTACGAGAAGGTATGCCAATATGGTTACGAGAAGGTAGGCCAATATGGTCTCTACAGAACTGTTGCGCCAAATATTTATTTATTTTTTTTAAATTTTACAGCAAGAACTATGTCTTTAGCAAACTCCTTAGTTGGAATTACATTTATTGCAAATAGCACCACAAATTCTTCATCAGTCACCCTTACGCGTGATTGTATGGGCATTTAAATTCTCTCTGTCAATGGTTGGTTGTTTATTTTAAACTTTTTTTATTTATTTAAAAACTTACTTTTCTTGTGCAAGGCAAACGTATGTGCTTACAGATAGGTGTTACTTTTAAAATAAAATTGTTGTAATTTTTACTCCTTTAGGTAGGTTTTCCACTTATTACCCGTATACAAAATATATACACAAGGATGAGTTTTTATTGTTTTTTTTTTTCTGTGTATGTTCAGTGAAGTCTGTTACCAAAAACCCTATGATTTTTTGTTTTAATTCAACATAGAGGATCAAAAATTAATTATTGTTCTTATTGAAGCATATTTAATACCATTATACTCCCGATTACACCCAAAGTTTTGTACGAAATATTCGAAAAGCATTCATTTGATGTGTTTTTTTTTTTTTTGTCCAATTTGATGGATTTGATAGACCAGTCCTTCTTTTGTAGATTTCTTTGGACAATTGGGAATAATCTAGTGCGAATAATCACAATGAAAATAGGTAACCCCGGCCATGTGTCTTTGCGCAAAAGCTACCAGTAATCATTTTTTATGTCCATTTTGAAATGGCGAAATTTTCCATATAAAATTAGCTATTGTGACTGACAAAATATTTTGTGTAAAAGATTATTAGTAAGGGCCTTTGACATAGCCACTGTGAACTACTAAAATTTTGAGTCGAAACTAAAAATGTTTATTGCTAAGGTCCATTGCAGCTGGATCAAATTTAAATATTTCGCAAACAAAAGTTCTAGCAGCTTTCAAATGGAGTTAAAAATATAAGTAGAGCTTACACCTGAAATAAAAAATAAAATCACTTTTTCAATTCGTATTATAGGACTCACAACAGTTTATTTTAACTAGCCTCATTTCAAAAGGTTTTCTAAAATGGTCAAATGCCCTTAACTATCCGATCTTTATAGGATCAGTTAGTTTTTACATAAAGCATCCATTTGTCTACCCTTACCAAATCACTTTCTAAGTTTCTAGTTAGCCATCATAATGTAGTTATGGTCTCCGCCTCAAATAATCTAACCTTGCCTACAATTTTTCAGACCGTCAATTACAGATCATTCAGTTTAAGTTATACTTTAGCGCATAATTGCTTTTTGAAATTTGTTGTGGTTAACAGTTGAACGTATGGCACTATTCAGCTCTATCGACTGGTAATTAGTAAATATATTTTCGTCGACTCAGTGTCTATGGGTATGAGTCTTTAGCGATTCATTTTCGAATATGGATATATTACTCTTCCAAGACGTCTGTTGCCAATTAAACTCTGGCGTGCCGCCCCACTGACCATGTAATATTTCTTCGGTTCTTTCGTTCTATTCAATTATACTGTACCAACTGAAAAATAAAAACCTGGGAGCACTGCCAATAACACACAAAGCGTCAAAGTTTACATTAGAAGCAACAAATTTTGCTCCTATTACGTATTAATCGACCATTTGGTCATCGGCATCCGAAAGGGAGAGCTTAGGTATGCAACGAATGACAACCCCGACCGCAAAGAGATACATTCTAGTGGCGGTACCCACCTAATAGTTTAATTTTACTTCTCTCAGGAGTATGAAAAACAATGCATTTAGAATCTACAATCTACTTGATTGGCATTGGCATACATATCACTCAAAGTAATAGGCTACTTTCGCGAAACCAAAAAATATTATTTGTTTCTCAGTTCCACAAAATAGAGCATAATTGTTAATTATTCCGCTCAAATAAATAATTATTTTTGAAAATTTATTCGAAATGAAGACTGCTCACAATTTCTCATTTTCATCTAACACATTTGTCCTTCTTGAATGTCAATTTCGATTTTATTAAGAAAGAAATTCTTTGAATCCGAAAATATATTTTTTTTTTTTTTTCATAATAAGCAACCCCTTGTCATGACTAGATACAAGAAAACGAATTTGTTAGCTGCATGCTAAAAGGAAATTTAAATGAAATTCAAAGGAATCCATTTGGTAGTTCCCTTGTTTTATAATATCTGGTCTTAGTTCATTCGTCTCTGATTTTGTGTTGGGAATATTTTCAAGGTCATTAGGGGTCGTTGGTTTTGTTTTTATTTCTATTTTTTCCTCGGGAGGGGGACAATGCCCGAACCGGCTAGGAGGAAAGCTTTTGAGTTTTTCTTTCTTTCAAGGGACAATATTTGTCTCTCTTTTGAAACTACACTGAGACGGAAGGAATAACAAAAACTTTCCATGGCAAACGTGTATTCGAATTAGAGAGCATCCCACCATCCCACGTGGTGGTACGCGTTATACTATACACATATAGCACCATCCATGTGTTCACTATAAAAGATATAGGAGGAAATTGAGTGAGAATAGAATTAGAAATGAAAATCACACTCATACAGGGCTTATAGAGGAGAATATTCGTTCTTCTCTTGGTGCATGAGATTGAAGCACATTTAAAATTTGAAGAGAATATGCTTTGGATGAGTGGAGTGACATCTGTCATTAATTGATATAGATATAAATGTAATTATTAAATATAATCCACTGTAGATCACAATTAACAACTTTTGTTGAAAAGTATCACCACTTTGAGTGTCTTAAATTTAATGTGAACAAGTTTTTTATGGATGCGTCCAAAAAATGTGTGTTTCACAGATGTTCGTAAATGTTGGCATGCACGATTTGAGGGATATATTTCTAAGTAAGTGTTACCAGTTTTTGGCATCACTAATCAAGTAATCACTATCCATGGTGTTCATTCTTTCGTTAAATTTATTCTATCTACAATGAATTACTAATATCATTTATTATTGCATCTTTCGTTTTTTTCCCTTACTTGTATATTTCGCGACGCCATTTTAGTCGAAATATATTTAACAATTTATTTGATGTTTTCTTAATTGGAAAAAAACAAAATAGTAACACAGAAGTAGCCCCTAAGTAGCCCTAAAAAGCATCAAATAACATTGGCGCAAAATTATAGTCGGATAAAGCCCACTTTATGATTATTTTAGTACGTGACAATGTCCGTATTAGTATTTTTCTAATTATAGTCGACTAAATACCCACTTTATAGTTATAACCTGGTAATAAGTTTAAAACCAACAAAAGTACATATTATCCCTTAGTATAGACTCTCAATCCTCTCCCATATGTCATTTCAATTGAAAAATTGTAAAATTTTGAAATAAATGTTCCCAGGATATTTATACTTTTTAAGATCTCGAAATGTTTAAATATTTTGTGTTTCTAAAAAAAGCAAAATAAAACCCGAGCAAATCCTTTTTAAGATTTTGATTAGGAAGATTGCCTTCTAGCTAGAGATTCAATAAAAAACTTTTCATTCCAATCCTGCATTTTTAATTTTTTTGTTTTTTTTTCTCTTTTGCTGTCATTTCATTAAAAATTACTTAAAGAGAATTCCCCAAACTGTGTTTAGATTCTCAAACTGTACATTTTTCGGTCTGTTTGACAAAAATTTTCGTAGTGCCCGCTCTAAGGTTGGAACTAGTTGTAGGCAGGTTACAAAGCGTTTATAATTTTCTAGCAAGTTACGGATAGGTTTTGAAGTTAGAGTGGTGCTAGTTAGTATCTACTAATCTCTCCTAATACACGATGTCTATAATTTTGCGCCATTATTTTTAGCACTCAATAGTACTCTATATTATTTATCAAAGACTTTAGAAATAAAAACTAACTAACTGAACTTTAACAGTCCTAATAATAAACGTTTTTTTTTTTTCTCTTTTATAAGAAGTTTAACACGCAGATGTCAATATCTTTGTTGATTGCATGTAAATCATCTTTCTCAATTTTCCGACGTTATTGTAAACTGTTCTCTTATGTACACATAATTACGTACACATGATATCAAAAATCCGTATAAAGCTCCCACTGGTTTGATGCATACAGATTTTTGCGCAATTGTGCAAACAATTCCTGAAATAAATTTATTTGTATTGTTATCCAATTAGATGACTACCGTTTCTCCGTTATAATGGCTGTCCACGTACAATTGAGCTACTTTTACTCAATTTCATTATTTTTTTATATTCCTACCCATTTCTTTGCGTATCCTGTTCGAAGGCAATTTATTCAACCTCATCCGGGTGTCGTGACTGAAATCCGTTTTTTTATGTAAAATTGACATCTCCTTTTTGATGGAATACAATTTTCATTTACACTTATGGATTCTGCTTCCTTGTTGTGGAATGTATTTATATTTGTTTTAATACGATTTTTGTCTCTTACAAGGAACCCCGAGTATTCCTGCGATGTTTTTTCCCTACAAGCCTTTAACTCAGAATAATATGTATGTACACAGTAAGGGTATTCACTTAAACGCGCAAAACCCTCATAAACTGCGTTAACTGCGGAAATTTACCACCTCGTAAATGAACTGTCAGATTTTGTATGGAGAATTGTTTACGCAGGTCTCATAATTTTCCGCGACCAATATTCAAATGGATAGTTATTATTGCTTAATCCTTAGTTGTTATTTGCAGAAAATTATGCAATGACATTTCCGAGAGGGGTGTTCACTTAAAGCAAGGCAGAAATTTATGAATTTACGAACTGCATAAAATTACGAGATTAAGTGAGTACCCTTAGTAAAATTGTTCTCATCTGTTAAAAGTCACATTTGAAGTGTAAAACAAGTAGCTTAATCGACGTATAGTTACATTGGGTATTAACGCACAGTTAAAGCTGTTACGCATTATTTCATTATCCATTAAAAACAAAACTATTGCAAAATGCTGCAAATTTTTTCCCTAGCAAATCTCACTCCGCACCCTATCATCCGTCTCGTGCATGAATATTTTCTGAAATGCTAGTGTTCTATTATCAATGCAGATTTCGCTTGCAAACATTTATTGAAGGAATGGGGTGACGAAACGTTTCTTATGGTTGGTTTTATTAATGTCAATGAACACTTAAGGCAATTTTCGACCTCTTGCTAGTCTCCGCGAATACAGATAATGCTCTTGAGAGTGTTGCGTAATCTGAATTCTCATAGAGAATGTTTTATAATTTTGCGCTGCTATGCGAGCCAAAAAAAGTAAAATTCAGCGATGTGCAAGCAATCGTTTAAACAAATTTGCGGCAGGCATTGATGATCACGAGACTCGTTCATTTTACTGTGTAAGGTAGTAATCCTTCAGTAAGGTCGTCATGGTATTAAACCGTCAATATCAGTTGTTGCGTAATTTTTTAAAACAAAATTTACTAATTTGCATTTTTTTGGTTTGCAAAAAAAAAAAAAAAACAACAAAAAGCCCACCAACGCGTGAATACTCATAATCATGACCCACCTTGCCTTGGAAAGTGCAATCGGTTATCGATGTTTGCTAGTTTGCTTGACTCCAAATAGCATGCATGTAGTTTCGAATTTCAATGTTACATGTTGTTCAACGATAAAGGTGTGTTACTAGGTTTGATTGCGACTATCTGCCCGATGAAGCCTGTTTTTATATAAAGTCTATTATTAGGACGGATGTTGATCGGCGGAAAATGTATATTTTTAGCGAAACGGTATTGCAATTTACGATTAGATGGAGGTTGAGATAATGTTTTTAGCGAAAAAATTATGTTTGTTGTTAATTAACCTTGAACTTGAACTTGAATGTGCGAAGAGAATATACCTCATTGCCTACTGCCTATGCAAGTTATGTTACAATTTTGTTTACAAATTATGTGGGTATACATACATCGGTGAAGATTTTTTTTCTCATTAAACATTTCTTTGCCGCTAAGTATATTTAAACTTTGTATGAGATTTCTGTTGCGAGGCAAACAGTTCACCTGATGGTCGAAAAGTTTACACTAGGTCTCTCTCTCTCTTTCTCTTTCATATAAAAAGATGTGGCGTTACTTTAAAAGTCTGCGATTGTGACTCAATTTTGATAAGATTTGGAAAACTTTAAGAAAATACATTTTATGTTACCTCTACCAAAGTGTGAAACTAATTAATTGATTCAACAAGTTTCAGTTGCAAAGCCTTTTAATGGAACCAAATATGTTTTCACCCAAATAGAGACGATTGAGGCAAAGTTTTGAAATCACTTCCTGGCTGGCTCGCAGTTGCACAATATTCATAATCGGACTGTCAAAGTTGGCTAATCATCAACTCGTTGACATTTGCCTGATACCGGTGCTGTTATTGTAACTTGTTTGCTGTTCGTCACAACCTCCTCATTCAAAGCCACCTGATAGTGGAGTTCAAAGGGGTTTCTTACTTCTCTAATTATTGCTATCGGTTGTCAGGGATTGAGTTATCTGGTGAAGGCGCCTGCAAATTGGTTGGAAAACAAAATATGATTTTTTAGATTAGCTTACTTACGTGTCATATACTTAATTAAACGAATTTGGATTCAAAGCTTTTTTTCAAGTGATTATTACAAATTACCAAAATGGCAAACATTGCAATCATTGCTTTCGAACCTTCCATTAAAAACGCCTAACACCTGTCGATGAAGGTTTTTCTAGTTGTTTGGTTTGATTGGAACTGCTACTGGAGTGGTTCCAAGTATTTTGAAAGTCTACAAAAACAAATACAATGTAACTGCATTTTATATGACTTACATACATTGGTTCTTGTCTGCATCCCTGTGTATTTGGGTTCCCACACACTATGCAATTTACTGATCGAACTCGTATTGTATCAGAATATACTCACAGTTTTGAACACAACATCCGATGTGGCTGCGTTTATGCATTTATTCAAAACAAACAAAAATTTATTTACAAACAACCAAAAAAAAGTTTCGTTCATAAGTAGTCGTTAAAATTAGTTGATGGTATGACAGCAATCTTGTTGTTTCTTTTCCTTTTGATCATAAGTTCGAGTGCAACGAACATAACCATTTTTAGAAGGGAATTTGCAACACTGTAAGGACACCTGGATAAAACGTCAAAAATTATACCAATCCCATGAAAATCTTTCTGTTGATGTAATTAAAACTTTAGTTGTACATTGCACCAGAAGCCCAAACTCATACTACCTACATTCCATCTTATAGCCTTTTCATATCAGGCCGAAAACCGGGTTTTTCGCGAAAACACTCGAAAACTTCTACGAAAACAGAAGTTTTCCCATACAGCATACATATTCCAGTCGTTTGCACTCGAAAACGACTTCCAATCGTTGGGCTGTTGAAACAAACATAACTTTTGCAATATGTTTACAGCAAATTCACCAAAATTGTTGACCGCACAAATGTCACAACTCATAACTTAAAATCATTTTCTACAATTAGGTTATTGATGGGCTAATATTATTTTGAAACGCACTAAAATCATTTTGTTTGTTAACTGTATCGATCGAAAGTCGTAACCAAAAGAGTTTGCACCGAAGTTTAACTACTAGTGCCTCACAGCTGATTGAAACGTCAAACGAAAACTAGTTGGTGGTTGTGTGAATGCATCGACGAGTTTTCGACGAAAACACGGTTTTCGTCTCTGTGTAAAAAGCCTATTAGGTATCTCCTTTTCCGACAATAGTCCTATTTTCATCCATTCACTTCATCAATAACTTGACCTGCAATTGGATTGATTATTTTATTATTATATAAAATATGCTCTGAAAGTAACATTTACATTTAATCTGGGTCGGCAAATATTCCACCACAATTCTGATTATTTTCCTAAAATCAATGATTAGAATGAATTAGAATTTAATCTTTGACACAATTAGTTCTTATCATCACCCGTACTTGTTTTAGCATAATAATAACTAATTATATATATCAGGAACACAAAACACAGAACACTCCAACTATCCACCGGCTATATGCCTTAACCAACAATTGGCGTATGACGTCTCATCGTTTCTAGGTGATTTGTATTTTTACGACTTGTTCTGTTGCACTCCAATTCTAATTTTAACTCTCATGATCAAACTAAAAACAAAACAAAATAAAGTGTGAAATTGGCACAGTTCTTTTAAGATGCATTGGGCATTGCACTGGCTGTATGCCATGACAAAACAAACACACACACTCTCACCTAAATTCGATGGTAATGTTTACTCCACTTTTTGTTCATAATATAATAAACAAAACTTGTTGTTTTAGTAGTGATTGTAAGAGTTGCAAATAATACTTAAATTGAGTGCTCATACTCAAAACAAATCATATGACCCATGAGAGAGAAAGACTAGACAGGTCTCTATGTCCGATGTTTGTATGATTGTACTCGTCATCGTCAGCCGTCATTCGTAGTCTATATCGAGGAATAATTATTGTTGTCGACCTTGTTCTAGTTAGATTTTATTCAAGTGACTTTCTTATTCGGGTGTAGAGTACTGTACCTACTTGTCAATGGATTTGTTTTGATTTGGTGATGTTCTTGACTTCCATTCGAAGGCGTCTCCAAATATGCTCTGACTGAACAAAGTAGGGACTATGTATTGAAAATATTAACCAAAAATTAACCAGCATTCGTCAAATCAAAAATAATACTCTCTTGCTCTTCAATTAAAAAATGCTGCTCTTAGAAATTATTTATAAATTCGCTTTCTTCTCAAAAGTTTAAATGGAGGAATTTGCATTTTTGCGCCTAAAAATATACTCTGGTAAGGAGAACAAAAAACCTACGTGAAGTTAGCCCGCACTTTTTCTAGAATGAAAAACGTGAATTGCAGTTCGATAGACATTCGTTTGTAGTTGTTTGTAGTGAATTTTTTTTCGTTTGTAGTTCAACCGTTAGAAAGTTAGAAGCATTAGAAAAAAATTTCAGCCCGCACTTTTGGCTTTTTGAAACAAAAACTAGCCAGTTGCATTCGAAATCGTTTGTAGTTGTTTGTAGTGAAATTCTTTTTTAACAGAAATGCCTTATTTCCGAGATATAAGGACATTTGTGTTTGCACCTGTAACTCCGAATTTACAAAAGAGAGAAATAATTTAAAACAACTGTTGCATAAAGCATATCCTAACTTAAATAACTGCATTTAAAATATCTGAATTCACTCAAGCGTTACTTAATAAAAAGCAATCAAAATCAAAAAACGCATCCCTTTAGAGTTGCATCCATATATGGGCATCCCAACAACAACAAAACAACGGTAAACACATTTTCGCAAAGCACTCATCTGTGCCCATCCACATGAGTCACTACTTGTCAATTAGCAACAACAACCAATCAATAAACCCCGATTTTATCCAACAATTTTTTCTATTCCTTTTAATAACATTAAAACCTAACACCTTTGAAACAATTTATAACAACAAAAATGCAATTTCTGCAAAGCCTGTATTCCTGACTATCTAATCCAATTCAAATTTTTTGATTTTATCACAAAGAAAAAAAATTAGATGAAACTTAAGCGAACACTACTTCGTCATATAAACTCATATCCATATTTCAGTTATTAAGCAACTCAAAATAGTGAAATCTATTTTTTTCTAATGCTTTCTGTTAGATGTATCTAATGGAGGAAAAAAAAATACCTCTTATCAATAGATAACGATTTATTGAAAATTTAAGAAAATGGTTGAAATCGTCTTCGCAGACTGATTTAAGGGGACGGATATTTCAAATGCTGGACAACTACAAACGACAAAAACTAGTTGGTTGTTAGAAACCATGTGTGCTCTATCTAATGAAACCTTAAATGTCGAAATTGACCAAACCAAAAAGAATTTATAAGCAATTTAAGCAGGCGATATAAGACCGCGTTATCTTCGAAACGGTACATTGCCGAGTGATGAAATTTCCTATTTCAACAGTTTTCCACCTCACCAATCTAATAAAATAAAAATTGTATCAATCGGCCTAACGGTTTGTGATTTATATGCAATTTAAGCGAAATCGCAGCTTAATTTTTTTTGTGAAGTTAGCCCGCACTTTTTCTAGAATGGAAAACTGAGTTTGCAGTTCGATAGGCATTCGTTTGTAGTTGTTTGTAGTGAAATTTTTTTCGTTTGTAGTTCAACCGTTAGAAAGTTAGAACCATTTGAAAAACAAATTTTCAATCCCTTAAAACCTTGTTATCTCCGAAACCGTGGCAAGCAGAGCGATGAAATTTTCTGTGTCGAAAGTGTTTGCCATTACTAATCTAATAGAATTCAAATTATACCAATCGGCCTAACGGTTTATGATTTATTTGAAATTTAAGCAAAATTTGGGCTTCTAACTTAAGGTCCCCATAACTCAAAAACTGTTAAACTACAAACGATGAAACTTTGCATTCCTATTCTCTGAACCCTTTTCTACCTATGATATCAAATAGAAGACAGCCCGCATTACTGGACACTTTTTATTCGCAATTTAAGGGGAGCCTATAATGGTCTAAATTGACCCATTTTTAAGCGATCCTCTATTTCCATTGCTAATGAGTTATGAAGGGTGGAATGATTTTTTTTTAATCCAACAACCCATCCCCTTCTAACAAAATTATAAAAAATTCATTTCCACTGTACTGCAGTGCAAAATATCGAATCGGGTAAAAATGGGTCAATTTAGACCATTATAGGCTCCCCTTAAATTGCGAATAAAAAGTGTCCAGTAATGCGGGCTGTCTTCTATTTGATATCATAGGTAGAAAAGGGTTCAGAGAATAGGAATGCAAAGTTTCATCGTTTGTAGTTTAACAGTTTTTGAGTTATGGGGACCTTAAGTTAGAAGCCCAAATTTTGCTTAAATTTCAAATAAATCATAAACCGTTAGGCCGATTGGTATAATTTGAATTCTATTAGATTAGTAATGGCAAACACTTTCGACACAGAAAATTTCATCGCTCTGCTTGCCACGGTTTCGGAGATAACAAGGTTTTAAGGGATTGAAAATTTGTTTTTCAAATGGTTCTAACTTTCTAACGGTTGAACTACAAACGAAAAAAATTTCACTACAAACAACTACAAACGAATGCCTATCGAACTGCAAACTCAGTTTTCCATTCTAGA
Source organism: Cheilosia vernalis (assembly GCA_949126925.1). Lineage (NCBI taxonomy): Eukaryota > Metazoa > Arthropoda > Insecta > Diptera > Syrphidae > Cheilosia > Cheilosia vernalis. The sequence goes on from OX421362.1 coordinate 8,241,694, forward strand.
AAAAGTGCGGGCTAACTTCACAAAAAAAATTAAGCTGCGATTTCGCTTAAATTGCATATAAATCACAAACCGTTAGGCCGATTGATACAATTTTTATTTTATTAGATTGGTGAGGTGGAAAACTGTTGAAATAGGAAATTTCATCACTCGGCAATGTACCGTTTCGAAGATAACGCGGTCTTATATCGCCTGCTTAAATTGCTTATAAATTCTTTTTGGTTTGGTCAATTTCGACATTTAAGGTTTCATTAGATAGAGCACACATGGTTTCTAACAACCAACTAGTTTTTGTCGTTTGTAGTTGTCCAGCATTTGAAATATCCGTCCCCTTAAATCAGTCTGCGAAGACGATTTCAACCATTTTCTTAAATTTTCAATAAATCGTTATCTATTGATAAGAGGTATTTTTTTTTCCTCCATTAGATACATCTAACAGAAAGCATTAGAAAAAAATAGATTTCACTATTTTGAGTTGCTTAATAACTGAAATATGGATATGAGTTTATATGACGAAGTAGTGTTCGCTTAAGTTTCATCTAATTTTTTTTCTTTGTGATAAAATCAAAAAATTTGAATTGGATTAGATAGTCAGGAATACAGGCTTTGCAGAAATTGCATTTTTGTTGTTATAAATTGTTTCAAAGGTGTTAGGTTTTAATGTTATTAAAAGGAATAGAAAAAATTGTTGGATAAAATCGGGGTTTATTGATTGGTTGTTGTTGCTAATTGACAAGTAGTGACTCATGTGGATGGGCACAGATGAGTGCTTTGCGAAAATGTGTTTACCGTTGTTTTGTTGTTGTTGGGATGCCCATTGCCCATATATGGATGCAACTCTAAAGGGATGCGTTTTTTGATTTTGATTGCTTTTTATTAAGTAACGCTTGAGTGAATTCAGATATTTTAAATGCAGTTATTTAAGTTAGGATATGCTTTATGCAACAGTTGTTTTAAATTATTTCTCTCTTTTGTAAATTCGGAGTTACAGGTGCAAACACAAATGTCCTTATATCTCGGAAATAAGGCATTTCTGTTAAAAAAGAATTTCACTACAAACAACTACAAACGATTTCGAATGCAACTGGCTAGTTTTTGTTTCAAAAAGCCAAAAGTGCGGGCTGAAATTTTTTTCTAATGCTTCTAACTTTCTAACGGTTGAACTACAAACGAAAAAAAATTCACTACAAACAACTACAAACGAATGTCTATCGAACTGCAATTCACGTTTTTCATTCTAGAAAAAGTGCGGGCTAACTTCACGTAGGTGAACAAAAAGCCGAGAAAATGCTTTCAAATCTAAAAATTAGCAAAGAAATTTCACTGGGAGGTATCCAGTTATTTGTATAAACAAGATGCAAGTGAATTCGTACATTTGTACGTTTTACTATTCCAAGAGGAGAATCAAAATGTATTAAGAAAACATGTTAAACAGTTTAAATAACGAAATTTCGAATTGCAAACTTTTTGCCACAAACTTATACACCCTTGGCGCGAATTGTCGAAGTTTATTCACAATCCACATCATTCAATTCGCGTTCCACAAACTAGCGAATATAACATTCGTTCGAACTTAACCTCAAAGTTGAAATGTTATGGACACAAATGACGGTGACTGTCATTGGATTCGCGGGTTTCTGCGACCAAATTAAATGTATGATGTTAATGGACTGTCAAACTTGAATATTCGTTCGTTCGTTGGTAGTTGGTCGCTCTCATGTGAATGATCCTTAAGATACATATACATAGAGTTGATGAATCCTTTTTTGCAATTCGTTTGTAGGGCTGATTATGTTTGTCTTTCTTTGACCTTTCTATCAATAACGAGGTTGTAGCTCCTCGCTAACTCATATTAATTAGGCATTCGGAGGCGTATACGTAACATTTTTTTACAACACTAGCAAAATACGTCTGCTCGAAACGGAGCTCGACAACAATATGTTGTAACCAGAAATTGATGAAGCAAAAAGTTCGTTTCAAATTTACACACTTCCTAGCATGTGTGTTAATATATGCATGTATACTCCGCATTGACGCTGATGAAATTATCGTTAATTTTTAGCTAGATCTTTTGAACCATATCAATAATATTTTATGTACATATTTTGTTAAATGTACGGATGTGCAACTAAAAAGAAGATTCGAAAAGTTTTCACTTGGGTTGCCAAGCTCAGAGAAATGTATCAAGTACTGTCATTGCTATTTTAGATGTCATAGCCATACTCACATGCAAACAGCGCTGAAACTCCAACCCCCTGTAACTCATTTTAACTAAAAAACATTTTCAATTTGTTCCTTGCAGCGTGTCTACTACCTCTCCCTGGAGTACTACATGGGTCGCTCGCTACAGAACACCATGATCAACTTGGGCATTCAAAGTGAATGCGAAGAGGCCATGTATCAATTGGGTCTGGATATCGAGGGCCTGGAGGAGATGGAAGAGGATGCCGGTTTGGGTAATGGAGGTCTTGGCCGTTTGGCGGCATGCTTCCTCGATTCGATGGCAACCCTCGGTCTGGCTGCCTATGGTTATGGTATTCGCTATGAATACGGTATTTTCGCCCAGAAGATTCGCAACGGTGAACAAGTTGAGGAGCCTGATGATTGGTTGCGTTATGGCAACCCATGGGAGAAGGCACGTCCAGAATTCATGCTGCCAGTTAACTTCTATGGTCGTGTGATCGATGGAACCGATGGCAAGAAGTGGGTCGACACTCAAGTTGTCTTTGCCATGCCATACGATAACCCGATTCCTGGATATGGCAACAACGTAGTGAACACATTGCGTTTATGGTCGGCCAAGAGTCCAATTGATTTCAACTTGAAATTCTGTAAGCATTAAGTTTTTTTCTTTTAGATTTCGTTATGACTTCGGTTTCCTTTCAGTTAACGATGGTGACTACATTCAGGCTGTTTTGGATCGTAACTTGGCTGAGAACATTTCTCGTGTACTGTATCCCAATGATAACTTCTTCGAGGGCAAGGAACTCCGTTTGAAGCAGGAATACTTCATGTGTGCCGCCACCCTTCAGGATATCATTCGTCGTTACAAATCATCGAAGTTCGGTAGCCGCGAGGCCGTTCGTAATAACTTCGATCATTTCCCCGATAAGGTTGCTATTCAGTTGAACGATACCCATCCATCGTTGGCTATCCCCGAGTTGATGCGCATCCTCATCGATGAGGAGAAACTCACTTGGGATAAGGCATGGGAGATCACAGTTAAGACTTGTGCCTACACCAACCACACTGTCTTGCCTGAAGCTTTGGAACGCTGGCCCGTGTCTCTATTAGAATCAATTCTGCCACGCCACTTGCAGATCATCTACCACATTAACTTCCTCCACATGGAGAATGTTAAGAAGCATTTCAATGGTGATATGGATCGCATGCGTCGTATGTCATGTGTTGAGGAAGATGGCGAGAAGCGCATTAACATGGCTCACTTGTCCATTATTGGCTCACATGCTGTAAACGGCGTCGCTGCTATTCACTCTCAGATTCTGAAGGATGTGCTCTTCCATGACTTTTATGAAATGAATCCCGAGAAATTCCAAAACAAGACAAACGGTATCACCCCACGCCGTTGGTTGCTGCTTTGCAACCCCGGCCTATCAGATCTGATCTGTGAGAAGATTGGCGATGAATGGCCAGTCCACTTGGAGCAGCTGGTTGCTCTTAAGAAGTGGGCCAAGGATGCCAACTTCCAGAGAGACGTTGCCCGCGTTAAGCAAGAAAACAAACTCCGTCTGTCTGAATACCTCGAGTCCGAGTATGGCGTCAAGGTGAACCCAGCATCCATGTTTGATATCCAAGTCAAGCGTATCCATGAATACAAACGTCAACTTCTCAATTGCTTACACATCATCACCTTGTACAATCGTATCAAGAAGGACCCATCGGCCAAGTTCACCCCACGTACTATTATGATTGGCGGTAAAGCTGCTCCTGGTTACTACATGGCTAAACAAATTATCAAGCTGATTTGTGCCGTAGGCCAAGTCGTCAATAACGATCCAATTGTTGGAGAAAAATTGAAGGTTATCTACTTGGAAAACTACCGTGTCACTTTGGCCGAGCGTATTATGCCTGCCGCCGATTTATCTGAACAGATCTCTACCGCTGGTACTGAAGCCTCAGGAACAGGTAACATGAAATTCCAGCTGAACGGTGCTCTTACAATTGGTACCCTGGATGGTGCTAATGTTGAGATGGCTGAGGAAATGGGTAATGAAAACATCTTCATCTTCGGTATGACTGTCGATGAAGTGGAAGCCCTCAAGAAGAAGGGTTACAACGCCTACGACTACTACAACAGCAACCCCGAGATTAAGCAGTGCGTTGATCAAATCCAAGGCGGTTTCTTCAGCCCTGGCAACCCCAATGAGTTCAAGAACATCGCCGATGTCTTGTTGAAATATGACAGCTACTTCTTGTTGGCTGATTTTGCGGCTTATATTAAGGCACAAGATTTGGTCTCAAAGACTTATCAGGTAAGTTACAGAGTGGAACATATGTGGAGCGTATTGCTGAAATAAATCTCTTTATTTGTTGTTTTTTTTTTAGAATCAAGCCAAATGGCTCGAAATGTCAATTCACAACATCGCATCCAGCGGTAAATTCTCATCAGATCGTACCATCGCTGAATATGCCCGCGAAATCTGGGGAGTTGAACCATCATGGGAGAAGTTGCCAGCTCCAGCAGATGTCTAAGTACACAGCAAAGCAAATAAAACTCATTTCTAACAATATTCATAAACTTAAATGAAACGTCCACCACAATATATCACCAAGGGGATCGAACACCTACTGTACCACTGCCAACAATTCAGCAGGTTTCAGCAAAACACTATTCAGCGCCCACCAATCTACAATCCCCTCGAAAAGGAATACTTTGTTTTAGGAACTATTTTTCAAGGAATTCAGCGAAGAAGTAATGGGCGTTCTTCGCACTCCACCTCTCGAAACAGAACATGACCTCAGGCAACAAAATAGTCCCTATTTTTATAAAAAAAAAAAAAAGGAAAATAATTAAATTTTACATTACACATAGGAAAAATGATTCTAAGAAAAACAAATTTAAGATTAAATGTTTTAAGCGAGGCTAAACAAAAACAATTTAATGCTTAATGTTAAAAGTTAAATAAAGAAACAAAAATTTAAACCTACCGCATGTTTCTCTTCTTCGATGCTTGTTAAAAATTATCTCTTATCTTGCACACGGAACACAATATGTAAGCACTCATTAGATTTATGTTTCATTTTTATTTAACGCACAATTGGCCAGCAAACACATTTGAAACTTCTTCATTTTTCAACACTGTATTTTATTATTTTCTTTATTTTTATAAAACTTTTTAAAACTTGTTGTTGTTAATAAAAAAGAAAAGAGAACATTTAAAACAATTACATAAAATCGATATAGGTACGTTATCTTTAAAAAAAAACTATTTACTAAAACTCTAGTTGTTATTGAGCCGACATTTAAAAACTGGAAATAAAAAAAAATACAACAAAGGATTGGGTATCATTTGTTTTTGCGTATTATTATTTTACATGAAACAAGCTTGTACCTACTCTGAAATTCGAGTACTATGGAAACTCTGTTTTATGGGAACGTCAAAAGTATTTATGCAAACAAATTAAAACTAAAACGAAAGTAATACATCTTTTGGTTTAACAACGGCGAACATTTAAACTGATTTAAACTTTACTATCCATTATCGGATACAACCACCTTAGGAACTATTTTCAAATATAACAAAGTGTCATCTATTGCAAAAACCCTGAATGTGCAGACAAATCATTTGATTGCATATTTTCAGCGAAAGATGTCATAATCGTTTATAATAGCAAAATGTGGATTCATTCGAGGTGTGCTTAGCACAATAATAAGAAACACACTTGTTGAAAGTCAGAATAAAATTTGTGTTATAATTCGATCTAGGCCATTAAACCCTTCACTTCTGTCTAGAAAATCATCGAGTAGACAATACGTCGAGAGAAGACCTAGTTCGTCTTCCGATGTGCCCACCTAACGGTGGGGTGAAACGTATTTGGCAACAAATGTCACTTAAATGCTTAATGACTTAAAAGTCTTCATCCTCACTATTAAGACTAGATCATAAGTAGAGGGTAGCGGCAGAAAAAAAGCAATGTCTGACTACGTTTTACATATTGGTCCTATTTTCTCAAAAACTATTTTTTTTTGTTCCTCTATATAAGTTATACAATTCAGACAAACATTGTGCATATCTCAGCAATGCTTAATCATGTATGTCTGTCTGTCTGTTTGCTTGTCTGTCTTAAAAAAAATGTATAGTTCTTAATCGTGCGGGTTCCCAGAAAAATATTTCTTAATTTTTGATAGTGTTGACTCGAAAACAGATTTTCAATAAGCTGTCGACGAATGAGTAGTGCATTTCAACAGTAATTAAAATTGGTTAGAGGCATGGTACAAAATTGTTGTCGTGTTAATCTGAATTCTCTATGGGCTATTTATGTATTTTGTTGATGAATAATTGTAACTTAAAATGGAACAATAAACGACCCACTGTCTTCGATCTTGATTTTATTGCAAACTTGTTTTTAACTTACTCCATTACGTAGTAAGAGAAAGATATTGGTTTCGTATAAAATTTCTAACTCGAGATTTTAATCAATTCTGATATTACGATGATAGAGGAACTCAAAAAAGTGGGTAACAAAATTCTGTCCGGTCTGTCCGTCTGTCCGTCCTTCCACATTCCTACAGCCTAAACGGCTTCCCGGATTACGTTCAAACCTCGGATTTGGAGTTTTTGGGCTTACAGCTCGGGAGGTATTTTTCTTTTTCAAGGTAACCTCAATATTAATGGTACTTCCCATATAAAATGTTCGTACCAGTTTGATTTGATCGAAAACTGCTCCAACGATTTCAACCAAAATATGATATTTAAGCTTAAGTAGGTGAGGTTACCAGGGCTGCGTACCCAGTTTTTGGCTAAAAATTCGAACAACGGTACTTTTAAAATTTCGACATATCTCGAAAACGCTCTATACAATTGTAACAAAAAATAAATTCTAAGGTAATGTGTTCATTTATAACTTAATAGCAAACTCAGTTTTTCTCTATATTATCGTACAATGGATTTTTGAAAAAAGGAATTTTTTAACATTTAGTTTTTTTCAGTTTACCAGAAAACGGCTCTAACGATTTCAACCAAAATTGATATTTAAGCTTAAGTAGGTGAGGTTACTACGACTGCGTACCCAGTTTTTGGCTAAAAATTCGAACAACGGTACTTTTGAAATTTCGAAATATCTTGCTTGAAAACGGTCTACCTATACGATTGTAACAAAAATTCATTTTTAGAACAAAAGCAAACTCAGTACAGAACTCTAGCCAGAACTTGCGACAATTACCTGTTACTGAGAGCTTAAACTTTCAAAAACTTATACTGTTATTTTATATAACTGCCATTTGTGATAGATATCCAATTTTTTGTTTTCTTTAATCTAGTATCGAGAAAGTTTCGTTCGACCCAGTCGTGCACTTTACTTTAGTTGTGTCAGTAACACAAATTGGTTACGCTACAAAGTTTGACAAAGAATTATAAACTGATGAAGATAGATTATTTAATAAAAACATTACAGCAAATTTTATTCTCTGTATTTAGATGCAACATAATAACAAATGTTACCATATTTGCGTGTCTATCGGTTATTCCCTTAAATAGCCACAGGTACACAATTTGCAATAGCAAGAACATTGTTTTTTCAAAACTCTATTTACTACAGCATATGATAACCAAGCTTTTGTAACTTGCCTCGAAACATATTTGCAAAGAGTTTGTTTCAATTTAAAATAGATCCCAGTGCCGATGCGTTCATCGTTCATTTTTCATCACACGCAATGACACCACAGCTGTTCAATAGATTTACACGTGCGGAATTTCTTGACAAATCTACTACTCAATGTAGGTTTAAAAAAAAACATTAATTTTCGCGTTTATCGTGTAAAAGTTATGTTTAAAAATGGCTTGATCCTATGGAGATCCACATGCCGCTAATCATCCAACAGCCAATTCTCAATTGAACGCGAACATTGCCAAGTATTGAATGATTTGAGAATTATAGCTCGATCATATCGCAACACGACAAGTTTAAACTTAAGATCCCACATAATAGATATAAACACCTAAAGTTTTTTCAATCACCTAACCCAGGGGTTTCCAAAGTGTGCGCCGTAGAAAGTAATGAGGGGCGCCGCGCCCTGAGGAGTTATTAACAAAAATACAAATTTATTAAAGCTTCGCGCTCTAAACTGAATTTTGAAAAATACCTCACTTGGTTTTCAAAGTACTTTGCAGATGATGACGTCGAAAAGTTTGCGTGGATCCAAGATCCATTTCATGCACAAGCTCCTCCAGAATTCACATCACAAGAGGAAGAGAGTCTCATTGAACTCTCTTGCAACAGCAGTTCTAAAACTAGATTAACCAGTTCCGGTTTGGTGGAGTTTTGGTTATCGATTCAAAATGAATATCCAAATTTAACTTCAAAAGGTTTAAGAATTTTTATTCCGTTTGTAACATCAAATTTGTGTGAAGCTGGATTTTCAGCTGTAGGTAGCTGTAATCAAGAGCAAATATCGCTGTATAATACAGATCGGTTGCAGAATCCACTGCGTTCGAAAGGTAGTTTTAAAATAATTTGCTTGACAGCATATCCAATGTATTTCTAGTTAAATCAGTGCAACTGAGTTGTACTGTTCACTGTTCAGCTACAACTAAATTTTGCTCAAAGTGGACAAGGAAATCCTCAGACGATTGTCGTCGTTGTTATCTACACAGCTTAAAATATAAACCCATATTGTTCTTTTATTTAATTTCTTATACATACATTTCTTCTCACATATCAGCTACATAAACATAAATAAAATTTTATAGAGATTGATAAAAAAAAATAAAAAAGAAACATTCATTCATATAAAATAAATAATAATTAACTTTTTTGTGGCTTTATTTCTTTTTATTCTTATTTTAAACAAGAACAAAAAAACAATTGTTAAAAAAAAACAACAATTATTGGCAATTGATTTGACTTCTTTTCGATTTTAGTTAGCATACGTCACAAATACAAATATTTTTTTTATTTGCTTTTTTCTGTTTATTGAACACATCATTGTTACACCATTCATTTATTTGTAAAAGCAAAATTTAACAGATTACATCGTTATAAGAAAACATATACGTATATATTAAACATAAACACTATCGTTTATAAGGCACATTGTGCTAAATATTTTCGTTAATATACTGGTTACAGTGTGTATTGTTGTGGGGTGTCATCATTCGTTTCGGAAATTGTTTGGATTTTATTTTAGAAAATACTGATGTGCTTCATTTGTTGATTTAAGTTCTCGTTGAATGTGTTTTTCTTTTGAGAAAATTCGTTTGAATACAAATTTCGAAAATTTTATATTCTGCGTAGATTTTTATTTTTTTTTATTTTTTGAGCGTGTATAGGTATTATTATCGGAAATCATCATGATAATTAGGCGACGTTAATTGGATTACCTCCATTGTAGTTGGCAAAGTACCGAGGATCCCCAAAGCGATCATACATCTGCAAGAAAAATTAAAATAGTTCCGGATGAGTTAAATTAAAAACGATTGCACAATTAGAAATATGATGAACAAATATTCAGTTTAATACATTTTGCGAATTGGGAATCCCCCAAAATTCGGCTTGTTTTATTAAGGCTAGTGATTTTTACGTTTTTCATTGCGTACACTATTTGGGTTGGTGTTTTATTTGTTCGCACCTGTAATTATAAAGTTGATGTTTCAAATGAAACGTAGTTTGCTATTGAATAAATTTCATCATTAGTATACAATTTGTGCATGTGTTAATACCAATTCGCAAAGATGCTGAATGAACGGGTGTCTGATCGATAGGCTCTTTGTTTTTTCTTGTTTCATCCGATCTTCGATAGCCAATGCATAATTTTGCGAAAAAAAATAAACAAATTCACGTATTTATAGGCTTCAATAGTTACACGTGTTATTTGCTTCAGAAAAAGATCGATACAAATTAAAGCTAGACGGCAATTTAAACTGAAGTTACCCTTTATCAAATTGGATTGTGCTTTGTGGAAACAAATACAAACTAAAAATTAGTACTACGAGGGGAGTTCAATATATTCGCGGTATCGACATGAAGGAAAACACGAATTAAATTAAAAATATTTTAATTTTTCAATATAATCTTCTCTTACATGAATGCATTTATTACATCTTGAGATTAACTTTTCTATACCCTCAAAAAAATAGTTTTCATCTTTCTCTCCAAAATGTTCATTTATTGCAGTTTTGAGCTCCTCATCATCGGTAAATCGCATACCACGAAGGTTTTTTTTTTAATCTGGGAACAAAAATTAATCACTAGGGGCAAGGTCCGGACCATAGGCTGGATGTTGAATTTTTTCAAAACCGCAATCCCGTACAACAGCCTTAGAAATCCATGCCGTGTGCACCGGAGCATTGTGAGCGATGTGAGCATTCGAGGCACCCATCTTGCACTGACTTTGGAAAGATTTATACAGTCATGAAGAATGGTGTGTGTGGTACCAATAGAAAGGTTAATCTTCATAGCTATCGTTTTAACCTTTACTCGGGCATCCTCAAGTACAAGTTTCTCGACTTGTGTAATGTTTTCTCCGGTGCAGCCAGTTAGTGGGCAGCCTGAGCAAAGGTCGTCTTCAATGCTCTCCCTGTCCCTTTGAAATAAACTTGACCACTTTTGAACAGTTGACAACGAAGGTGCAGAATCTCGAAAAGCAGCCACCATCTCTTCGTGAATATTTTTTTTACTTTTTCCTTTTTAGTAAAAAAATTTTATCACAGCGCGGTTCTCAATTTTAGTGATAATCGCGACACCAGCCATTTCACCTTCGTTCAACGCAAAATACAAAGCAAACTTATAATCACAGCCAAATGAAATTTTACAGTTAAACACTTGAATAACGGGGCTACTAAAATCACGAAATAATTTTTTCATATCTTTGGAGTATCCCCCCCATACCGCGAATATATTGAACTCCCCTCGTAACTTTGAATAAACTTATAGAGTAAAATCTCCCAATTTATTAAATAATTTGGTAGTGGATTATTATATCCACTTGAAAAGGACTTAGGTGGACATACTAATTTTTAAAATAGTTATTAAAACGAAAAACTGTACGACAGTACCTACATTTAAAATGGATATAAAATTTTTCTATTTTCCCATTTGCCATTTGTAACTGCGTATGTGCGACTGTGCGTTTCCAAATCACCGTTAATCAATAATGACAAAGCAATCCAAATTCTATACCGAAGAAAGCAAGATATGCGATAAAATAAAAATGTTATGACTGACACTTCGTTTTTGTGCTGTCAACTAGTCGTGAGTCCAAAATCGATAACTTTGATTTGTCGAAAGGATGAGGTAGTGAAAATAGCCCTGTCCTTATTTCATGTTACTAACTTGACTAAATGATATTGTCACCCAAAAATGTTATTTAATTCGTTATTTGCGCACAGTTTGATAAATTAACAGTAGGCAATGTAAGTTTTCCCGGATTTTTGCGCTGCGGTAACGTACATTTTCACCATAACCATAAACAGAGGATATGTACTGGAATTTATAAATAATCACAACCTATTTCGCAATAGGTAGTTGTTAAGCAGACATATCTAAGGCATTTTCGAAGAACATGTCAAATATGCAATCAAAGCAGATAAGCAATGAAAGACTTACCAGCAAAAGAACAAACTGGTGTAATTATAAAAAAATACTCGAAGGTTTTATAAACCTTAGAGCTATACTGGCCACAACAAGGCATATTGACATCGAAGTGGAACAATTCATTGCCGATATACAACAAGCGGCAGAAGATAGTACACCAACTATTCAGCAACGTAAACAAGCATCGGTTAAATACCCCACAGAAATTAGGGAACTAATATTAGAAAAGAGAAGAGCCCGGAGAAAATGGCAAATGACAAGATATCCCGGCGATAAAACTATATTTAATAGACTTAGCAATAAGCTTAAGAAAAGTATCAGTGAGTTTAAAAATAGAACTCTTACTAAATATCTTTGCAATTTAACTGCTGACAAAGTCACAGACTACTCCCTTTGGAAGGCTGCCAAATATTTAAAAAGACCTCAAACGCAAGATCCCCCGTTAAAAACATCTGATGGGAAATGGATCGGCGACCCAAAAGAAAAGGTCAAACTATTTTCCGAACATTTAACAAATGTTTTTAAACCTTTTCCACCTAGTGTGGCAAACGAACGCCTTGAATTCTTTGATAGGATAGATGAAGACGTAATCACATATGTTTCACTTAAAGAGATCAGCACATGTATTCATAAGCTCTCTAATAGAAAATCGCCAGGTTATGATCTTATAACTGCCAAAATTCTGAAGGAACTACCCTTCATAGCATTGGTTAAACTTAAGCTTTTAATTAATGCTTGTTTTAAGCTAAGATATGTTCCATATCATTGGAAGATAGCAGAAATTATAGTTATACCTAAACAAGGTAAACCTCCATCAGAAGTCACCTCATACAGGCCAATCTCACTTTTACCTGTATTATCAAAACTTTTTGAGAAACTGCTTCTTAAAAGACTAGACAGAATAATAGAACAAAGAAGGCTTATTCCCACCCACCAGTTTGGGTTTAGAAATAAACACTCGACAATAGATCAAGTACATCGTATAACAAATATTATAGAAAAATCATTAGAAGAAAAACAAGTTTGCTCTACACTATTTTTAGACGTTGCTCAGGCTTTTGATAAGGTCTGGCATAAGGGCTTAGAGTATAAACTTCATAGGGATCTACCAAGACAATACTATGAGATACTTAAATCTTATATTTCAAATAGATTCTTTAGAGTTCGCTACGGTTCAGCGTATTCTGAACTCAAAGAATTGCAAGCAGGAGTTCCACAGGGAAGTGTTCTGGGACCAACCCTGTACTTATTGTATACTAGTGATATACCGCACACAAACGATGTGATGATAGCTACATTCGCAGATGACACTGCTCTTCTATCAACTGATGGATGCGTGACTAAATCCACAGAAAAGTTACAGAATTCTGTTAACGAGATATGTGATTGGGCTCAACGATGGCGAATTAGACTTAATGAGTCAAAGTCCACTCATATCAATTTTACAAATAAAAAAATAACGAACGCTCCTGTGGTTATTAATAACCAAGTAGTTCCTTACTCTAACACAGCTAAGTATCTGGGCATGAATCTAGATGCTAAACTGAAATGGAAGGAACATGTGAAAAAGAAAGTAGAAGAGTTAAATATTAGGTATAGAAAACTGTATTGGTTGCTAGGACATAACTCTGAAATGTCCACTGAGAATAAAATTTTAATATATAATCAAATACTAAAACCTGTTTGGACGTATGGTATCCAATTATGGGGTTGCACAAAGAAAACAAATGTACAAATAATACAAACATTCCAAAACAAAGTCCTTCGGGGAATAGTAAATGCCCCGTGGTATATTAGAAATAATGACTTGCATCGTGATTTGCAGATTGATCTTGTAACGGAAGTAATTAAAAAGTACGCAATTCGTCACAATGACCGTCTGCAGATGCATATTAATCCTGAAATAATAGACGTCTTAAATGTACGATATAATATTCGTAGATTAAGAAGAAATAAGCCTCACGAACTTATAATCTAAAAAATATGAGAACCCGTATTTAAATTATAATACCTTCTCAAACGCAACTGCACGTTGAAAGTAAAATCATTTGTCGATCTTTCTTTGATTGGTCATGATTAAGGAGGTGTTTTTAGTGCGGTTAGAGTCCCACACTACTCTGGGTTTCTAGCCCCATTGTGTCTTTCGAGATTTTCACCTTCAATAACAAAAAAAAAAAAAAAAAAAAAAAAAAAAATATGCAATCATGCATGAATTAAACAGTAGGCGAGTGGAAAAATGACATTACCATAGTCCTATCGAAAAAGATATTTTTAGTCAAAGTGTTTGAATAACCCGATTTAAACGCGATGCCTTTGGGAATAGGATTAGGAAAAGGAGAACAAATTGACCGAAAAAAGAACAGTTGATAAACCTACTCTCCAGAAAAGTTTCATCCATATTTCAAAACAATTGAAATTCTACATTTACTACGATTTCTCTCATACATTCGAATGTTCTGTAATGATTATGCCGTACTTACTTTATTTGCTCTTTTGACGCGTACCTACTCTCATAGAGAAATGTGAAAACCCAAGTTGCGCCATCTTTTGGATAAGATTGCGTCAAGCATATATTTAAAATTGCAATCTGCCCCTTGGTATGCAAGCAGAGCGAATCAACAATAAAATGTAGTAATATAATATTCATTCAATCACCGACAAAAAAAAAAAAAACTCTGACTGGGCTAGGTGCTTTCATGAAGAGATTATTGTTTTGCGCCAGTGCTTTTCAACAACTTATACCTAATCTGATAATCTAATCATCCCCTCATAGGTGGCCAATCAAATTAGTTTTAATCAATCTTATGACCACAATTCCAATTAAGGAAAGAGCAAAAATAAACAAATTAATGTACTAGCATTATTGTGCATTCGTTCTCAAGTATAAAAAAAAAAACGAAAGAAATATACCCACGCTGCTCGGCCAACAATACCAACAACAACATCCGCCAATCCAACCAAAACCATCGGCTGTGTACCTAAACAACGCATTACCGATGATATTAGGAAAAACCAGGAATACTACAACAGCTATGAAGCATCGATCAGACAACGACGTTGTTAGTAAAAAATGCAAAACATTTTTCTTTCTACATTATAATGTAATTTTTTTATTGATATTTTTTTTTTTTAATTTTTGTAAATTTGTCAGTCAGATTAAATAACAATTATAATAGTTATAACATTAATTTATTTTTTTGTTTTCTCTATTTTAACTACATATACATATTTTTCTTAAATACACTACACGAAAAAAAAAACGATACAGAAATACAAACTACAACAATAATAATTATTTTCTCTTATATACGAGTTTTCTCTATTACAAATAAGGAAGTAGAGTTACCAGTAGACGACATTGAATAGACGACAATTTTGGTTGGCTTGACATGTGATGTGACATAAAAGTAACAGCGACAGAAACGTGTTATATTAAAATGATTATTTAAATATAATGTAGGGGTATGGACTTAAAAAACGAAACAAAATAATATTAAACAGGAAACAAAAAAGAAAAACAAAAAGAAAAATTCTACTAAAACATAGAATTTACACATATTTGAGCATTTCTTATTGTTTTGTTTTTTTTTTTTTTTTTTCAAGCCACACAATAACACTAACATCTAATTTGTTTCTTTTGTTCGATTGGTATATATTAGATTTAAAGGTTTCTGCTCTCTATTTTGCAAAATAAATAATTCCGCTATCTTTTTGTGGGCAACAAAAAAATTAGTGATTCTAATTAACTGGTAAGCTCACCTGCGAGTCGTCTAGATCTGTTTCAATGTCGCTACTTTCATAATCACTTTCCGGAGGTGTTAGCGGCTCAGCACCGCGTTTCTCTAAATTATATTGCATTGTGGAATTGTTAAGAACACATGCCACTTGATAGGCCGTTAAGCCGGCATATGTTGCCGTTTCTAAATTTAGTTTTGAACATTCTTCTAGAAGAAAATTGGCTAAGATCTCATTGCAGCTTTCAATGGCAATATGTAGGGGTGTACGTCCACATTTGCCTTCCTATAAAACAAAAAAAGAAGCGAACGTTAATTGTGGATCCTATAGGGAAAAGAAAAGTTTGTCGACAACTTACTCTCGCATTGATATCGGCTCCGAACCACACCAAATGTCGGAGGATATCTATGTGACCACCTTGCGCCGCCAGATGTACACATCTTTCTCCTGCAAAGAAAAATACGATATGAATCTGATGTTTTAAGAGCTAAAAATAAGTTATTAAGTAGTATTTCCCATCGATAAAACTCGAATCTATCAGTGTAAGCCAGTAAAACATTTTTGCTTTGGCTAGTAGATAAGCTAACATATTTGTTGGGTGGAAAGATAGCAGGTGAGTGGTGGTAATTTTTATCGATACTTGGTATCGAGACGTGTATGCAGACTTTTGAAGAATTGATAAGGTCCCCTTTGACAGCGATATCGAACAAGTCGTGAGTGTTTGAGCTTGGAAATACCAAAGATATTTATCAAAAAGCCAGCATATACCTATGTCTAATAGAAGTTTCAGCGGCCTAGAAGGATTCTATAGCAGAAATGTTTTTGTGACCCATTTGTAAAAGGTGCATTGCACACAGATTCCACAAGCGATTGTGTATGCAATTGTGCAGCGACACCTTCTTGTAGATGTTTTCGTTTTTCCAAAACCCAATATTGGTGAAGGTCCCGTGTGTTAATACGCGACTCATACGTCATACCACACATTTATAGCTATTACCTCAATTTTACACATCATTTCCATGCATTCGCGTATTTCATTCAGAAAAGCTCGCTGACCAGTTTAAGCCAACAAACTCTCACTACTGGTTATGGATTGCTATGCGCGTATAGAAACTGTCGAACAAAAACAAAAACAATACAAACAGCAACACATTCCACACACATAAATAACAAAAAGAGCTAAGCTTTTGGCATTTCTGCAATCCCAACAAAAGGTCTCAAACGCTGCTACAGCAGCAGCACAACGCTAGCCAAGCCGAGCAACAGAGTGAGCGGCGGCATGTGTACGTTGTTAAATTCAGAAAAACCCAAGAAATTCCCACAATAAAAACGTGGGACTGGTTGTGGTCATTTTACATACATATATATACACGGCTATCGTTGTTGTTGTTGTTATTAATGCCTGTTGCTTTTTTGCTGTTGTTTAACAAACTGTAAAAGTGATATGGGGAAGATATAAGCTAAACAGACACAAAAAAGCGAATTGGAGGCAAATACAAAACAACTTATTTACTTCAGCTGTCAATTGCAAACAAAAATAAAGATGAACAAAAAAAAATGTAAAAAAAAAATTAATTGCGTTGCAGTAGAGAAAATTCAAAGGGTCAACATCAACACAGAGTTACCCACCATACTCTCGCTTGAGTTGAATAATAATTTGCTTTAACACATCGGAGATCGGATTGCATGGCTCTGTTTAGTGTCTAGATACCAATTGTTTGTATAATACAAGTATAATACGTTCTAATGGCGAAGTTATCGAAATTACTTGTTACTTGATTGTGAGTGAATGACACATGTCATTGATTGCTAAAAAATTTAATTGTGTTGTTTGAGCGAATCTCAGTTTGCAATCTAACACTTGTTTGCCGTTCGATGCAACGTAAACTGGCTGCATTCGTAAGCAGGAATGCTGGATGACGCTGGTTGTACGTCCATTGACTTCCGCTTTGATGTTGGTGACACGTGTAAGTCATAATCGTCGTAATGATATTGATGGGGCTAATAAATAAAAATAAATAGTTGGCGCAACGGGCGCCTATAGTTTTTCACAGCCATTCGTTTTGTGTTAGTTTTTCATTTTTGGAACGAATAAAAGGGATCTAAAATTTGGTGCAGGGAAATAACTACACGGGCAATAACTTCACATGGGATATAACTTCCTTGGGTGGGAAATAATTTAACTTTTTTTATGTGAAGTTATTTCCCATTATTTGAAGTGGGCGATCACATCCCCACCAATTTTGTGAAATTATTTCCCACCTACAATTCGCGAATTTGTTGATTCTTGTTTAATTCTTATTTATAAGTTTTTTAGCTAATTTATTTAAGTTATCATACACCCAAACTCGCATCTACTCCCACCCCTAAACAGAGACTCCAAGCCGGAGTTGCAGGGGGGTAACATGCCCCCCATACATTTTCCCACTGTTTATGAATTGTAGGCTTACACTATGTCGTCGCATTTTAAAAGTAATTATTTCCCACAAAAAAGAAGTTTTTGCTGACTTTCAATGGGAAATAAATTCACATATTTTATGTGAAGTTATTGCCCGTGAAGTTATTTCCCTGCACCCTACAACTTTATGCCGAGTTCAAACGGTTAATTGAGAACCTCTTTTATGACACTTTTACGCTAAGATGTTTGTCAGACAAAAAACTTAAGGTTGCAATTTGGGTTTCTTCGGAATTCGAGCTTGGAACCCCTCGCTTAGTATTACAACACACTAACCACTAAGCCACAGCACTGATGAGGTTACAATTATTTCAAATCGCTAGACATGACTGCGGATCATGGTCATTCAGATACTTCAACAACAACCGAGGAGTTTCCCCATCGAAATGTAAGAGAGCGTATATTGCATGGACTTTTGTGAAATATTGTCAAAGACAGCTATTCACAAAAAAAAAGACCCTTTCGCAACAAACAAGGTATTGTAAAATTGGGTGGGTCAGGATGAGCTATCAATCTTTCATTTTCAAACAACCGATCGAAAGATGTCCTCTTTTCAATCACCTACCGAAAAATATTAAACGGAATGGTAGCCTAAAAAGCATTTTGAAAAACACGCCAACAGTTGGCCCGATCTATAAGTTAATGTACAAAATAGTCAATTGTGTGTCTCTGTATGGATTGTAACCACGTTACCACTTGTCCTTCTTCAATGAGGAATACTACTTCATCAATGTCGTACATCATTTCTGTACAAAGAATTCAATTACAGAACAATTATTAAACACCTCTGTCATGGTGCCAATTAAAAAACAACTTAATATGTCAAGTCCCCGCCCTTACCTAAGTATGGGTAAAAACGCTTACTAATTGCAAAATTAATACAAAGAAAAATGTTAACCAATCTGAAAGCTGTTTAAAAAAAAAAATCCCAATCACCGGACAGGGTATAGGTAATTCCAACAACTCTTTTTGTTTTGAAGCCGATAACCTTTATTTTCTTTTGATTGTGCAAAGCTTTGCAAAAGAACCAAATTTTCGATCGTAACGCAAAATCCCCAAGCACGCATCGACCCAAGAAACAAGAGACTAATCCGTGAATTCCCTCTAACTCATCGTTCCCACACCAAAAACAGACGACGTTTTCACTGGAATCGACGACATCCTAACAAATACCGAAAATCATTAAACTTTTGGAATATCCATTCACCGCAAGTCGCAAACAAACAACCGCACATCATGGACCTGCACTTCTTGAGTCATTTGCGAACGTGCCCTGTGGCTTGTTTCAAACCACAAACGACAACGCACTCACTCTCCGGTTTATACGGAGTGCAAAGGCCAACCAATATGTGTTATCAATACTTATTGTGGACCATGTTTGATCAATTGCTGTGCGCATTTGGGAGTTTCCTGATCGAGTGGCGCCTTTGCAATTTCCGTAGGCTTCTCCGGTAATAATAATGATGATGATTCGAAACAGAGACGTAGAATTTCCCACAATGTCTATGCATCACACACAAGTGGATGCTAAGTCAATAATGTAGTGTATTTAATGATGCGGAAATGCTTGGTCTTTTAATTGTCCAAGGTCTACAATTGTTACAATATCGGCACCTTTTCACTGAGAGCTGTTTGAAAAACACTTGTACAATGTTATGAATTTTGTACACAGAGTTTTTATTTTTATGGGAATTTTTGTTTTTTTAATCTATAGAGTTCAATGTCGTTGTGAATGATAAATACAAGTAACTATCCCACAATCTGGTTCAGATATTTGGCGTTTTGTGCGCTTCCCCGTGTCTACCCAAATCGCGATCAATTGTGCCTTTGTGAGTTTAATTTTTTTGCAAGTTCGTGGTATTCAAAAATAGTTGTTGCGTAGACATGATGTCTAAGCCCGATGAGTTTGATTTATGCATATTTATGCGAACGAGTAGGTGGCGTATGAGCAATTTTATTTGACACCTTCTAGGTATGATGCGATCCACATTTTTTTTTTTTGTTAGATTTCATTCATCTCCTCCTAATTTGCAGTTTTACATAAATTTATGTTTCGTCACGAATCTAAAGTCCATATAAAGAAGTCTTCAAGCGGTTTGAGTATAAAAACTATTTCAGAGTATAAGAACAACAAATATGTATTCATCATGTCTGGGGTGAGAAGGGGTGCCCTAGGGATATTTTTTTTTTTTTTTGCTTTGTTTGTAATGCGAAAAACTCGTTCCTGTTGACTAAAAATCAATCAGAGTTTATTTTTAAATTTGTAAAACTTCTCAACAGCTGTTTCCAAACTGTGTATCTGTACAGTGGTATTCATTGGAACTTGTGTAGCGAGTTTTTTCAAAGTGCCCCCCTTATTACCAAATCCATACTATTTAGAGGAATGATACAAAAATTGTGATGACTGGTGGTGGCCTTAAAATGTTTAGGTCCTTTTGCGTTGACTTGTGGAATGGCATCCGTATGAAGAGATAATATCCGTAACTGAATTTTATTGCGCCCCTTTTGTTGTTTGATGTTTTGATTAATTATTTTCTAACAGGCGAGTAATTTAATACTAATTAGCTGAATGAAATGTTTATGCTGATGATATAAGACGGTTTATTGCCAAGAATGTGGATTTGTCATACACTGACAGGAATGATTGACTGTGGATCTTAAGCTTCAAAGCAAATTTCTACTACGGCTATAAGTGGTTTATTGGATTATGCTGCTTTTGAATGGTGTTTGCTTTTATTTTGTAGGTCACACGAAAAACAATTTTTTATTCGGAAAATGCATATTACTAGGTACGAGAAAGTTTGTATTTGATCTCGTTGGTCTGTATTCTCAATACGAAGTGTCACTCAAAGTGCTTGGATGTTGTGGGTTATTTTGCAGTTTTCTAAATCAAACTTCAAAGTAATTTAAAATTATTTATCCAATGGCCTGGAATTCTGCCAACTAGTCCGAAAGAAGTCTATAAATCAGCTCAAAGAAAACTTCTCTACTGTAACATTAAAGTGTGAAACATGATGAAATCAGGTTGTTTATAAACCCTGATTCACTGCAAACACCATTTCAAGCCAACATTGGCATTTCCTTTTAGAACAATCTGAATTTGAATTTCATTCTTTTATTGTATCATATCAGACCATACCAGTTCTTACCACTCTACATTAATCCACAATCTCCGGCATCTCACGATAGATATATCACAGCAACTTCAGATACTCAAATCGTAGTGAAGCAAGAACTAATACTCGACACACGACTCGACTATGTGTGTGGATCAAGAATTCATCAGTCATCTGGGATTTCCAGTGATGTATTATTTATTGAATTTGTTGTTTTTTTCTTCTATTTTTTTTGTTCCCCCCTTTTCCTGTTTCATTTTGTTTTTATTTCAAGAAAAACAAAGCCGAAGCGACAGATAGGCAAAACGAACGATTGCAATTTTCTAACGATCGGGAAGTACAAAGCGGACACTTGAAAGAAGGCCAGGATCATGGCGAAGAGATAAAGTCATTTGGCCGGGGGTAACTTGTTTGGGGAGGCGATAAACTGTTTGCAGATATTTCTATAAATGTTAACTTTCACACAACGATCACGGATCACACTGTTGTTGGTAGCGCAAGAAACAAAAAAAAAAGTGGTTATATTATTATTCATGCGCGATATGCAAATTTTGGATAACATTTGGTATCTAATGTATTTTTTTTTCTGTCAGTCTCACAGATGTGATAATCAAGAGACAAAGAGACGAAGACACAAATTTGCCAACAAGTTTGTGTAGATTTTTGTTTTTTGCTGGCTTGGTACCGCTTGTGCCACCATTTCTCAAATTATTGGTTTTTCCCAACAACAAAAAAAAAACAAATAAATAAAAATAAACCTTTTAGAAACCAAAGAAAGGTGAACAGAGAAACAGTGAGCGTACGCGCGGCACTCAAGCATGACAGTTTGAACGTATACCAAGTGTTTGGAAAGCGCGCAAAAATGCTTGTCACACATTGAAATTCCCAATTAGCAACGTGCGCACTATCGTCGGCATCGGTCGGTGTTAAAAGTCAATTTCCAAAGCCATAATGTAATTCATCACACTTTACACGCATTGCGGTGCATATACCTAACACAGCATGGGTTGCTGTCACTGGGGTTTTTCGCGCGACACACAACGATCCAAAAGAGAAAATGAAAATAAAAAAAACCTTGAGGGACTACCTACCGCGATTATGTCATTGTGCGATCAAACTTGTTTGCACGCTGATCGGCATGCTTATCAAGTTTAACCGATTTAGCAGCTTTTTTTAATCTTTTTTTTTTTAAGTATACTCGTAGCTGGAGAAATTTCCAGTATACCACAAAGTCTGGGGTCATGATA
Organism: Cheilosia vernalis; assembly: GCA_949126925.1. NCBI lineage: Eukaryota > Metazoa > Arthropoda > Insecta > Diptera > Syrphidae > Cheilosia > Cheilosia vernalis. The sequence continues at coordinate 8,264,016 of OX421362.1, forward strand.
CGAATGTGTTATTGCTCTTTGGGGCTTCTTTCTTTTGTGTGGAAGTGGAATTTTTTGTTTGATTGTTTTCTTGGTGAATGCGATTCACAGCGAATTCGACTGACCTTTTTTTTATATCTCAAGGGGATATAACAAAAACCCAAACATAATTAAAAAGAGGTGAGAAGCAAAAAAAAAAAAATTATAATAATGATGCAGGCATCAGTCGCTGGCCGATGAGACACACAGCGAGTTTGTTTGATGTGCGGTTACACATTTGAAATGCGGGATTCCCCAGTATTTCACTTTACACGGCGAACAGCGGCAGTAGCAGCCCCAGCGAGCACGCAAAACCTCAAAGAAAAAGAAATTAATGTGTTCGCGCAATTGCATGGTGCTTTTGTGGGTTCGAAATTCCCACTATAAAGTGCAACCACTTACGAGATGGAAAGATGTGAAGTGGAGAAGGACGAGACAGAAGCGGAGACGTGATGTATGTAGAACAGACATTGTTATCGGCTGAAGAGATAAGTCGACTTGGGACAGATTTCGTTGGGTCAAGATTGATAGGAAGGGTATTAGTTGCTTCGCATAATATGTCGTATCCAGTCGGTAATTTCGACAATCTCTGAACAGACTCATTCAAAACTCTTCCGTCACATAGAAAACTGTCAAATATAGACTTTCTGTCACATCTACTCGGCAACACATTTAATTTACAGTGGGAGAAACACCGGACGTGTGTAATTGGTAGTACCCCACATGGCAAATGTAACGTTCTGACAGTAACTGTTCCAGCTGAATGGAGTCGGTTAACCAGTTTTTAACATTTGACTCAAGCGGTGTGGGAAAAACCGCATATTTGTTGGTATTGAACTTTGACAGCACAAAACGACACAGCGAAAGCGACTTCATTCCGCTTCACAGAGTAATTGTGTTAATTGCGTTTTTGTAACAGCTTGTTTTGCGTTATAAAATCAATCTAGCAGCTCAAATTATTGGAGGAAGTTGGTAAGCAAATACCCTTGTGGACTCTTTGACAGTTTGACAAAGTTTAAGTCCACGCAAACTACAGGTCTGTTCCCTTACGATAATGCATTCGAATACATCAGTCAAACTTCGTTCCCTTACACAAAAGTTGGTTAGAAGTGAACGAAGTTCGAATGTATTCGAATGCATTATTGTAAGGGAACAGACCTACTATCTCAAATCGCCTGAAGTGTCAGTCATGACATCAGTGTCTACTATTGCAAACTCCGCCTGTGGCATTGTGACAGCAAGTACGCAAATAGGCCTTTATTTTAAAATAAAACTAGTTTCAGTCATTTTACCCTTTAAGTGGACACAAGTATTATCACTTATCCACTTTCGACCCTCTTGATGACGAAAGAACGACGAAGAAGAAAATGAATCCATAATATTCCCATATAAATAATAATAATTTTTGGCGCAACAGGTCCGTAGGGACCCTAGGCCTAGCTTCTCGCAACCATTCGTTTTGTGTGAGTTTTCATTTTTGGAACGAATGGAAGGGATCTACAATTTTATGCCGATTCCAAACGGCTAATTGAGAAGCTCTTTCATGACAGTTATACTCTCGGATGTTTGTCAGACGTTCGCGAGAGGTGGCGCAGTGAAAAAAACCCTGAGTTGGAAATTGGGTTTTTGCGGGATTCGAACCTGAACCCCTCGCTTAGTAGTCCAACACACTAACCACTAAGCCACTGCGACCGACCGACCCATATGATTGACCCCAATTCATTCCATACACTCATCGCCTTTTAAAAAGAATTCTGAAAATTCCCAAACAGAAACGCAAAACCAATTACGCATATCGGCATATCGGAAAGTGATAGGCAGATTTACGACTAACCGAATTCTTGATAATTCAAGAAAATTGTAAAACCCAAATTGTCTGGGGTGCCCCTTTGCTTTTCAGGACCCCAGTTACCAATAAACGTCAAACTAACCCAGCATCAGCACTCAAGAAACTTTCCAATCTACCCAAGAGTCGGAGTAAATAGACAACAACTGATAACATTACATATTTATTACCAAATTGGAAATTTAATAAAAACCACACTACACGTTAGTTTAAATTAAATACCCATTTCAATCACGATGCATACAACCAATGCAAAAATTCCACTCATCAGTTGTGAAGTACTTGTATCCAATGTATGTTTTATAGTTACTGCAATAATTTACCACACATAAGCAATTTTACGTGGTTTGACAGTTTGCTCGCTGATGTCACTTGAACGTCACCGAAACTGATTTGGCTGCTGATTAACTAAGCAACGGCGTAGAACAAGTTTTCCTATTAAATTTGATGATTAAATAGAAATATTAAGAAATTTCCAAAATACAAACCATCTAACGCAATGTGACAGCTTTACAATCGACAAAAGCCATTGCGTCAACCGCCAAGGGTTTGTATTTTCTATTTACGGTTTCGATTGTTTGGTTTTTTTTTGACGCCGTTATGCTGAATGTCTGAATGTACAGTTTCTACTATTCTATGGAGGTGTACGTCTAGTAGAAAAACTGGGTTCTTACGCATATCGTGCGATGATATGATAGTGTACCGATTGGCCATCGGAACAAAGTTAAACAGCGATAATTTGATAAAGAAAACCAGATATTTTTATTAGGGGGGAATTCCGTTAGAAGTCTGACATACACTACTCATGCAAACAAATTAAACGAAGGTTGAACACGGGAATATTTTATTTTCTGATTTTCCACTAAATATTGATGATAAGATTATAAATATTAAGCGAGAGAAAATGACAGCATGGTGTTACGACGTGGGATAGTTTGTTTTCGATCTTATTTCCCCAGTAATAGACAGTTGTAGCGAGTGCACCAACAATCTGCCTGGGTGCAAATATTTATTGACACATATTTTGCTTCATTTTAAGTTCTAATGCAACTATAAGGAAGGTGCGGCAATCTTGAGTTAAATGGGAAGGAAAAACTGTAAGCAGTTTCGAAATTAAGTGGGAACCAGCATCCACATCCCCAACGACATGATACTGTTCAATCTTTCTGTATAGAAAAACGAAATTTTCTGCGGCCCACAAATCAAACTGTCTGCTGAGTTTCAATAAATTTGTTCCAGCGATTTAATTTATGAGCCAAGAAAATCTTCACACCTTCATAAATTATTCCAACTAAAAGCAATTTCAAAAACAAAAGATCCCCATCCCCATTTGCACTGTTTCGAAATTCATACAAAGATTATTTGAAAATGTATCTCTCTATTTCTAAAAATACAGTTTTGGCATGTGTATACTAAACAAGCTATACACAAACTACGAGTGCACGGTCTAGGGGCCTTAAAATTTCGTCTAAATAATGTCTACAAGAATTTCTCGCGTTCGTCGCCTATAAATGGACACGGCCAGACAAAAACCAACAACAGCGGGACATAGTTTGTAAAAATTGTATTTTTACATTTTCTTTTCATCTAATTCGGACACAATACATTTAGTCATCTCACAAGTAGGTAGATTCGAAGAGAAATTCGTACCGATCATGGGGGAGACCCAATGCTGACGATCATTGGTGCTGAGTAGATCATGGGACTTATTTTGAGCAAATGAAAAAAAATAATTAAAAATCACAACAAAGAAATGGGCTATTATAGAGCTGTTATACAAATTTTTAACAAATTGGTGTTGCACTCAGTGTCGACATTTCACCTGTAACCGATTTGTTTGATGATTATTTATAGAAATAGAGAAGGAACGAGTTAATTATCACTTTGCTGGTGGTGGAGATTTTCTGCTTTGTATGTTAAATAAATTATCATACAGTTAAATCAGTGCTTGACAACGGGCAGCAACAACAAAAAAAAAAAAAAGAAGTGCGTTGCTCTTTTATCGAATTTGATTAATTGGAACACATCAAAATCAAAAGTCTGGCAGACGTCAAGAGGGAGGAAGCTATTGTACTTGGTCAGGGTTTTCTTTTTTTCATTTTTTTCGTATACCCTGAGTGGTCTTGGGTTTATCTTCTGCGATAAGGGGGGTTTTGATAAGTCCAATTGGTGGTATAGCTGATGTTGGTATAGCATGTCTACAAGGTGGGAAATAGCAGTGGTTTCCCCAGTAAAATGTATGTATACAGGTTAAAGCCGTAGAATAGAAAACTGTCCAAATTTTGTGTCGGAAAAAGTTATAGCATAGTAGTTATTATAATTCGATTTGAATAGCAGACAAAAGTCCTACAGGATAAATCTACCTGCTGTTAAAAGCAGCTACAACGAGGGTTGTTTGATAAGTCAGTGATCTCCTTTTATCTCGATACACTTAGCCCTGGGTTTTTCCAATTTTTATTCCCCCGAATAATAGGTTTTCTCAGAACTCTCAAAATAGGCATTTGTTTCAATGATGACCTCTTCTTACCGCCCAGGTATTTTTTTAGGGTTGGAAACAGGAAATAGTCGCAAGGGGCTAAATCTGGAGAATATGCTTGGATGGGGTAGCAGTTCAAAGCGTAATTTGTGGAATTTTGCCATGCTGAAAATCCTTGAAAATGGTCACTCGGTTGCGTTTATGGTCGATTGTGAGCAATCGCGGCACCCATTGCGCGGATAGCTTTCTCATGTCGAAATATTTATGTAAAATATGCCTCAGCCATCCCAATATGATTTCATGGATTTTATCGACGATTTCTGGCGTAACGACCTCTTTGGGGCGTACTGAACTCAGTAAACCACTTCTTTACCATTGAAATTTATGGTGCACCCCTTAAAATTTGTCTAACATTTCCTTGGTTTGGGTGATGCTTAATCAGCACACGAAATTCACTTTTTTCCATTTTTATTAAAATTGTAGAGGTTTATTGCACTAAATAGCTCTCAAACACAAAGTAAATGACGCTGGCTACTCAAAGTTTCATAGTAGTCTAAAAAGAGATGACAGTTGACGATAGTAAAATACAAATTTACAGTTACTGAGCAAAAAATTTAAAAAGTCGCTGACTTATCAAACTGCCCTCGTAGTTGGAATGAGCACCTTTTTTGGTAGGTATACCCATTGAACTTCTGAGATTCGAACCTCCACACTGTACTCATTAAGAACTTACACAGGACTGGCAGAGGAAAAGAAGGAAAAACCACAATTTTTTGGTTTGTGTCTGAACCATCTCAGTTCACTCCATAGTGCATTTTGTAGTTATATGATTATGTTTCCGAAATAAAGGCTTTTTAAATGTATAATGTCATTTCTTAGGACAATTGAGAAGGTGCAGAATTTTCCGACGTCATTTTTGGCCAGTCCTCTACTATACAAAAGAACGGATCATTTATTTATGGATTATTTATTTATCGGTGTGTGCTGAGTTAACGACCCATTCGGGCATCAGCAACTGATAATTTTTATTTACAATCAAAAAATATGTGCAAGAATGAATCATACAAGGAATAGCACGCATTATACGTTCAACATTGTTGCTGTACAGTCATTTCTGTATAAGCTTTGTTTTCTTCGCTGATATCGTCAGTTTATCTCCCGTCTATAGACTCCAGCAAAGATTGCCGACTTTAAAATAGACTTACAGCTAGGTTCCAGAAATCGAGTGAAATTTCGACCGATTTGGTTACTCCGAATTTTTTTCGAAATCACTTTTCGTGAAATTGAAAACAGCTCTCAACTGTCATTTGGGATAAATTGTATAGATAAAATTGTCTGTTTGCTAAACAATTTTGTTGTTCTCGCGTTTTAGATATTATTAAAGATAAATGTGCACTCCAAATGGTGCTGCAAATTGCCTCCTGGGCAGCATTGTTAATGTTGACTCTTCAACCTCTCAACTCAGAATTGCTCAGAATACCCCACAATTGCCTCATTCCCATATTCGCATATCGTCTTGTAAGTATAATCCTGTGCAAATTTCTATTTCACATCGAATAACCAGGTCGATTTGAAATCACTTTGAAATCGGCAAAATCGAATTGTGGAACACAACAATTTCACTTCGCTCGATTCCGAAAAATTTTTAAATCGAAATCGATTACAGTGAAATGTAGAACACAAAAATCTATTTTCGATCGATTTCAATTTCATTTCGAGTGAAAGTGAATTGTGGAACCTAGCTGTTAGTAATACAATTAGTCATACGGAAGAGGGCTAGGTCTTGTAATTATTTACACTTCCGATAAATTTTAAACATAACTACTGCCAAAGAGTCTCAGCTTTAATTGTAAATCAAAGCTTCCAATCCTATTATTCGTTGATTACAACATGTATGCCACAAAAACTACCCCAAGAAGTTTCCGTTCAATTAATTGTATTTCGCAAGTGTACAAAAAATTGAGAAAAACATGTATGATCATATTTCTATAGCCTTGAGAATCACACGAGTCATTCCTTCTTATCAACGCAGTAAAGAAAAAAATAAACAAAAAAAAAAAAATCGCCTCTCAATATGTAACGTAGCGTTCTACAACACAAGCCGCTGCTGAGTATAACAGTTGGTAGGTAGAAATAGTTCACATTTCTTCGTTATAATTCATCTACTAGCGCCGACAATGAGTAATTTAAAATCAAAACAAGAAAACGTGCACTACAAGTAGTGACACACTTAGCAACTGGTTATCTAACTAACGAAGACTTGTTCAAAATTCTAAAACTGTTCTGGATTTTCAACTCAAATTCTGTTGCGCCATAAAAAATGTATAATAGAAAATGATATTACATATTTATATATCCATAAAACGAATTAAGTTTTATTGGTTATGTGCCGCAATAAAAATTCCTTGTACACAAAGGAGAACAGAATAAAAAAAAAAAACATTTAAGCCAATCTGTGAAGTAGTAGACTCCTACGAATATAATAATTGAAATACCCAGGTAATTATCACGACCTCCAGAAATTCCCATTTTCCCATTTTTAGCGGTTCAACAAACTCAATTATAATCTGAATGCGAATTATTTTAACCAAATCTGTACTCAATCCACTCGGATTAGAGGAAATCAATTAAAATACAAAACAACCCACGTTTGCGCTGTCCTCAATGTGCTGACTATACTCCACCAAACCCAATAGGGTAAGATTCGGAGTATGAGTTTGAGTAGTTCATGGTAGGAAGACAAACAAAAAAAAAGTAAAAGTCAATGGTTTTGCACATGTAAGGTTGTTAAACTGTTGAGCTGAAACAACAGATATGAAACAAAAAACAGATGAAACACTCGAAAAAAGAAAAAGTAAGTCTTGGCCAAATTTAGATGCAACGAGACGAAGACCTTTAACCACACGATTGAAACTTGTTTGATCAATAGTTGAAGGTTTCGTTATGGGTTTTGTTACATTTTTTTCTTCACATTTTTAGAACATTCATTGGGTGTCAATGCCAAGTAACTCTGTTTGGCATTGATCATACGCCTTTGTAGCACGAAATTCGTATCGGTTGGTGAATTTATTGACCCAATATTATCGTCAATTTAATCTAATGTCATTATAACATCTTGATGTTTACACACAGACCTAACTATAGTGAAAAAGCTTCTTTATTAAGTCGCGCGGACTCGGCACAATATTATAGATCCCTTCCATCTGTCCCAATAAGGTAGGTGGTCCTAGGGTCACAGACCTGCAGCGCAAACTATTTATTCAATTTTACTGGGAAATCTGGATCCAAAAGGGAAATTATAACCAACAACTTGCATTGTACGGCTCAGCAAATGACTGTTTTGACTGCTTAAACAAGCAGTACTTCGCCTGCAACCATCGCACATTGTCTAAAACGTGCCGCAGACAAGTTAAGAAACTAATTAGGCAAGCAGTGCATGACTTGGAAATACCCAACAGAAAACTGGATCGCAGCAGAGATAAATAGAAGGACCACCAGTAAATTATGTGCGCTAAGGACGTGATCGAAAATGTTGTCGAGATTAGGAATCACACTAAAAAAAAGTATTAGACTAAGTAGAAGACCATCGGACATTTTTAAAGTGCCTCTAGTGGTGAGGAATTCCTTCATGCTTGAAATTTATTTTCGTAGTACCAACGGCCATTGATCTTTCCATGTGCTAATTGGTGTAAGCGTGGCTTAAGCGGCTTCCACGCCACTCTATTGTCGGACGGAAAATATTCAAACGTATATACTTGCGTTGTTATGAAATTGAAAGCAAGGTTGAGTAGCAGTTTTTTTCCTACACTCCTGTCAACCCCCAAGTACCTACGTTCGATTTCAATTCAAATAGAATTAGGTACGACTTTTGCGTCATTCGGGGACCTAAACTCTTTCACATATAAACGGACAAAGTAGCTAGGTATAAGCGTAGAGTTTTAAATTAATTAATGAATTCTACAGTTCACGTAAAAATTCACTAGCATATGTAATCTCATCTTTATAGCCTATTTATGTATTTTTTTTTATATTTTCCTGTTCCAAATTATATTCCACATTGAATATTTTTTTTACAAATAAACATGTTAGATGCCGTCGACCGACGTCGTCGAATTTGTATCTCGTATACTCTCATCCAAGATCCAACTCTCATGACGATAATGTTGACGCTGACGTCTGAATCGGACAGGGGGATATAAAATTTAAATACGACAAAAAAAAATCCTACATATATATTTTTTGGGTTTTTCCACAATTTCAAAGCCAAAAGCCAAAGAGAGCAACAGTAAAATGAGGGAAAAAATACGAAAACAAGAGAGAGATGTAGGTATCTATATAAACAACACCATATCCACCACACCACCCAATCCAAGCACTGTTTATAACTCGACTCGAATGGGAGACTACCATTTGCACTCACCCTTAGGGGGCGCGGGTGGATGGGGTCGAGAGAAAAAATGTATTTTAGGATCAAGTACAAGTGGTATCGGTATGAGGATGAGCATGAGCATGAGGTGGAAGGACGGAAAAATTGCTTTTCCATAATTTTCTTATTTTTATGCCGTCGTTGCGCGCGATTTATTTGCACGCGAACTCTGACGTTAACAGTAACCTCTGACTATATATATTTAAGCAGAGAAATGTTCAGATTTGAATTTATGCCAAAACATTTGTAAAAGACATACCAACATATGAAAGGCCGCCGAGTATTGAGTTTATTTTAGCAAGAAAAGCCAAACATTAAAGGAGGATATTTTGTTTACAGTAAGTTTTAGGTGCAGATTGGTATTTGTTGGCTAATTGTGATTTTTTTTTTTTTGTCTGAAGGAAATTTTTTGGCGAGACATATTTTTAGACAGTTGGACGCATGAAAGGGGAATTTTATATTTCGTTTCGCCTGTGAGATTTTTACAGAAAAATGCGACTTTTTGAGTGTGTGACTTAATTATGGGAAGAGAGAGATTTCATATTTTGGGGTTTAAATTTTTGTGCATATCATTAAATTTGGTTAAATTGGAGAGAAGGTACAACTTGACTTCGTATCCTAATTTTCCAATATCCAAAATAAAGTTCACGAAACTAAATGTATGAAAAAACAGTTCTTTTGGATTTCGCTGCGTATTGGTTTTCGAATATAAGCTCCGACGATGTTTTTGCTGGTTTTGTAGACCGCTGTTTTGAATCTTGAGTGACAAGTCGCCGCAAATCATATTGTTGATCACGAAAAACGCATTTGAAGGTGGTTAGTTGAATGTTGCGTAAAACCTTTCGTACGTAACTTTTTCATTCTGGTAATTAAAGCTGACAATTAAAAAACAGAAAATGGAGGGTGCACTGAAAACACCTTAATTAAAGTTAGATTAGACCTTGAGGAAATCCCACTCCATTTATGGTGGTAGCTAGTGCTAATATGATCATATCAACAGTAATTCAACATTCTCATATCTCAATTAATTAATTAATTGACGAACTGCGTCAATGCCTTGCCCGTAAATACTAGTAAGTATTCAGTAATTACAATGATCGATAGTGACAGACAGAGGACAACAAATACGAGATTACAATCGACGCGTTTAAAGAGACTTTGACAGTGAAATTTCACTGAAATTGTGACGCTTTCCGTTTCAATCAGTGATTAGCGCGATGTAGTTTCATAAACTATAACGAGTGCTAGGCATGCCTATGTCCTTGATATTACGTTTCATATTCAGGTCTAACCGCTCCGTATGAATATTGCATGTTTCCTCTTTTGAAGGAATTTCCATTGCCTTCAACAGCAGCACCCACCACCATTCAACTATCCAGCCAGCCATTAATTCGTTCTATTTTTAAGCTCCAACCAGAGAAATAAACAAACCGTTGTGCGTGCACGAATTTTCCATATGGTTCAATGAAATCGCCTGCTGACTGGAAAAACCCAGGAAAACTTATCCTTAGATACTTGTACCATATGTATCGATTTGTATGCGTGTACAATGTACATACACAACCGGCAGTACTACATCACCACCACCCAATGTCTGTTTTAATTAGAAAAGGAATTATAATTGTGCAAACGAGACAGAGCTGCGGAGACGCGAATACTTCATGTGACCCGATGGTATTTTTAGACCAATTCTAGAGGAAAATTTGTGTGTACATGCGCGCAGCAACGCTCAAAATAGTCGCCTGTGTTTCTGTCCAGCGCCAGTCACTAGTTCATTCTCTAGTCTGTCGCTGTTGGTAGACTCTCTCTCTCTCTCTCTCTCTCTATCTTGTTCTCTATAACATGCGATCGAAAGAAAACACTCAGGAAAGAATATTTTTGTAAGTCACGCAAAAAATAGAATTTGTGTTTTTTTTTACTTTTAATTTAGCGGGGGGAATTCCTCTAGTCTGGCTGTGGTGCGAAAATAGTCTACGAAAGGAATTCGCAAACTGTGATGAATGCACATTTTGTGGTTAAAAATATCGTACTACACGAACGGAAATAGGATCATTCTTAAAACTACCGATGATTGTATAATGGGGGAAAAACTCACCATCATAGTTGCGAAGCTCCAAGTCAGCTGGCAAATGTGCACAATCGAGGTAAGACGTTGTCTTGTCACTGCTTAGGTGTCCGTAAGAACGGTGAGCTTCATTTATTTCTGATGCACTGATTGGTATTGTGAGGGCTTTCACGCACTGGGTGTCGCCCGACATGCTGGCTAGATGGAGGGGAGTGTTGCCATGGCGGTCTCGTACTGTGGGCTGAAAGGGAATAAAAAACAAAACTTAGAAAGCTACGCCACTGATGAGATACTACGAATTTAAACAAAAAAATTATGAAAATGCCGCCCAACATGAAATGTTTTTGATTTAGATGAATATTTTGTCAAACAGATCGTTTTCTTTCAGTAAATTTATTCATAGGACTCATACTTGGTATGTTTCTCTTTACTTGAGGCTGAAATTTTATTGGATTGCTTATTATCAGCATGCTTTGGTTTGAAAACTCGATTAGTAGTGAACAAAAGAACCAATTGACAACAAAACACAAGGCTAGAAATGCATATGATGGAAATTCTAGTACATTTTCCCATTGTCTCATGTGTTCATACATCCAATTGTGATTCATACATCCAGCGTGATTGTTATTTGACAACACTTCTTTCAATCGAATTCAACAGAATTTCTGACTGATTTCTAAGAAATGAGCCATGCGCTGCGTCAACCAGCATCGTTGATTACATTTTAATCTCTATAATATTCCACTGCTAGGTCAAATTATTAATCTAGAGTAAAGTCGTTGTATGTCCGTATATGACTGATTGGTTATGCAATTATTGTGAACCATAATAAAACGACAGATCTTCCTTAGCGGTTAGCTCGAGTTAGACTTGGTACAAATGTCGAAATTCGGCTTCATAATCATCTGCTCTAAAACTAAAGCGCGTAATAACTTCTGAACCACATAAATTATGATCGTACTCCTGGTTGGTCGAATAGGATTGAAGCTTCGCTTCACACCAACTGCATACGACATTTATGTGGTTTTCCATTGGGCAAAAAGAAGGGTCCGGGAGAGTCCGGAATCACAAAAATCACTTCCGAAACCGTTCCATTGGCACAAAAAAATTCTTAGGAGAGAATTTCGATTCTTCTCGATTTGAAGTCAGAACAGAATCCACTCAAGAAGCACTCACACAAGTGTAATTTGTGTATTTTATACAAGTCAGCTAGATTATTTTTTGGCATTTCATCAATACTCTTGTGGATTTAATCAGAAGCACATTTCTTGTTCCATTGGACTACAGAAAGAGTGGATCGCCGAGTAAAACCAATGGAAAGCGACATTAATTGGTTGTTGAATTGAGCGCCATTTTTACATATCATTTGACAACATTTTTAACCATCTAACTTGCATAACAATTTTATAGATAGGTACCTGGTACATTGCAAATAGTAAAAAGTACGACTTACCTCAGCGCCCGCAATTAATAGCATTCGCAAAATTCTCGGCTGACCATAAAGCACCGCCAAATGGAGTCCAGTTTGTGCTTCATCATTTTGTATATTGAAGAGACATGGATTTGGTGCCATACGAATGAGGGCTGCTACCACATCTACATAACCTGTTAGACAAGCCAGGTGCAATTGTCTGCAAAGAGGAGAAAGAACAGAAAAAATAAGATCAATGCAATCCACAAGACAAAATATATTGTGCATGTATACGTATATTGTGTACATAAAATAAAACAAAAGAGCCAAATTCGCACAAAATGAAAATCTTCCATGCAACGAGATATTATGTACGGGCAAATGAATACAATGGCAAAGGTTCAACAGGTGCATTTCCGTTACACTTGTCTCGACGAACATCATTAGGATAACCGCAGGGCGTGCTCAACAGGTAGACGAAGTTTTTATTTAAAATTCAAGATAAATATTGGGTCGTAAAAGGATGTGCAGTCAATTAGGTGAAAAAAGGCAGACAGTAAATCCTCAACCTTTTACACAATGGGGTATGTTTTTACTAAGTAGGAAATAAAGCATTTTGGTTGTGTGTGTGTTGAATGGCTGGTCTTGTTGTATTTGGCTGTTTGAAACGCAGTTTTGGATTTTCTGTACAAATTTGACAAAGAATTCCAAATTAGAATTGATGAATGCAAATGGCTTGTTGAGAGGTTGCATAGTCTAGAGTCTAGACGGATGCGAGGACAGGTGGTAGTAGTTTGTATTGGAAGGACAGTATTTATTTAGATAAGCGTATCCTTATCCCCTACCCAAAAAGATGATGGCTGAGACAAGCGATCTACATATTTTCAGGACAAGACTCCACCTAAGTTTGTAGTGATGACAAGTATTGGAAATGCGTAAAAGAAATTTGCCATTATCATTAAGAACAGAAACGAAACAGTTTATTTTTATTTTTTACGTGCGTTTCTTCAAACTCAGCTTCGATTCTTATCTTTGTATTAAAGGTCACTTGGTAGGATCAACCACCAAAATAAACCAATTCCTTGGATTGAAATACTTTCGAACATTCCCCACTAAAACTCTGATGATAACACTAGATCATTGAGTAGGTACCGACGTAAAATAACGCAGTTAAGAGCTGTGGAAGTTCATATAAAGCGGACTATGAGATGTTCCACAAAATGAGTTTAGGCTGAGAAAATGCCGAGAAATCAACTTAAAAATCAAAAGTTCAGAAGAGACCTTTCATTGAATTGCAGTTTAAGGTAGGTACCTATATGTTTATTATTTGCATGATTTGTAACTGTTCTGTGCATGCACCTACAACGGGTTAAACTAAGTTACATTTGCATTCCAGTACTGATTTACGTCTTTTGCGAGATTTGAATGAGATTTCAATGCATAGTTCCAAACAAATTATAAAATGATTTTACTTATCAATTTAGACCTGCGATAAATTTAAGAACGTCAGAGGGGTTCTATTTGTATAACCATTCACTGTGTATGTATTAGAAACAACAAAGAAATCAAGAAAATCGATTTTTAAAGTAGTAGCTTACGGCAGAGTTGCTTAAAAGCATTTCTGACGTAAACGTACTTATTGGGAACGTGATATCGATGAGGTAAATGACGCGCTGGGTAATCTTTTTGTATTGATATACGTACTGCGTCACTGATTATCGATAGATTGAAGGAAACTCTATTGTTGCCAAGGAGGCACTAGTGGAAGTATTGTACATGCTTACTGATGCAATGAAAATTGTAGGTACACAACGAACATCCTGTCATCCTGCCAACCGTGAAATGTAGTTTGGATTTAATTATTGATTGAGAGCGGTGAGTGGTGCAGGTATTTCCAAATACCTAACTGATGTGTAAATTTCCCTCTCGGTTTAATTAAATCTTGTAAAATCTATAGCCAACATCGTACCGATAGAAAAAACCGACGACGAATAACCTAATAACAAAAGTTATACAAATATAGTGTTGCAGTGATTTTGTTAGTTAGGCCGTGGGATATTTCCCTGTGTCATGTTATGCCATAAGCTAAAGGTAAATATTTAGTACATATAAATAGGTATGTATGGGACAAACTTTCCATCAGTAAGGCCAGTGTCACATGAACTGCTTTCCACACTTGCGTGTGGTCGCTATAGCTTTACCGAAAAGAAAAAGTTACCAATTGGAAGATTTTTCCCACTCTCGCTTAGTTACCGTGTATTTAGTTGTCGAAAACACTCGATTTAATGAATCAAGTAGTTGCTACTTCATCTTTGACTATCTCGAGAACTAGTTGTTCGATTGGCCTATCTACAATCCAAATTGTACTAAATACAAGGTGCTATAAATACTATTAAAACTGAACGTATGCTCGCATTCCAGTAACGCTGTTGGCTACTGCAGACCGATTAATGCTTCAAGGTCAACTGATAAGTGTCCCAAACTAAATAAAGCATACAACGCCAAAGAGAAACATGTTCATTGCAGATAATAAACAAATATTAGAACTAGGTACCTAGGTGACTTTGAAACCAGCTGAACAAAAAATAACACAATAAAGAAGCCAAGAGTAAATTAAAGAAAAGAAAAATTAACTCACGTATCCCCCTCATTGTTTTGTTGATAGAAGATCTCCCACGGTGATGTATCGTTCGTGTCCCTATTGCTGGTGCTATTGGTGGCGTTTTGAGATTTATTTTGGCTGGCCGCACCCAAATTATTCAGCGTTTGACTTGAATCCTTCAAACTGAGCTTACAGAACCACTCTGTAACGCCAGCATCGACGCCACTATCCAGAATCATTTGATCTTCTTCGCCGGCGGTGTTGACAATTAATTCACGCCTTTGGTTTTGCGGCGATGCAGCAGTTGTTGTGATTGATGGTTTTTGTTTCTGTTGCTGCAACTGATGGTGTTCGACTTCGTCCACTAGATACTCTTCAATGCAACCCGAATCTAGGTAATCGTCAGTAATTTGCTGTTGCTTGTTATGAAAAATATTCAACTGTACTGATGGTATTGTTGATGTAGATGTACTACCACGACCCTCTTCTTCTAGGTCGTCGTCGTAATCTTCAGAGAGTTGTGGACCCGATAAAAATCCAGAATCAACTCCTCCTCCACCACCGCAGCTGATAGTACTGCTGTACGCGGCGGCGGAATCACTACCAATACCACCACCACCACCGTAATTGCTACTGCTACTTTCACCTTCAAGATTATTTGCCTTTGATGTAGTATTCCCGTTGCCAGCAGCTATGTTGCTTGTCGGCTGACTCGCTAGAGCTGGTGCAAGACTCTTGTTATCAACAATATTCAATTGTTGTTTTGTTGTTTCTGCAATAGAAACATCCTCTGTTTTGTTGTTATCACTATTTGGATTCCACATTATATAAAATTATTAAGTCGATTTTTTTTCTATTTTTGCTTTTCTGCGATAAGAAAAGGGTTTTACAGGATTTACTTTGGGCTTTTTTTTCTTCGGGGGGACAAACTACACCGCGATTTCACTGAAATCTGCGTGAATTAACATCAATCGCATTTGCTGAGCAAGTTGAGCAATTAATAATTTTGTTAAAGCGATCTTACGATCCACTGGCAAATAAAATCACGACGACGGGAATCGGAATAGCTTATTCACCACACGTATCTACGTTCTACCACACGAAACTGGGAACTTTTTTTTCACTTGCTTTATTTTTAATTCAATTTTGCAATTTACGAGGAGCCCGAGATTAAAGATTTTATTTTGGAATAAATTAAAAATGCACAAGTTTCCAATATGGCTACGGGTGTTAATTGATTCTGTTTAGATAATATTACTAGTTTGACACTTGTATTTAGTCCGGAAGTAGGTTGTGTTTTAATGATGCTTTTGCATTTACAGATTTTAATAAACGCCTTGTTTAGAATGGTGGTTATGCAAATTATATAATTAATAATGTATGAAGTTTTCTTTCTCCGTATGGGTAATTTATTTTTTTTAAGTTAATAAATTGGCGACAAGCGCTTATTTTACACGTCTCAAATCGTTCGCTGTCTCGAAAAAACTGATTTGCTCTGGCCGAGGTGGAAATCGGTTTTGGAAAACGATGGGCGACCGACGAAGGAAGGAACAAGTTGTTTTGTTAGGTGCGATGTGCAAATGTGTGTGTTGGCAATAATACGTGAAATGTGATTGGATTGGTGAGCGGTGTGGAATTGGTATGACGTCATTTGAGTAAGAGTTGTTCGTTCGGAGATTACGGCAATGTCGCCGAAAGATGTTTGTTTTGACATTCACAGAAAAAACATATTTTTACTTTTTAACAAAAATTTTCCTGCTGTCGGATTTTATGTTCCATTGGCCGCAAAAATAACACTAACACCAAGACATTTGTTTTTGTTAATAGTCAAACTCATTTACATTTTTAGAGACTACAAGTCTGTGAAAATCGAAAAAAATTTGTATTTGGCTGCTGCATGAATATTAACATACATTAAATAGATATCTATTTCTGTCTGCTGTTCTTATCAGGTTCTTATATTAGGCCGTGTTTTTTTAGCTTCGATCTCAGCAAAGCAATGTAATAGACTTTTCACACGAAGCCCAAAACCACGTTTTCCTCGAAGACTACTTGTCGATGCATTCACACCGACCACCAGCTCTAGTCGTTAAACTTCGGTGCAAACTTTTTTTGTTACAAATTTCGATCGCATTAATTAACAAACAAAATGAATTTAGTGCATTTCTATAGCCCATCAATTAATTGTGGAAAATGATTTTAAGTTATGTTATGAGTTGTGACATTTTGTTTGGTCAGCCATTGTGCTGAATATTGCAAAAGGTGTGTTTGTTCCAACAAAAGCCTATAAAGCAGAGATGAATGAATAAAAGAGATGGTTATCTTTCGTACGTCTATCCCCCCAAAACCCATCGTGAATAGGTACGTGTGACCAACAAAAATGCATGTTGCTAATGGCCGACCGCGAATCATCTTCCTTTTATGAGCATCGCTGTGTTTAATTGTTTTGTGTTTCGTTTTGAATTTGTTTAGTTTTTGTGGAGGTGTTGATTAAACTGAAAAGATAGTGAAATACACATTAGAGAATACCGAATTCTTGCATTAAAGTCCAATTCATGAACTCACATTATACTATAATAGAAATGAGCAGGTGTGTGTTACTTCCGCTCTTCCACTGGAAAGCTATATATCTCTGTATTCCATTATCTTTGCTATAACGTACCTAGGATCCGTCGTGTTTTGAAAGCAACTGTTGCAACAACTCGAAAATACAATTTTTCTATGATTCGGATCAGATCACGCTAATAGGACTTCTAGCACGCGATTACAAAAAATATTGCGAGTCTCCTCTCTGTCAAGTATAGCGTAGTTGTTGTAATTAGCGTGTTGTTACACGAAGTTGAAGTATCGTCGAGACGACGTCGTTTCGACGATTGTATTGCTTCGTGTAACACTAAAATGGTTGAATCGTTTGGACGACGTCGTTTTGAACGATTCACTAATGCTTCGGTATAACTCAAATTCAGACGATTGAGCGATTGCGATTGAACGATTGCTATTTTGCAATCGTTTCATCGTTTTTGGTGTATTTCTTCAGTATAATTAGGTCTGAGAGAAGTATTAGACAATAAATAAAGGAAGTCATACACTTATGTTCTATTTGGTGGGGACTCAGTCTTATCAGAGCGAAAAAAATGTATTCTTTGAAAAAAAAAAAATTATTGCATTTCTTTTCGAATTTCAAATGATTTTCATTTAGGTATTTGTGTTTATAACATGAAATACAGTAATGTAATCATAAAATAGCATTCATTGAATTTTTTTTATAATTCGACAATTATTAGAAATACCAATTCTAATGGGATGCTTTATGATGTTTGATGTCCAACGAAATCCAAGATCTTTATTGCCAAGACTAGTTCTAAATACATATTTTAATAACCATACAGTTTCCTCATCGTACACTTTTACATATTGTTCTAATTCTTTCCACCCGACTTTCACAATTCTATCTGTGTTTGGCATCTTCGATAGAGTTGTTACTTGCATTCAATTTTTGCATTAAATGTCCGATTCCACATCACCTACAGAAAAAAAATTCAAATTCCACACATTTTTGTTGTTTTTACTTGTCAGAGTTTGTTTACAGTCATTTTCAAACTGTTCAAAATGAAAACGATGAACGATTCGATCGAACGATGCGACGATGATGTTATACGAAGCAAACTAAAAACGACGTCGTTTTGTTCAATCGCTTCGACGACGATCGTTTCAAAAGTTACGCGATAAGAGCCCTGCTTTGCACGGTGTCTCCACGTGCAATTTTTCATTTCAGCAATCTTTCAAATTTGATTGCATTGCAAGAACGACAGTTGTATGTATGCAATGAAATGTAGGGTGGGCATTTTATATCATGCAATTTCATTCGTTGAGCAGAGCACATCGTTGCGTTCTTGCATTAGGCCATGAGCTGAGCAATATATTTCAGGAAATTGAATTCTTCGTGAAATTTGTGGTCTCCACTCGCAATTTCCATGCATGCAATTTTTCATGAACGATTGCACGTGGTGACACGCGTGTACGTTGATTTGCTGAGATCGAAGCTCAAAAAAACAGGCCTAATAAAATACGCCTAAAATTGACTTTTTTGCTCAATCAAAAAACCAATTAACTTTATTACTGTTTTTAGCTTTCACGAAAATATTCTGCAAATTTGAGTAACTTATTTCATTAAGCCTAGTATGCTGTTCCAGGAAAGCTAAAATTAAGCGCCTCTCCAATGTTTCTCTCCACCACTTCGATTTTGACAGTATAAGTTCCGACAACTTTCTACAGAAATTTCTACTTTTTAAAAGAAATTATATTAATAACAACGATAGTTTCATTGTGTTGAACTAACCATTCTCCATTGGTACTGTTTCGTTTGAAAATTTATTGCGAATGCCGATATTTTCTCTGATCTGTCAAAATTTCGCTGTGGAAAAATGTATTTTGCATTAATTTGCTTGCTTAAGCCTAGTATGCTGTTCCAGGAAAGCTAAAATTAAGCGCCTCTCCAATGTTTCTCTCCACCACTTCGCTTAAAGCCTAGTATGCTGTTCCAGGAAAGCTAAAATTAAGCGCGTCTCCAATGTTTCTCTCCACCACTTCGCTTAATGCTCGCTTAATTTTGACAGTGTAACTTCCGTCAACTTTCTACAAAAATTTCTACTTTTTAAAAGAAATTATATTAATAACAACAAATTTCTTTGTGTTGAACTAACCATTCTCCATTGGTACTGTTTCGTTTGAAAATTTATTGCGAATGCCGATATTTTCTCTGATCTGTCAAAATTTCGCTGTGGAAAAATGTATTTTGCATTAATTTGCTTGCTTAAATTCTGTAGTGAGTTTTCGTACAGCGGCTCAGATATTTAGCTTGAACTGCGTAGTGCTTGGCTTAACTGCTTTGCTTAATTTTATCTTTGGAGATATTTTTGTATGGGGGCTTAATTTAAGCGCGAGCAGCATACTAGGCTTAATGCTCGCTTAATTTTGACAGAGTGTAAGTTCCGTCAACTTTCTACAGAAATTTCTACTTTTTAAAAGAAATTATTAATAACGACGAATTACTTTGCGTTGAACAAACCATGCATTCTCCATTGGTACTGTTTCGTTTGAAAATTTATTGCGAATGCCGATATTTTCTCTGATCTGTCAAAATTTCGCTGTGGAAAAATGTATTTTGCATTAATTTGCTTGCTAATTCTGTAGAGAGTTTTCGTACAGCGGCTCAGATATTTAGCTTGAACTGCGTACTGCTTGGCTTAACTGCTTGGCTTAATTTTATCTTTGGAGATATTTTTGTATGGGGGCTTAATTTAAGCGCGAGCAGCATACTAGGCTTTAGTAGAGAGTTTTCGTACAGCGGCTCAGATATTTAGCTTGAACTGCGTACTGCTTGGCTGAACTGCTTTGCTTAATTTTATCTTTGGAGATATTTTTGTATGGGGGCTTAATTAAAGCGCGAGCAGCATACTAGGCTTTACCGATGAAATCAATTTTATTACCTAGGTACCTGGACCCCAATTCTCGAAAATTCTCGCATACGTTTATCAATCAAAATCTCCGATGCTATGCGAAAAACTGAAATTTGCAATTCTCGAAATCCGCATACGAGAATTTCTCTTCGAATTGTACTCGTCTGCATTTTCCATGCGGATTTGCGCCACGCATACGGAATTGTGAGTTTGACACTTCGATATACTTCAAATTACGGTTTGTGTTTTGAATTATGTATATTTCCATTGCGCCTAACTGCTCCATACTCCATTGCCAAATCAACAAATGCTAAGCCCAAATCACCCAAACCATTGCAAAAACACATTTCACTAAACATACAAGTATTTTATTACATCTCTTGTTTTTGTCAATCAAAAATTATAATACGAAACCAATTTAAATTTTAATATTGCTCTTTGAATTGATGGGAATTTTTTTTCACAACCTGTCAAAAATCGGTTACTTGACGTACTCAAAAATTCTACATCATTCGAGAGGTGAATATAATTTTCGCATAGGTGGAAAAGAAAGCCGAACTGCTTTGAGAATACCAATTTTTTCCGTATGCGAAAATTTCAGGCGGATTTGCTCGTATACGAATTATGCTATGAGGAATTCGAGAATTGGGGTCCTGCCTACCTACCAATAGGTGTGAGTCTATTGAAATTCATGTACTCTGGCAATGACCTGCTCTGCTAGTTGTCATCGGTTTTCCCCACACTACTAAAAATTTCACCACCATGTCAATTGTCAATATATTTTTTAATACCCAAATTTTGTCATTAGAATTTTTTTTTCTTCGACAGGCAACATGCTAAATTTACTAAATAAAACAAAGTGTCTTTTCAATCCGGTGCGACATCTAACTACCACCGAGGTTGTGCAACCCCCTGCTCTTATTTTGCCAATTACACAAAAGTCGAATAACCCTACAAATATTCGTGCACACCGCCAAGCATGGATTGAGAATACCGACACAGTAGAAGAAAAGAAACTTGGACTAATCGAGTTGCATGCCGAAGTGTTTGCCACTAACCCCAGAGTCGATGTCATCCAGGAGAACATTGAGTGGCAACAAAAGTATCGTTATGTAAGTTTTGCTCATTCAAAATCGCGTGCCGAGGCACAAGGTGGTGGTCGCAAACCTTGGCCTCAAAAGGGCGGTGGACGTGCTCGACATGGTTCCATCCGTTCTCCACTCTTCAAAGGTGGCGGCGTTGCCCATGGTCCACGCTCACCAACAACGCATTTCTACATGTTGCCATTCTACAAGAGGGTAATGGGATTGACTTCCACACTGTCAGTCAAACTTGCTCAAGATGATCTGCATGTGGTAAAGGACTTGGAAATTCCTAGCCGCGATCCCAGTTACATTAAAGATCTGATTAAGGAACGCAATTGGGGTCCGGCTGTCTTGATTGTTGACAAGTGAGTAGCGATATCGTTTAGACATACCCCCGAGTAACCCTCTTTATCGTTCTAGCAACGACATTTTCCCCGAAAACATCTGCTACGCTACCGACGAGCTGGGCTACGTCAACCTCATGCCGGCATACGGACTCAATACCTACTCGATGTTGAAGTACGACACCCTTGTTCTTACCGTTGGCGCTGTAAAACAAATTGTCGACCGCATTCTTTACCAACTGAATCGACCTGACGCGGCTAGCTTGGGGGGCAAATTCAAACTCGATCAATAAAGAAACATGTATACACATTTATTCAAATTGAAACATAATTATCTGTTGTTTTTTTTTCACTGTTATTACATTTAAACATTATTTTAACTATTACTACTAGCATAATAAAAAAAGGAGTGGAGCTGGAAGGGAGAGTACACTGTCTTCTTTAGTCTATAATATATGTATTTAGTTAAAATGTTATTTTTTTTTTCATTTGCTGGAAAATGTGATCTGCAATGTGATTGATGCTTATTCGCCAAGGAGCTTGTGTCTAATTTGCCAACGCAGTTCAGAGCGACTGTTTGCGCCGGGAAGGTTTGTTTTGAATCGTCTCCACTCATTCGAATAGTACTGATAGAGCTGTACCGGATCCATGTCCCTGTGGCGCTGACTGCCACCGCTGGAGTGTGGAGTTTTGGAACGTGGACGAATCCCTGTAGAATAACAAATAAAAACAGGATGATGTTATATATTTGAAAGAAGAAATATAATTCTGTAATTTTTGATAATGCGATAAAATGAACAATAAACTTTAGCCCATTCGTAAATGCAAGCTTTTCAAAGAAAATGCACTGCAAATTAGAAAAAACTGCGCAAATTGAAATATTGACGCCAACTCATGCTGCATTTATGAATGGACTGCTTTTCATAGTAAAAGACGTGGAGCACAGCTCGGTCATTATAGCTCATCAGTTTTTCATCGAGTTAGAGAATACAATGTTCGCCTAAGTAATGAAGTTGAAGTTGGGCCACTTGACAAAAATATTGTTAAAAAATCGCAAAACCAAGTCATATACAATAAATTGTAGTACAAAAGATAAGACATACTCACACATATTGTTTGTTGACTTCTCTGTGGCGCGACTAGAGCGTGCCGTATGTGCTCCTGATGCTGCTGCTGTTTCCTTCTTAGCCTTTGGAAGTACAGCTGCTGAGAGCGAAGACTGCTGTTGCTTGGTATTTTCCTTCAAGACTCCATCCCTAACAGGACGTTGTGGACCAGCATCAACTGCTGGTGTCGACGACTTCTTTCCTATCTGCTCATTCCGTCTCAAATCTATATTCTCTTTATTCATTCTTGATCGTCGATTACCACTCGTACTTGCTGTCCCAACTGCATCGCTTCCTGTTGACTTCAGACCACTACCCGCAGTCGCGTCCACTTTCGCTCGATAACTGGCCGTTGTCTTCCGATATAGATTATCGAAATAATCCTTCTGATGCACATCGACGCCAAGCGACTCCTCGTATTTGATCAATTTGCGCAGATCTGCAAAGATTAGTTAAGTATTCTCTGGCTCACTGTTTCGTTTATTTACATCCCGTCTCGCTCTCTCGGCGGCGTTGCAATACCTAACTCTCTTCGCTTCCTCTTTGTTATCGTTCTTCTCTGAAGACACTCCTTCCTTCTCTTTAAATTTAAATTAAACTTAGGTATTTACTCGTAGTAGGCAGATTACATTACAGTTACACTTTTTTATTTATTTTTGTTGTTTAGATAATATTTTATGGTATACTCTATACTCGGTCGCTTATCAACTATCTTCGCTGGCGGAATCGCCTGAAAGGTGTTCTCAACCTCTTGCAGGAGACTTTGACCTCCTTTTTCATTATGCTCGATATGGCCGTGGTTAGTTTGCTGAGCGGGGTTGTAGTTCGCGAAATGGAGCTCATCTTGACGGCTGGCTCTGGAGTGGCGGGTGGGGCTGCGAGGGTTGATGATGTCGTACACTCATCGTCAATGTCCTCCATCTTAATTTGACTACTTACATCTAGATCTGTATCCAAGCCGTCTGAGGAGACGGTGAATATGTCCGAGTTGTCGGCTTTTTCGCTCGGACTCATGTAGCCATTGTTGAGGATATCGCCTTTGCAGAGTATGGCACCGTCGCCTGGAACTGGAGTGAGTGCTTCTACCTCCCTCCGTTTGAAATCATATTTCTCATCTATATCAGTGTCCGGTGGAGTCATTGACGCCGACACCAGACCTCTGCTTTCGATGAGTTGGTTTTTCTGTCGCGTCTGGTAGTCACAGAAGAAACGAAAGCGTTCGGGTTTTTTTAGCAGGTGATTCTGTCGCGTTGCGGCGACATTTCTCCGCTTCTTCGGCCAACCGGTCTTGTTGATTTTATTGTTTTTTCGACGCGGGTTATGTGCTGAGAAGAAGCTAAATACATTGCAACTTGCGGGTCTATGTACGGGCTGATCGATGGAGTTATCTTCTTCACCGTCCCCACCTTCTTCGCCTTCTCCTCCACCGTCATAGCAATCGATTAGGTCTATCAGATTGATGTCGCTGGAGAAATCATCAACAAAGCCGGACGACTCTGGTGGCGGTGGAGAGGGCGTTAATCGCAGCGATTTTACAGCTATTCGATTTAGATAGGTGTCGATCTCGTGCTCCAGTTGTACGGAGCTCTTGTGTTTTACGTCGAGACTCTTTAGACGTTTCTCGTCTAGCTCGAACTCAAGCCCGGTTTTTGGTTTTCGTGGTTTCCTGACGCAGGCGCTATTTACTCCCTGTGAGGGGATAAAGTCATCGAACTTCCTCTGCCCCCGACGCAGCCGCTTGACATTCTCACTGATTTCCGAGACAAACTGCAGAGGTTCGGGTGTGTCCATGCGTGCAACTGGCGATGGTGTCTTTCTTTTAGGCGCGAGGACTATTTTCTCAGGGATCTTTTCCTTTGGCGTTGGTGATTGTTGGGAAAGTGGCTCATCAACTTCCGAGTTTTGTCGTTGCTTTATCAAGCAGCTAAGGATGGCCAGTGTGGAGGCATGCTCCCGCGGTGACTTTCTTGGCATAAGATCATAACTTAGGAATGTTGCTTTGTTCAGGTGATTGTTGCGCAGGCGATTGTTGCTTTTACCCGTCATTTCAGTGTCTGGCGTGCTATTCTTGCTGTGCCTTTCCCCATCTGGTTTTTCCTTTTTTATTTTCTTTAACTTTCCCGAACGTTTTGTTGCTGTCGATCCCGTTGTTGTTGCAGATGTCTTATCCTTTGTCTCCTGTTTCACCTCTGCTGGGTCAACTGGAGTGCAAAGCTTACAGCAGGGTGTAGGTCGAATAGGGATCGGTCCCATCTCGTAGGGCAGTTTCCGGTATGAAGTGCTCCCCCAGTATTCGAATAATCGTTCGTGGCATGCGTCTTGCCGATGAAATACCTCGAACCATAATTCCCGCATTGGTAGCCGCTCAAAGGCATACTTCTGTTTCCCCACCCGTCCTTGATTAATATCTAGGGGAGGCAAGCCCATTTTCTTTTTTTTTATCGTCCTTGGGCTCTGTATGCTTTCTTTGCTTTCGTCTAGACTTTCGTCCTTCAAATGGTCTCCTTGCCTCCGTTTTTCTTCGTCGTCTTCATTGTCTGATTCAGTTTCTTCATCCCCCATCCCATCCTCCGATGCACATCGTTTACGTCGTCGCTGTCGCTGCCTTCGACTGCGGCTAGTTCCACACCGTTTACGTCCGCCTCCAGTGCTGCGCTGTCGTCGCTGCGTTGGTGGTTTCGGTGTAACACTGTTTCTGCTTCTATCACGCATTTCTCTGGTGACTCGCGATGTTCGATCCGGCTGGATGGGGGTGTTTGGAAAGCTCTGGTAGCAGACAGAAGTCACCGTTGTTGTGGTTGATTTTCGACTACTGCCTACTACAATTCGGCGACGTTTCGATGCCGCTAAGTCCGCTTGCTCTCCCGTTGTCGCCGCAACGTGGTGATCATCTATTGAATGTGACTCACTTGATATACTACTGCTGGAGATGCGGTTGCTATCTGTGCTGGTTTGACGATCGGAATCGGTGGCGTATTCGCTCGATGCCGGCCGCTTGGGGAACATGAAATTCTCAGCCTCCCCATTTAGGATTGAAAGTTCAGTTTGTCGAATCTTACGAAACTTTACGATTATCGATGGTGTCTGAGGCGTTGCTGGCTCCGTTCCTGAATTGTTATCCTCGACAACTTTGTAAAGTGTCGATTTGGGAAGCGGGTGGCGGATTGGAGGCGAATCTAGCTGCGCTGACGATTTCACCGGCCTCCGTGTATTGTTTTGAGTTGGCGACTTCTTATCGTGGCCGGAATTTTGACTCTCAACTTCCTTGATCTTTGTTTTTATCTTCAGAGTTGGCGGAGGTGTTTGTATTCTCGACGACTGTCTCGTTTGTCTGGTCACTTCTTCGTCCAATTCCATGGGTTCGACTGATTCCTCCTTGGGTTCGACTGTTCCGCTCTCATGGAGAAATTTATCCACACTCGCGCTGGACTTAATCAGCGAATCGAGGGCTAGATAGTTGTTCTGATTTCGAGCAAAGAACTCGTGATCCTTTGTCTTCAAATGAATCGTCAGAGTGTCGTATTCAATTTTGCATATCTCACAGACGCCACACTGCTTTTCTGACGAGTTGTCAACGACAGCAGGCTTTTCCGCTTGTTTGGGTGCTTGCTTTGCCTTCAGACGCATGTGGTTGTGATTGTGTTTGGACGATGAACGACTCTTGCGCGTCATGGCATTCGTTTTAGATGGCTTGTCTTTGGCAGATTTCAATTCGTCTTCCTTTGGTGTGAGTCGAAAAGCCCCGTCCTCCTTAAGTTGCACTTTTGGCCACTCGATATTGCGAAATACTGAGTAGTATGGTCGCGAGTTTTGTTTTATCGATTCTATTTTGATAAAGTGACCCTTCAGTTGAGTTGGCTCCCACGCTCCCTTGTTGGGCTGTTGGGATTTCTTAGCAAATTGCTTGAGGTCAGCTGTGACCTTTTTCAAAAATCTTATAGCGTAGTCTAGATCCCAAATAGCATATGCGCCTGGCTCCAAGTGTGGTCGTTTCTCTTCCTCTTCTGCTCTGCTGATAGACGTTTGATTTGCTGATTGTGTCTGTTGTTGGCTTTGTAACGCTCTATGGAGCATCGCATCAGCGCGGGAATTTTTTTTCTTATGATTCGGGGTTGTTGCGACTCCAACGACGCCCCCTAATCGCGATTGACTGCTAGCAGCGCCATCTGTTGCTGAATCACCACCAGAATGTGTGTGGCTGGTGTATGGAGTTTGTGGTGTGGCCGGGGTCTGTGGCGACTGTACGTATGGTGAGTGTGCTACTGGATATCCTGAGCCACCGCCTCCACCTCCCACTCCGCCACCGTTTGCCCCACCCGCAGCTGCTGGACTATTTCCACAATAACCGTTTCGATTTGTGCTGTTATTTTGCTGACTCTGTGGACGCCGATCTGGAGGCGATCTATCGGTTATAAAGTGTGTAACACTTTTAGTCAAAAAGAACTCTAGTGTGCCACCGAGCTCGGCGATTCGTTCTTCGACCTTTCTCGAGATCTGATGATCTCTTATGTCGAGATAGAATTTAAAATTAATCAACGGCTTTTTGCCTTTGACTAACTTGCAGATGCTTGGAGACTTGAGGTTTAGGTTTTTATTGTTTGCTGTGGTCTTTGGATTTGGAGTGACACAGTTTCTTGCTGAGGCTGTTGTTGGTTTTGTTGTTGTTGATGGAACTTCCGACTGTGGTTGCATACCTTTAATAGCAAAATAGCTGTACGCAATAAAGAGAACAAAAGAGAGAGAGAACATAAACAAAAGAGAAAACGAAGAGTGAGATATTTTCGGGCTGTTTCTTTGTTTTAAATGGAGTTTGATATTTTTTTTTTGTTTGTGGAGTAGGTAGATAGTTTACAAAAAGAAATGAAACAATGACCTGCTCAATAAAATAAAAATGTATTTAGTGTGTTATTTAATTAGTAAGAAAAACAAAAGTAAACAGCTACGGATCATGATTTAAAAACAAATGCGACAGAGTAGTAACGTTTCTTCTCTACAAAATACGAACAACAAAGATGCTAGAGCTTTCTGTTGAACTATTCAAAAAGGACATAGGTAAATTGGTGCACATCGATGAATGGAAACAATATCTCAACCAATCATTAGATCTTGACATTACAAAACATAACCAATGGGTCTCACTAGCTTTCAAAGTATAGCTTAAGATTGTCAAAAGTTTGCTAATTTATTACACACAACATCAGCTAATCTGTTTGCGTGGTATGGTTTGGGGACACTCAAGTTGTCGTGGATCATAAAACGTTTCGCTGAATAATGTTCAACTTTTATCAGGAGTTCTCTTATTTATACCTACGACAAAGGACATTCAGAATTAGCGTCAATATCCCAAAGTTAGGTTAAACTCGTATAAACATTACATATCCAGACGGACAGAGGCATGCGGTGTGCTGCCAACATTTTCGATTTTGAGAACTGCTGAGAACCACTCAATTGGTAATCAGCAGCGAATTTCTATGTATACAGGTAGGTACGTAGTGCAATGGCCAACCTAATTCTTAAAATAGATAACATTTTCTTTTCTTCTCGCCATGTGCGACCGTTTTTATTTTAAAGAAACAACTTTTGTACCATGTTTTCTAAAATAAAGTTCTTCGGGTCATGCAGAAATGAATGTGTCTTCCTAACCTAACACTTACCTAGCCCATTTTGGCGCCATTTTTAACGAACAATTTCTTTTTTCATATTCAGCATTGTGCACTCTGAAAATCTTTTATATTAAAGGACAATAAAGGTGGCGCAGTTGGTAGTTTAGAAACCAAGGGCAAAGTACACACCACATTTCAAAAAAAAAAAATGTCCCAATAAAAAAAATTGTTTACAACCAACTCGACGGCCATAGCACAGCTCACAGCATACCTACATTCAGAGCACCCGTACCCGATCACCCCCTCAAATTTAAACAAACGAGCAAATGCTTGTTTTGTTTACACCAACAACACATCGAACGAAATGAATGAAAGGAGCAAAGAAGACTATGACACAGAAAGACAGAACAGAAAAGACCAAAGGAAAAGATGTATAGATATACATAAAGGGAAAAAAAAAACGAGAAAAAGAATAGCGCGCGCATAGTACACACAAAATAATAATAACAAAACTCGATTCGGCAAAGTCCCCCGACCGTTGACTGTTCTGTATTCTGTTGCAGCTTTCAGGAGACTTGGATATATTTTTTCGAACTGAAAATAATTTCTCGTTCGTTTTCTGACTGTTTTTTCGTGTTACTGCCAACTGTACACACAGCACAGAAGATAAAGCAACAAAATAATTAAATAAACTCGATCGGTTCGTCGAGTAAAAATAAATGAAAGCGCGCCGCACTACGCGAAGGCGATTGGAAGGGAAAAAATTGAAAAATTGCCACAACACTGTAGACTTTAACGAACGACGAGCTCTGCTCTGGGTTCTTGGGGTTTCAGCAGATCCATTGTTTTGCTTGCAGTTTTGCACTTTATTCACATAAAACCCCAAACGATAACGTGAACAAACCATTTTTATATATATTCACAATTGGCTGTCGAAAGAAGGCCCACAACAGAACAACGACGAGGGGGAAATAAAAATCGAAATAGATACAAAAAAAAAACACACATCGCAACAGCCACAGAAGCAGCACCATCATCTAAAGCTAAACCGAATAGAATTTTGCTGTTCATTCTTATGAATCTTTTTTTTAAAGAGGAAAACGCGTACCTACCGAATGAATTAACCATCCCACTGCATGTGGCACATAAATACATAAAAAATACAAAAAAACTTTCCACGAAATGGCGATCCAAGTGGAAAATTGAATTTTTTCCAACGACAGCACAACCTCCCATTAGATAATGGGACGAAGCGCAGCGACTACTATATGTAGGGAGAAAATTTCGATTCGATTTTTAATTTCCTTTGCGGAATTTCCCAACGAAATAAAAATAATTGTGAATAAAATATTACACGTATTTGACAGAGGATTCATACCTTTTAGAAATTCCTTTAGTTGTGCAGCGGTGATATTCCGATAACCCAATTCATTTAGATATTCCAAAATTGTTCGGGCGTCCAATGGCAGGTGAGACATTTTTCGGGGCGTCTAAGGCCGCGTACCAGTTTTAATATTCAGCTTCGCTTAATGTAATTATAGATTTATTGGTGATGGGATAATTCGTGGTGGGGTTATTTGATTAGTTGTTGCAATGGATGAAATTTAAACACCATTTTTTCACAATATAACACGGCTTCACGTTCTGAGCAGGGGTTTTCTTTTCTTCTTTGCTATTTTCTGCGTTTTGACGTTTGTGTTTTGTGTGGTGGTGCGATGACAGCTTTGATTTATTGGAAAAATATGGTTGCGATGAGGAAAAACCGTGTAGAATGGAGTGTGGTGGCTAAAATTGGGAAATAAAAATGGCCGACCGATTGAGAAGCAAAGTGGATGCGAAAACGTTATGGGGAGTGCGTTCAAAATAGGATTTTTGGTTTCGATGTTATGGCGACAAGGGGCTGTTCGTGAAACTCGAACATTTTCTGTCAACGACTGAAGTAAATCGTAAATTTGTTGTGAGATTAATGGCCGCGTTCCACTGCCCGCTAGACGAGCAGCGGCATGTCAAACTCTATATAAAAAAATTTGCATTTTACCATTTGCGCTAGTCGTCTAGCACTTTTTTGTGAAATATCCCTTTCAGGGAAATTTCTCAATCTAGCGCAAAACTACCCGCTGCTTTGAGAGAAAAAAAAAACAGCTGTCAAAGGAAATCGTTTAAACGTCTACAAAATAAAAACAAAATACGAAGCCGAGCTGCAATTGTGATAAAAGATAAGATAAGTAAAATAGCAATTGCGATATTATTATGGTTTCTATATGTACCTACCATTTCTTTTTAAATGTAGTTTGGAAATAATTATGCGACACGAAATTATTTATGAAGGAAAGTCATATGTTTTGGATGCCAACAAGTCAAATGTCACTTTTGCCGCTGCCGCTGCTCGAGCGTTCCTTCAACTGGGATATTTTGTGCTAGAAGACTAGCGGGCAGTGGAACGTGGCCAATGTCGTTTGCAATTGGGATTTTCGATTTTTCGTGCCCATTGGAACATACAACGCGATTTTTTTTCCTTCGCCTTTGTTATAATAGTGCGTCTTTGATGAAACATGAAATCCGACATAAATTACATTTTGCGGTTCAAGTACGTAGGTATGTATAGTAAACAACGATAGCTTTAGAATTTTTTTTTTATAAAAATTCAGAAAAGCGTGGTTTATAAAAAAAGAATTCATAGGTAACTATTTCTTGTAGAGAGGATGAATTAAGACGAATTCGTATATTTCTTTCCAAAAAATAAATAAATATATGTATAAGATGAAAAACTTGTGGTCTTTAATAAAAATTGTGAAAACTTTACAAAAAAATATAAGCCACGTGTTAAAACTTGTACTGCTCTGGCTGACAGCTGAGTTCTAAAATACAAACGTTCTTCGGTTCATAAATTAATTATTACCTACTTTCACAATCCATAAGATACCTAGGTAATTATTGTAATCTTGCTGTGAAACTATTTTTGTTTAAATAAATATGACATAAATACCTACTGCTTTTCGGCACACACTTCCTATAATCGCCAATTCACCATTTGCCGTTTCACCTCAGAATGGGCAAAA
The DNA here is from genome assembly GCA_949126925.1 of Cheilosia vernalis. Classification (NCBI taxonomy): domain Eukaryota; kingdom Metazoa; phylum Arthropoda; class Insecta; order Diptera; family Syrphidae; genus Cheilosia; species Cheilosia vernalis. The sequence goes on from OX421362.1 coordinate 8,295,516, forward strand.
AACGCAAAAAAAACTCAACAACATACTTATTTACACACAAAAAATATCAACAACGTTCTCATTGCTTGATAACTATCACTCTCCCTCTTGCACCAACCAACGACCAACCACAGCATCATCAGAGCTCCAGTACCAGACAAGGCGCACAAGGTGATAAAGCACAAGAAAGTCGCGTTCCAGTTTTATCGTACCTCTACTCTGTTCTCGTTCCTCTTGCAACTTTGATAGGTGTTTCTTGTTCCCTCTCACTTCACTTTCAAGCATTCAACAAATTACCTATTTTATTGTTTGCCTTGAAGAGCGTTCACCACCAAGAGTACCATAATTATTTGGTGTTACCCTTTATATTTTCTAAATTATAATTGGTAAAAATGTTAAAAATTGCTGTGCTTTTGATGACTTTGCTCGTTGGTGAGTATCCTTATTCCGCACAAAAATATTCCTGTGTACTTATAGAACGTATTTGTGATAGCCTTCCACACATCGGAATGTGGGGTATATGGTCGCGATGGAAGTCGATCCGGTTATGTAGGCCGACGGAATAATTACTTGGGTAGCGTTACACAAGCACCACCACAGCCTACATTGCCTCCAACCCCCAAGGAGTACTTGGACTCAAAATCAGGATTCTCCACCTTCGGCATCATTTCTCTTATATTCGCTGTGATAGTCATTGCTCTTGTCTTTTACTACACCATCATGTGTTATCCATTCTTGTGTGCGCCCGAGAAGAAATACCATTTCATGGATTCGTCTACAATCACAGCGGCTACCTCTAGATCGATACAATCCATTGAAAACTTCGCTGTGGATCAAAAGCATTAAACATACAAAACAAAAATCTAGAAAAAGGAATTTGTAGTCGAGCCGATCGAGCAGAGGATGAAGGGGAAAGAAATGACGAAATAACAGGTTTTACACTGAGCAACATATATTCTGTATCACCCGCATTATCAGCCACATCAAAAACACACTCATTCAGATTCGGAGAAGAGGTATATATTTCAGTTGTTTAAATGTTTTTAAAAATTAGTCATCCATTGTGTACGCCCAAAATTCTATTTAGTACCATTCAGTGTTCCTAAGACTGAAATCCTGCCATTTGTGTTAGCCACTTAGCCATAGTTTATCGAGACAAAATGTTTTTTTTAACTAATAAGATCAATTGCTTTGCAACCGTGACATACCTACTCAATTCAATTCAATTCCATGACTCAATTATCCAATATAGGTTAATTATACTGCAACCCGTTGTTTGACCAGCGCATCAAAACAATCAATGAATCTGTTTGAAAGACGTGGTCTCTGCTCTGCAGTGAATCGTTATTTTCTTTCTCTTAATGGGGAGACCTACACGCTACATCATAGAATTATTTTGCAATTTTTTTTAATATCTTTATTTGTATGATCCCTTTTGTACACTGTTATACCGTTTGGCATGTCTTTTAACCAACAAACAAAACAAGACTTAAATTAACCCCATATGGCTACGAAATCGTTTGTAAAGTTATGTAATTATGGACCTAATGCACAATCACTGCTAATTAAGATAATAATTCGTATTAAATAGAATGGAGGAGAAGTTTTATAAGCTTTTAGGCGGTGTGTTGCTTGAGGTTTAGTAGGTTTTAAGTAGCAAATGGAAGTTTTAATCGGCGCATTAAAGGGAGTAAACTATTTTAAATAAGCATATATAGGACATCACTTTCTTTTATATTCGAATGTATTCATTAATGGGTATGACTGGGCTTGCAGTCACCACTTAAAATGTGCGGTATTCGCTTGGGCAGACAAGAACAATTTATGGATCTAGATTATTTTTTTTTAAATCTGGATTATCTGCACACATTTTTTAATTTAACGAGGACATACAAATGTGAGAAGAAATGCCGGCGACTACGTACATAGTACACTCCAAATTCCGGAAATACATAGAGGGCGCCTTACGATCTCTTGATCATTCGAAATCTGATAATGAATCTGCAAAACCCCAATTTAGTAGGTACCTACCTTCGTATCAAATCAAAGTTTCCAAATGGTTATAGGAAATTGCATTTTTTTAGGGCAACTCCCTTTGCAAATTGCAAAGTCGCCAACATTTGGTAATCCTTAAATTCACCTTCAAATAAATGTCATTGAATTAAAATTTGAAAATATCAAAAACTAAACTCACGAATCATGCAAAAAATTTTCCTAACATCATCATGGTTTGCAATGTTTTTTGTTTTGCTCTTCAGAACGTCTTTAAGCAATATTAATTCGTTTTTATTATGCATACCACAGTCAAAATCGTTTGTTTCGTATCACTAAAAAATCCATCAATCTGTTGCACACTGACATTCAAGCGTTTTGACATTTAGACGAATAACTTGTTGAACTACCCACATGTCGACGTCTTTATGACAATGTTTGTAAGTCGTCCTGTTAGAATGCATTGTAACCTACTACAAACGAATTCGCAGTCATTATCTTGGTTTATTTACACATTCAACAATTAATTTAAGAAAATATAGATTATATATATATTTACAACAAGAGACCATCAATTTATATTTAAAAGTTATCTTTTGCCGATAGTTTTAAGGAATTATCATATAAGTTTTTTACTATCGTAAACATTAATGTGATTTATTCAAAAAGACGATAAGATAAAGTTAAAAAATATAAAAATAACTCGTATTAAAAAAGCATCACCCAAGGGTGACAACTTATTACATAAATTCTATATAACTACAAAGACAACACATATATACAATATTATACATATATTTCTTCGAATTGTAATTTTTAAAAAACTATCTCTATTATAAGGAAATCGATAGGAAAAGAACGAAATCTATAATTTAGACAAATCGAATATTTTATTTATACCTACCATTTTTATATACCTACATATTTATATAAGAATCCTTTTGATATATCGAAAATAAAGAACAAATTTTTTAACATTTTCTATTAACGCTTGTGTTGGTTTTGACTTTATTATAGAGCAAATACCGGTGTATTATGAAAAAATGCTTTCGCAGGCCAAAATTGCGAAAAAGGAACTCTTCGAAAAGGCTGTGATTATACCAAAAATATGAAACTTTTTGCCCTGAAAGTTGCTTCAGAAGGCCTGTTTTTTTGAGCTTCGGTCTCAGCAAAGCTAATGTCGTTTTCCATTGGGACTATCAGAAATCTTTTTCAGGCGAATGGAACACGCAACGAAATTTATCTGCTTTTGTAAATGGATTAGTGCGTTATTTGGCAGCAATATCAGCTGTTCAAATTGCATTTGTTTTTGCAAAAATCACAAATGGATATCGACTTGCAAAATGTTTCCCCTATTGCACATACAAATCGAGTATTTTTAGTGATTTGTAGTCTTCATATGACAATGAAAACTATAAAGATATTAGTTCCTCCTAAATTATATCCATGGCTATTAATGTATTTCGTTATTTTGGTATTCACGAAACTTCGCCAATTTGCCTTGAAAGCAAACTATTGTGTACATCTGAAAAAATAGAGATCTGCAAAAAGTAATCCGAATCGAAAAAAAAACTTTGATTTTTTGTCCCAATGGCACATGAAAAGTGATTTAGATAAAAAAATAGATTGATTTTTTGTCCCAATATAACGATATAAGTAAAGTAGGATTTTCAGCACGCTAATTATAACAACTACACTATAATTGACACTTGGAGACTAGCAATAGTTGTTGTATTTGCGTGATGAAAATCCTACTTTACTTTGTTTTGCTGCGATCGAAGCTCAAAAAAACACGGCTAGATATTATACATACATGGACCGCGTCGATGCGTGTGACAATTTGTAACATTCGCCAAAACATATCCTGTTACAGGCTGATATTAAGAGGCCTCTACCCAGAAATCGAGCAAAAGTGCAAAAAACTTATTACAGGACCCCAATTCTCAAAAATTCTCGCATACGTTTATCTACCAAAATCTCCGATGCGATACGTAAAAATGGAAATTGTAGTTCCCGAAATCCGAATACGAGAATTTCTCTTCGAATGTTACTCGTCTGTGTTTTCCATGTGGATTTGCATCTCGTATACATTTGAGTTTGATACTTCAATTGTTTTTTAATTTGCGTGTGTGAAAATAAGAGTCAAACTAAAATAAATCAAGGCGCAGTGACTTATAGTGGTTAGTGTGTTGGACTACTAAGCGAGGGGTTCAGGTTCGAATCCCGCAAAAACCTAAATTCCAACTCAGGGTTTTTTCACTGCGCCACCTCTCGCGAACGTCTGACAAACATCCGAGAGTATAACTGTCATGAAAGAGCTTCTCAATTAGCCGTTTGGAATCGGCATAAAATTGTAGATCCCTTCCATTCGTTCCAAAAATGAAAACTCACTCAAAACGAATGGTTGCGAGAAGCTAGGCCTAGGGTCCCTACGGACTTGTTGCGCCAAAAATTTTATTTTAAAATAAATCAAACAAGTAACAGAACTTATTGAAATATATTCCTTCGCATTGACATAAATATGGAAATAGTGCCATTCGTTGCAAGTAGTCTTGGGGCTCTCGGCAAGTGCTGTATACATATTTCGATTTCGCCTAACTGCTTTATTGAGATTCTAACAAGTGTTGAGCTCATATTGCCAAAAGTAGCCACACAATAAATAATGTTCATTAAACATGTACCTAAATACATTTTTATTTTTTTTGTTTTGTCAATCAAAAACAACAATTCCCAACCAATTTAAATTTGAATGTGTTTTTCATCACAACCCGTCAAAATGGTTTACATGACGTGCTGTTAAATTCTACCTCATTCGAAAGGTGAATATAATCTTATCATGGTTTGCCCAAGAGTAGTTCATTTTATGCAAATTTTCCCCAGGTTAGGTTAGGAGAGGTTGAAGTGGCTGTCGGCTAGCCGACACATTTAGACCATTATAAAATCCCATGACATGAATCTAAAATTCAATAATTCTTCCGTTCCTACTCGTTGAACCAAATGGAGCTTCTGACGAAGCGAAGGAGATTACGAATGGCTACGTTTTTTTTAGATTTTTCAGATCACTATCGTCGGCTGAGTACTTAAGTGTTCAATCTGCCAAACTTTAAAATGTTCAGGAGACGACTTTTTGTCCTAATTTTGCTTGTAAGTTTTTTCCTAAATATGCAATCGTCTCCAAACAAAAAGAAACTATATATTTGTTGGTCCTAATAGTAGCAGAAAGAATGTTTAAATGTCTTACACTTATTTAAAAAAAATACATTTTTATAGATCATCCAAAAAGGAGATTGAACAAGCCCCCATACATATACTAAACCTTTGAGAAAAGTAGTGGAGATTGAACATTTTTTTGGATATTGAACAAACAAGAACACAGAGCACTCTTCCTGAAGCATCATGAATATGTATGGACTTACACCTTAGAAAAGAAAACTCAAGAATTTATTTTATTATTTGAATAATTCAGTCTTTTCAAATTCAGGTATGGAGGTAGTTCAGTTTTAAAAAGTAAATAACAAAATTCAATCAACTTAAAAAAACTTAAAAAGAGGATAAATAAAGAAACTCTTAAAGTTATTCTATTAAGTTAATAATGTAGAATTTAAGGTCACATAATGGCATATCCAAGGGAGCATTGATTTTATATCAGTATTTTTCTCTTTAGAAAGTAAGTTTAACACTTTCGTTGTGTTTTGCACTTTTGGCAGATCACGTTTTATATCATTTGATGTATTTAGGCCCATTTTATTCACTCGAAGTTGAACACAACTCGGGGAGTTTTCCATATTAAAATCCCGAAGTTGTGTTCAACTTCGAGTGAATAAAATGGGCCTTAATCTCTCTTTCTGTTTATTAAGTTGTGGCATAATTGAAACACTAATGTCGTTTTCAGTTGGGCAAACAGATCAATCTTTTTTTTGCATACATGCCACAAAAATCTTCTTTTTTTGTATCTCAGATCACTTGAGAAATCTCAATTTTTTCTCAGATTTTTTATAAAGGTTCACCAACACCAATGTTTACGACTCACGGCGTCGGTTACGAATTGTTAATCGGTATGGGATCGAGTTTTTATTATTTCGCAATGCATTACTATAAATGTGTAAAAATCAATTGAAATGGATTTCGAGTGCAAGTGCAACAATGTTTTATTTTTGCTGACAATTTAATGCCACAAAAACCAATAAAATTAAGATTTCATGTTCGGTTTGCCTGCAGAAATCTGAAATCTCAGATCAAAATCTGAAAAGCCAAATCGAAAACGACGTAAGTATATTAGCTTCTTCACCGTAACTAATTTTCCTAGATGACAACTGGGATGAATTGTAGGCCGTTAGTAGCTGCGCTATAGTTAAAAAAAAACTTTTACCGCGCACTGCATAATTTTTAAGGACACATTTGCGTAATTCATGTCCTTGAGTTCACGAATAAGTAACAAAGGGTGTGAATGACGGTACGGAAAAGCGTTGTTCAATGTGGATTTTCTTTCGGGAATTTGAATATTGCCAATGATGTTATTCGGTTTATGTTTTTACGGAATACAGGAGTCCGACCAGTAAATAATACCAGTTATATCTGGCTTGACCACCACTACAGCTTTCAGTATTTTGTTTAGTGCACTAGCTATGTCGTTACCACTACATCTGCTTTGAAATTCATACGAAGCACCACAGTAAGTTATGTTATATGGAGATTGAACAAATGTGAATTATTTAGACGTTTTGTCATTTTCCCCATGTGAATTTGTTCAAACGGACACGAAAGTGGCACTTTGAACATTTAAGAACTAATCGGTGGACTAAAAAACGCGTATTTTTCGTCTATTGAACAAAATGTGAAAAAATTATTTCCCAAACTATTAACGATAGACAATTTCTGATTGCACCAATCGAAAGAGCGTCCCCAAAAACCTAAGAATCAATAATAATCTCAATTTTGGAAAAATTGGAGATTGAACAGTTAAGAACTCAGCCGACGATATGTAGTAGAAAGCTCCCAAATGTAGCTTTCGTCTTTGTGAGAGAGACACGTACAAAGGAGATGGAGTATGAAATTTTCTTAAATTCCTCTGGAAATTATTTTAATAAAATATAACTGAGATGCTTTTTCAAAAACCTCCGACGATTTGGAAGAGGAAATTCTGTTCTTTCAAAATCCAAACTTGTCAGAGAAAAAAAATGTCGTTTTTTGCAATTTTGCTCTATTTTTGGGTAAAGACCTATTATTTCCGACAATAATTTCAAAGCAATTGAAAGACTACCATTAAAAAGGAGTTTTAAAAGATAATGACAACGAAAAATTCATCGATAAGAAATATTAAGATTCTTTTCGTTGAAACTACACGTCTTGGCCTACTCTAATAAGCCTTTCCAGTTACTTTAGATAAAGTGCCTCCAGTTGCGCACGTTATTGCTTGAGGTTCTTTTCATAATGCTAAAATCGAAGTCTGTGGGCGGGAATGTACTAATGTCTATTTGTTCTACCTATTCCAGCCAACTCGCCATAGCTCGTATAATTCCTTTTTTAATCGTTTCCTCCAAAAACCGGTTAACTCAAGCTAAACTTAATACATGTTTTCGGAAGATTTTTTCTTCTCGAAGCTTTATATTTTTGTTGGCAGATTATTTTTAATTTTAACCTCGTTAAATAATGTATGTACTTGCAAACTCACCAGTGACAGCTCGATGAGTTCTACTGATACTGATTATAAGAAGTCGCACGACATCGCGTCGCTTTGTTCAAATTCTTATCCAACTTGGTCTTAAAAGACACGTCATTTCACCAATAAAGCGTGTCACGCTCCTCAATTTGAAAATTTTATTTAAGAACATTCACATAGCATTGCTTAAATTACCACATTAGTTCTACACGAATTTCAAACTAGTATCAACAAAATTGTTTCAAATGCAGCGGTAATCTAATAGATACAAAAATAACTTACAAACAATAGTTAGATATAGTAGAGATAGGACCTATCTCTAGGAAAATTATAAGCTAAACTGATAGAAACCACGTCAGCATTCGTTGGTGTTGTTTGGTTACTTTTTCAGTAGAGGCGGTGGTGGCAGTCTTTGATACAAATCGTGACCCTCTCCTCTGTTTATAGTTCATCCTTGGCCTCTTTTTCATCTTCGAAGTCGACGTCGGACAAATCGTAATCCTCCTCCTGTGGCAACTGACCGTCTTTACCGTCCCATGGGTCTACGCTGTTTATCTCTGGCTTCTTGGCACCACGAACGGGTGCAGTTCGGCCGCGACCATAGGAGATATCACGAAGGAATTCATCGATACCGTCCTTTGAGAATGAGCCTTTAAGTACAGAGAACTTCATCTTTTTGAAGTTCACCACTGCCATTGCTGGGTAGCCAAAACCTCCGATTTCCAAGGAGTCCTCCAGAGCGAGTTGTGCTCCACCCTCCGACCAGGCCCATCCCCACAGCTTCTTTTTGTATTTGTCAGCCATCTCCTTGAGTGTCTTAATGAATGCATTGCGGCACTTAGCATCGCAGTCCAGAATGTGTGGCAGGACTGACACTATACACAAGGGCTTTCCTTCACATGCCTTGTCGAAAGTGGATTCATTGATGACTTCGATAAGTTCTGGAGCTGGCACATTATCACTATGTTTTTCCAAAGCCCATGTCACAATATCGGACGCAGTGCGACCACCGTCGTATTCTTCCACATCACTGGAAGACTTCTTGCCGCCTGGGAAGAACTTAATCGTTGGATAGCCACGTACTCCGTATTCCTAGTAAGAAAGGAGATGTTTATTTGATAAAAGACAGTTGCAATCACGAAAACCTTACCTGAGCCTTTGATTGATGAACGGTGGCATCGAGAGCGCCAAGTTTCACTTTGCCCTTGAGTTCTTTAGCTGCCTTAGCCCATTGCGGTGCCAAGTTCTTGCAATGACCACACCATGGAGCGAAGAATTCCACCAACCAAATATCGTCACTCTGCAGAACCAATTTATCAAAGTTATCATCAGTGAGCTCGATGACATCATCAGTCGAACTGCTGCTGCCACCGCTACTGCTTCCGCCCCCAAATGCGGCTTGAACCTTCTTCTTAGCCTCGGCCAACGCAGATTCGGCTATAGCCTTGGCGGTACGTTGTCCATTAAAGTCGACTGGTGATCGCTTGTTCGCACCGAATATCTTAATCGTTGGGAATCCTTTCACACCGTATTGTCCTCCCAGAGAACCATGTTCATCGGCGTTCACGGAACCAACTTTGATGACTCCCTTGACAGCTTTAGCTAGTTTCTTATATTCGGGCACCAAGCTCTGACAATGTCCACACCATGGAGCAAAGAATTCAACAATCCATATTGAATCATCATTAATCACCAGCTTGTCGAAGTTCGATGCAGTCAATTCAACAACATCATCAGAAGGGGAGTAGAATCCCCAAGATGCTTGGGCGCATAGCGCCAGTATAGTTACTGTAGGTGGTTCGAATTTAATTTATTTATATTTAACTAGAAAATGTGCAACTTACAAATATATAATCGCATTTTGCGTGTTTTTTTTTTTCAAGAATTCCGCCGGCCTTCGTGTATACGTTGACAGTTTTGCACAATCTGTGATATGTTTCGTGAAATTTCGAGATAAAAGGGTCCGCCCATGCACTGGATTTATCACTATTATATGGAAGACTTGATAAGAACGAATTTCCCGCAACTGATTTTATGGTTTTCTGTTAATTTAACCAAATAAAACCAAGTACTTGTTCCGATTGCTAGCGGGTTGAACGTCAAATTGTAATAAATAGTAGTTCAACTAGTAAGATGCGAGGGCAGTATGGATGCGTATCTCTTCGTGTAGGATTCTGATTGGTGGACGTGGCCTTTGTATCTTCTATGGCGCCATCTAGCGAGCAATAGAAATTGCATTCAGTGTATTGGCGGTTATCATTTGAATTTCTGCAATAACTATTTATAAAATTAATAAAACGGCGGTAGGGAATAAAGCACATACGGATTGCATAATAAATTGATTTAAATGCCGCCAATTACTGAATAAAGCAGATATGATTACAACCGCACAGAATTTGTTGCTACTTAAAACTATTTGTAGGTAACTTACGTCATTCAACAACAAATTAAATATTTCCACACGAAAATTGATTGATAGAGAACGCTCCTAAATGTAAGAGAAAAACAATGTTCTGCCCCACTTTGTCCTATTTAACTGATAAACAAATATTTGATTAGTTAGTAGTGGTTCTATTTACGAAAATCATTCGGCATCATTAGTGTTTAACTATTTCTTAGAGCGTTAACCTGTGTACCATCAAGTTTAAAGTTGAGCCAAATGCTTTGAAAATAACTATAGTTAAAGGGGTTTATAAGAAAATCAGACTACAGGATAATTGTATACTTTCTAGCAGCAACTACTTTTTGTCGTAGTAGTAGTTCCGAGTAATCGATGCAACCAATAATATTTCAATTTTCTAAATTGCAGTTCTATTTTAATTTTTCCCAACATTTCTTCTTGAAAAATAAATCCACTTATAGCATTTGATCTATAAATGTCTTTTGTTTCTTTTTAGTTGCCGGTCTCAAAAAGCAATATCCAATTTTAAAAAGTAGAACATCTGATTTTATTATAATTATTTTTCTCCGTTAAATAAATCTAAAATGTGGGGGGATCACGCATCTTCTATTTCCATCCAAGTTTTCCGAAATAAATAAAATAAAATTCTGTAACAAAAGTGAACTTAACCACACAACGTTTTCGAAAATCATTATTGCACTTTGAGTCTATTTTTGGTCAAAAATGGCTTGCCGTTCAACATGCACTTCGGGAATCTTCACCGTCTTTTATCTAAAAACCAAAAAAAAAAAACTTTAAAGCTTCCCCACATCGAAGTGCAGTGACTCATCTTCGTTGATTTTCAAAACAAATCTTTTTTTGGAAGCAGCATAAACTTTGTAGTGATGTTGTAAGGGGTGGGTGGCGGTGGCAGGCGTGAATAGAAGCACACAAGTCCCCCAAACGTAAGGTAGGTCGATGAACTTTCTCTCATGTAAGTTTTGACATATCACATAAAGTTTTCTTTGTCGATTTTTTTTTGCGATTTCCATTTCATGTAAAAAAACAACTGGTTGAAAGTAAATATTGAGGTAAACGCACTTATCTTTCAAGCTCAATTGCTCAGATGGAAATTTACGAATACCTACATACCTAATTTTACATATTTACGAGCTCACTGTCAATATAAAAAAAAAAAAACACTAAAGCTTCCTCACATCGAAGTGCATTGACCTATCCCCGTTGATGTTCAAAACAAATCTTTTTTTGGAAACATAAACTTTGTAATGATGTTGTAATGGGTGGGTCGGCGGGAGACAGAATGTCCCAAAAAAAAGTCATAAAGGCAGGTCGATGAACTTCCGCTCGTGTAAGTTTTCATTGTTTGACATAAATTACAGAAACATTTTTGGATCCATTTGAATGAGATATCCGTCTCATTTATATATTGTTAAAAGCAAATGAGAGTGTATATGTCGAAATATACTTAACACTTATCTTGCATCTTAAAGTTCAAGTGCGCAGTTGGAAATTCGCGAATAAATGAGTGTTTACAAAGTCAATGTTAGACTATTTGGAATTCTGTACAGACGCATTCGACTATGAGTATAATATATATTTAGCAAATAGGTTGCGCCCTATGATCAGTATCGCATTTCCTTTTCATATATATTTAAATCAATTTCGGATTTCTGTTTTTTTTTTTTTTTAAGTTTTTGCAAACATAATATCTCATGCTATTCAAAACAACAGTAGGCAATACCAGGATGAATGCGTTTACTTTTAATGTTGCTAGTTCAGAATAATACAACATGTTCAAGTGCATTCATTCACAAGCGAATTTGAATGAATTCAGTTGAAAGTTGTAACGTGTGGTAGGTATACTCCCAGATAGCCTTTTCACACCGAGTCGAAAACCCTCGAAAACTTCTACAAAAACAGAAGTTTTCCCATACATATTTCAGTGTTCAAAACGAGTCGTTTGAAGTTGTTTTCCACGAAAACACCACGAAAACGACTTCCAATCGTTCAGTTGTTGAAACAAACACACCTTTTGCAATATTCAGCATATTCAGCAGAACCGCTGATCGAACTAATGTCACAACTCACAACTTGAAATAATTTTCCATTATTTTTAAATGCACTTAACTCATTTTGTTTGTTAATTAATGCTACCGAAATTTGTAAACAAACAAATTTGCACCGAAGTTTAACGACTGATTGAAACGTCAAACGAAAACTAGTTGGTGTTCGGTGTGAATGCATCAACGAATTTTCAATGAAAACACGAAATAGAACTTCTTTTGAATTACATTAACCAACACAGATAATCACAACAGATCCTCGACATATTCTGTTTGTGTATGTATTTCCAAACTGTCACTGAAGTACCTATATTTATATATGGGTTTGTTTGACGTGGCTAGCACTAGTGCCCACTAGTGCGCACTGAGAAGTGTCAGCTGATTTTCCCGCCTACCCAAAAACCTGCACAACCCTGAAAATTTGGCTATCATATCGAACGCAAAATATGCTGCCCTGAAGTCTGGCAGTTTTTGAATTTAAAAAATACTTATGTTTTGGTGAACGAAGTACGAAGATGAAAACACTTTGTTCTGTTTATTGTTAAAAATGAGTGAACTCAATTCTAATCTTATGCTTGCCATAATGCAAACAAGTTGATAAAACTGTTTGCAATACATGCGATGCACTAAAAAATGTAATCAGCTTTGATTCCAAATTTTTTTCATTCCATTTATCTTTAAAATAAGGTTTTAGTCCATAAACGTTGTTGTTTTCAAACAATTCCCCTTTGAATATCAAATTTATTGTATTTATCTTTATTACGATATTCAAATAAACGAATAACAGCAAGCGAAATGACAGCGCAACTCAGCACTGAGTTCTTGCCCCGACAAAATAACTGGGGTCAGTTCAGTGCACAACTAGGGCGCCCTAGAAGTCATGTCAAACACAGGTTTTCAGTACCAGGGCGAGTTCAGTGCTATATCGAACACATTAGGGTTAACGTCAAACAAACCTTATAATATATTACTCAACAATGGTGACTGTCTTTTAGCTTTCGTCTTCGGATTCCCTCTCTTTGATATTAATCAGACGCTAGCTGCTAAACCTCTCTGTCAGAAGAATGCAAATCAGTGAACGAATTTTGTATAGCTTATGAAGAAGGACATCAAAATGTCGGAGATCGAAAGATCGAAATAGATCGTTCATCTTCGAAGGAGAAGATTCTTTTAAAAGTGAGATTATTGCGAGTTTTTTTTTTTTTTTCTACAACTTAATATGTTCGCGTGGCCACTTTTTTGCAAAACATAAATTTATTAAAATTTTGTTGAGAAACTGCGCGAATGCGACCACGTACTGGGAAAATTGAAGAAAAAAAAAAAAAAAATAGAGAGAAATCCATTTCCCCTCTTTTAAAACTGAAAACTAAGTGAAAGCTCAAAAGTTTGGCAAGTAAAACTCTAGGTCTGTTTCTTTACTTTTAAATCTTTTTACTAATTTTTACTCATTGCTGTTCCTTAACTCGAAAAAATCCTAAAAGAGAGCGTCATCGAGAGAGCAAGATATTACCCCTATACTGAGACTGAGAATCTTACGAATTTCTTGATGTCAGAAGTGGTAAAGCTATCAGTCACCTTACAATTAAAGCTGATTTGAGATTTGTTATCCCATTTGGCATATGCGTGCATTTGTTTTGATTCTTTGCGTATTAAAATGGTACCAACAGGCGGCAAAAAAGTATTGAATGTTCTCCTAAAGATTATTTTCGATTTCGATAGTGGCAACGAAATTCTTCCTTGCTGTAAAAAGAGACAATCTGCTTCATGTCATTTTAAATGTTGCGTCGCTCTTTCCTCTCCTTGAATGCTTGTAGTTTAAACAGTACAAACTCTTTCAAATACTCGTATTCGTCAAAAAGGAGTTCGATTATTTCCGAATATTTTTCATGGCTAATTTTGTTGTAAATTATAAATTCTTCGAGCTTATAAAACAGTCTTTACCATTCTTACTACAAAAGTAAAGGAACAAACCTTCTATTTATTTTCGTCTTCAATGATGTCGTAGGAAGGAGTTGCGTAATTAAATGTTATCCTAGAACAGCATTCAAAATTGTAAGTTTAATAGGTATTTAGTTTATAAAAAAATTCAATTCCAACTTATTTTGTAGATGTAGATGAAGAGAACCTTGTAAAATGTCAAAATGGCATTTCTTAAACATTTTGTAAGAAATAGCAGGTCAGATACTTCTCTTGAAATTGAGATTTCTCTACTGAAACTACCTACAGTCCTACACGAACGAACCTAATGTTTTTGAACTAATCGCAGAATTTTTCGGTGCCGTGACATTGTGCCAAGCGACATTACGCCAAATATAAAAATTTGGTATAATGACGCTTTCGAAAGTGACACTAGGCCGAATTATTGCATTTGGCATAATGTCGCTTAGGTAAAGTGTCATAAAGCCAATTTGGCACTATGTCATTTTGGGTTTTGTGATTTTTCTTATCATCGTACTATACAATTAATAAACAGTGAAAAATGTATGGGGGGGGGGGGGGCATGCTGCCCCCTGCAACCCCCCTGCAACCCCCCGCTTGAATTCTCTGTTTAGGGGTGGGAGTAGTTGCGAGTTTGGGTGTATGCAAATAATTTGATTTTGTTTTCCAGTTAACATCAACAAATTCTCGAATTGTAGGTGGGAAATAATTTCATAAAATGTTGGTGATGCTATTACCCACTTGTTGTTGGTTCATTTGGCCTAATGTCACAAACTAGTTTGGCCTTATGATACTTTCTCAAAGTGTCATGTTACCAAATGCTAGAATTTGGCTTTTTGTCACTTTCACAAAGGGACATAAGGCCAAATTTCGACATTTGGCCTTATCACGCTTGGCCTTATGTCACGGCACCGAATTTTTCACCTCAATAAATCCGTTCATTGGGCGAATGCCGCTCTCAAAGGAAAAGGAATTCATGCGAACGAAATGTTCGAACGTTCAAAAAAGTCCACAAAAATGGAAAACAAAAACGACTCTAAGTTTACGTCTTTATATAAATTAATTGTGACTTATGCTAAGAAATATTGTTTATAATTTATGCAACTAATAACAGTATCTAATCGGTTTATTCGATTTCTTTTTTGGAAGTCCTTTGCCGAGTTAGGTGAAATGCGGAAAACAATGTCGCTTCCATGGCTGCCAGACTATTTCTATTTCTAATGTGCTTGTAACAATGTGAGGTCTGTTTCCTTACGATAATGCATTCGAATACAGTTGAAAATGAAACGTTTTACAAAACCGTCTTAACAATCGTCATTCACGTTAGAAATTAAACCTCAGAATTATAGGACCTTTTTAATCTATTGCATGAACTAACGTCACAAATATGGAAACACCCTAAACTTACTCCATTGCTCCTGCGAGAAGAGTGTTTCAATGTTTTATTGTTTCCAAACATGCCAACCGCGGCGTCGTCGATAGTTTTACTTGCGTAACGGATATGAAACGCCAAAGTTAACTTCCCATTTTTTTCGTTACTCTTCATATTTAAAAAAGTATTATATTTTTCAACAAATGGCCTCCACACCTCTTTACTGATCTTTACTAAGATAATAAGAAATTTAAATTTATTGAGTTTGGAAAGCTTAGTTATTCAAAAATGATGTGGGGGAAAATCAGAAAAGTTTTTCCCTGCCAGGAAGTGAACCCCCCTTCGTCGTGCTAAATTAACGTTTTGACTGAATTATTTACTATGCAATCCTTGATACAGAACTTATTTTTGACTCGTACGCAAAATCGACCATGGTCAATAACACGACATCTATGGTAAGTATATTTTTGTTCTGCAAAATCGGTCGCTCCTAAGTCGTTAATATAGTACTCGTCAAATATTACCACATCTTCAGTTCCATTTTGATTCTTTGCTGTGCAGAGTGAAGATCAATTTTACTGTGAAACTCACGTACCATCCCTTTGAATCGATAAATCCCTAATGTGTGTCATCCATAAATAAACACAAGCAAAGCTCAATTTTGTCATTTTCCGGGGAAAAACCGAACAAAAACACAAAACTTTGTTCAAATCACAAACTACAGTGAGATTGCTGAAAACGAGATACCTCCAGTGCACACACTTGTCTTGTCGTCGTTTCCATGTCTACACCCAAACTGACCCTACGTCAATGTTACACAGCACACCAAGTCATACGATCCTCTGTCGACATTCAACAATCAGCTAAGGTGAGATCTATCACCTTTTTCACGATCACTCACATATTTTAGCCTCCCTCCATCCATTCTATTCTAATAACAGATGCGACTAGGTGGCAGATGAGAGACGGAACCACGGAAGCTGCATTCATTGTCATTGTCAGGTCTCGTTTCATACTCCATTCGTCAAATAGGTATGTGTTCCAAATTTGGAACAGAACCGACCGTCAAAAAGAGCTGTTTTCTTTAATTGTCGGTGGAGAGAAGGGGGTGCGCGGTGGTCTTCTATAGAGTGCTGTGGAATGGAGAATGAAAAACTTCCTCGCTCTAGGTGTGCGTTGTACGAGTATATAAAAGCCCGGAACTTTGGTGTTTCTCAAATTAGAAGTTTCCCAGTTTCCAAACAGAATTCCACACACATTCAATCGTCAGCAATGAACCAAGCGAAACTTTACGAACGAGCCAACATTGTACAGCGCCATGATGCTCACCAGATCATCAAAGAGTTCTCTAGTGTGATTCAATGGCGTGCGGATGGCAAGGACTCGTTACTCGACATTGGCTGTGGCAGTGGCGATGTTCTTATGGATTTTGTGTATCCTCTTGTGCCGAAAAAATTTCACAAAATTATCGGCACAGACATATCCGCTAAGATGGTGCGTCACGGCAAGAAGTCCTACTCCCAGATAGACCGGGTGGACTTCAAGGTGCTCGACATTGCAACGGAAACATTACCAAACGAGTTTATATCGGAATTTGATCATGTCACGTCGTTTTACTGCCTTCACTGGGTTCAGAATCAGCGGTAGGATTTTCTTTTTAAACTGTGAGTGCATTTTGAAAAATCCTTCTGTGTTCCCAGGCAAGCTGTGGAGAATATCTACAGGATGCTGCACAACGACGGGGACTGCTTACTAGTCTTCCTGGCGACGAACCCGATTTTCGACGTATACCGGATTGTTTCGTTGAACTCGAAATGGTCTCCCTACATGAAGGATGTCCAGAGGTTCATTTCTCCGCTGCAGTACAGCAAGGATCCCGAAACGGAATTCGGTCAGATTCTGGAGGATTGTGGGTTTTCTGAGTACAGCATTGAGATTCGGGACAAAATCTTCATCTATGAAGGACTGGACACTCTGAAGAGTGAGTATCGAGTGCTTGAAATATGCTTGCTAAGTGATGTGTGCTTTTGCAGAAAACATGCGAGCAGTGAATCCTTTCCTTGAACGAATACCAACCTGGATGCAGGAAGAGTACTTGGATGAGGTGATCAAAGTCGTGATCGGGCTGAACTTGAGTGAGTCTACAGTGGAAAAGGACGACTATCGATTCATAACTCCGTACAAACTCGTTGTGGTCTATGCCAGGAAGTGAGCATAAGTGTTTGAGTGAATATAGTTTATAGTTAATTCTAGTAGATTATTGGTTAGGATTGGTGTTGCTTTTGTAAATAAATGATATGTGTTACTACGCGGTTTGTGGTCGTCATTTTTAAAAGGGAATGTGGTCCAGAAAGGCCAAGTTGTGTAGTTTAAAAAGTTCGGATAAGATTCGCATAACCTCTACAAAAAAAACCCTCCCTAATACGAAACCCTTGCATGCAAGTGACGCCTCCCAAAGTGCTGAATTCGTAATTATAAATGTCAGGGGACTCATGATCGATAGCCGTGGTAACAGCAAGAAGAAAACTATTAACCACCACACTGTCGCTGTCAGCAAAAAGTCTTTCCCAACAAACTTCTTCGGTCGCTAACTGGTAACTGCAGTGCAAGCTTTTAAATTTCAAACGAATTTTCCATTTCTGTCTCTCTTTCTCTCCTTTCGACGGGAATGGTAGGACCTTAGATGGCTAGGGCGCCAAAAACTCATCCACAAAACAAGCAGCCCGACAAATGAATGGGAAAACTTTTCCTCCAATCGAAAACATTATTAGGTATGCGTCCTTCTTGGAAGTCCTGTCGAGTGAAACGCATTGAGTTTTGGGATATTTTGCGATTGCAAGTCAGTGATGCGTGTAGCTTTGTGATTTTTCTTTTTCCTTATGTGTAATTACAGCGAATGGGAACAGTTTTTAATCGAAATTAGTGTTCGGAGTGTTACTCCGAAAGGAGCCCCGAAAAGCAATTTATATGCAAATGCAGGTTGAACATACAAACACTTTTGTAATTACAGTCGTGTTACTTTTTATCAATATGCATGCGGAGATTTGTCGAGTCCTCTGCAATATTGTTACAGAATTTTAATGTCAAAGGGTTTTCATCGAACCGAACTTTCCTCCTGCACTGCAGTAGACATCAGGCATGATTGGTGTATAGAAGTTTTTTCATCCCTTTCCCCCCGGAGTGCCTCTCTCTAATCATCATACAAAGTGGATTTTGTATATTCTTTTGATCTTTTGGAATAAAATGATAATAACTTCAGTTTTGGAGTAAATTTACATTTCAAATGGGGCTTGGACTTTCTTTTTTCGATTTGTCGAAAGTGGTTTCGACTAAGGCGCAGTGGAGGAATGTTAAACGATTTTCATAGCGAAATATAATATTCTTTAAAATAGTGGTTAAAAAAAGAAAAACAGGAATTACTCAGACTTTGTGTGCGCTTTTCCAGTGTCTATTGTTGCCGCCCCCATCTGGCTGTGGCGGGTAAAATTAATTAAAATTAAATGGGTAGATAATGAGCCCAGAGCCCCTAAGCAGATTTGAGTCAGTGCAAGAAAAGAACCATAAACACAAAAGGATGTGTTTTTTTCTGTTCGCGCATCAAAATTACATTCAAAAGGAAAGAAAAACGAATTAATGCAAAGTAATTATAAATTTGCGCCATTTTTTTCTGGGTTGCTCCAGCAAAAAAAAAGAGGAAACATCGATGGATCTCTGTGAAGAGGAAAATCCATCCCTAATTTGTGTATAGGGACAGCTGATTTTTACTCCGCCTCGTTGGAAATAATCGCAGGTCGTTTTTTGATTTTTCTCGAGTATTGGAAAGGAAAGTAAATTTTATTTACAGGTGGTGGAGGAGAGGCGTTTTTTTTTTTTAAATAAAAGAATGTTTTTCGATTACATAAGTAAAATATAATGTTTTCGGTGAAAATAAGTTATACGTTAATGATGGTACCTAGTCGAGGTGAAGAAAGGGGGTCTCGCAAAGCTACTTAGCAGATTTTTCCTAACTTTTCATGACTAACGTATTACTCAAAATACAGTCAACTCTCGCTTGTAATTTCGAATATTTCGTTGAATA
Source organism: Cheilosia vernalis (assembly GCA_949126925.1). Taxonomy (NCBI): domain Eukaryota; kingdom Metazoa; phylum Arthropoda; class Insecta; order Diptera; family Syrphidae; genus Cheilosia; species Cheilosia vernalis. Next base: position 8,314,998 of record OX421362.1, read on the forward strand.
GAGCTCTGTAACGTTTTCAGTGTAAGTCAATTTAACGAAAAGAGCTCACATTGATGAATGAAGTTTCGTGCCACCAAGTCGTGAACAAAAATGTTTTGCAAGAATGTTCCTAATAAATAGCCGGTTCATGAATAACAAGTTCAAACAAAGTTGGTAGGCATTAAAAAAAAGGTACATACCTATTTTATTTTTCAACATGTTTTGGACGTTTGGAAGATAAAACAATCTATATTATATCTAGGAAGTCAACATTTGTCCTTACAGCTAAATACTTGCATAATTAAAAAAAATTATTACAGTTGTTATTTTAACAATATTTTATTGTTTAGAAACCAACATTTCCAACTAAATGAATTGAAAACCTAAGCACAGTTTTCACTTATATGTAAGTATATGTTATTAGAACTTTCTTACAGGAAAAAACAAATCATATTACTGCTATAGCCTTTTTCCAAAATATTAAAATACAGAAATTGTTCTCAAGTTTCCAGTAAGTTATTTTCAATGAAATATGTTTCTCATATCAACATTTTAATGAATTTTACGAGCTCTTTATAAAACCGGTTAGTAAATGTTTTGTTTTAGTGTTGTTTTATATTTCTGACAGACTTTTTTTAATTCATTTCTAAGTAAGTTTTTAATAGTCGGAGCCAGCGTTGTGCTGAAGTACCCAATTGGGTAACTTGGCTCTAGAATTACAGCTTTGGGACAAAGCTCAGAGAGCCAAAGAGAAATGGGTCACAAAGATTTCAAGACCATTAAAAAAAAGTAATCAGGAAATTCAGATTTACTCGATTGAACCCCGTCACTTGATAATAACTGGTTAAAACAATTCCAAAAATGAATGCACCCAGCGCGTATTTGTTGCAATAAACTACGGTGCGGTATGGATCTATACATTTCACAATTTTTTTTTTTTTAAGAAACATCAAACAAACAATAATCTCCTTCTCCTCGGTTTCATCAAACTAATGTGGTTCAAAATTTTGTGAAATGGCTCAGAGAATGACTCAACTCCAACATTTTTTCAGAAGAACGCTGAGTCGGACGTATTTTACAGCTGGCATTTTTTTTTACACATTCCTTTCATGCCATTCATGCATCATGCTGCACACTTTGAAAAAGTGTTTGATAGTTTGATAGTTAGTTTACCTGAAAACGACAAAACGATTTTGACCAAAATGCAAACTCATAGTCAAATTGATGTTTTCAAAATAATTGTGTCCTCAATTTTCAATTGCAATCATCGAAAACGCTAATTTTAAAAACAGCTCATATCTCGAAAACACAATCTCAGATTTCGATAACATTTTTAAAAAAAAACCGGCCAAGTGCGAGTGTCACTCGCGCACCGAAGGTTCCGTATTTGGCTAAAGTCCAACCCATCAGATATTATTTCAAATCGATAATATCTTTCAATTTTTCCCCTGTTCATGAATTCATCACAATTTAGTTTAATTTACTTACTTAATATTTTTACTCTCAAAAATTACTCACACATGAATCTCATTTTCTAATTATTACCTAGTACCCAACGCACGCCAATTTTCTATTCTGTATGCGACCTGTCCCAATTAAAAACTATTGACTAAAAATATATTACTTTTATTTTGTTCTGTACTCCCCAAAAAAATGTATTATACTCCCCAACGAAATTAGCAAGCGGGAACCCTGGTGGTATACCACCAGTGACTCTCTTCTGTCTTTGATGGGGTCAATTGTGCACAACTGCGTAGTAGAGATTAAAACTTATGAGAGCAACGTATTTTACATGGTAAAATTATCTTTTTTGAAAATATCTTGTAAACTATTAACTTTTCGGCAAAACAGTATTCAGCACATATATAGATAAGAACATGATCTACAAAAAAGGAATTTATGTATTTTTTTGTGAATCAAGAAATAAACCGTTTTTTGGGCAAATGAAAATATTTTTTTCACCAGATTACTAATTAATCGAAAACCAATCGATGTATTCCTTCCATTGGTATTTATCGTTTAACTAGAGGTTATACCGGATGTTGTGTGTAAATTTTAGCCTCCTATGTCAATCGGTTCTTGAGATAGACCTGGTAACAAAATTGGCTTAGTGGGTTCGGACAGACAGACAGACAGACAGACAGACAGACAGACAGACAGACGGAGAGACATCCGAGCGAAACTAATAAGGTTACGTTTTTTCCCTTTGGGTACGGAACCTTAAAAACGAAGTAATGCTTACGTCCCGAACAATGACTTGTAATCGGTTTTCATCTAAATAGTTAAGCAATAGTATTTTTCAAACTAGATATTGCAATATTTGGTGCATTTTTGTTTGCCAAATTTTACAAAAACCACTCTAACGAGTTTGATCAAAATATATATTTAGGATAATAAAATAACACTTGTTAAGTTCCCATACTTAGTTTTTCTCAAAACAATCGAATAAATTGAAATTATTTCTCAAAAAGTACTAAGCCAATCTGTGTTCATCCATCCTTTTAAAACTCAACACCGCACTTCCATTAAAAATGCAATAACAGCGACGCAAAACCTCAACTTAAGAACCTTAAACCAGCGGTACTAAAATATTCCAGTCAAAAATAAAAACATGCCCTAGCTAGCAGATCGGAAAACCGGAACTCCGACTACACGTACACATTGCCTTGTACTCAAAAATCTTATAAACTGTAAGAACAGAAAATAGTACAGTAGGCGCTTATAACTCTCTAACCAGAACATGCAAAAACAATTGCCTGTTGCTGAAAGCTTCAAATTTTAAGAAATCACATCGTTATTTGATAAAATACATACTGCCGTATCAGATGATTAACTCAAGCATGAATTTTATTTAACACTATTCCTTTTTCTGTATCTTATGAAGCGCTACTTTTATCTAACATTGCTTTCAGATCCTTACATACGTACCCATCAGCAAAGTTGTCCCTGCTCTACCCACCCGTTACCTAACCTACCTATACCTACCTATAGTAGAATAAGAAAACAACCAATCAAACTGTTGATCAACGAGAAAGTTTCGTTCGACCCAGGCGTGCACTTTATTTTAATTTGTCAGCGTTTTCGAAAAACTTTTTTTTAATAAAAATCCTCTTTTCGGAAACTGCATTGTTTGTATAGCGATTTTTGGAAGTGTTTTTGACGGCGCAGGGATATAAGTCCCCGGGACATTAGTACCAATTTTTACTTTTCAATTCAATTTGGGACTTATATCCCACACCATCGGGACATAAGTTCCAAAATATTTTGTCGAAGATGGGACATAGGTCCCAAATTTTTTGGAGAGGTGATGTACAGCAAAACGGTGCCGTGAAATAAATCTGAAAATTTGGCCTTTTTTCACTTTACAAAAGTGATATAAAGCCATATTTCAACAGTTATTCTTATTTCACTCCGACAAAGTGCAATAACGGCAAATTGGTGCTATTGCGCTTTCAAACTATGAAATCTGTATGGGGGGGCATAAGTCCCCCTTAAGTCGTATCTTAAGATTTTGTTGATTTTGTAGTATTTCACGGGCTATATCTGAATGCATTTTGTATAGGCATCATAACTTTTTCTGTGCTCAGCTTTGGATGCGATTTTGGTTTATTTTAAAATCGATTTCGAAAGCAAACGTGTGGGCTTTTTCAGACAGATTTGTTAAAGCGTCTGGCAACGGTTTGGTGGGATTTTTCCGTGTGCTTTAGAGGAAATTTTGGTAGTTTTACAAAAGTCATATGTCGAAACTGAAAACGCTATAAAACAGTGAGAAACATAAGGTGTGTTAAAGTGTCTTAAAACTAATACTAAATAGTAGTTTAATTATTATCGGTTAGTTATTTACAATAAGATCCGCAATGGCCTGAAACATACTACCATCTCAATATAAACTTCCATTTCAATTTTCCAAAATATATCAATAAAAAGTCGCCATCTCCCCTTTCCTATGGCATGCCACGGTAATGCACGGAGTGTGTAAAGTAAGTTAATAAAAAGTTATATTCGCCTAATATTTGTGTATTTTTCTGAACAGTGTCGCTCTCTCTAAAATACAAATCGTGTTTCGTCGAAGTCATTTCATCACTTTCCGCACCCCCTTCGCTTTCTGTAATCGTGTATCGAGTGTGTGCAGTAAAACCCGTCATCCCCTAAGGATGGCGCAAGCAAGCAAAAGTAACGTTTTCACTACCAATCATCGGAAATATCACCCGCACTTGGTATGATAGGAACCGTCGCGAAACGAACTTATGACGCGAGTAGTTACTGCCGACGACAATGACTATGACACGTCAAAACGTGGACGGTTATTTACCCTTTTATCCTTTATCCGGCTCGTTTTATTTTTTTGCTTCTCTGTATTTGGTTTTTATATTCCGTTCAGTTGAACTGTGAAAGGATATAGAAAGATGCTTTTATCAGATATTCAAGCTTGTGTGGGAGAACGAGTGATGAGATAATATCCGTCGAGCAGAAAGGATATGAAGGAATATTTCTTTTCGTGCACAGTACAATATGGAAGTCAATGGTTTAATGGGTGGGCTATTTTTCGGTACATTGACTGCAGAGTATTGGATTTGGATTTCCATTATACGGGGAAAGGTAGGCAAACCTGATGCCTCATTGTTGCAAATTGAATAAAGGGATTGCGAATGGATGTTGTTTCTTTAAGAATAGGACTCAGGGAGTTCTAGACTGTCGTTTCCAAAAGGCGAATCTTAGTTTCCCTGCTGTAAGTTTAAGTTGTAAAATGTAACATTTGCGAAAGACTTTCGGAAAAGCCCCTCAGGAGATAAAAATTCAAATTACACCTTTCCATGCAAAAGAACAAGGCTCACTCCTCGCAGGAAAGACAAAAGCACAACAGAATAAAGCGAACATTTCACACCCATGATTATCTGGGAAAACAATCTCCGAAATCATTACAACGCACATCCTTAAAATTAAATAAACATTTCCCAAAAACCCAAGGAAACGTTATCCTAGCTAAAACTAGAACAAACAAAACCCATCGTCGTTGTCGTCGTCACTCCCAATCCCGTCAGATTAACGAGCGTGAACCATTTAATGCTCCAATTCATATTCAGATTTCATTCGCATAAACAAAAGCGACGAATTGTCCTTCACCGTGTTGCGAGATGGCTGCGTGTGTGTTTAGTGGAAGGTGCCATCCACCATGTGCCCTTTCCACAACGTAATTCCATTAACATTTCATTGGGTTTGTTTTGATGGAATAGCAGAGCTGTGTTGTTCTGATGTTAAGGTCGAGACCCAGAAATGTGGAACAACAAAACAAAAGATGGTATCCTTTGGATTTGATTTGATTACACGCACGCTACACATCTACACACGGCTTTTACATTGCGCCAGCCCATTTGCCGCAGCCCGCACCCTTCACAGGGAATTAAAATTTAAATAAAGTTTAACGGCACAGCAACTCTGTAGATCCTGTTGCGTTTGGCGTACACACATTCCAGGGATTAGACAGAAAGATGTGAGTAGGTACGCACAAAAAACTTCCTATCGAAGGATGAAACAATAAGAAGATTGTATCCTTAATTGGAAAATCGCCTGGTAATTTTCATTTCCGCAAAGACGGGATGGACGGTGGTGCCTGCCGGTGGGGACGACCAACTTGAAGAAAAAACAATACCTTTCCATTGAAGTATGCTTGGGAATCGCTGCAAAACAACAAATGCGGCGGCGAAGTGACGACGACGAAAGGATGTTTTATAGAGCGTTAATGTAGCGGGAGGATGTCGAAGAAGGGGTGTTAAGCTATTTAACAATTCCGCATTTTGGCCAACCGAACAAGACTACACTAATACAAAAGGGCCAAACCATTGCGTTGATTTTGGGCGGGGGTGGAGCGAGAGTCAAAAGGATAAGAGTTGGTCCTTTTGCGCCTTCTGATTCTTCATTAAATTTAAATTAAAATCAAATGAGATCTGAGTTGTGGAAAAAGGACTTTGTTTGCTTTATGTAGCTACTTACTGTGCGTAAGGAGGGGGATATAGACAATAAGAAGCTCATAAAGGAGGCCCAAAGACGATGAAACCCTTTTCTTGTCAATTTTAAGAAGATAGCTGTTCGCCAGTCAGTGCATTCGGAGGGCAGCTTTTATTATGTGTATGTGTTGGATTAATAATCCGTTAATAATATTATCTGATGGAACAAATGCGGAAGATATGGAAATGAAGGGTTCGGGGCCATTTTACTATACAACAGGCAACTACTCTATGAGATGGTTAACGCAAAAGGGTTATTTATTTTGCAGAATCTTTACGGATCGTTTGGCTCAAGGTGATGGAAGTTGATGAAAGTATAAATGCATATTGAAGGGTATTTGTTTGTTGTTTCCTTTGCTTGTGAGATCACAGAAAAGCTAGAAAGGAAGGTATTAACACCTCACGGGGACCACAACATTTGCTTGTGTTGCAGTCGTTTCGCAGGGTGTCTATGGCTAGGAAATACCTACAGCTGAGTACCAGACTAAAAAGCAGAGACTACGAAGCTCACTTCAATTTAGGAAAAGATTTTAAGTCCTATAATAGTTGAATTGACTATTTTGGTGTCGTTGTACGAAAGATCGCTTGTGATCCACTGTGACAAGCAATCATCCACAACGAGCGAGCTGCATCCTACAACAAAATTAGAGTCTGATTACTTAAGGATAACGAGTTCCATTTCGTAAAGAAAAAACTGTATTTTATGGCCACGAAATACGATTTAAATTTACTCGTTTATGCGTTTATGGGCTTAAGCTGAATTACTCGAATGGAAACCAATTCGTCTATTACAAGATTGAAGGTTAATCAATCGGTTCGGGTTTTTGAAGTGTCCTTTATTTTAAAGTTCCTTTTAGGCCGAATTTCGTTCCATTTGACATCTTTTATCTAAAGACGTAATTTGGCAAATTTTTGGTACATTTCTTACTATGCATTTTTGATGCATTTTCTGCACTTTTTGTCATGATTTCAGACTTATTTTTTAAGCTCGTACTCGATGTGATTCTAAGTCGGTGTTTGTCGGTTTTTCAACTTGTATCTGACAAAAGTTTATCGCTTTATGTATAATAGTTGTCACTCGTAATTTTAAAGCATTTTGTTGCATATCACTAAGCGTTATTTGGAAACTTTCTGAGCCTTTTTGGGGGATAAGTTGAGCTTTTCGAGTTTTGTTTTGTAACAGTTCTTACTGCATCATTTGTGGATCTTTTTTTTTGCAATTATCTTCTGGCTAAATTTTGATTCAGTTTCGGTGTTTTGCATTGAGTTTATTTTGAGTTTTTGCAAGCGTTGCTAACGAATTCAGTTGTTGCGTTCTTAACCCTTTGACTACAGTGCTTCTTTCATCCATCACTATATTATATTTATTTTTGCTGGCACTTTTTTGAATGCGTTTTTTTAGTTGTTGTTTGTGGCTTTGGTTTTGGAATCTTTACCTACATTAATTTTTTGAGAGGTTACATTTTCGTAAACTTCTGTAATCTTATTTTGCCTGTCTTACCTCTGGAAACAATTCTTAGAAATTGCCAAAGTTATTCAGCTTTCATACAAAGTCAAGCCGTCACATTCAAGCTAAATTGTCACACCAAAGTTAATGCATTCGAAAACTAAATTCAATATTGGCATGCCTAACTAAATTGGGTTCATTAATAATGTCTTTGCGTGCTTACACATATCCAGACCATGTCTACAGTCTGCATTGTAAACGTTCGGTCGCAACCTTACAGCTTCAGGTTCAAAAATGCAAAAATTTAAATCCAAATGTGTCCCATACTTCTCCAAAGAAAGACGTTTCTATTTTTGAAGCAAAATTGCGTCTTAGAAATATAAGATTTGGCTCTATTTTAAAATACTGTGTGAACTTCCTTATAACCTAAAACTGAAATCTCTCGGTATAATTTAGCTTAAGTAAAACCACACAGAAACAAAGTAATTGTTCGCATCCCTAAAAACCGGCTACACTTTTAGCACACATCCGATGCATAGCACAGCGCCCAAGAGCACACACCACTTTTGATGCAACACACACCATTTACGATGTTTACGATCATGGTAATATCCACTCTTAATTTGAACCTTCAGATTGAACAAACCTTTGCTAACTTTCGTCCTTAATCACCGCTGCCGCAAGAAACTATTTTCTACACCTGCTGCGCTTTATGTTCACTCTATACGACTTTCAGTTACTCATGCGCCAGGTAAACGACGTTCTCATGCTAATACCTGACACTAAAACCAGCCGTAAATAGTGCTACAAGTTTACTCCTTTGGAACTTTACATTACTTGCAATAAACGTGATGTACAATTAAATTAGTTTTCCTTAAACGGATCAAGGACTTTTGGTCTGTATAGTGCCCGCACCCTTCATAATTTATGAACAAAAATAGCCGCCACCCGACATCAATTTGGGAAAATCGGAAAATAAATAAATATTAGAGAGACCACACCTTCGGTTCGGTATTATCTTTGTCCTTTCAGGACCCGCGCCGAACCAACTCACATAAATCGAGAACTGAAATGAGGACACCGAAAAGAAATCGCCGCATCTATATGTGAGAAGTGTTTAGCTTCGTATACCTACTACTTAAGATCCTGCCAACAAGCTGGACACGGAGAGTTGGTGGTGGTCCTGTTTTCCTTGCTCTTGTCGGTAATCGCATATCTACCGCAAAATAAAAATTATTGCGTGCGAACTGGGGCTTTGGTGGACGCAATAAATAACATTTCGACGATGGGGAAGGCGATGCGGTAGGTGAATTTCTTCTAGCAGTCCATTTTCGGAAAGGCGATAGCCCACAGCGTGGAAAGGCGTCATCGTAGTCGGTTGTAGATAAATTATGTAGTCAATTAAGCATGATACGGTTTTTGGTGCATGTTCTCGGAGATTCGTTTTCTTGCTGTACGTATATATGGACACTCACATGCTGTATACAAGACCCCGCACCGCAATGAGATTTATGATTCGATTTTATTAGGTCCTTTGAGGGATATTTTCAATTATTATTTGAATTGGATTTATATATACCTACGCATGTTGTGCAAGGTGAAACAGTGGCAAAAGGGGTTTAGTTTGGGCTGGAAGTTGGAATACATGCGAATCTAGTGGCGGGTAATGGAAATTTATGTGGCAGCGATATCACTTAGCTAAATTGGTGGCAGTTATGTTTGCAAAGGCAACAGGTGTCAAGTGTACAGGTACTGGAATTTATTTCAGTCCTAAAGAACCAAATAGGAAGTTGGAACAATTGCTCCCTGTGACTGACACAAAATTAAAAAGTTCAGTTCTACTTAAAGATGTTCATTAGACGCATCGATTTGAATCCGAACAAACTATGGCTTCTCAAGGAAATTTCTCAAAATTGGAATTCATCCTTTGCCCACACATACACCCCACTCTATCTCTATATCCCTATGAAAGACATTAAAATATCGAATATTCAATAAGCAAATCCACTAGGGACCACACATCCTTTCTTCTCTAATCCACACATGATAGACTAAGACAATCGCCGTACATCCTTTCACCCCTTTTCCCAGCCGCCTGTTTAGTTAACGACGTTCTAGCATGTATCCCTTTGCAGATTTCCAAGGATTCTTTCGTTGTGCCATCTTCCGATACGAAACTTTAATTGAAAGGAAAATTATTTTTTGGTTAACGTCAGCAACAACATCCGTAACCCAAACCCGAATACTGTCAACTACGGGTAGGGTATAGGTAGAATGAGAGTTCGTGTGTAAAATCCCAGCAAAACAATAGACCATACACATAACTCCCTGGCCATGTGTACAGATATGGTTTTCAAGAAACTACACCCAGCATTGTGTTCTTGGGAGACGAACGCAACATTAGCACAAGCGTATCTTATTCTCAGTCATTATCAATAAAGTTTCTTCGAGAGAAATACTCAGATATACCCACCATGGGGGGGAGGAAGATGTTTGCAAAACAGAAATATATATTGTCTATTAGATTCTTGATGGGGGGTTGCAGTCGTGGTCCCGTTCATTGGCCATTTTGCGTCGAAATTTGATTATGTATGATCACGTACACTGTTCGGCAAAGAACTTAGACTTTTGTATCGTCTTGAGGTTTGTCCAGAAGATACGACACGACAGGATGTGAAGCGTGCTCTTCGTGTGTGAGTGTAATTACAAACAGTTCCCATTAAATGGCCATTAGTCAAAAGTTTTGCCGTAAAACAGGGGGGGAAAACGTACACTCGTAGATGTGTATGCGAAAGGATAGTTTGCGGATAGTTATTGTTTGTTTTATCTTCCTTGAAGCAGATATGATTTGCATTTTATTATTTTAAGATTGGAAATTGTTTATTGTACTCCGAAGTGTATCCTTGTTTGTTGTATGAATGAGCAATATTTTGCAGGGGCTAACAAAGTTTCCGGTTTTTAAGAAAGACTATATGATTTCAAAAGTCGATTCCTGTGGGAGCTAAAAAACCTGGGACCGGTGTCTGTGAACGGGAAATAGGCGACGGGATTTGGGTTTGTTTGATATGAAAAATTAACTTAATTCCATGAACACTCGTCCTTGCTTTACTTTTTAAAAAACAAAACGTCTTTCCGACATTTCCGTAGCTAACATTCTTTTTTATGAAGCATTCGGCACATCCGAACAAGAGAAGTCTGACATTGACAACTCAAGCTGCGCACCTTTTAGCTCACAGCTCAAGGTTGACTGAGCTATGTGCAGCTGCGTATAAGATGCTTCCAAGGCGAAACCAATTTCGATTGCAGCCTTATGGTCTCATGTGATAATGTAGTTATAGAATAACGATGATTACAACTGAAATAAAAATAACTAGGTACTGAAAGAATAGCTGTGCATGACGGAAATCCAATCTGACATATACTGGACTACAGACAGCTGGCAACAATCCGCAGCCAACATAGGACTGTATCTCTGAAAAAATTAGCTCAAAAATATATTTGTTCAATGCAAGGCAAAAGCGCTAGAAAAATTAATGAACTTAAAGTTAATCAATTTGTTTTGAACCGACCACCACCGTCCGCCTCTTCATGCTGGCTCACACAGTCAGCAACTAAATACCCAAAACTGATTTTAAATGCAAACAAAGTCAAAGCATTCACATTTCCCCTTAGCCAATACTCTGCACACAATCATTTTTCATCTTCCAACTTCGACAAAGAATTCGACTGTTGTTGCCACGTTATACGCTCAAAATTAAATCGTCCTGAAAATGGCAACTTCTCAGACTCACAGCCACACAAACGGAGTAACGCAACCAAACTTTGTTACTCGCTCTCTGCCTTGAAGAATGTTTGCTTAGCCAATTACACTTATCCTGGGGGGTGAGCAATCCCGCTCAGCCCATACCACCCGTCGCGTCGTTCAGATATCCTTGGAAATCAACGATAAAACAAGCAAATTAGCAAATAAATCAAATTTCCATTCCATTCCATTGGGATGAGATGAATCTCGAGATTTTCAGTTTGATCTCTCATCGTCTTCAGTCCTTATCACTCCAACGCGCATCTCGAATCATTTATCTAAATTAATTCCTGTCGTTTACATTGGAAAAACAAATCAAAGATTAAGACAAACACATTTCAGCCTTCGGTGGGTGGTGGTGGTGGTGGAAGGGCACAACCAGCCAGCCTGGTATGGAGAGACAGAGAATCAATTTACTACCAAGGCAAACGATCATCCCCACAGCAGATTTGTGCGCAGAAGGGGTGTCCGCGTTTATTGTTTGGCAAAGACACGAAACTCATCGGCACATAATGAAAAACGATTAAAAGTCGCCTTTCGCAAGGGGACTCTATACGATGACGATGACGATGATGATGTGTGTATTTGCGTGCGGATGCCTGTGCAGTTTGTCAAGTCTAAATAACAAAATGAACAGCAGGCAGCGACTCTGCAATCCACCAGGTGGTAGCAGAGTTCGCTGTTCGTTTTGCTCGTGAGTATTAATTAGTTGTGTCAAAATCAGTAATAATTCATCAAAATTTCATCAAAATTACATCCGAACGAGAAATGACATGACGACGACGCTCATTCACCCCTTTTGGAATATTTATTCAAGGAGACTAGTAACGGCAACCGAAAGTCGAGTGGAATGGCGCCCGTGGATTCAATATTTCGAAATATTTAAGTCAAGCGACGGCGGCTAAGTTTTTAATCGAAAATGTTGTTTCTGACAGAAATTCAATTATTTGGGTAAGGCACGAGAAATGTTATTAATTCGGTACAAGCCAGATTGGGGAATATGGATGCGCAACTTTATACTCGCGACAAATTCTGGGATGCAACTTACAGTGTTACCTTCGTTTCAAATGCATTGCCTTTCTTGTAAAAATCATAAAAAGAAAAATGCCAAATTACTTTTTTGATAAATTAACGTTTTCACAGTCAGGGAGAGGTATTTCCCTAAGACCTTGTACGTTCACCTGTCTGGCAACGCGTCGTCAGTTTTTCATTTACACTGTTAGCCTTTGGAATCATCTCCCCCTTTCTTTAAGGAAAAAAATCGAACATAGTCAGTTTTTACCTGCCGTGTTTTCTTATTTATCGCTTGATAGTTCTCTTTAAATTTAATTTTAATTTAATTTTTGTTGAAATTGTAATTTTTAGTTAACTTTGAGTATCTAAACAAACCTCCAGATCATGTCTCTTCATCAATTTTTCAAAATATAGACATATATATACTACCTGTACTATTATAAGATATTATTCTCAATGTGCAGCGATTAAATTAATTTAACTAAATAAATAAATAACAAAAAAAAAAAAAAAAAAAAACTTTCCTGCCGCAGCTCAAAAGCGTTATTGACAAGAGAAACTTTGACTAATGTGAACCAAAAATTGCATTAAAATGCTGCGCCGTGCAGACGGCTCTATTTGCGTATATGAAATTGAACATTTTAGGACAGGATCGCTTTTTGGAGTGGGTGGGACAATTCATAGGTGTTATGGAAGCTCCTATATCTTCACCACTAACTACTTACCAAGAAAAAACGGCGCAGGGTCATAAGTCCACAGGCCAAAAGTCCACAATGGTTTGGGCAATAGGTTCACAATTTTAAAATGGAAGTAGGCCATAAGTCCACAATTATCCATATGACAAAAAGAGTTGCTTTAACAACTCAAAAAACATGGGAATGGAAAAACCTAAAAGATATTGGAGTTGGAAAACAAAGAAATACTTTCGCAAATAATGTTGATTGTATAGGATTTTTGTTTCAAACTCTTCTACGAATTCCGATGACACTACGAATGCATTTACATTCCCGAACAACAACGACACTCCGACAATCTCTCCAGGAGATATAGCAATGCTGGGCAGTTGGTCCCATTTTCTAGCTTTAGGTTTGTAGCTGTCGATGATGCAAAGCATTTTGTCCATAAAATCTAGCTCGACTGGGTTTGACAGCATTGTCGCCGGTTTTTGTTAAGGCCATTCTGCCGTGTATATTGAAACACATAAAATACTTATTTAAATATCTACATACTTATGACTTCTGTTTTTCCCACTAATTGAAAACGGCCTAAATTAATACCAGTTCCAAAAAACCATATCGATTTTACCTTTCTTTCTAAAGCATTCGAAAAGATTGTTAGTGTTCAGATACGAAGATTTCTACAAAATAATTATTTACTATGGGATAACCAGTCAGGGTTTCGACCTGAACATAGTTGCACTACTGCATTGATATAAACGTAACCGAAGAAATCAGTCAAGACATAATATAATGCTCTGGTGTCAGGTAAAAAAGGGATTAAGTCAGAAATAGTAGTTTTCCACACAATGAGATTGAAGATTGAGTTTTTTTTGTAAATCTAAATATTCTTTTTGCGAAAAATTAATGATGTAAAACAATCATCAAAACACTCGTCTGTAATAAGATTATAGGCTGTTGACTAACAAATATGTGCTTACCAAATTTTCTAATGACTTGTCTCCTTAGAAAAATTTGTCTCTTTGTTACCTGTTAAAATTCTAATTTTACTAAGGACTTAAGTTGAGAAAACAAATTCAGTTTAATTCATAAAGAACTTTTGGGAACATTAAATTAATTCAAATAAATAATAATAAGTATTACGATATCTTCCAACAAATCAGGATCGTTATCTTTTGCCTTCTCCGAAGTTGTCAAATTTTTATAAAATTCATGGAAAAGAGGTGGAACTAAGGTTATTAGTGAGCACAAATCCTGTTTTTACTCAGCGGATAGTGGATTCAACTGGTTGTATTTCCTTTTCAGCAAATCTTTCGTATTTTTAGATTTTCCCTGTCTGAGACTTTAAACTCTTCTGAAACGTTTAATGAATTTTTATTGAATAAGTTGAGTCCGCCAAAAATATTGATATTACATTTAATCGATCGCTTACTTGGAACAACCATTAGACTGGCTATAGGCAAGGCAGGGTTTATGGGGTCTTCGCATGCATAGCAAAGAGTCACACCTCTGAAGACTAGAAAAAATCCTTTGCCAAAACTCTTCTTATTCCAATTCTGTCGTTTGGTTGTGAGCTTTTTGGCAACTGTGATTATGAGCACAAGCGGAAACTCAATAGTATCGCAAAGCAATATATATTTATGGACTAAGAAGATATGACCCAATTTCCTCTTTTTCTAATTCGATTCATGACATCACTCTTGACGATTTTTTTTAAGATGAGAACGTTGATCTCGCTCTACAGACGCGTAAGCCACCTTACGTTTTAGCAAGATCTATTTTAGGCGTTCAAGTATAACTTTTGACAAATTCTTGGTCTCTGAACGAAAATTTCTTTATTTATGCGATTCGGCTATGGAATTCCCTTCCCCGACAGTATAAGGTTCATAAGCTGTATAATGTTGTTCAAAGTGGAACTCAAAAACTACCTGCAAACACTTCGGTGATGATGATTGGTTGTTTAAGTCCTTAACTTTTTTCGTTTTTTATTGCCCACCTCTAAGAAGTTATAAATATAAAGGTATTTAACTATCCTTTGAAACAAGTTTTGCATTTTAATCTATATTTTTTATAGATGAATAAGGACTCCTCTACTTTTACTTTTGAACTAGAATTTTTCACTGAAACTTGCACAACTAAATAAGATATTGTATCTTACTGTGTAAAGGATATGAAATAATGATTTGAATTTGAATTAACTGATAATTACGTTTACGAAGGTCCTTCTTGAAAATAATTGGTCGGTGGATATCATCCTTATTGTTCATATAGCTACTTTGGGAGTTTTGTACACGTGTACGAATTTTCTTTCAAATATCAGTAGATCGTCACTCACTAAAAATCTCTAGCCAATCAAAGTGAAACGTTGCTTCACAAAAACTTGCCGCAAAATTGCAGCTCCACCTTACAACTGAACTACACCGTTTGTGCATGTTTCTCAAAGCAAAAACACATCCTTGCTCTTTTGAATAAATTTTGTTATTTATTTCTTAGGGTTTCCTTCTAGGATTTCATAATTTTCTTTATATCCTTCACACGAAGCCGAACATCCGCAGGAATATGTTCACTTCTCACCACCGAACACCATCATTTTGACTTAGCGTTAGCTGAAAATTAAACCTTTTCTTACAGCAGCAGGGAAGCCCAAAAGAGGCTATCTCACGTCGTTGTGTATAGCTTTAGTTCCTCGAAACGAAACCCAGTAACCAATGAATAAACATGGAAACAACAGAAAAAAACAAAATGAGAAGGAATCCATGCACCAAGGAAGGATAGGTACGATTAAATATGTGGAATATCTGAACGTTTCTCGAAGAAGGAAGCAAAATCCTTCGTCTTATGAAATATTTGGTATTTCATTACAAGTTACCCAGGATATGTGAGAGTGTGCTCATAAATATTCGCGTGTTCTAGCAAGAGGGGTTGTGCACGCATCCTAAAATGCACTCCCATCATTCGAGAGTTCCCCACAAACGACCAGCGAAAGGGTTGAGTACAAGTTGTAAGATGAGACCAAGTCCTGGGTTGTTTGTTTCATATTTCACATAATACACAAGAAAAATCCAGGAAAATAATTATTATCCCTGTTTCTTAAGGATGTGGCAGAGAAGAAGTTTACAAGTTACCTACTGCCTTCTATCGGGGATGAAGATTCATTCCCTCAAGCAATGATTCTTCATTTTGCAGCCGAGATACGGACGTGGATGTGGATGCGGCTAAATGGATATGGATTACCAGGGATATTCACTTGGAAATTTCTTTTCGCTTTGTTGACTTCTTTTAACCGAGGGGCATGGTTATGGTTGTGTAAATCGGGAATATCCTTCGCAAGAAATCAGTGTTTCGGTTTATTTTTTGTAAATTTAATTAAATTACTCGAGCGCGAAATATTCTTTTTTTTTTTGTAGTGTGTTGTTGTTGCTGGCCGCCCCCAGCCACGGATTTATTTATAGGAATTCCTAAATTCTATATATGTGAAATTAATTTCCAATCGCATGATATTTCGCTCATTTTCGCGGTGAGAAAGGATGACTACCACACGCGTCCAGGAAGGGTTGAATAATGAAATTATTATTCTTTGACACGTGCTTTCTGTATTCGGTACCTATCCCGAGGAATTCTATTTGCTCAAACGATGGGATGGTGCGTATCTCTCGGTTGTTGGGGTAAGGAGAAAGGTGCCTTGGGCGGCCACCACCACCACCGCTGTTCCAAGTCGTTCTGCGGATCGGTTACACAACAACTCAGTTGGCATCGTGCCCTAAAGCCATTCGAATATTTAGTCCGCCTCGGTGCGTCAAATATTATTTTTAATTTCAGCAGCACACACGTACAAGTAAAATTTGAAATGGAAATTCGATTCGTCATCAGGATGGGTGGGTGTGGGGGTATGCGCGACGACAGCGAATGATGGAAATGTTTCATTTCATCATTTTCCATTTGTGTAAATAATAATGGAAAATGTAAACAGTCAGCGTGGCGGAGAGGACGAACTCCTGTCGAAGGAACTGCTTTTGCTTATTGAAATGGCACGTCGCGTCGAGAGTATTGAGTTACCATTCAAATTGAATTAATTTTGTTTTGTTTGACAAAGGTTATGGCAGAGGGGTTGGGGATTGTGATGAGTTTAGAAAAAGGGTGACCACGGATGATGATGATGATGGGTGCGTGATGGGAAGGTGAGAGGTTTTGAAATGGCAAATTTTTGCTTAAATATTTGCCAAACGGTTCGGCCGTACATGCGAGTTTAAATGGAATGGAATGAGAGGCTTTATTTGATTGAAGTCATTTAAGAGCTCAATGCCATTGCCCAGTGGAGTGGAAAGGCTGGACTGTTCTCAGTATCTACATTTCTACTGCTTTGCTATGGTTGTATATATTTGATGGAACTGAGTGCAACGTTTGTATACACAATTTTATTAGCTCAAGTTCCTTCAGGTGGATTTCCATTTTAGCTTGTGCGTCAGAGATCGTCTTCTACGGTTTTCCCGAAGTAAAATGAAAAGGAATCCATGCGTTATCAACGTTAATGATCGTAGATATTGTTTTTCCCTTCGAGTAGAGATAGGGATAATAAGAAAGAACAGTATTATCTTGAGCCTATTTTGTATTCTGTGCATAGAAAGACCCTGCTCGTCGCTTAATTCATTGCTTCAATATCTGCAAACGCTAAAAACCGTCCACCTACATAATACCTACCTTATAACTTTTTTCATATATTTTTCGATCCTTTCCAGTATATATCCTACAAACTTGGATTTCATTTGAAAATAATTCTCAAATCACTTGCTCGAAACTCACAAGACCATTTACGTAAAATATTCAATCTATTCGCCCCTCATCCAGTCCGTCAAAACATCGCTTTGGATGCCACTAAGCCCACTCGCATTGTAAGACAAGATAAACTACATGTGTACAAAATCCAACCGACATAATGTTTCATTTCAACGCAACTGTCACCGGCGCTGCCGATGATATATGTACATCCAAATACCGTGTGCGATTGTTATTATTATTGACACATCCACCCTTGCAATGGCAATGTGCTCCTTAACTTCGTGGGGGTTAGTGGTAAAGATAACATTTTTCTTTTTGACAGAAATGACTTACGGCACAAGTGCACCTTTTCTTATGGCGGCAATTTGAAGGTTGAAATTGTTTTAAAATGCTGCCTGCGTGTATATAGGCTTTCTGGGGAAATGACATTGATTCTGGATCACAAATCATGTGTTGAACACACCCACACAATGACATGGGAAACACCTTCTTTTAACATCATCCCCTGATGACAGATAAAATTGTTTTGACATTTAGTTAATGCTCTCGCAACGGGATGGTTAATATTCGTTGAACAGCTCAGCTATACACGTCGATATGACAAATGACAGTTGGAGCCCCCAAAAATCGTATCGAAAATCTGTTGCGAATTCATTCTCAAGTGTCTGTTGATGGAACGGGAGAGATATAGAAATACCATTAACAACTGGATTCATCTAGTTGAAGTGGAAAAGTTAATTATCCGACTTTTGCGAATGACAATCGTTTTGATGACAGCGCATCGAGTCGTAATGGATGGCGTGGAGTACAACCCACCTTAGCCCCGATAAGGATGACTTTGTTCTTTTTCGTCATATTTTTCGGGATCATATACGAAATACGGAAATAAAATTCAGTTTTTTTTTTTCGCCTTTTTCATGGCAATGTCATAAAATGGACCATTAATCATAACCCAGGGGAAAGGAAGCGAGTTTGGTTCTTCTTTTTTTTAGTTCTTGCCAGACTATACCGACTTCAGGTCTGTTGGTCTGTGAAAGATGTTGCGAAAAACTTTATCGATTTCGCATTCACACTGAAGTGACATTTTGGGTTTTCTTTTTTTTTGCGTCGTGTCGTGTTGAAGGGATTATTAATGGCGGTTTTGAAGTATCTAATTCAGGTTGAGAAGTGGGAAAGAGAAAGGAACCCATCTTTGTGCGCTTTTGACAGTTATGACGTGCACGCAATTATTCATTCTAAGCACGCGGTGTAAGTTATGATTCAAGCCGTTTGACGAGCAATGTATGGCAAATGCAAATAGGACTTCCAACTGCCTACATCTTTGGCTGTTTGCAGTCAAAATATTGTTTTAACAAGGCCATAAGCTTTATTTTGTATATGTTAATAATTTCTGAAAAATATTATTAAAAAACTGCTATATCCGATACCAATAACTGCAATTAATTAAAGGCTTTTCCAAAGAGTTTTGTGAGAACACTCAGTAGAAATATTCACATAGAGCGCACCTTATACAATTTGGGAATTGGAACTTTTAAACTGCGAGTTTGTTAGCTGCCTCAAGTGTCGAACTTATATTTATCATTGGCATCAGGAACTCATTCACTATTAAATAAGGAACACGAATTCTGGGGTTTGTCTGTAGCCGATTTTTACTTCTAGATGCCGAAACTTTTCACAAAAGCCATCAGCTTACAGAGTTCGTTTTATTGTTCTGAATCAATAATCTTCAAAAAAATTTTGCCACTAAGATCCAGCACATGGCCCGACCCATTGTCAAAGTACCGCCGTCTTTTCCCATGCGATCTTACAGTCGGTAAGGGTGTATGAATATTGACTCTATGTTTAAACATCACACTCCACTTCTTCCTCGCAGTTCAGTTACTTGAAACAATGTCGCAATCCTCTGTCTAAGTACTAATTGTGACTCCGCCACATTGTTATCATTTTCCACTAAAACATTAAAATGTAATTTCCACACACGTGTTACCTGGTTGTGAAATTCACAACACAAACTGAAATCATTTACCAGCCAACCGTGGCTAATTCCCTTTCTTTCACAAGGATCGCAACAACAAAGTGCAGACAGCTCAATACTCCGCATACTCACACATGGGGGGCGGGCAGGACGTTCGACTCCGAACAACAAAGCGCTGAGCAACCATCAAAATAATCATCGATTGAATTATTAATAAATTTTCGGAAAAGTTTCCTAGTTTGCTCATACCCTGTGCCATAAAACTGAGACCCACCCTCCCACACCGACCAAATGATACTCCCATCAAAGTACCTACTGTGCTTATTATTTGAAGTAGTACCGCACCTCCCCCCGCCCGGCCGGCGTGTCCTGTCGTCTACACAAAGTGACTGCGAACAAATGTTTAACAGAGCAATTTCACGGTGTGAATATTTAATGGAATTTCTTCCACAGCTTGTAGTCCTTTTTCTCTGGGACGAAATAGAAAAATTGAGAAAGCATAACCGAATTATTCGACATCCCCCAGTCGTAGCTCATGTAGTTTTGAATTTCGATTTACGAGCTGCCCCGCATCTCATACGATTTAGTGAGCTAATATCCCCAAGGACATCATTCATATTTTTGTATACATTCCAGTTTTCTTTCAGTAATCAAATCACAGAACCCTTTTGTTGTACAGCGCATTTCAATAAATATATCAAGTGCACGGATACACACATGTCCCAAAAGGGAGTATCCTGATATGGTTATTAGACGAAATGGAACGACGCACCGGCAAGAGGACATCTTTCCATCATCCGGCACGATGGCATATAATTGCGTTTGTGTTGAAACATATCAAAAAGAACAATAAATTAATTACAACATTCCATTTGTTCGTCACACATTCTGGTCTATAGATGACAGCGAAGGCAGAAGGAGGCTGAGTTGGGCACGGTATTTGAAGGCTGGATAGATGATGTGAATATGACTAATGAATGGAATTCACGAGGAAGCAACCCTTTTTTTCTGTCCACTGGTGGGCTTATATGTTCGAACGTTGCTGCTTTGAGTGTCTCGCACTTTGTAATTTACGATGAACTTTGATGAAAGGTGGAAACTGAAAAGCAAAAGTTGTCATTTGAAGGGCACTTATGTGGCTGCTGAATTTTCAAATGAAATCTTGACTCGTTATCTTCGTTGTGAGTTTTAAACTCGCTGCAAATAGGTACTGATTACGGGTGACGATGACGATCAGTGGTCAATGGCAAATTATTGTATGTCCGCTTTGAAGATCCAGAGCTTTATAAGGAAAATAATGCAATATATTTTTTTCAAATAATTTTATTTCGTAATTCTCAATAATAGAAATATTTTGAAGGTATTCACAATAGCACAATATTTTATCAATTAATTTTCACAATACCGAGTTTTAATTCAATTGATAAATTCTATCAACCGTCAATGGGTTGATAGTTGATCTTCGCAATAAGGGTGATTGAGTGCATTACAAATAGATAGTGAATGAGGTATAAGTAAAATAAATTTTGCTGTTTCAGTTACCTGAGATTTTTTCCAATCCAACAAAGTTTCCCTTGCACAAACTGTCCGTATGACTTTGTTTCGCTTCTTACAAATTTCTTCAAGTAGCTTTTTAAAATCAAGACTTAGTTCTTAAAATCCAAAAATTAAAACTATAGTCATATATTAACTTACCAATAAAGTAATTGTACAATGCCTCGAGGTCCAGCTGTTTTTTTTTTCGGATTATCTTGAATTGACAGCTTGAAATTGCACTTCTTCAACATTTAATATATCGAAGTTCTCATTCTCCAAAATGTAACTTGGATTATTAATAGAATTGAAAAATATAGGTTCTTCATTTCTAATTATTTTTTATTGAACTATTTTACAAATTGAACATTTTGAACTTGTAACAATCAAAAATAAAGAACAGCGCGAGTCAAATATTAACTGGTACTTGTTGCACTTACTTACGCTGGAGTTTTTTTTTTTTTTTTCAATGACTACGCAATAGCCGTTTGTGGTTGTGGTTTTTGACAACCAGAGTAGATAGTCATACTTGGAAAACTTGGCGATGGCGCGCGTGTTTATTATTAAATAGCTACGCAGTAGTTATTTTGGACTACTTTCTTGTGTGAAAAGGATATGTGACTTCGGTAGTGAAATTCATTGGTTTTTCCTCTTTCACTGAAGTCATGGTCTAATTAAATTTTCAAGGAGAAGTTTTCTTTTCTTTGTCGATGCATCAATATTTCAGACTCTTTGCAGCTTCTTCTCACATCCCTGCCTCTCAATCAGTGTTCCTACCTACAACTAATTGATCGTCTAAACATTATTGTAACCTAACTCGATTATAGACTTTCTTCTGCTAAGTAAAACTCTAAAGTAAATTGTCTTTCTTTCTTTAAGCCGTCGGAGTTTTTATTTTTTTGTTCGTCTGGCGCTATTCCACCGTCACAAGCGACCACACATCCCGCTACTCGTTTATCTGTTCTGTGCGTCAGCATCTCATTCTCGCTGTTCGTTCGCACTTAATGTAAAAGGATGCACACATAATTAATAAGGAGACAAATGAAAGGATAATTTCATTGAGCCCGCCCACTAGCCATCCTCCGAAGTAATTATATTCCACATTACCTAGCAGAATGTCGCGGCGGGCTCACTAAGTACACCCGGCCAACAAGTGTGCCAATTTGTTTTGCAATTTTTCACTCTTCTCATATTAAATTCCCCACACATTTCAAGGACTCTGCCGTTGCGTCACAAGAAACAAAGCCACCTCGTTAATAAATTTAACATTTTCATTTATATCCTATTAGACTGGAGCCTAATTGCATGAGTATGCGTGTTCGAGGTTTCGTAGGCCGCTGCCACATTTGTCAAGTAGTCAAGTACTATCATTTGTGGTGGTATCAAATTAACAGTTACATTGGAATCCTTCAGAAAGACCACAAAATTATATACTCCAACTCCGGCATGTATATTGATAGACATGTGTGTGCCAACTGCCAAGTGGCGCTGTGAGACCGCAATAATTTCCGAAAACAACAATTACACAGCTTGGCGGTTTAGCTGATAACTTGGAATTGTCCTTGTTTACAGCTGTGGAAGTACATCCTGTGGGGGATAGAATGAATTTTTAAAAATTCAATAGCTACCTTTCTCCGCCGGTTGTTATTTATTTACAAAATCCATCTAATTAAGGGCGACTTAAATCCTTTCGGAGTCCTTTTCTTACTTGTTACATGATGCCACTTTGTTTTTGGATAACAACCCTCGAACATTTTTAATTTCATTTTATTACGATGAGATCCCTGGGACTAGGAATTACGACTGCATTTGCAGAAAGGTTTTCGTTTCAAAATAACGACAACAGGAGAATCCTTTTGCTATTCCTCCTCCGGTTACTTTTGCGATTTTGGTGTGCGGAGTTTGAGATGCTGTAATAGGATAAGAAGTAGCACTTGCCCCGTATCGAGAGGAAAGCAACGTGTCTAGACAGACGGCCCGTTGGAATACTTAAACAGTCCTTAAAAGGATCTCCTTTGGCAAAACAGCAACAAACAGATGTTGCCGGAACGACTGCCGCCCGAAGGACATGTTTTAATAAATCGATTTAAATTTCTGATCGCATGTCCTGTGAAATTTTATCACAACAATAAAGCACGAGTCTATGCCCGTAACTATTTTTCTGAGACACCCAATGGTCTTAAAATAGTTTCAGTTTCGGCAGCAGATCTTACCCCGGCAGTTAAATGAACTTGTTGCCTTTTGTCTTGGAGTCATTCATGGCATAGCCCCATCGAACCATCGCACACCATCAATTCAGAGGTATGTCATAATTAATGCAAAGCTTCGAACGAATGCAACACCTGTGGTTAGTTTTAAAACGACCTCCGGAACATAATAACTAACTTTGTTTCCTTAATTACCGGTTGGATGGTGGGTGCAAGTTGTGAATGGGTACAACGGGTGGATGGTGTTTGGTCTACACAGACATTCAGAGGTACGATTGCAGGGCGAAGGTTGTGTTGTGGCTTAATAGCCACTTAAAATTTTCTCTGACGTTCCTTCCGTTTAGCGTTGTAAAATGGATTTTCTCCTGGCATTCCTGGAAGATTTAAATGCGGCTTTTGGGGGGTGGGCGACCGAAAACTTCTCGTGAAATGGGTAGTTTTACCAATTCCAGACAGGTGGCGATGTGTTATTAGCTTCTGTGTTGAGTGAAAAGGTTTCTTTTAGATGCACAGGAAAACCGGCTTTGCTTAAGTCATGAAACAGTGGTATGCAGTGTCTTTTGTCAAAATTTGGATTCGGAGTCGCATCTTGAGATAAATCAACATTTCACTAATAAGTTGCATTTTGTATAAAACAGTGCGATAACATACAATGGACCGTGACGAGCGGGGATGTGGAAAAAATTCTGAGCTTAACAAAAACACTACTGATGAAGTGGACAACCTTAATAGCAGACCCAAGACTTTATATCGTGACAAGCTCAACATTGGTAGACTTCTACTCATGAGAAATACAGCATCCTTACATTAATTTTGCAAACCCAGTGCTGACAAACTTTACACTTGAACTTGCTGCTTTTCGAAGAGATGCTATTCCAACACTCATAAAAAATGTATTCATGAACAGACTGTCACTTTCGCTGTGGTGAAAAATATGCATCGCTTGACAAGGCAAGGCTTATGACGAGACATCAAAGTGTAAATTTGGTAACCTTTAAACCTGTCCTTAAGATATGTTAACCCCGTGATTGGTTGAATAATGTCCATTTCCAAAAAAAAAAAACAGGTCTCATAGATCGGAGACATTTTCCCCCAATTCTAACAAGGGGACAGCGCTAAACGCCTCTGAACCTGATGCTTACTTATGATAGCTTAAAACTATTTATTGCCAAGCAAATAAGTATGAATGAAATGAATGACCCTCTGACTCTCCGAGACAAACGTGCTTCAAGTTTTGATCCAGGTCGAAATTTGTCAACTTGTACTTGAGCCCACCTAATCTAACTACATTGAAATAAGAAAAAGATTCATCAAAAATGTTCCTGTGGAAAATGTCATTTTGGATTTTTTCCAACAAAACCACAAGGACGACAGCCGTTGACCATAAAGCCAGTGGCGTAGCGTGGGTTGGTGCCACCCGGGGCAGACCCAATTATGCCGCCCCTATATAGTAGTTTTTTTCAAACACTAAAAAAAAGCTTTGCCTACGGTTTCAACCAGTTTCACTTACACATTATGTAATATGTCAATAAACTTGGTAAAAGTTCTACATTTCTGCTATGCTTTCTTAAATAACAGGAAGGGCCCAAGAGAAAACGTATTATTTATTTATTTTTTATTTAGAAGATGTCTCTAACAATCGGGTAAGTTTTGGTAATACATATCTACATAATTAAAATTAGATATTCTATGCACGGCATGTCGCGTTCGCACAACACGAGATAACAGCTTATTTTCTATTTTCATAAGGACGTTTAAAAACACGACTTAAAACTTCTTATTTTTGTGCACTTTATATTTGATACCTACATAAAATAACACGAACCTATTCCGAAAGAGTGTACAAAAAAAAAAAAACAATTATTTTGTAACTAAGAATATACTGCTTCACTGTTCACAAAAATATCCGCAGCTTGGCATCGCCAAAATGTTAAATCTTCGTATCTACATTAGGTCTGTTACTTTACTTTTGTAGTAAAAATGGAAAGACTGCCAAAATGGAAGTGGTGGGAGACACTTACGAAAAAGTTCGGGAACGCTTGTAGTAATAAAGAATTTCCTTGACACTTTGGAAAAGAATCTTGAGGAGAACATTCAATCTTATTTTTCCGCCTGTTGATACCATTTTAATACTCAAAAAATCAAAACAAATGCACGCATTTATGCCAAACAGGGCAACAAATTTCAAATCATCTGGTAATTGTAAGGTGACGTACATCCTTTGTAATTATTACACAAAGGAATTGGTTGAGTATAAATTCGTAAGATTCTCGGTGGCAGCGTTGGCAAGTCACTATGGCATTTGAGCACCGTTTTTAAAATTTTCAGCGTTAATTTTTACCTCTTGGGCACCAAAACTGTAATTTTTTTTAAAACAGCTTGTAAGTTGATAAAAAAAATAGAAGTAAAAAAACCACAACATAATCATATTTATATTCAGCCATAGCGAGTGCGATGTAAAATAAAATAAATATTTCAATAACACTTAAAAAATACATACATTAAATTTGTTTTTTTAAATTGACCCTGTGTAAAAGTAGACAAAAATGCGGCGTGCAGCGGCAGCGTTAAAAAAGCACTAAAATATTTTTCTAAGCACTGAAAAAAACGCGAGTCTACTTTTTCGGCACTGAAATGAAATTTTGGCCACTAGATTTAACGCTGAAAGCACTGACTTGGCAACGCTGCTCGGTGGATTGGAAATATCTGGATCTCTCAACGACGGTCTCTTTTACGAATTTTTCGAGTTAAGAACAGCGTTGGGTAAAAATTCGTAAGATTTAAAAGTAGGTAAAGGAAAAGAGAGACCTATTTGTGAGAAAACGCTGAAGATTTTTTTCTTCTTAGGTACCTTGGTAATTAAATTTCAAAAATAAAAAGCACGCCAACAAGACTAGACTGCAACTTTAATTACCAACTAGATTGCTTGTGTATGTTTAAAAACTTCGCTTTGTTTGAGCAAAATATAACAAAACTGCACGAACTCATCAGAGAAGTATACCTGCAATGTAATAAAATGTAGTTGCACACTAGGGAGCAGCTTTCATTCGATTTTGTTTGTAAGAAACACAAGGAATGTCTCATTTCTTACTGTGAAGCAGTGTTAATGTTGTTAAACCTTGAAAATAAATTCGTTAAAGAGGAATAAGAATCCGTTATATAGATTTTATATATTTAAAATTTTTAGCAGCTCCAAATTGCCGCCCCTAGCAAAGTGCCGCCCGGGGCCTATGCCCCCCTTGCCCCCCCTCGCTACGCCACTGCATAAAGCTATATTTTCTACCAGCTAATGTCAAACACAAAATTACAAAAATTCCATTCAATTGCAGCAACAAATCATCGACAATATAACAAAATATTCGTTTTAATATTTTCTTACAATTTACTCACATCCTTGCGACCACTCCGTAACAAATCTACCCCCTGCGGCTCGGCTATAGTAGCTAGCGTAAATAAAATTCGGTTACCGATTCAGCTCGTTTATCGTCCGTTTAAAAAACAAATCGAAAACGCCCGTGTGTATACGTAAATGATTTCGAAAAGAGGAATTTCCATCCCATTGATTCCCATATTCAAAGTATCACCCTTGGCTAAGGGTGAAGATCTGTAAATCTAGGACGAATGGGAGAAAAATGAGCATTAGTATAGACATCGCCGATGGCAGACTGGGAGCTATGGATAAGCCTCCGAAAAAAAAGGATACCCACCTACCCAAAGGAATGTAATGTGCTATACACTCTTGAGGGATCGATTCGATGGGCGCTTCATCTTTTGAACTTCACCCAGCGATTATACTGCTGAGGGTGGGTATATACATTTTTTTTTCTCGGCAATGAAATCGGATAAATGTTTATTGAAAAAGCATAAAACCATTCTACCAGAATAAAAATATGCTTTGATACAGTTCTGGATTTTTTTTTTAAATTTGTTTTGAATGGTATTAGGGGGAGACAGAATTTTTGGATGGTGAGATGAGAGGTGGGAAGCCAGTGTTGTTTGCTTATAATAATTCCTGCGATGGAGTGGAAAAATAAATGGAATAACTTTGTTATTAGCATATCGATATCTGGCAGAGAATAAACCGACGGATTGAACGACTGACTGTGTGGGTGCCGCCAACAAGATAAGGTTTGACTGTTTTCTTTTCTTAAACATTTGTTTGATTGCATTTCAGCGAAGAAGGGGTTGGAGGAGATATTGGTTGTATTTATCAAAAAATTGGTAAAATGCGAGTGAGGCTATGATTCGCCACGTTTTAGCACATTGGACTTACCGCTATGGTCTGAGTGTGATCTTCCCAGACATCCTCCCAACCTTATTGATTGGCTTCAATTTTAGTGATCGAGGGAGTTAGTTTCCCTTATAAAGTTTGACTTTTTAGTGATTTGCAATGGACCATCAAGTCGCAGGGATTTTTAATGCAAGCTCAGCACTGATTTCGAGTACTTAAACACTGTGTGGATCGTATCAATACTGCAGAGTACATGCCGAATACATACTTCCTTCGGCAAATGGAGAGTGGCAACAAATCTCTTCCATCTTTCCCATAAGCGAAACGTTCAGATGCTGGTCAGATCTTATAATCCTGTCAGGCCGCCAATAAATAATGTCACCCCGCCGTGTGAACTGCGACAGCCCAAAGATGAGTCCTCTAGATATCAGTACCGATGTGACGTGTGACTGCTCAGACAGCAGTTTTCCCCCAGCTTTGCAAAAAGTCCTTATCTTCGCATCATCATTCCTTGTGCCTAACACTCGTTCAACTACAACTGTCATCTGCTTTCGTCTGGCCAATTTAACTTAGTCAATTGCTGCGAACATTATTACCAAGCTCAGTCACAAGTAGACAACTACTCCGTCTTGCCACATCCAAGGACCAGCAATAAGCACGACCATATACCGCCATTACGAGGACTCGGACTCGCTTCCCAAACAACATAAACACTCAAGTCCATCGACGTAATGGGACATGCAATCAAACGTAATGTCCTTTCATTAGCACTCAGATAGAAGTCCATCCCGACACTTGCTTTATGCGAATATTAGTTTATTTGATGAAACGGACATTTGATCTCTCTCCCGTCACAAATGTCCGATGTACAACTTACTGTGCTCTGAAAGTTATGATTATTATGATTGTGCGACAGGATATCGAGTGTCGTTTTTACGATTGAGCGCATAAAAGTCACTGCAACCCTCGACTGATGTCCGGAACAATAAAAGGGGAATAAATCCACTCGTCCTGTGCCGGTCAATAAATAAGAATTGCAGTCGTCCTGTTTTGATGATTGCACATTTGCTTTAGCTCTTCCAGCTAAATTATCAAAAAATAATTTATCGACGTACTATAGAGGGAATCCTTGCTGAAGCTGAAGCAACTTAAAGGGCGTGTTATTCCTGTGCCGGTCGAATAAATCATCGTAAGGATAATTCCAAGGCGGTGCGGAACTCCAAAGTAACATTTCAATTTGAGTACGAAGCAACTATACTTGCCTTCGTTCGTGTCCAGGGGGATAGCAACCCGCTCCTCGACCCCTTTTCCAGCAAGGATTGTGTTTTAAACTTTAACTAAGTACGGATTACCTACTCCCAGTGCTCTGTGATTAGGGATCGTTCATCATTGTTGTAAGTCGAAGCCATCCGCCTCCCTCCAATCGAAGGCTATAAGGATAAATGAACGGGTTACACGCATCGCACAAGAAAACTTCCTTCAGCAGGAGTATGGTGGAAGATTTGGTTGCCCGTAAGGAAGGTTTCTTGGTCTACCGGAAATCTGTAAAATTTTCGGATTTCTCAACTCGGCTGGCTGTTG
Organism: Cheilosia vernalis; assembly: GCA_949126925.1. NCBI lineage: Eukaryota > Metazoa > Arthropoda > Insecta > Diptera > Syrphidae > Cheilosia > Cheilosia vernalis. The sequence goes on from OX421362.1 coordinate 8,344,225, forward strand.
AAACAAATTTGCTTCCCATTCTGCCGGGCGATATATACATATATATGCGGGGAATGTGGCTTCCGTGCTTTTCTTGTATATCCCGCATAGCCGAGCCAACCCAAGTCTGGGATTTGGTAAATTTGTGCTCACAATTGAATGGCGGTACGGTGGCTCTTTGCGGTCGATGCTGACGATAATGGGTTGTGAATTTGACTTTTACTCACTGCGGCCTGTTGGTATGGGTTACTTTTGCGAACTTTGACTTGGATTGTGGCGAGTGGGGGCACGGAGCTCGTCGAACTTCATGGTTAGGCGCACGCTTGGGGGCGGGCGAATGCTGTATAGTTGTTTGGAAGTGATTGAAGTGAACATCATTTCTTATTAATTGAAGACGACGAAAATACAATTTCTGTGATTTAATTACAAAATAACTTGTCGGCGGTACGGGAGGAAATACTTGAAATTCTTCATCCCCTTGGAAAGGGTTTGAGCTGGCTGGAAGTTGTCACCCTACTTTCGTATAGGCAAATCGAAATTGATTTATTATTTTTTGTACTTTTCATTTGTGGGCGGGGAGAGGGGGGGCTTGTTGAATAATTGTTCTCGGCGGAAGTTAATTCTCGAAGTTAATTGTGAAAGGAAAGAAGGGGTTCATGATCAAATTCTCTGTACTGTGTGTCTTCGATTTAATTTATGATTCTTGCATAGTTTCGACGAGGCAAAATTAAATTGATGAGTAAGCGCAGATTGCTGGGCAATTTTTCATCGAATGCGTGTTTTGTTCGCTGGCAACAGTGGAGATTGTCGACTCCAATAGAAGCTGATTTTAGATTTGTAACTGTATGTGTGTAAAAGTTATAGGAATTCATTTGAACTTTAGTTCAAATTGTATATTTGTCAAGTAAACTTCTTGTAAGAACTGCAGTAGTGAAGAATCTCTCATTAAGTCGAATCCTCAACTGAAGAGGAGCTCAATAACCTTGGAGGTTGAGGCCGTACGTAAGTTACCAATAGGCCTGTAGGGATAACTATGTAGTATGTAAGTAACTGTGTACGAGTGGTTGTGAGAATAGCTAGGCCTGATCCCCATGGACTTATTGCGCCAGTTTTTTTTTTTTTAAATTCAAATTTATTTAAATCACAAAAACTACTCAAGTTCTTTCGACTAATGCTATCCAAATATAAAATCTATAAATAACATGGATGGTTATTATAATCTGATGAAGCTATTTGACTCATAGATGGCGCTATTGACAACACCACAAAACTTGGGTTAGGTAAAAATATACCTATTCAATGGGAGTGTTTGGCACTTGTGAGTGTTTTGTGACTTCTTACACGAAATTAGAGCCGCTCTTTGAATGCATTACAGTTCATGTAAACTATACACGTTCTGTTGTGATTGTGACCAAAACTCGGCGGTGCTTCGATACTCGTTTTTCCGAGGAAGCGCATTTAACATTTGGTAAGTAATTTTAGCCCTCGGCTTCTTTACACAGTTTTGAGCAGCACTATCGCTTGTAACTGCAAATACGTTTTTCACAACTCAACTTCCACCCACATTAAACGTATATGGACTTTAAGAAATCGCAACCATACAACCAACTCCTATAACCGTCTGCCGAAAATTGAATTTCAATTCAATATCAATTTACTATTGCCGTTTCCATATTCCCATTACCTCCGCACTGGTATATCTATATTCCAGACCCATCAACGGACAACCCCCTCAAGCTAAAGTCCGCAGCCATCCGGCTATCGCTCCGTTCACATATGTGTGGTTACTGTGGCCAACAGTCAATTGTTATTTCAATTTTCCTGATGCCTTCAGCCTTGCCATGTGTCCATTTGTCGGTTAAACATTTCAATTACGCTGCCCGGACAAGCGGAAAAGGCGAATTTAATTCTCTGTCAATACGAACCGATTACTGCTGAGTGATAGTCGTTGGTGGCTAAAAACTTATAAAAACGACAGAACAATTTTTTTTTTTGTATATCCCTTCGTCCTGCGTGCACCTTCAAGGCACACCCTTAAGGAATGTCGCCGCTGTTGGTTCTAAATATTTGCTTTTACCGTCCGTGTAATTGTCCTGTTAGTGCCTGGTTAGGTGAGTCGGTAATTAGGGTCGAAACCGCAATGATGACTTGAAGTTTTATATTTTGTTTTCCGCTTTCGAGGTTAAATTGAATATATGCCCGGGCCTATGTTATTTCACCCCCAGTCCTGGATATAGTAATTACGCCGACAACGATGTTTCTTTGTTTTAAACCAAGGACATGGGTGTGGCTTTATGACTTTTTTATAAACTAATTCGTAGAAGTTTGCAAGTAAAAAAGTCTCTTTTGTCAATTTAAATAAATGATATGTTAGCCATGTATGGAGGGACAGACGATCAATTATCCCTGCAAGTGGACAATTGGAAAATTGATATATATTTTTTTATAATTTGACAGATTAGTGCGGTCAGTTTTTGAAGGTTTTTTTTTTTTTTGCTGCAGGGACAATGTATTGAAATATTTATGAAGTCTCGATGCAAATTACAGGAACACATGACTTGGGTGGAGATAAAGTCATTTGCCATCAGTATGCTGCTTGCTGGGTTCACAAAGGACGGCAGCTGAATGCAGAATGTTAATGCAACTCGAAAAGAAGGGCTCGTGTTTCTGACTAATTGCTGGTTTTCACTTTACATTTGTTAAATGATATTTTTGTTAGTAGGTACTGGTTCAAACTGAAAAGGTTCCCTAAATCTGAATTGTTGCTGTAATGTTGCTCTCCATCCAGCCCTATGCTTTTCTGAGAAGTCCGTATGGAATAGGAGAGTAGGTACTTTTACGTAATGTGTTAAAGAACCCGCAATCAAACAGAGTCCTACAAATTACTCGATGTCATAATGTATACTCCACCCTTCAATTTGATTATAGCCACAAAACATTTGGAAATTTTCTAGTTCAATCCTAGTATCGCCATTGACACCATAATTGGATCGATCACAGGCCCATCGAATTCAAAATTCGGAAAGGTCTCCAGTTCGGTGCCATTTTCAACGCCGTACTTCTCAGCGATACGATTAAGTTCGCTTTGCATTTCCATCAATATTTCTGGCGACGGCTCGAACATTTTTCCTCCCCTATTTGAAGAAAATTTAAACATTAATTGACGGAAAGCATTTGCTGGAATAGATTCGTGCCTGCTCTTTTTGTGGTATTCTTGAAGTTTTTCTTCATAAAGCTTCTCAAGCGGATCTAGTCTCGAACTCCAGCGTAGCGCACCAATTGGAAAAATTCTCTTGAAGAGACACGAAGATTTTTGAAAAGCTCTTAAGAGGTTGTTTGACATCTCTTAGCAGAAGAACAATGTTTGATGTTGAATTGTACAGAAGTTCGTTGAACAAGTTGAGTGCAGTTAATGAAAGGTTGAAAACTAATTCAAAATTCATGAAAAAAATTGACAGTATTTTATGAGAAAACTCGACTCTGATGTCTGCTTGTCGCTGTAGGTATGCATAATATAAGCGTTTTTGGTAATACTAGGTATAAAAGTTGGGATCTCTGGCGAAGTGGATTGACCACTAGTCGAATTAAAATAAAGACGAACTCTCTATGCCAACTTGACGAGCATTTGTGGTTTGGTACGAAAGCGGTCCCCCCCACCATATAGAGCTGCAATTAATAAACGAAAATCTGCACCACTCAACTTGAAACTTAAATTTCGTCCCCTTTCTTATCCAAACATTTTTTTTTTTAAATTTCAACTGCCCACTAAAGGTTGTGCAAAATATCCCCATGTCAACGTTGTCCTCAAAATGATGTGAATAAATTTATCGTGATACAAAATATAAAAAAATATGCATGCACATAATTTAAATACAGAAAACCACCAATTAACTGTTACACACAGTTATTATATTTATTTATTTAAAGTTTTCACTCGGTTGATTGCACTTTGGGCCTTTTTAATCACATGGACACAATGCGGTGCTGGCAATATGATTCAATAATTCAATCGGGCACATCGGGTGCACACTGTTTATTTATCCATGTGAACTGTAAAAGTGGAAAATAATTAATTTGTCGGTGGCCATTTTATAATTAAGTTTTAAAAAACAGGTCACTACAATATATGTATATTGGTTGCTGGACTGATGGCATTAATGAACACTTTACATGGTATGTGGGTATTGATGTGCAGGATGTTGATAGCCGGATGTGCACATAAGAAGTAGGTACTGTAAAATTATTGAACCCCTACGCGAGTAAGGCATGCAATCAAATAGTTAGATGTACCTTAAGTGCACGAAGCTACCTTGGTCGTCCTTTAAGACAAAATTGGTACAGACCTACCTTCAAAAGACCGAACATCTGTAGGATGTAAATATGCATATGAGAAAGATTAAAAAGTAATTGAAGAAGAGGCTGCGTTATAGCGTAGTTGTTGTAATGTAGATGTGATTGAAGCTGAAAAAAACAAATCTATAGTTGATTATTTAATACCACGCACATCACGGTACCACGCTATCAAATGTTACCATAGATCAAACGTCACTATGCATTTCCCTTACTTCTGTTCTTCAAACGCTCATGCAGAGTCACAGAACGCAACATAGGATACAAGACGCTTTACCAAATGGATAAAGCTCATGAAATGCAACCAAAGGTGTTAATAAACATTTCCCAAACCGAAAAAAAAGATTACAAAGTCGAGGTAAGGACACCAGATGTGTAACAAATCTAATAAAAGGAACGAATTTGCTACAAAGTAAACAAATGTTCCACAAAACGGTACATATCGGTGCGAAACGTAGAAAACTCTAAACATGCCACCAAATAGAACGGAATGCTGCTTAACGCAGATAAACTCTCGCTATTTAAATAACATACTACAAGTCTACAGAAACACACCAAACGCAGCGACACGCTACGTAAAACTACAAAATACTACCAACTGCTACAGAGTGGCACCACAATGAATATCAGCAAAAGCAACAATGACTGCTAACTATATAAAATGCATTTCACGAAGCAGAACCAAGAATGCTTTAAAACAAAGTGAAACTCACCCCGGGGATGGGGATGAAAAGGCTTTGACTTTCCTAGATTGTACTAAAAACTGAAAGAAAATAGTACTGAAACGTAGATAATTTTAATTTTAATTTTTAGAATGCCATCACATAAATATTGCATCCAAGCAGAACAAAACAAATTATATTTTATTCCCCGACATGTGCAATTTATTCTTAAGTTAATTTTACACCCTAATCCGTATTTTTTAAGCCTGATGGTTTTAATTTACCTTTTTATTATTCACTCAAAAACATGCATTAAGCTCGCTAGATAAAGATAAATCTAAACTCGGAGTTTATACCGATTTTTACTCGACTTAAACCTACATAATGTTAAAACGTCACAAAACGGATGATTAATATTTTGTTTTTGGCAGTTGATTTTATTTGCTGTGTGCTGAGTTTAATTTTAAATATATTAATTGTGAATTTAGCCTATAGACATAATTCTCTTTTCTTAGCCGGATATATATCCTAAATTCAACGATATCATAGTCATTGACGCAAGCCCTATATAGCGTGTGCCTTCGATATAGTCGAAGACGAGGACGACGTTGATTCCCCATCTGCCTTTTCATCAGCTTCTGACAACGAAGCCAAAAAAAATTCTTGAAATTTACAAATGAACTCCATTTTTTTAGCTCTTGCTATACATTTACATTCTTTTTATGTCATTTTTACTTGCTTCCTGAACGAAGAAATGTCAATATTATGAAATTTTCTTACCCGAGTTAAAATACTTAAACTGGTCTCTGCAGGGCAGCTTAAATTCAATCGGACTAAACGCCGACATGTTTAAAGAAAATAAGTTTATGTTCGGGCTTAATACTTAATGAATATTATGGGTTTAATGTGGGTTTAACCATTGGAGTGAAAAATATGGCCGAGTGAAATAACCTCACGATTTGATTTATTTCAAAAATTACAAAATATTACGAATAATATTCAAATTGAGGAGTATTGGTACTTGCGTAATCGGCAAAGTTAAATAGTAGATTAGATTTTTTAGATTAAATGATTTTTATTAATTCCTTAAAATATTTACAGTTATATACAAAATCAATAAAAGCATGGCTTTGCCGTCTGCCGATTGACATTTATTAATAAGATACATTATTTACCATTCTCTATTTTTATTTTAATTTTAAAATCTTTCTGTGATTATCCTGTTTCTGTAATCTAGTGCCGTTTTGCAGTATCCGTAAAGTTTGGGAACATTTAGCTCATTGATAACTTCGATTACTTCTTTTTCTAGTAGAAAGTCAACTCCAAAGAAATGTCTCCTTGTTTCCCGCAGAATTGGGCATTTACCCATAAAATGAATTATATCCTCCCTTTCAGCAGTATTGCATATACAACAAAGGACGGGCAAGTCACTCCTATGTGGTATATAATTCAAATGCATCAATTCTCCTCGAAGCTTCACCATCATTGAGATCTCCTCTATACTGTGTTCGTCTCGAAAGTAGTTGTATCTTAGATCATAACATAATCTACTATACACTTGTCTATGAGTAGATTCCGACGCCTCACTACAGTACATATCTCTAAATTGCAGGTCCAGCTTTTGTACAAGGTCCTCAAGGATTGGTTTCCAATTTTGGGGTGTTTCCGGGTTGAGATTCAACTCCATTCCACAACATTGAGCCAACTCTAGCCAGTCTCCGTACCAACTAGACCTGTTAGTAATTGCCCTAAGCGCCACTTTCTTGGGGAGACGATGGTTTTCCATCTTAAGAACTTTGAGCACGTAACCGATTTGCAGTTTGAAGGTTTTTATAAATAGAGGAGACAGTCCCGTTTCAATCGCTAGCAAGTAGTTCGGCGTACTAGGAGGAAGGTGGAAAATGCGCTTAATATAGAATCTTTGCAGTTTCTCAACGGTATCGTACCTTTTACTTCCCCATACTTGAGCTGCATAAAATAGTATGGACTCGGCGACTGCTTCAAAAACTTTAAATTTACTACTATGAGAAATATCTTTATTCGCAAAGCATTTTTTCCATGTAGTATTTATAGCTGTTTTTGCTTTGGTAAGTTTTTCCTTCAGGTGCTTCTCCATACCTAAATTCTTTGTCAAGTACATACCCAGATACTTGTACTCGTTCACAATTCCGATTTGTTGACCATTGAATGTCCAGTGCTCGTTAATACAGTTTCTTCCTCCGCCATTTTTAAAAATCATTACCTTGGATTTCTCTAAGTTGACTACGAGACTCCATAAACTGCAGTATTCGGCTAACCGATTGATCATTAGTTGCAGAGTTGCAGGGGAATACGCTAAGAGAACAATATCGTCAGCGAACAGAAGAGCCTTAAATATGGTGCCTGCGTATTCAATACCTCCTGGTAAACAGTCTACAATGTCCTCGACGAATAGCGCAAACAGGACCGGGCTTAAGGTACAACCCTGTCTGACTCCTGATTTTGTCTGGAACCACTCTGATAGAGTATCCCCACTCCACACCGCTGCCCAAGTATCATCATATAAGCTTTGGAGAACTCTACCCACTTTGATTGAGAGTCCCATATTAAAAAGTTTTAGCAGAAGAGCGTTTCGGTCAATTGTATCAAATGCCGCCTTGAAATCGACAAAGAACGCGTAAAGCTTTTTACCTTTAACGAGAAAGGACTCCGCGATGCTTTTTAAGACAAAAATATGGTCTATAGTTGAATATCCGGGTCTGAATCCTGCTTGATATTCCTTGAATAGCTTATTCACATCTATCCACTTAGTTATCCTTTTTTGTAGAACCGCAGTAAAGATTTTGTAGGTGGCGTTTAAAAAGGAAATTCCTCGATAATTGCCTGGATCCGTTTTGCTTCCTTTCTTGTGAATCGGAAAAATTAATGCTTCCTTAAACTGCTGTGGAATTACGCAATACTCCATTATATTATTAAAAAGAATATTTAGTGTTTCCACAAGTTCATCAGATCCATATTTATAAAATTCGATTGGAATTCGATCCGATCCTGGAGCCTTACCATCCTTTATCCTACTTAATGCCGTAACTATTTCTTCATAAGTTATCGGAGCATCCAGTAAATCGTTTTGTAATCCTGGAGAAGCGTAATGATGAAAGATTCTGCTTACTTCTGGGCATAGCAGTTTCTTAAAATGTGTCAGTAGTGTACTGGCGGACAAGTCGCAGCTGATGGAATACTTTCTACCGTTGAGATTTCGAGCTAGTTTCCAGAATTGCACTGCGTTATTACAAAGTGCTAGACGGTTAGCCTCCGCCTCATAGTAACATTTTTTCTTTCTCTTGCACAACAACTTATAATCTTTTTTTGCATTGACGTACAGTTGTTTAAACACTCCCCCGTTGTTTCGAAAAAGCTTTAGCCATTTAAACGATTTTTGTCTTGCTCTTTCACATTCAAGATCAAACCACGGTTCGACGTATTTAGCAGAACTTATCCTGCAACTAGTGGGATTTGGGTTAGATTTCATTATAATTTCTTCTAGAGAGTTGAAGTTGACTACTTGCTGCCTGGATATCTGGTGGTTTAATTTTCTTCTGTATAATCCTGCGTTCTTATCCATCCACAATAGCTTTGGCAGTAGCTTCATATTTCTCACTCTTTCCCGCTCGTTACCAGCTAGGTTAAAAGATAAAATTAAAGGGAGGTGGTCTGAATAAGGAACAGTTCCTATCTCTAAGTCCGAAACCAGATCAGCCCAATCGCCTGCTATGAGTCCGTAATCAATAACTGAAGTCCCTTGCTGTCCAATAAATGTGAATTCACCGTCCTTATCAGAATTAGTTGTTCCATTTAATACACGCAACCCAAATGAGCTGCAGAAATCCAGAAGTTTTAAACCTTTGGTGTTGCAGCTGGTATCTTTCGACTTTCTAGCTATGCCCTCCTTAATGTTTTCAAATCCCATTTCGTTGCCAATTCTTGCATTCAAATCACCAAGAACCATTAAATTGCCATTACTGTCAGAAACTGCTATCTCCTGTAATTTCTCAAAATCTGAATTCCAATGGTTGCAGTTAATGTAAGTTGGAATAATTCTTAGATTTGTTTTTTCCGCTTTCACATTGATGTAAAAGCTTCCATGTGATGGAATAAATTCGCACTCTATACCTATGAGATCCTTCTTGTAACCGAAATAACAACCCCCACTTGCTCGTCCCCTATCAGACGCTCTACTTGCTGGTATCAATTTAAAGTCATAATTATTAAATTTATCTGCGATCTTAAACTCGGATTCCATTAAAAATGTTTCGTACAGAAATATAAATTCAAATTGGTTAATGAAGTTGAAAAATTCTTTATAAATAGCCTTATTTTTTAAACCTGCTACATTGTACGAGAGAATTCTATAATTATTTGTTTTCATTTTAGCATGTTTATTTAAATTGTTTCTACTACGACAGACGGCATTACAATCAAAAATTACGTTTAACTAAGGTTTGCGCTGCACTTGTATAAACAGTTTGGGAGCCCCTACTCCTGTTGTCGGTAACACCATCTCCGGCTGACGTTAAAGTAAGTTGACCAACATCGCTGTCATTCAACAACTGATCAAGAACTGTCAATCCGAATCCACTTTCACCTTGGCATTTAAGAATGTTGTTTTTATCGAAATAAAATGATTTGCCTCCAAACTCCAGTGATTGACCTCTAATTTGTGTTTTAAAGCTCCTGTTTTTCGCTAGTATGTCAGCTTTCAATCTGTACAAACGTTTTCTTCTTTCGCGTGCCGCTGCCGGATAGTCCAAATGCATTGATATTCCTGTATTCTGCAATTTCGTTCTCGTCTTTAATAGTTGCTCCACATCGTTTCTGCTATTCATCTCCACTACAACATTGGTTATTTTGTCTCCTTTATATAAAGTTCGCGCCGCAACAACCTTAGAAGTATCGGTGGTGTTTAAAAGTTGTCCACATAACATTTTTGCCTTTTGAGTAGCATCGACACCTATTTCAGTTGGCATGTGGACGATGACGTTCCTCTCATTTGCTTTCTTTTCTAGCAACTCGACTTGGCGTTCCAGTGAGAAGCATCGCGACTCCATTTTTTGTAATTGTTCCTCCAAGTCTTTGTTATTGTGTTGCAGTGTTTGCATTTGCTGATTTATAATTTCGAGATCGGCTTTCGTTGGCAGGTTTTGCATCTTGTCGTCCAGAAGAGTTGACATTGTGTTAAAAATTAGGAATTTTAGATCGGCAACTTGCATGTTTCCTACCGCAATACTTGGATTTGAATCATTTGCATACTGAAGTTCTGGCGATTTTTCAATTAGCCGTTTTTTACTGTTTTGCATCGGGGTTTTGTTGTTGCAATTGTTGATTGGCGAGTGTTGTGTTCGCGACCGACCAGTTGTCTCTCTCTCTACCTGTCATCGGCGGCTGACATGAGCTGTCAACTTTTCATGTCTTTTTTCTTTTTGTTCTTGTCGTCGTTCTGCTTCAGACAAGAGGAACACGTGAACTCACATCCCCTTATTATTTCTTTTATAATAAAGTATTATATTAACTAATATCTATTTTATTTCCATTTCAAAATACATAGCATTTTGGCGACGAGGCTGAAACAGGAAACCAATGGACGCCGCACAGTTTTCCCAATTTCTCGAGGCAATGAGGGAGTTGATACCCCAACCTCAAAATGCTGCTGTAACTTCAACGACCGTCATCGCCGCAAATTTCGAAGTTTTTAATGCTGAGCTAGAAAGCTTCGAACAATATATCGAGAGGTTCAATAACTATTGCGCTTTAAAAAATATAACCGACGAGGCTCTTCAGAAGCGGACATTCTTAAATTCGATTGGTCCTAACCTCTACGACAAGTGCAAGTGCTTACTAGCACCGAAATCAATTGAGGAGTCGTCCTATAAGGATATCGTGAAGGCCCTGCAGGTTCACATTGCGCCTCCAGTGAATCAACTTGTGGGTCAGCATCGTCTCCTCACGAGGATACAACAGTCAAACGAAAATTGCTCAGAGTACGTTGCTGCCTTACAGAAACTTGCTGTTGACTGTAAGCTGAATTGTGTCTGCGGTAAATCTGTTGCAGATTTGTTCTTACGAGCCCAATTTATAAGAGGTCTCAAGGATAATAACATTAGGGAGCAGTTATTACAGGACGATCTATCATTCAGTGCCATCGTTCAAAAAGCGTTAGCATCAGAGACGGCGAAACTAGACGCTCATGAGGTAGCTCAATGCCCTTCCAGCTCAGTCAATCCATCGCACACATCGATTAATCGGATTTCAAGATCGAAATATCATGCAGACACTAAAAAGCCAGCAGGACGCACATTTTCACGGGGGAAAAGTGCTTCACAAGGCAGAAAGCCTAGTTTCCGTGTGGATTTCAAAGAAATCGGAATCAGCGATCTTTGCATCAGATGTGGCAAAAATAACCATGCGTCTTCAGAGTGCAGAGTCGCTCCGCACAAACTTAAGTGTTCCTCGTGTCGTAAGCAAGGCCATGTGTCAAAAGTGTGCATTTCAACTTTAGTTAAAAACAAGAATGTTACACCAACCTCAAGCCAGTCAACGTCCAGAAATATATCAAATGTGACAGATTTTCAGGATTTCCAGTCAACGTCAACCTATGATCAATACGGCATTAACAAGGTAACAATAATTGATTTATTCACTACAGACTTGGCCACAAGTAAATATGAAATTGACATTTCCATCGCAAACAAAAGTGTAAAATTTGAAGTAGATTCTGGATCCGGGTACACACTTCTCCCCAACAACGAGTTCAAACGCTTAAAGTTGAATACTAAACTCAAAAAATGTTTCGTAAAGTTCAGAACTTACGATGCAGGGATCGTGGCACCCCTAGGAGTTGTGAATGTACCGGTGAGGTACAACGATATTAATTCGATTGAACAACTGTTCATTGTTCCTGATGGATTTTCACCTTTGCTAGGCAGGACGTGGATTCGTCATCTAAACATAAGCCTTCAAGAAATCGACAAAATCAGCCAGCCCATCAAATATGCGTCCAACACTCAAGCTGTACTTCAAGTAAAGTCAATCGATCAATTTGAGAAGCTGTTTCCAAAAATATTCGAGCAATCGGTTGGGAAAATTCCAGGCGTCAAATGCTCTTTACAATTAAGAAGTAATGCTAGACCTGTGTTTATCAAGGCACGTCCTATTCCTTTTGCGATTAGAGACAAGGTTGAACGCGAACTTCTTTTGCTGGAAAACGATGGAATAATTACACCGATCGACAAAAGCGATTGGGGTTCACCTATCGTGGCCGTGCCAAAAGCTGATGGAAATGTGAGGTTATGCTTTGACTACAAAGTTGCTGTCAACAAACAACTAACAGACGCACATTATCCTATTCCGCGGATCGACGAATTGGTGAACAATCTCAGAAACTCCAGATTCTTCTGTAAACTAGACCTATATAAAGCGTATCTGCACATAGAAGTTGACGAAATGAGTGCGATTATACAAACAATTTCAACGCACAAAGGCACATTTAAAATGAACCGTCTGAGTTTTGGCATTAAATCAGCACCAAGTGAGTTCCACAGAATACTTGATCAAGTCCTAAACGGCCTCAACGGTGTTGTTTCCTATTTTGACGACATCATCGTCCACGGAGAGTCACTAAGCGAGTGTGAAGAAAATCTATTGAGATGCTTTCGGAGACTTCAAGACAACGACCTTCATCTTAACAAAGCGAAGTGTAAGTTCTTTGCAACCAGAATATCGTACCTTGGTTATGAAATATCCTACAAAAAAATTGACAAGGACCCTAGGAAGGTTCAAGCTATACTGGAAGCACCGAGACCAACAAATGAGAAGGAAGTCAAGCAATTTCTTGGTCTCGTTACTTACTATAGTAAGTTCATCCCAAATCATTCAACACTGACAGCGCCCATTCGTGAGCTCCTCTGTTCGGACTCAATTTTTTTTTGGTCTGCAAGATGTGAAGCTGCATTCATCAGACTTAAGAACCATATTGGCAGCGAACAGACTCTAGTGCCATACGATCCTACATTACCAGTCACTGTCGCTTGTGATGCCAGCCCGGTGGGAGTAGCCGCAGTACTCTCTCACGTCATTGATGATGTCGAGAAACCAATATGTTTCGTGTCAAGGTCTCTTTCAAAGTCGGAGAAGAATTACAGCCAAATAGATCGCGAGGCCCTGGCAATCGTTTTTGCGCTTGACCGACTGTACACTTACCTGTATGGCAGGAAGTTTACTCTTATTACGGACAACAAACCTTTGGCACGAATATTTCACCATCATAGTAAACTTCCTCCGATGACAGCTGCTAGATTACTAAGATATGCAGCGTACTTAGCTAATTTCAACTATGAAATAGTTCATCGAAATGGTGACCAAAATGCGAATGCCGACTATTTTTCAAGAAATCCTGTCAATGAAGTATCTCCAGCTGACATTCACATTATTGACGAAGAGATTTTCCAGATCCAGTGTCGAACACTCAGTTTCATATCGACAGCTCAGGTAACCAGTGAAATGATCGAACAATACACACCCCAAGATCCAGCCCTGTCACAGATCATCAAAGAAGTCAACGCCGGCACGAGTCATTTGGAGGACTACACCCTTCAAGGTAATATTTTGTTTCGAGATTCCAGAGTATGCATTCCCAAAGCCCTGCAACGGAAGATATTGGAGGAACTTCATGTTACACACCCGGGCATTGTCCGAATGAAGCAGCTAGCGAGGCGATATTGCTACTGGCCGAACATCGACCGGGATATCGAGCAAGTTGTACGTTCTTGTCAATCCTGCGCAGTTCACCAGAAGTCCCCAACTAAGGCCCCCGCACACCATTGGGAAGAGCCCAAAGAAAATTTTTCAAGAGTGCATATTGATTATGCTGGTCCCAAAGACGGGAAATTTTATTTTTTTATTAGTTGATGCCAAATCCAAATGGCCAGAGATCAAAGTAATTCCGAGAGCCCCGGACACATCAATAACTCTAAAGTTGCTGGAAGAAATATTTTCCTTTCACGGATACCCTCAGTTCCTAGTTTCTGACAACGCAACTATTTTCAAAAATCCAGTGTTTGAGAGATTCTGCAAAGAGCGAGGGATTTTCCAAATCTTTACTGCACCAGGACATCCGTCGACTAATGGCCTTGCAGAGCGATATGTGCAAACCCTCAAGCTGAAGTTAGAGAAGATGCACAATGATCCAGGCCAGATTGAGAAAGTTCATCAGATACTGCAATTGTTTAGAGCGACACCCTTAGCTTGTGGGAAGAGTCCAGCAGAGCTGTACCTACACCGTACCATACGTATTCGCTTGGATGCTATCCGGCCTACCAAGGAGATACCAAAAGCTGTTCCACAACATGGTGTCCTACGAAGTCTCAAGGTGGGCGAACGTGTAACAGCTCGTGTTTACCGAAATAACAACTTATCATGGGAATTCGGCTCAGTCATGGACAAACTGGGGCTAATGCACTACACTATCAAGTTGGATAGCGGTCATGTATTCAAGCGACACATTGATCAACTCAGATGTGTCACTGTTCCAGCCCCTGAGCCAGCAGTCCGCAGAGTTCCAGCTCCAAAACCAGTCATCCACAACCCTCGGACAGTCACATTCGCAGATTATGACGTGATTGTAAGTCAACCAACTGGTTATGTACCCGTGACTCGAGTACCAGCAGCATCTGTAGCTGCACCTCCACTTCCCGAGATTCAAATTCCACGACGAACAGGAAGGCAAACTAGACAACCTGTTAGATTCAGAGACTATTATTTCGGCGATATTGATTGACTTATTTGGATGGAAATTTTTTTTTTTTACCAGGCGGAGAGTGTTGTGTTCGCGACCGACCAGTTGTCTCTCTCTCTACCTGTCATCGGCGGCTGACATGAGCTGTCAACTTTTCATGTCTTTTTTCTTTTTGTTCTTGTCGTCGTTCTGCTTCAGACAAGAGGAACACGTGAACTCACATCCCCTTATTATTTCTTTTATAATAAAGTATTATATTAACTAATATCTATTTTATTTCCATTTCAAAATACATATTGCATATTTGATAATAATGATTGTCATGCAAATAGGTACTAATATTCGACTCACCGTTCAACCTTACAAGGAATAACGCACTGATCTTTAGTTATTTTATTACAATTTGGAGGATACCTTTAGTACTATTATTTAAAATTTCAAAAAGAATTATTATGAGGAATAGAGAACAGCCTACCACATTTGACGGTTCAAATGTCAATAGTACAGAAATCAGTACAGTAGTAAGCTTTTTTTGAACAGTGTGTCTACATACTCTCTAAAGCACGAATTAATAAACCAAATTAATAAAAAAAATTGGCTTAGTGGGTTCGGACAGACAGACAGACAGACGGAGAGACATCCGAGCGAAACTAATAAGGTTCCGTTTTTTCCCTTTGGGTACGGAACCTTAAAAAGGTACGAAAGAAACGCACCATCAAATGCGGCAAAACAAAGCAAAGTTCAGCAGAAAGCTACAAAACGTTATAGGCAGGTAGCGTAAGAGTGAACTGAACTTCCTGTACCAATAAGGTATGACGTCTTCGGTCTTCTTACTAATTCAGATATCTAACCTAATCACCTTGATTCTCTCCTCGTAAGCTTAAATTTCCTCAGTCATCCTTTAAAATTTCAAAATTACAGACACAACATTATATTTCTGGATATGAGTGCCCCCTCATATTGAACACACAGTTGGATGCAGACACTCATATCGTAAGTCAAACCAACAACGCAACTTTTCTGTTGTGTCCTTGTTTCGGTTTAAATTTCCATTAACCTCAGGCCCAGTGCCAACTGCTGCACGGAAAGTGCATTTAGCAACATTATCGTCTTGCCCAACCCCGAAAACACAGAAAACCGTTGCCATTCATAAAGTACGCAATTCTTTTCTTTTTCGGGGGCTAAATGTTGTTTGGCATCAGTTCCGCATGCACAATCTGACCCCTATCCAGCAACGCCCATTTTTCAAAGAGTCGCAATAACACACTTGCCAACACCATGCCACGCTCAGCATGCTCCTCGCAAGCTGTGCGGAAATACTCGTATTATCAATAATAATAATAATATTGTTAAACATTCGACAACGAGTGCAGAATGCATCTCCGAGATGCAAGGGATGCATTCGACCCTTTTCATGCGGGGTGGTTGAGGTCCCCCCCTCAATCAGGGTACACCTTTTATGCTGAAATAATGAAAATATTGCAATTGCATTTTGTTTATCCAACAACCGAGACCGATGTATGTTGTTCTGCCACTGCTGTTGCCTGCACGCAGTCGGCCCACTCCCTCATGCAAATTGATGCAATTTGTATCGCCTCTGTGGTGTCCTGGCACATCAGGTAGCTTTTTAGGGTTCCTCTCCCGAAGCCCCTTTCCACCCACTCAACCGTCAGACGACTACGACTACGACAACAACGATGATTATTATGTTGATGATGATAGCTTGTGAAATTGCACTCGAACAAGGATGCAAGGACTTCCTTTTTTGTTTTTCCACTGCGCACACAAACACACACTTCACTCTGAGTCGGAGCACATATTTGATTGCACGAACTGCAGTTGTGTGTACATATATTAATTTTATTGAACAATTAATTAAATGCTTTTTGCATGGTGTCCTGCATGTCGGCACATCCCCGGCTCGAAGGACATACCGACTGAAGGCTGTGTGTGCGGAGTGCTCCCACACGAGTGCCTAACGACATTGTTATTATTTTTCGGGTTATGATTTTGTTTTGCTGCCTCTGCTACTGCTGCATGTGGTCCTCTCTGTAGGCAAATACTGCGTATCTGTGTTGGGGTTTGCAGTTGCAATTGCAACGGCATCCGTCGAGCCATTATAGATGAGGTCGGGGGCGAGTAAATTGCATAATGGTCAGTTTTAGATTTGCGGATTTGTGGGCAATTGTCGGCCGTTAAAAAAGTGAAAATTAATTGAGCAGTCCTAATGGACACTCGACACAAATGTGCGAAGTTAATGAACCAATTCGGAGGCTGGAAGTTAATTGGAGTCGTTTTGAGAAAATTGAGTTGGCACAGCAAATTAGTGACGGTTTGTCAAATCTCTTCTTATACGATTATTGTGGGGGTTCCTGTAGACTGCCTTTCCAATCAGCGTTTGGAATCTCCACCTTAAATTTATTGTGGGGCTTACAGTGGTTAATTTTATTATCACCATTGTGAGTTCGTCAAAATGGAAGGTGGACATTAAAAATGAGCGCAATGGGTATTTCAATCACATAGTCCTTTAATGAGGGGCTTTTGCTAACCTGGCTTAAGACGGAGCTTTCATTCAAAGCGCTATGTTCCAATACTTTGAAATGCACAGCAACGTTCGGATTTAAGCCTGGAACTCGCTTTCCTAAGTTTTAAGTGTTGACGGGGCACCCTGTAAAAAGCGTGACTTTCAAACTGGTATAACAGTATCAATAACATGTTCAGTAGATGAGCTGTCCTAATGCAGAGAATATGAAATGACCTACGTGGATGAGTTGTATTAAGGAAACCATAGACTCCCGCCCAACAAAGCCAAGTAACCCATATCGGAATGACGATATCTTTTTAAGAAACAAAGCTATATATGCCATTCTTCGAAACAAAACAAATGCACATCCGATCCATCACAGCAAAGTAAACTGAATCCGCAATAGTAAATGGCGCACTAATGAAACCTGAGAATGCCATTAGTCTGCCACTATACTCGCGTATGAATACACAGACAGCATGTGTGTACCTATCATGTCAAATCTATTGTTTACCCACTACACACTGGGATCTGCAAACAAAAATAGCAACAATAACACCATATAAATGCTCTGTATTTATTTCAAAATCGCACAACAATAGAGGACCCAGTCCTATATAAACTGCCACCCCAAATGTGTATAACAAAATCGCACCCAACGATTTGTTGATTCACAAACACACGACACCATTTGGGTTGTAAGTTGATGTGCGTGCATGGATGTTTGGCTTCGCTTTTGTTTTCACACATCACCCTCGGGAAACTACTAGTAGTCATCCCCAAAGCATGCAGCACTTTTTGCGTGTTTTTTCCGAAAGTTATTCGATACGAATTGTATCTCCACCGCTCTGGCGAAAAACTATACACGCTCTAGGCTCGTAGAGAAAAGCTTTTAATTTGTCCATCCCGCTCACTCCAGATTTACGCTTGACAGCTGAATGGAACTGGAAATAGAATCAGAACGGAAATCGCCGTGTAAACGTATTGTATTTATGGTTATTATATCTCTGGCTAGTCAACGTCCGCCATCAGCCTCCAGTAACAACAGCTGTCACAACAGACAGGTGGCAAACAATGCAGCAAACACGTGTGCCACGACAGACGGCTGTATCCAATATGGAATTGCATTTTTCAATGCAACTTGATTGCTGTGTAGTCGCCCCGCTCGCTCCAGGCTATCTCCGTAGACCATTGTTGTCGCGCCACCCCATTATATCCATAAAAAGCACCCTTTGGAGCGAAATGGGAAATGTTAATAATTTTATGGTGACGATTGGATATACATGCTAACGACATCAGTCGCTTTGTGGAATGGGCCCAGCGCAATATGCGGAATGCATTTTGCGGACACCAAAGAATGCAAAGGATTTTAGAGGGCTTTGTGGTTAGAAGTGGACTTTTTATCGCCATCGGATGGATTTTGCTAAACAATTTCGATTAGACTCCACTGCATTGTGGTGTGCTGAGTGTGGATTGGGAGTGCGTTAGTTATATTTGTGGTATAGGGAGAGCTGGCCGTTTCGTTGTTCCTAAGTGCGGTACTTCAATCGATTTTATGCACCGAAATGGAAGTTTAGTGTTTTAGGGTTTTTTTTTTTATGGACATTTTGGAACTTTTTATGAGTTTGAAGGTTTATTGATTAGGTGGCCCAACTCTATTTACTTACTATATGAGATTGCGTTCACGATGTATTCGTATTTAAATAGCCTGAGAGACACATCAAATGAGTCCTTGTAAAGAAGGCCTTTGGTTGAAATCGTCAAAAATTTCATATGTCTTCCGATGAGAATTCCGAAGTGAAATAATTATATAATCACCTACCCAGTGGAGTGGTTTTAACTCAAATAATTCCAACTAAAACGTTCCTTTCAAAAAAAAAAAATCCCTATTCTTTCAACAAGATTCTTCCTGATTATTATTTGTTTACTTTAGTGGTAATGCAGTTCTGTTTCAGCAGCAGGATTCAGCCATTTGATTGATGCTTAACCATTGTGGTGCATCCTTAATACGTATTATTTAAAATAATCCTCCGATCATTGCCAGAATTCTGTTTCCGGGGGCGCTTGCTTCCAAAGCTTACGAGGAAAATTTCTATTTCGTTCACTCGCTCAACTACAGCAAGACCTGGGAGCAGAGCTTGAAACGACAACGTCTTCGTTGCAGTGATGCCAGACTTAAGAAGCAGGTTGTCCCACGGTTATACCCAAAAAAATCCCTTTTAACCCTCGCCAAAATTTCAAAAATCCCACATTTATCCCAGGAAGTATTAAATTTAAAAAAACATGTATGTCATTAAATTTAGGCATTTTTTTTATTATTAACAAGTTACAATAATCGTGTTTTTTTTAGATTCGATCTCAGCAAAGCAAAGTAAAGTAGGATTTTCAGCATGTAATTTTTGCATACCAATAATTCAAATAATTCATAAGATATTTATTTTACGTTAGTTGGTTTTGCAGAACTCAATTGCAACAATAACGCTATACTTAACTCTTCGAAACTACCTATAGCTGTTGTAATTAAGTTCTGAAAAACCTACTAACGTAAAATAAATATCTTATGAATTATTTGAATTATTGGTATGCAAAAAACTTTATCTCGGTTGGACAAAAGTTTGATCCTCAAACTGTGCTGCACGATCTCGGTTTTGCCGCAGAAGAAAAAGAATGCATTCAAATATTTTCAATGACATTTTTCTAAGAAAGAAAATATTTTAATTTGATCGTAGGTTGACTAATTTTTTATTCTTAATGGAACTAGCATTTAAGGAACAAAAATGGACCAAAAAGTGAAATCCCTTTTTTTGTACTATGAGGCTTCAAAAATCGCTTTGACCCTTTTAGCTTATTTTAAGTGAGAAAATCCCCCAAAAAGGGGTAAATCCCTCGATCTGGTATCACTTCTTCGTTGACCATGAAACTGTCTATAAAATTTCGAATTAACGAATCTATGCAAGGAATCAGTATATAGACACTCTAAAATAGGCTTCGGTAGAAGATTTTTCTGGATTGGAACGCATTCTCTGGTTTGATTGAAGTTCTTGGAGCTCTTAATTGAACTTCAAATAAGTCTTCGGGAAGTTGGGATGCGGATTGAAAAGCATCTCTGAAGAAATCGTCAGCATTTTCTCTGATGTTCTTAAGAGAATTCAGAGCTACTTTTGTCCGGTCGATTGCAGAAACGAAATCTAAGGATTTGTTCTGTAGCAAAACTAATAAGGCAGCGTTAAACTGAATAGTTTTTAGGATACAACCAGGCTCACTAGGAAATAATTTTTTTCGACATCGCCGTGCTCGTTATTTCTTCAAGACTTATTGAAATGCATTTGAAGAGCTCCACAAATTAAACAATACTGTCATCAGCGTTCCCTCCCCTGTCGTTAGGCAAAGTTCTCATTGCGGTAAAAATTGGTACTCAAATGGGTCTGAAGGTAGTACGCAATAATGTACCTAAAGAAAACGGCTTTATGGTATTTTTCAATTAGAATTGGAAATTTGTTTAACAAAATTCACTACTATACTTTTTCAACTATTTGTTTTATATGAACACACATTTTTTATTCATTAAAAAAAATATCACAAAGAAAAGCTTGATTTAATTTAACATAAATTATTGCATTCATCCACAAAAAATAAAAAAAAACGTAACCTTTAAGGTTTATTTATATTTAAGAATAAGTTATAAGTTAAGTATGTATATAAAAATGAACGAAAAAAAAAACAAAGAAAAATATTCCACAGTTGTTATATCATCATTTTTGAACATTAAAAAATGTAAAAAAAAAACTTTTTTATAAAAAACATAAAGTAGTGAATTATACATTCATATCACAATTCAATATTCAGCTATTTTGTAGTTGGCGATTAAAGTTTATTTCCTGAAAAGATAAAGTCCCATATAATATGTCTACCCTACCACACGAATATTGAAGATACTTACAAATAATGCGCATTTGAATGGTAGTTATGTGCTGCTGCAAATTTAATTAAATCCACAGTGGGCTCAAACACATCATTTTTAGCTAGCTCTTTAGCAAACATTAGATGGTTAACAGTTTCTACTTCCAGCCTATTTCTGTCTTTTGTTTTTATTTTGTTTAATGTTGAGAACTGCCGCTCAGCAGAAGCGCTGCTGTGAGGCAGTGAACACAGCGTTAGCATGTATTTAGACAACTTTGAAAACGCCAATTCACCTAACCCATTTTTAAGTTGTCCTATATTCTGCCAGTAAATTGCTACATCTTCATGATAGCACTTTTTAATTAGTTCTTCAGCTCCAATTAATGCCCTCCATTCGTCATTTATATTTTCCAAATCATTGGATATATAGGGAAAGTGCGATGAGAGCCCTAATATAGTTGGGCATTCTCCTGCCGCAATCTTGTCAGGGTTAATATAAGATAGATTTTCATATACTTTTGACACCATGACTTTTTGGAAACGGAGAATGATCTGCTTGCATAATTGTATATAAAAATCGACAAGAGTTTTCTGTACTTGAAGAAGTTCTAAATTAGTTTCTTCTAACTTTTCAGATAGTACATACTTTTGAAATTCTAGTCCAAAATACTGTTTATTTATAGTAAGATGGTATACAGGGTTTTGAAAATCAAGTTCATAAATTTTAACGTTATGTGTAATCAAATATTCTGGTTGGAGATATTTTGCGTCTACAAAATTCTTTAAAATGTTGCCATAAAGAGTAAAAATGATATCTTTTATTGTGTGGATTTTCGTTTTTTCTGATTGAAACGTTTTATTAGCTATATTCATCATTCTTAAAATATATGCTAATCCATACATATACAGTTTTCTACTTTTTGAACTTAAAAATGATAAAATTGATTCTGCATTTGTCGTTCTTTTTTCAGCATTTTCGAAACAAAATTTGTTAAAGTAATAATGCAGAGGAGTCCACTGCTCTAAAACTCTCCTAACGACATTTTCAAATGATAACCAGCGCGTGGAGCAATATCGTATAATCTTGTGCCTGTCGATATCAAAATAATCTTGCAGCTCACGAAATTCAACCAAACGCTTAGTGCTATAAGCAAAATGTGCATATATGTTTTTCAAAGATTTTTCAATATCGTCAGGTAAAAATGCACTTGCAGTGGAAACCGTTAAATGAAGTAGATGGCAACTACACCCAACGCTAAACAAATGTGGAATTTCTTTTTGCAATTTTGTTCGCACACCATTAATTTCGCCACACATAACCGATGCATTGTCAGAACCGAATCCAATTATATTATTCAATGGCACTTTAGCTTCCGCAAAAACATTTCGTATTACATTAAAAATTGTTTCCGCATTCGACTCCTCAAGTTCAATTAACCCAAAAAAATTTTCAACCACTGCCAAGGATTGAAAAAATCTAACGACAATAACAAGACATTTTTTAGTGGAGAGATCGGTTGTCTCATCTATTATAACACTAAATTTATGTACGCGTAAGGATTTTGCTATATTTTCCTTTGAGAATGGGCTTAAAATATTCACGACGTAAGATTTTGATTTTGTTTGTCGGCATTTAATTGTTTGTGCAATTTTACTGTCATTAAATGTTATTGCCGAAAACGACCCCATTGTATCCGTTAGAGCAAATGGTAAGTTATGTTGCACACAATACATAACCATCATTAGCTCAGCTTTTATCTGCAAACGATCGTTTGATTTGCTTGCCGACGATAAGCATTCTTCGATGGTAATATTGTTTTTGGCTTCCTTCAATTTGTTCCTATGAATTTCGGATATATCGTGCCGTTTTAAGTGGGATTTGTTGTTTGTCAATGGCTTTTTACAAACGTTGCAATAACTTTGTTTATTATTGACACTTAACCAATCGTAACGCTGTTTCCACTCTACCCGAAATTTTTGCACACGCTTCGGATTGTCCCCATTTTTATGATCCATTTCATTTTCTCTATCAAAATATACTGCTGAAGTTGAAGGCTGCATTTTATTTTCTTTTGGTGCAATGGCATCTTCTTCGCCGTCTACTTCACTAAAGGCAATTAGACACAAATAATTAACTTGTGCTAGAAACACTACCAAATTACAAAGCCGTAGCCGACTTACATTTTACGTTTGACCACAAATTTATCCATTTTAAATGTTTCTATAGGGAAAATAAACACCAAAAAACACCACATCAATCATCAACTAGAAGCAGAATGATAATAAATTTGAAGTTGGTTGTCATTGACATCAATCAAAGTAGGTATGTTCAGTTCAGTCTGAGACTTCACTATCACAGTTGTTCAGGAAAGCAATTCAGAAAAAGAGGCGCATCCTGCGCGACAATTTAAATTGGAATATGTATTTTGTAGTTTAAGTCTGTTGTTACAAACAATTTTTGGAAAATTTGGAAAATAAGAAATGAGTTATTGATATGCAATTATAAAAAGTAGTACGCGGCGATCCAAAGTAGTATTGTACTCAGTTAGAAAAAATGTACTCAAAAACTAAAAAACGCTACAATTGTAGCACGGGAGGGAACGCTGACTGTCATGCCTTTCATTGAATCTTGTTTCGTAGAAGTCGAGTTTTCGGCTCTCTGGTGCGTGTTTTTTAATAACATTTTGGAAAGTTTAATTATTGCATTTGAATGGAAACCGAAGGAACTTTAAGTACATACCCCCAAATCTGCGTCGATAAAAGTTTACACCGAACCCTACTATCGCTGAGGTCCGCCTTTTTTTTAGCTCATCTCTAATCAAATTTCGCAATTGCAATTGGCAAACTAATTATCATTTAAATTAATCTTTCCACTCGCCACTATCCGCACACTCAATAAAACCGACCTTCATAGCAAAATGTAAATGATGGCGGTGTGTTTGGTCAAGCCCGTTACCACTATACCCACTTGCCTTTCTACCATTCCAATATCATTTCTCAATTTGCATATCGGCCATATCAAAGTGACCCGCACCCGTCCATAGCCAAGACCCCAGCACTATACGTTTCCAGTAACACACGCAATCTGCAGTCAAACTCCTGTCATAGCAAATGGTCATTTAGTCGAAAGTTGAAAACACTAACCGTCTCCCCCGAACTGACTGACTGACTCGCCCACTAAATATTTGGTATTTACCTTTCGCATGGACTCTGTCCGAGCACGATGTTCATATATGAACCTCCACCACGGTTCGACCTATACCCGTAGTATGTCCTGGGCATCGTTTAATAATACGACGGGTGTTTATTTATATTTGCCTTTCTCTGCCGGAGCCAACATTTGAGCACACACATGACCATTTTCATGGCAGCAACGTTCTCCACACCTCCCGGTATAGCAGTGCAAGACTGCAGGAGTGATTTGTGTTGATTTTATCCATTCTGATGCCATCAGCGACGTCGCACCGCGGCCAGGAACTCCACAAAAGTTCAAAGGATTCATATATGAAGTGTGTGTGCTGTGTAGGCCTATTCTCGCCCACTCCGTTCCCGCTAAAGGCAAACAAGGGATGGCCTCTTTCTCTGTTCGATTAGTTATTTGCATTCGGGACTTGTTGTTCGCGTTCCGCACTGGTATAATCACGAAGGATAAGCACCCACCTTCCTCCACCGGACGCCGACTGTTTGAAATTTATTTCTTTTTGTCGAATTCCGCGCGCTGCCGTTTATTTTATTTAAAAATTCATACATACGAGTAAATTCCGTGATTTGCCATGTTCCGACTGTTCCAACCCCCAGATCCGACGGAACTCGTTCCTTTGAATCAAATAATTCGAAGAATGCAAATAGATTAAACGATTTTTGAATACCGAATACCCCTGTAATCCCGAATATCATACAAAGGATGCGAATCATAATAACAATAATAATCATAAAAAAAAGGAAATGAATGGAAGACCACACAAACAACAAGAATGAAGGACTTACAAGAAAATTAATTTTGCAGTTACACACCAGGAAAATCGTACGTTGAAAATCGGTTTACCTACTGTGATCGGTACGATTGATGTTCCTTTTTATGCAGGACGATATGATAATGAAGTATGCGCCGGATGAAGTGGAAAAGGGTTTCTATAAGTAGTATGGATGCAATTTAATCGAAAGAGGATTTGCGAAACTTTTCTACTTCCCCAAAGAGAGGGAGAGAGGGAAAGAGCATGCATTTTCAGGCTTTCTCGGAAGGATATATAGAGATTGGATTTTGAAACCATAATCCTTGGTTTTTTTTTTTTTTTCTCTTGATGGAAAATTTATTATTTGTTGGGATTTTAGACTTGAGATTCTATGAGCAAATAATGGAGGCAAGAGTTGTTAGTCGCAGGCTTTTCTTTACAGAATTCCTGGGTTTTTAAATATAAAATGGCATAGTCACAGGAAGTCTTGACATATTTCCTACTGTCTAGAAGACATAGAAGTACAATAGGAACAGAAATAATGCATAACCAGAAAGCTTTAATTCGGATTTTGCAGGCGACATTTTTTAAATTTAAACATCCGACTTCCGACTGAATATTTCAGTGGACTGGTTTTCGCATTTTCCGTAGAGTAAAGTCGGGTAAAGTGGGCTATTAGTTTTGATCACATTTCACAAATGCAATTGAAGTGAGTATTGCTAACGGTTGTGCGCGACCTCGTGAATCTTACCTTAGTGTAGTTCCAGCTGTCAGAAGGAATACGTCTCTGAGTTGTGATAAATAAAAGAAAATCGAAGTCAGTGACATTTTTTTTTTCGTAAAAGATTTTACTTTTTTCATTAGTTAAATATATATTTTTTCATCTATTCCTTTTATAAATACAAGTAGTGAATATGTGTTTTAAAGTTCATATTAATAAAATTATTGTAACAAATCACATTTTGGTGCAAAACCACGTGTTTCGGGCAATAAGGACCTCGATAGGGGAGTAGGTACATGGGCTAGTGGTCCATATTAACACCCATTTTTATTTTTACCGTTTTTGAGTTACTTTAGTTTTTAATTTTTGTGAATTTTGTATGAAGTGAATTCATGTTTTTGTTGCTACTTATAAATATATATATAATATCTTTTTTTTTTTAAATAAACAGCTTTAATAAAACCTACATCGTTTGTGTTCTATTAGCAAAAAATGTAAATGGTGGTCTATATTACCCTACTTTACTCTGTTGTTATATCAACAATTTTTTTAACCCAAAATTGCAATAATTTTTTAAAAATTTAAAAATGGAGTTTGGCCATCGACACCATGTTGTAATAAGCTGTAATAATTTTATCTCATTACCCGACCGGATAGAGTGAGGGTTATGTGAACCGCGCGTATCCTATGTACGTTCCTACGTAACGCCCTGTAGCCCAAACGACTTGACCGATTTTGAAGAGTGAGGTATCATAAAATTGGTATTCTTTCCCGGAGTGTCATAGGCTAAATAAATAAATATAACAATATAAATAAAAAAAAAAAATGAAAAAGTTCATTTAAAAAACAAAAAAAAAAAAAAAAATACTAAAACAAGACACTTTCAATTATAACTAATTGGCAGTCGAAGGCGCACATATTTTTGTCAGATTGTGTAGGTAGTCTCCGAGTGTCAAATAGTTAGATATACTTGAAAGTATATTGATCTTAAATGAATTTTTTTATTTCATACTTTTTTTTACAACGAGGTTATGAACCTATTTTAAAAAGCCTACAGGAAGTTCCAATTTAAAATATAGATGTAGATTGATCTAGTATAGAAAATGGTTACATCAATCAACCATCAACAGTAGGTATTGGAACGATGGGTTAGTGTGTTAGACTACTAAGCGAGGTGTCCCATGTTCGATACCTGAAAAGAAAAAAATACAAAAATAACATATTTTATATGTTATTAAGTGAGCTCCTCAATACCTATACAGTTTGGATTCGGTATAAAATTGTAAATCTCTTCCATTCGTCCTATCCACACCAAAACCAATGGTTGTGAGACGCTAGTCCTTACCGACTTGTTGCACCAACTTTTGATTTCTTATTTTATTATGTTGCTCTTATACCAGAAGCAGATTCGAGGAAAATTGTAAAATAAGGTTCCAATTGAGGAGGGACAAATGAAAACGACTCTATGACACAGAACCCACATTGTCCTTTAGACTTTCGAAATGTTCTTGATTCGCAGTATTTTAAATTATTCTCAGTTAAAAATATTTCAAAAATACAAGCATTCGTCATGTTTTAAATGCAAAGCGTACAAGGATTAGTACATTTTAGATTTAAGCAAATCATCCCCGTGACTATAAATAAACGTGTGGTGGTGATATGAGTGTACTCCTGAGTCCTGATGATGAAGATGATTTATTCATACACGAAAATGTTATGCTTATTTGAGCATTCAAATGTTTCGAGTACGATGTGAATATTATTCCCGAGGATGTATGTGAGAATTATAAATGAAGGTGCGTGTCCACCCTGTGAGGCATACAATCAACCGGAAAAAGTGGGCATATGTATACATTTTAGTTTCTGCGCAAGAAAAAGGGTTCTAAAATCCGCACGTGTTTCACTCCCCTTTTAGATACACCATCCCATATATGTACGTGAAATTGTAGGCTTTAATTACTTTTTTAGATACAGCTAGAGTTAATTTTTTTGTACCGGTTTTGGAATGGATTTAGGTTAGCATTCAAATTTATAGGAATAATCCAAGTCATTATTTCCCTAAGTTTTAATAGGTTTGTCGGCTCAATATGGCTTACCGGCAAGGGCTAGGCTTTCACCAATATTTTCACAGAAATCAATAAGGAAAACTAAGGTTTTTAATAGTTGGAACACAGTACTAAATAAAGCGTTCAATAGATCTCCCTATATTAACAATCACACCCACTCCACCTTTTTCTTTGCAATTCCTTCCCTGACAACTACAATGAATATCTCTAATCCCCTGCACTCGTAAACTGGTAGATAGATAAAAGAAACTCATCGGGACCAACTGTGCCCAGCATACAACCGCCCCCATCCTTGCGCTGGGTAATTTAAGACCCAACGCAAAGTAACAGTGAATAATAATAATAATTTTCGCCTCTTAAGTCCTCTAATTACACAATCGAACTTATGGTCCTGGCGTATTGTGTTTGCGTCTGGCTTCGCAGCACCATTTACGACGCAGTCCGCCCTAGCACCCCATGGATTCGGGGTGGAAATGGAATATTCGCTTATTGGACTCATATTTACTCTTAAGTTACAAAGAAAACATTGAAACGGAGATTTCTTCAAATTCCAAACTTGGACGCGTGGGGTGGTTTCTGAGCCATTCAGTTGTTTCAAGTTTTCGCCGATAAACCAACAGACTCATTCAACCCAGAAATGAAATATAATTACGTTCACAAAACTGGCATAATTATGAATGTTTTAGATGTGGAATTCGGGAGTGGGAAGAAAATGTAATTCACCTTAGAGGAGGAGTTGGTGCGTAAAACAGTATTTTTTTATTAATCCTTTCGCTGGAATGGTTGCGTCAGGAAAGTGTGCAATTACAGCCCTAATGCGTATGGGGTGGTGGCGAAAATCAATACCATCCTCGAAAGTATTTAAATTTGAGAGTACACCATCAACTGCAGACGAATATTTTGAGCGGATTTATGTTATTGTGCTGACCTCACTTGAATTTGATTTTCGATTTCATCCCCTTATATTTTTCACTGAAAAAAAAAAAAATAAAAAATATGTAACAATCTATCTGGGATGTCCGTTGGCTGTGTACCTACTCGTAATTTATGACTGTTCTAAAACAGAATGAAAACGACTAAAGTAGGCAAAAATATTCGCTGAATAAACATTTTGATTTTATCCCTCACGAGTGCGATACGCAAACTAGAAGCATAAAAAACTCCCCCTCTATGTTTCATCAAATATATGCAAATGCAGAAACGCTTTAAAATTCCATACGTCATTCGGAATTCGATTATAGGTATCTAGTTGTTGGGATGGGGTCGAAAGTGACCGGTTAAAGACAAGAGAAAAGACGATTTCCACTGAATATGTCTGTGACTAGTTGTGCTCAAGTTCTGCTTCGGCGAATTCGTTGCATAAGCAATTATACAACATCAGAAGTTTTTCAGACTTGGTTGTATTGTTTCTGTGTTTTGCATATTTTGCCGATTTTTCAAAATGCCTCAGAGATGGTTAAAGGACCGTTTAGAGCAGGAAACTCAGTCTCAGAACCGAAAGCTGACAAAACACAGAGCGCACAGAATGACGACGCTTTTATTGTAATTTCCGAATCTGTGTGACACTTGTTACCATACCGTAGACGGCGTTGCGCCGACTGTTTTAGGCCAAACACTGAGAAGTCATGTTATGTTCGTCTTGTTCGTTGTGTCAACTGATCTGTCAATGTTAAATTATTCAAAGGAGGGATAAGTTGATTTTTTTCAGATTAATTCCACTGACAATATGTTTTGTAAGTGACCTGCCATCCGGGGATAAACGGTTCCACCAATGAATGTGCTTTATCCCAATTCATTAAAAGGCCATGACAATTGTTCTCATTCTTTTATTATTCCCACCAAAGAAAGAATGAAAGTCCTTACTCTAAATTTGTGAAAACTCTCAACAGAAAAGTAGAAAGTAAACCTATTCCGCCGCATCTTGTGTAATGCATTATTGCGTAGGTATGTGCCCTCTTAACAAAAAATTCGGATATATTCTATCCACAATTGACGGACACTGCGGATTCTGTGGGTTGTTCGCGTTCAACTTTTGATAGCTCGGCTAAGTAGTAAGGGTCCACCATGTCAACACAGTTGGGTGCAGTGGCAAGTTTGTTGGACTGCTTAGCAAATTACAAGATTTTCTGCACAGCACCACCTCCCACGAACGCCTGACAATCATCGTCCCGTCAAATTAGCCGCACTCAACTGGTGTCTGTTTAACCATCAGTTCAAATCCATTCAGCAGACTTCACCACATCACGTCTCCTTAAATTTTAATCGTCTACCTTCTATTGCTCCTTTGACTTCTATTTGTAGTCCACAAACGTTTCCTTAACAAAAGTCTCATTGAAATTCAGTTCAATTGAATTTCCTGAACACACTTCTGAACAACCCAGCAACAAGTGCCGCTGAACGCAACAAACCCTATTTAAATGGGAAAAAAAAGGACATTTACAAGGGTTGTTGAAGGGCTTCTGTTAAACCGCACAATCGGATTGAAATGGAGCAAATAAAATAGCAATAAATTGCCCCAAATGTATACCACAGGATGTGTGCGACGAACCCTTCCCGCCTTTGATGCCTACACGAGAGACACGGATTAAAGGTTCACCCAACTTTAAGAGAGATTTATCCATCCGTGTGCGTTTGTAGTGTGCAATAAATTTGGCATCACAAATTACGTAGTTTAAATAAGTTGACATGGAGGGGGGATGGATCATATTTGCATTTTCCATTTCGCGATCCTCTTGAACAAACGCACCCTTGGTGACAATAAAATCAAAGAATACTGCATAAACAACACCCCCTTAGGCTCCACTGTGCCGCGACATTTCCATGGCTAACAAACAGCACAAAAAGCCATTAGAACAAGATTTGATTATGGGCAACACAAAAAGATTCTCCTCCTGAGTGTTTCTATTTTTTTCGTGTTTTTAATCTTTCTCCGCTGAAAGGACCCAAAGAAACGATTCCATTTCAACACACAACCCCCCCCCCCCCCCCTGGAATGCGGTATTGTCAACCACCTCCAGCCTCTACAGATTACAATAGCCAACCTGAAGGGATGAAGCGTTTAGTGAGAAGTCGTGTTTCACAATTTCAGAATATATTTTTTTTTTTGCCAATCTCTCTCCAAGGGGTGACATTTCGTGTTTGTGTTTTGTTTTACTTGCTGATTGCTCTGTGATGAGTTTTTCGCCTTAAGGCTGATGGCAGTGTTTGAGGGGGTGGTTGACACCGGGCGCCTTAACAGATTGGATTGGCTTTTAATGTTTCCTGGGAGATATCTTAAGAATAATTGTTTCGCTTTGTTTCTTGGCGGATGAACTGCGAGTGTAGGGCGAGAGTTCAACGCTTTACTTTTTTTTTAACTGCTTAGCGATTATAATTCCATTTTTATCGCGCCTGAGCGCTATGGGGTGAGCAGTTTCGAGAGGACGAAATGAGTTTCTGTTTTGTAGCGATGTATACGTCCTAACTCCTAAGAGGACCGCCGGTGTGACACATTTCACCTCTGCTATGGGCTATGAAATTTTTATTTAATTTGGGATATTGTGGTGGGGGTTTCTAGATGCGGGGACTGCGCGCGGACTGTGCTTAATGAGATTTAAGTGATTTCGGGAAGCGATTCCAGCAGGTGGGGCCGGGTTTGTTGTTGTTCTTAGTTATGGCAGCTGAATTTTGTACAACCGGTTCGTTGACCAAATGTTTAACGTAAAAGAACAACTCATATTGCATGACTTATGAATGAAGCGCAACTTTTACCTCTTTAGATCTTCCCAGACGTCTTACAGGGGCTCAATGTGTTGACCATTCCTCTTTCTTTAAGTCTAATAATGCAAGACATCGATGCGAAAATATGCACATCTGTGCTCATCAACGCTTGGACTTATAGTTGAGGTAGCAGACAAGTCTAGATGTCGAAAGATGTCTCGTCACTAGTCATCTAACACCAGCCGCATTTTATTTTTAAGGCGTAGCCTTCATTTTATGACGTTCGTGACTAGTTCACTAGTGAGAGCGAGAGCTGTACACCAATGTCTCCCTTTTGGTGTCTCCCAAATCATAATGCAACCAAGGCCTTGTTTTGTTTTCCAGAGTCTTGCAGAAACGAGGAAAATTTGAATCAGAAAGATGCGAGCTCGCTTATCCTTATTGGAGTATAAGAATGAGAAACCCTCTCCCGTATTATGGTTCCAACACACCGGCATCCTTCCACATATATATCATAAAAGTTGTTTTAAATAATAAACCTGATTCGTAACCATCACCATTCACCACTCGCCTTAACCTGGAATTTGGAAAACCTAATCCAACATTGTCGCAAACGGAAATCGCCCAAACTA
This sequence comes from Cheilosia vernalis, assembly GCA_949126925.1. Taxonomy (NCBI): domain Eukaryota; kingdom Metazoa; phylum Arthropoda; class Insecta; order Diptera; family Syrphidae; genus Cheilosia; species Cheilosia vernalis. The sequence goes on from OX421362.1 coordinate 8,376,477, forward strand.
AACCCAACCTCCGGCTATTGTCTAATCCAATTGTCATTTAACTCTTGCTGGCAAGGATTCGGCTACTCACTGTGCAACCCTCTGTCAAAACACTTCAAACAAACAGTGGTGTCGATTGCTAAGTGCAAGCAAAGAGCAAAACCAACCGAAAAAGGATCGAAAAAGGGGACAAAACGTTCAGACTTGACACCCAAATGCCACTTGAAAATCGCTCCAACAAACTCTTCGCAGACAGTGGCAGTACTTCCCCATCAGAAGATGAACACAAAAAAGGCCACAACCTGCTCCGAGTCCTTTTGCTCGACTGAACGACAGCCGTAGCCCATCAAAGGGATGACTTCCTGTGAATCCATCTCGAGTGGAATTCACAAAAGAAGCTCAAGCAGCACCAAGTTATAACTGAAATTTAAATTCGTCATTACGCCAAAGGAGTGCTGAGGCAACTTTCCATGTGTACACAAATGGAGCAAGGAGCACGCCCTCAGGGCACAGCACTCATCTTCTAACATTTATTGCTCTCTTCATGTGAAATTGAAAAGTTCAAATTGAATTCGAATTCAATTTCAGTCACGAAGAGATGACTACAAATTAAATTTCATAACGTTTCTGCAGGATGTTCGGAGTGGGTTGGCTTTGGCCTAGTGCTGCAGAGCTGGAAAAATCAACAGACATGGGCGCGAGAGTTGTTTTGTCTCCCGCTCGAGTGTAATCCCAATCTGGACGTTTACATTGCTGACTCATTATTATGATTAATCACAGCGAGCCAGGACACGACCATACCTGGATAATGATGATGATGTCCTGTGTGGACAGGAATACTGCTAAACAAACAAATTCAAAGGAAACACGAGCCAAGTGGAAATATAAATCGCAATACCCACCATATCGTCCAGCAGTGCCCACGTCATTTGTCAGAGTTCGCAAACGTGTGCATTACCTGTCAATAGATATGATGACGACATGGGCGACGAGGACGAGGACAACAGACAGCGATGATGTCTCCATGATGATTGTGTGCATCCAGCGGACGACCGACGCACGTATCGAATTCCCATAACACTTGGACACACAAACGCAGAGGGAGGTAGTCGGTCGATGACAAGGAAGCTTGGTTCACGAACGAGGCCGTAAGCGCTTTCCGGAAAATCGAAATTCAAAATTGGACATGCGGTTGTTGGCTGCGAAGCTGTGGACTGGGCACACAGATCCGTCCGTCCTTCCTACAGGCGATAGAAATGTGATTGCGTTGATTGCGGACATACGAACTCACTTTTGACTTTATCCGAGTAGTACGGAATGGAGAACTGGCGACCGTTTTGTTCGCTTGTCAAATGTAGGACCTGCCGATGGGGATGGGCGAAAGTACTTGTCGTGTATATACCAGGTGAGTTGCATGCAACAACACATTTCGGACAAAATTCCACTGATTGATTGGATATTATGTGGCGACACGTACGTGTGCACACTTTGCAGATGCGGCTGTTCTGGAATGTGCGGAATTTTCATGTCAGATGGTTGTCATTGCTGGTCCGGTTGACGAGGGCTGGTTATATTGTTTAAAATCGGTCGTTGGTGATGGACACTTTTGCTGGGATTAATGTTGATGATTTTTAAGCTTGATAAGGAGTCAGTCTTGAACTATTTCAACTTTGGTGACAGTGGCTAATAAATTGTACTGTACACCTGTCAAAGGCGGTCCTTGTGGTGACGTAGGGCAGTTGTATCTTAAATATTGTAAAGGTCAATATTTTGCTCCTCTCTCGCTACCTGGGGCCCAAACGCACGTTAGATCTGCAAGAATAAAGACGGACCTGCGGTTGCCCTTTGCTGTCATGGTTTCTCTGCGGTTTTTTTTAATAAGATAAAAAAGTCATACTTACACATACTTACACACAACTTACCGTAACATTTTATTAAATTCCATATCCTTTCGTACGACTGCCACAAATGATTGATGCATCGCACAATTCTTCGCCCGTTTTCTTAATCAAAAATGGTCACACCAGCCCAGGGGATGATGGAATAAAAAAAAGAACAAAATAAATAAATAATAAAAAAGGATATTTCACTCATGCCGGCTTCTTTTGTGTGACCATTACAGATTCCTAGTAGGAATTCCACTTCCCCATTTTATTATTTAATTTCACTTTTCTTTTCCGGTCCCTTTTGCGATGATAAATTATGATTGATCCCTGATTGATTCAATGGAAATGTAACGTCCAATAAAAAACGGTTCGCACCCCCCAAACCATATTGATTACTCGTATTCAAAAAGTTACCCGGGACTGGTAATTTTCTCTCAAGAACCAGGTGCACAAGTCTGACATCCTCCCAACGGGACAATAAGGAGTAAATTTCATTAGCAAGTCTCCAAGTCACCAATGAGCCGACTGCCGAATCGTCAAATTACTGCCGAAAACCAAATTATTAATGTAATTGAAGAAATTTAATTCCGCACATAAATTATGTCAAAAGTTGTGGAATTGTAACGATGACATAAGATTAGGTGAACATGAACAGTGAACGTGCTAGATGTTTGCCCCTCACCAGCGTTACAATATTTTTCCTCGGTGATTACTTTGTCGGGTTACAGTTACAGGAATATATCGTGCGGTGATTGTTGCCGAGCGCTGTACAGTGTATACTCCGCACTCGCGTTTAAGTGTGTCTAATAATAATCATAAAAAAGGACGAAGACGTCAACAACGATGACGACGTTATAGACGACGTGCGACGACTACAACGGGAGTCACAACTGTGTGATATGCCGGCATTCTTAAGTGCCTCCCGGGAGTATGAGTATAAGGGGCACTCTGACAAAAGTCACAAGGAGTCGATGGGATTTTTCGACTCATGGGGTTTTGTCACACACACAATTCCTGACAAGAGCCCGAAAACGTTTCAATATCCTTTTGCGAGTACACACTGCTACTTATGTACTGCATGAGCGCGGTATAAGGATACGAGTCTTATTTGTAATAAAAGAGAACGAAGCGGTCTTGTCATAATAATCATCGAATAAATTATGCAAAAATCGGTATGAGCGACAAGGAAATGTGTTTTGATCCTTTTTTAACCCCCCGCCCGCGCATTGTGAGCTAGGTTGCTCGTTTATTTGAAGTCCAATGCAGAACGAAATCTCATTGTGATTATATTCTCGAGCAGCGCAACGCAAAAACCAGGGAGGTCTGTAGTTGTGCATATTTAAACGGGTATGTGTGCCTTTGCACTGTGCCACATGGAATTATCCTACTTTTGTATATGATGGCTGCGAGTGAGTGTCCTCACAATTTCATCACTTGAATTTTTAATGAGATCTTTCTCCATCGTTACTCGGAAATTATTAAATTCCTCCCCGGATATGTGTTACACCTGTGTGTTGTGTTTTCTTGTCATTTTCCAATGGAAAAGGCACTTTTAAAATGAAATGATTTCATTTCGACAAAACAGAAATAGCTGCCATGCTAATATTTATCGAAAGCAGGATATTGCTGTTTATCTATGTGGTGACTCGGGATGAAAGTAGAATCAGTTGAATATTTGTAGGTACACTTGTTGAAACATTTCATTTATTGTATCAGATGATCGGATATTCAAGTTCGCTTACAAGATCAGTGCGGCTTATGTGAACAGCTGGGAACAGAGTTGTTAGAATTATGTAGAAGTAGCATTTTGAGAAAATCGTTAAAAACGCATCTAGCTATATTTTGTTATCCAACAGTATTTTAAAAAAATCTTGGTTCGGTGTAGCTGCAGCAGTAGCACAAATTCCTGACTGCGAAAAGAGACTGGCCTTTTTACTTACCTTGAAATTGGGTATCGTTCTTTGCAGAGCTGATATATCAAAAACACTTTTCTTCGAACTCATTTGCAACCGTAAAAGCTAACACCTTTCAACTTACACGAGTGAATCAGGAATTTCTCTACACTTGAAAATAAAATTGCCATTGTGCTTGCAGTCCTTTAAAAAATAATTGATAGCAAAATGAGTTCTTTATCGACTTCTAGTTTTTTTGAAAAATATAACTATTGCAGAAGCTCTTTGAAATAACGGTTAGCATAAAAAGGGAAATTAAAGGTTTCAGTGGGGAATTTTTTATATCAGAATTCTGAAAGCATTGGGCTAAGCATTGTCTTTTCAACGCGTTGGAGATGGTTGGAGATCGTTGCTATGCTTAAAGGGTGGCTCAGAGGTACACATTTAGTGTGCAAGCTCTTCGTGTTCATTAGCCACTTAACATACAAGCAGGGATAATAAGATTAACAGTAGAGTGTCAGTAGAATACCAAAAAGAAATATGTAGCAGACATAATCGGCCTTACTAATAATCAATCACTAAAGTCGACAACTAGTTGAATGTCAGCTTTAGTGAAAATGTACAGCATTTATGAAACGGCAGTAATAAACAATAAGACCTCCACGCATTTACTAGTCCGACAACTTTCTTAGAATCTATTATATTTGGTTGTCACTGCAGAATTCAAATTTCATAATTTGCTTTCGCGAAAAACAAGGTCAATGGTCTCTTTCACAAGGAGGATTTTATTATAAAAAAAGGAATACATAAATTGCAATTAAATTTGCGCAACAGATATCTTTAAAAGGCTTTTCGAGTTTTTTTATAGGGAAAAAACAAAACACAAATAGAAAATGCACCAAATATCCTCTGATCTGTCAAATATCATTTATGCAAATCAGTGATGCCCTATTGTTCGATCGGACAAAATTTTCAGTACTTTTTATAGTACGCTTAAATTGCTTTTTAATACTACCTACTTCACGATTGCTTTATGGGTGCATTTGTGTCGAAACAAAATACCTTTCTAATTATTGAATAAACGGAACACAGTTTATTTGAATGCTTTTATTTATTCATAGGCTGACGATGCAAATCATCAACATAAAAATTGCATCGTTAGCAGTGAATATTTTTAAGAATGGAAATAAAAGCTGACTCTTTCATTTCAGAATAAATTAAAATCGCACGTAGGAAGCTTGTTAAGAACTTATCGCTTCCGGTTTTGAAAATAAATACAACTTAACCTAAAAAAAATGTATGGGTTCGTTATATATTACTTAATTCGGGAAACTTAAAAACCGACAAAAGTTTAAATTCGAACTGAAAAATATAAAGCGCACATTTTTATGCACACATATTCTCGTTCTATACCTGTTACTCCTCCAGAAGTTAATAACCTTGTTATTTTGCGTGTATTTTGCTTGGTGCTGATAATTCCATATTTTTATAACTATAGCTATTTTCCGCGAAGTGAACCTTTTCACACCGCACACCAACCATTGATTCATTACGGATCCTCATTCTCGATAAACAAACTCCTTTTGCGAAGAGCTTAAAAAGGGTTTGGTTGCAACAAATTATCTACCTGTGTCGCCTAAGGTACTGAGAATTGTTGAAAAAGGTATGTTGTAAGGTATGTGCCGTCCAAACTTAGGTATTCTGTTTGCGACGACTGTCAAGATACATTTGTACAAATTTGTGTTTGTTAGACTTGTAAAACATTTACAATTTACTAAAATTAATTTATAATTATTGTAAACGCTCAGGCTGAACAACAGCGTATTAAATTCTCTCCTATTACGAGATTTAATACCGTGATTTTGGACGGTGGGGCAACACTTGTCTTCGAAATGACGTAAGAGAGGATTTATTTAGCTAATGCCCGAGATAAACATGATTTTCTCAACATTGACATATTACCCTACAGTTAGCGATAGTCTGGCAACTACATTTGTTTATTGGTAAAGGGATTTTGGAAAGTGTGCAGTATTTTCGTAAACTGAAAGACTAAAGTTGATTATTGGTAAGGTCGAATATGTAAAGAAAGGTAAAAAGTATTCCTTACCGTGGCGCATTTTAATAAGTTAAAAGCTGTCACGAAAATCTTACGAGTTGCTCCTGCATTTCCTTGTGGTTGGAATTGCGATCATTTGATTTTAAAGAGGGTTTAACAATGCGTACCATTGCTTAAAAAGTAAAAGAAAGTTTTGCATGTCAAATCAAAACGATCGTAGTAGATCTGCTATATATCATAGTCTAGTCATATGTACCCTGTTGCATACTTGTAGTTGTTCGTCCGGAAGTAACTTTGTACGATGATTTGTAGAAATGCGTTAACACGTTAGGTTAACCTATAGAATTGTTCGACGTATATGAAATTATGAAGCGCAGTTGGCCCACTTCCGCTATATAGAACGTTCTTTAAAATGACAAAAACCTATAAAACTTGAATTTATTGTATGATTTGATCAAGTCTTCCTTGCAACGCGATGATGTTAAGCTTTTAGTCAAATTGCGCTGATCAACGCTAGCAACACATACTGTACCTACCATATGAGGAATACATTTTTTTTTAATTTAAGACTTAAAAATTGATTCTTTCAAATTTTCCGTCTGCAGTAAAAAAAACACTCAAATTTTATTCCATTCATAATTTTTCTCCTCAGTCTCCTCAAAAAAAAAAAAGAAAAGAAAAACAACTGATGAACACAAGCCAAGCTAAAAAACTGAAAATATATACAGCTGAAAAACAAATTACATGATAAATAAAAAAAAGATGAAACATCAAAAAGTATTAACCGCTTGCACGAAAGTGCGGTAAAAAATTACTTTTAAAATGCAAACAACAGATGTGCTCCGAACACACCCCAAAGCAGCAGCACAGGCACCCCCATCATACCAATGCCAGGCACGAGCACCGCACCGCCACCCGCGCCCAGTGCGCAACAAGAAAAGAATTTCTTATTGAGCTCCTTGCTCAGTAAAGGCCATTTGAACTCACAGGCGGAACAGGACGAACAACGAAAGCGAACAGAAAAAAATTTTCATCATTACTTTTGAATACAATTTATTATCATTATGCTTGTGTAACGGTGAACAATGGAAGCGATATGATGACACAAATGGCTGCAAGGATGTTACAACACGAAACGAGAAGATTCATTGACATCGTCTTGCCAAGATGTTCCATTTGTTGCTGATGTTTGTTTAGCGGGAAACAGGATGGGGGGGAATTTATTTTTTCTAAATTTTTTTCCCCTGCATACAACCCCCACCCTCATGCCCGAGATGGATTACAAAACCTAAGGGAGACAACGATGTAGTCTGCCATTTAAAAGGCGCTTAAACAATTTAATGCCACATTTATGCGAACCGGGATTACAACAGACGACCGACGGAGTCAATTTCCAAAGACCCACCACCCACAACCCTTTCCGGTGCTTTATCATGAACTCTGGCAGAGCTTCACGATATTTTTTTTTTTTTTTTTGAGCGCCGCACCCTCTTCAAGGGTAGCGCATCGCATACCTAGTGAAAGTGTACAACAGCAGACGTGATAAATGACCGGCATTGCCATATTAATTGATCAAATCCAATGTCAGATTGGGAATATCCGGATCCGGATTTAAAACTCTCTCCTTCTCTCCTTCGTGCAATTGGAAAATTATCCGGCAAAACAGATTGAAATTTGCATGCGAACAGACCAACAGATGGAGATGGACGTTTGTGCTTATGTCCTGCGAGGGTATAAGAGGATGCGGCGAGGAGTGATATGTGTGTGGACTGTGGAAGGATTTGCGAATGATACGACTGTCGTGTCGGTGTCGATTGTGGTCGCATGGAGTGGGGCGGACGATGGCGAATCGTATATCACTCCCCTGGTTTCACTTTCGAGCTCAATCAATATAAAGGGTGACGCAGGCATCCAGAGGGCTGGAATACGTGTCGCTAACGCTGTGAAATTGAAATCGGAATTGCAAATTAACAGGATCCATCCGTTGGGCAAAGGATTAATTGACCAACAGCGGAAGAAATGATTTATCGGTATGGAAATGAGCACGTGAAGTGTAAATCGATATTAAGCACTGATTTGGATGACCAAAAGGGTGAAGCCGGTGGAAGTAGAAAAATGTTCTTAATCTCATGCTGATCTTATAGGGTCTTGCTAGGAGTGAACTAGAGTTTCAATTGTAGTCCACCAGGGGAGTTTTTTTTATTTAAAAAATGTCTAGAAACTCAACCGAAACGTTGATTTCTTCCTTGTATTGACTAGAGCAAGTTTCGTAACTGCGCTGATGGTAAACGAGTACGACTTTGTTTGTAGTTGGTCTCTTAAATAACCCGGTTCGATCTCTCCATTCCTCCCGAATCTGTCGGTTGACTATTTGTTGCATTCAATTTGCAGCTCCTCTGGTTAGCCATCTTGTTCTTAAGATGTTTTGTATCAATGAGAAAGTCTGTCCTTCATGTTGGACTTCAGGCAGTCATTTCCGACCATCGCTCTTCGAAGCATATCATGGCTCCACTCCGCAGAAAAAAACCATCGCACAAATGACAATTATTAAAAATTCATTATGAAATTCCTGCAAAAAAATGTGTTATCCATTTTGCCGAACCGCACTCGTCTACACCTGTGCTATGGGGTATTGCTAGTTGCCTCACCTTCCGTTCATCACCGAATAAAATATATTCCACCCGCCATAAAATGGTTGACATCGCATCTCCTGCAAGCCTTTGAAACGCCGTGTTAACGACCTAACCAGGCAAGAGCACACACAAAAAAAGGACTCATTTGAGGCAACCTTTTTATTACATTTCTATCTCAACCTGCAGAGCGACATCGTGCAAAATCGAGACCCTCGCCCGTCTTACTTAATTAATTAAAAAAGTTTCCAAATTCCCGGCATTCATTTTGGAATTATGAACATTTTACAGGTCTATGGGTTCCGTCAAAAATAAAAAAAAATAAAAACACAAATAAACCCCAATTGTGCGGCAGCGAAAAAAGCGTGTGATTTAATTTTTCTAACCTCTTTTTCTTAGATGCAAAACGTGATATCGTTTCCACTTCTTCTAAATATTTCATGTAATTAGCAATGAAATTGTCGAAAGGGTTCCTGTAGGTCTCATTGTATAGATTTAATTAGTCCGATGGGGATGAATTTTTGTATTGAACCGATGTATCTCCGTAAGCAGCCAAACACTCTAAGAAATTCCTAGACGATTTTTCTACTGTCAGGACATGGGGAAGTGATTTGCTATGCGAAATTTGGGTACGAAGGCAGATATAACGATGACATGTCACGTATGTGATTGACGAGAATTTATTATTGCTTTCGTCTGAATTCGACAGGCCGATGCGGTTGGATATTTAAATTTTCAGTTGGGTCACGCGAATTTGGTGGAATATTCTCGAACAGCATGGCCGTGAAATTGACGAAAATTTTTGCGTGCGGTCGGGCATTGAAAAGTCATTTGTTAAACGAGAGTAGGCCGGTGATGTGTTATGCGTCGTTTGACAGGTCGATGGGGTAAGTAGTTTGGAATAGGCTACTTTTTGTCATAATTTTCCCCTTTAAGAAAGACGCAGATTAATTCATTTTAAAAAAATGAGGTCTTAACGAAAGTTCTTTGTTGGCGAATTTCAATATTAGAAACATGAAAGACCGGATCAATCATGTACCCATAGTGAGAGACGGTAAATTTGGCAACAACCGAACCATATATATGACGAAAAGCCAGCCCACTTTACGCATGAAAGAGGCTTTGAGGGGTAGGACCGCTGTTATCCAGTTATACCTTTTTCTAGACCTCGGCTTTGTCGCTCCTTGCTGTCGTTTCTAATTTTGGAATTTTTGGCTCCAGTTTGATAAAATGATGCTGATGTGCTTGTGCATGCCTTCGTCGACAATGAACTCTGCTCTCCTTTAAACTTGTTTAATGTGTATATCTTCTGAGTGAGTTAGTCGAATAAAAACTAGATAATATGTCGCTTCATTCTGTTCTTTGTTACATCTGCCAGAATTATATTGATAGGGTGAGGGAGACGGAGATATTAAATATTTGTGTGCTGTTTCTCTCAGCTACTCCCTGCTATATATTTTCAATTAGCCATTGGCTAGTGGGACATTTATTTATGGCTCGAAATACTCGCTTATAACTCCAATTTATAAGAGCGGTAAGAAAGACAAAATTTGTCTATTATACCTAAAGTTTTGGACCGCCTAGTGAAAGATCGGTTAGTACTCATTTTAAGTAGCTTTATAAGTAGTTCTCAGCATGGATTTTCGTTTCGTCGTTTACTTACTTTTAGGCCCATGACTTGCATGGTTTAAGTCAGGTCTGTTTGGTAGAAAACAACTCGGTTCTATAGGACAATATAGTTTCTGTTGAAATTAACCTTGTGTCTGGTGTCCCGGAAGGAAGTCATCTTGGGCCAATTCTTTTTCTCATTTTTATTAATGATTTTCCAAGAATCCAAAACTTCTGCCATTGTCTTTTGTATGCTAATGAATAATGATATATTTTTTTGAGACTATTTCTAGTTTCAATGACTGTCTTCTGTTCTATAGAGATTTGGATCATTTTTTTTTTGATGGTTCAAACTGAATGATCTGCACCTTAATATGGACAAATTTGCCACCGCATGTCGTATAACGCACTGTTGATGTAGGTACCTACTTCTGTCGTAGATCTATATAAATACTAAATTCTAAAAGGCCAGTTAAAAGGAAAATAGTAATTTTCATATTTCATATTTCATATTTCATATGAAATTGGAAAAAAAATATATATCTACCGATGGCTGTCAATCGCAGTTCATGCGGCTAAAATTGTTGTTGAAATGTAACAAAATGGTTTTGCCGAGATAAAATTGAATAGAAAACTTGTTTCTAATCCCTCGGGCGGAGCAGTAGCATCTAGCATCATCTTGAGCTCATTTCTTCCGTGGGATTAATGACACGAAGAAGAGTCTAGTATTCGTGTCCGGTTCCCGGTGCGTCACAGTGGCAGTGATTTGTGCCTACGTGGAGAAACCATTACCAAAAATGATTTTTTTTTTCATAGGTTTTTTTTTTTTTACTTGAAACATCCAAGTGAAGTCGATGATCGATAAGAGAGTAGAGGAGGTGGGCAGCACCACCTCCATTTCCATTTCAATCTGATGTGATAAGAATTGCTCAATTTCATACTTCTGCGACTTTACAATTTGTTTACTGACACTCGGATTTCGTCGTATAAAATGGTTATTGGTTCATAATTAAGATATCTAGCTACAGACTCGGACTTGCCAGTGTCGCTCATAAATGCAAGGACACGCTGAACCAATAAAAACAGCCATTCAAACAACTCGCTGGTGATCCGTATCAGATAATTTGTGAATTTGAAAGATTCCAAATGATGTACCCACTCGTACATATACCAAGCAGTTGGCCTTTCTCACCCCTCAATAAATTGTTTGCTCCTCTCTTGGTGACCTTAACACCAAATGCCTTTCTGAATCAAATTTATAACCCGTCCAGCTCTTATCGAAAGACCGTATACATAGCTGAGTCCAACTTGAATCGGGAAGCCTATTCAAGCTTTTAATGGCCTTTTCTCAAGAAGCAGTAAACACCTCCATCGCCAACTGACCAGAAAATTTGAATGGCATCTTCGTTCTCGAAGGAAATCAATCAGAGATGCCAACATTTACATCGCCGCACAGCCGAAACCTTTTTGACCGCAAATTTAATTTGCCCACAACCGCAGCCATTCGACAGCCGAACATCAATCAAATCTGTCATTGTCCGAAAGATAATCGTCACATCAAGGTACAATGTTACACCATCATGACACACAGTAGCTAAAAAGTAACCAGCTTTATGGTTAACCATAAGCTGGAGGAGATATGCACCAAGTCGGCTTTGCTTTGAATGACGACGTGCATATACGAAACAAATACAAGTGGCGAATTGTTGCGGTCTCGCATCCCGAACTCTTTTTCGAATGCGGTTTGTTGTTGTTCTGCCACAAGGGAGAGGGCTGCATTAAATCAAATTAACGATCAAATAAAAATCTGCCATCTCCTCGAGTGAATGACTTCTTTTTTTTTCTATCTACAAGCGTTGTGTGCACTGCGGCATTCAGCTCCAGCACACATCAAAGGTGACGTGCCGCCAATTCCCATACCTATACTAGGTTCCTTACCGATTCTCCATGTATCTATGATGACTCGATGACAGGGAACGTCATCGCCGTGATTGGTGTCAACCGTAGGTGCTTGTTTCCATAAATCTGTGCCCCCATGAGATCGAGGAATTCTGAATAACTATACTCACGCTAGCGGTTGGGCTCATGCAGTCATCCGCACATCATCCGCTCGTGAATTATTGGAAAATTAATTCGCAGATATTCATAAATTGGCGGCACAATTAATGGCCGGCCAACACGATAAAATCGTGTAGCCATTCAATCTGTGGCCGCAAATTACCAAACGAACCGAATTCCAAGTGCCTTCGGCGAGGATTGCAGTTTTTGCACTACGTCCTCCGACTGCGGGTCAGCATCCGAGAGGGAGTCCTGGCACGCAATCACCTCGGCACATCACTTCGAGAACAACTGTAGCAGCGTCAGGTGAGAGATGCGCCGCCACGGCTTGTTACATCGCAGCATACCTACGGTGGATACACTAGCGAGCGCGTGCGCGTGCTTATACTCTCATGCGAGTATTTACTGTGTCGATGACAAAATATTGGAATTATTAAAAATTATAAATCTGGCAATAACACTAGTTGGGGAAATTAAATTAACATCAAGTGCACGCATGCGCCCATTCGATCGGAATGATGATTTATTTGGCGCTGTAGGGGGAGCAGAGGGGTAAACGGCGGACACGCAACGTTTGGATGAGTCAAGCATGATGTGCGATTTGCAAATCTTTCTAAAGGAATTCAGTCCGAATTCAATAAATTTGAAAGATCTGTCGGCGTATATACGTCTCATGCAAGACACAGGGAAGTTCTTTAATGGAATGTTGCTGCGGTATCACTGATTGGTCAGTATCGTAGATGGTTTCAGCTTTAAGTTACAGACTGATGCCATCCAATCCAAGGATATTGATTTGAACAATGTAAGCAGTACAATTTTGGTTCTCTTTTTTAATAAAATTTCAGCCAACAGTTGTCAAAGGGTTTTGGCAGCTTCAAAAATATTTAAAACCGACTCACTAAGGAATGAAAGGTAAAACAAAGGCACCAAAGATTATAGATCTATAGCTCTTGTTTTACATACGTATGTATATAGTGAAATTGTAAGTCGTTTTAATGTCTGTTACCAATTGATTTCAATGAAACTTATTCTAAAAAAATTTCAAAGACTCCGAGGAGCCTATTCTTCTTATTCTTCATTTCCACTGATACTTTTTGGACGCGTTTTTTACCTAAGTGCATTTTCCTATTTTTGTTTTCCTTTTTCTGACTTCAAGGGCTTTAACTTGGAGTTACTTACATAATGTAGTCATATCTAACAGCCGTCTTACAAATACTATACAGAGTGTCTAAGATCACTAATGGCGCCGCAGTCACACTGAATTTTTGAATGAGTGTCTATTCAGAGTTCGAGAAGTTAAATCACTCTTCTGGCGAAATTTTCAACGAGAAACTGTTGGTGTCCCAACTTAATAATTTTTTTTTAAATATTCCTTAACGAGCGGTCTTTCGATGCAACACCGCCAACAGGGGAAACCGACTCGTTGCTTGAGAAATAAGATCTTTGATTCAGTGGATGGCGTTTTGCGGGTGAAAGTAACAGCTTGACATTTATTCACGTTAAGTTCTAAGCGATTCTGTTGACATCAGGTGTAGAAGTGGTTAAGGTCAGATTGTACTGAGAGAGAGTCAGCGGTGCAAGAAATTTGTTTTGAGAATCGTTTATAGTCAAGTTAAAAATCAAAGGTCCGAGATGACTTCCCTGTGGTACACCAGAGGACTCTATGACTGGCTAGGAGACAGAAAATCTAAAAAGGACACTATACTTGCGATCTTGTAAATAAGACTTAATCCATGAAGTAAACCGCGGTGGAAAACCAATCGCTTTTATTTTGAAGAGTATGACTTTGTGGGAGATCTTGTCTAATGCTTTTCTGAAATCGATCGCCATAACATCCACTTCCTTACCATTTTCTAATAAGGCACATATACTGTTTTAGAGACAAAATTCGTAAGGTTATGAAGTTTGACATCAAGCTCTTTTCTCAAAAGAGGCGTGCTGAGGGTATGGAGGGACGAAAGATGAACTGTGTGGACTGTAACTAAATCTTAGTTCCGGTTGTATTTTTTCGGGCTTAATTGTATTTTTTACCTTCTCGTATACGAGTACGAAAAAGATATCGTTTTGGTACAAAATTTGGAGATGTTTTTCAATTCTATAACGCAATTCCGTCCCTCTGTCTGTCTGGTCCATCGGCTTCTAACACCTACAGCTGGATGGATTAGTTTTTAACTTCGGTTTTCGAGTTTGTAGGCTGAGTTCAGAGCCATTTCTTATGACATATATCATTTTAACAAAAATGTGTGTTTGAAGGTTAATATGCATGGACATTTCGAACTTGATAGAAAACACCGTTTTTTTTTCTAACCTAAATTATTTTTTCTACATTCGTGTGCTAAACGGGCACAAGAATTTTATCCAAAATGTACATGTAAAATTTATGTTTTTAAAATTATTATCTACGTCTTTCGTTTTCCGCATGAATTTAACAATAACGATACTTAAAGCAACGGCTTGTATCTCGAAAACCATATTTTCGATTTTGAAAAAAAAAAAAAATATTAGGAAGGTGATGATTGGTTACATTTAGAACAAAACATTGTACTTACTAAGGTTTTAGCTTAACAGTTGAAGAACAATACTTTTTGGAACAAAAATCACGTAATTTATGAGATGATTTTGCTAAATCAAGCGGATTAAGCTAAATCACGTTGGTGGGAACATGGTATAAGTGTAAAAGACATTACGACCTCAACCGATTTTTTTTCCACTTTCTTGTACTTTTTTTAACTTTTGATTCGATGTTACATAGTTCAGGGCTTCAATCTTTATTCTTACAGTGATGACAACAAATCAATGTAGTTTTTGATTGAACGCTCTCATTGCCAGAGCACTTTTTTTTTGCTCTCAGAGCTCATTTTATGTTCGTTTGGATTTTTTCTCAGATCTACCAGTGCGTTTGAATTTTACAACTGGTTTAGTTTGTAAAGCTTTTCGTAAATTTTTCTCTACATCGAGTGAATCTATTTTTGTAAATTAAATTTAATTAGAATTGGAAGAATGTTTTAATATAAAATGTAACCAGTGAATGTAAAACGCTCTGAAAATGAAAAGTGTCGAAGGCTACACATATTCGATTCACACGAATACCAACACAATAAAAGAGCAAGTGACTTTTTTATGTTCGATTAGACATACGAAATCTGAAATCTGAGAGCAAATCTGAAGTAGGCCAATCGAATACCGCACATAAGGCACTAACTGTTCCATATCTTTTGTATGATTTGTAAAATACCCACTGCAAAGCACTTCAATAGTTTTTAAGGGGAAGCTTACATTTTGTACGTTGTACACTGTACTACAGTGAAAACATTTTTAACATGTTATTGTATTAAGTATGCATTGAGCGTAATTACGTATTTTTTAAAAATAAAAAAATACTCTTTCGTTGCGATTGTATTTTGTATTTTTTCAAAGTCCATTGTTACTTAAAAGTTACGACTTTAACACGTTTTTTGACCTTGGTGTGAAAACAACGATCGATCAGGTGGGGTCATTAAAACAAAATTATTAGAGGTTGCATGAATTTTTGGCCAATGGGTCCTGAATGGACAGTCTTCAAATTTGATTGAAACTAGTTTTCCAAAATAAAATTCTCTAAAAATTATGGAAACACAACAGACAGCATCAGTCATCCGCCATCATAATAATCGTAATCACGACGATCGACATCACCAATCTGAACTTGCCGCATAATTTCGAGTTATTAGATACATTCGCACTTATTCCGCGTGCCTGTTCATCTTGCTCATCGCTTGCACAGCGAGATGTATCTCTGGGCCATAAAGTTGTTATGTTTCTTGTTGCTCTCTTCCTTTTGTTATATAATTTCGGTTACATACATATTTTTAGATTGTGTATAACAGCACGATGATCCGGCAACCCATCACAACTCACAAGTCCCAACTGCTTTTGCTGACCGCAGTTAGTGCTGCTCTGGCTGCGTGTAGTAGGTGCAGTCAACTTGTATTCATCATCTCTCTCGGTGTTGTTTGTCGTTATAATTTCTGCTGCGCTTTACTCTTTGGCCAAACTCTGAATCAATAAATTACGTGACAGGAATACAAAAACCGCCACTAAGAGATTGATTTCTGTATTCTCCCAATCAATCTGAATGGATATAGGTGGGGAGATGGAATTACCTGCTGCACCAACACAAAACAGCTCTCCTGCGTCTTGAAGGCGACCAATAGTAACATGGGTCTTGCAGCACCAAAGATGGAGGTACCACTGTAATAGTTCTGGATTTTAATTAAATTCCATTTTCCTGTTCCACTGCAATTGGGCGTGTTGCACTTCGAAAATGCGTATTTACTTTGACAGTGGAGGCAAATTTAGTACTTAATTCAAATTAAATAAAAAAGAAAAATACAATTTTTCTCTTAACTCACCCCAACAAATGGTACTTCGCCTGTCACCACAATGATTAATGATTTTCAATTGAATTTCGTTTTCTTTTTTGTCTCTTATTATGATTAACTTCTTCAATTTCTTTGTACCTCCAGTGCGAAGAAAAAATCACATTCAACGAACAGGGGTACGATAAACCACACCAGTTCTTATCTCCGTAAAAGGACACCTTTCCGAGCCGCCTGTCTTCCTCGTAAAATTATCCAAATTCAGTTCGCTAGTGGTCGTGGATTTTGTTTCTCCTCTACTGCTACAAAACAAAAATTGGACAAACAAAAAAATGTAAATTAAAAAAAAAGTCTAAAGAAGAACAGAACAGGACGAAATGAGAAAGAAAAAACGCGGCGTAATGAAAATTAAAAAGTAAATATAGGTAGGATATATATTAGCAGGATATTCATTAATTTTGCATGTTGTCCTTGCGAGAAGGACTTTTGTGTTGGTTTCATCATTCAATTAGATTTTTTTCCTTTCCTGTTTTTTTCCACTCTGCATTAGTTGGTCATGAAGTGATAAGGGTGATGGAGAGAATATCATTTGAGACTGTGAATTCAAATGATGGACTATTGGGAAGGCACACATAGAGAAAAGTAAGCTTTCTCGTCATGAAATTTAATGAGAATCCCCAGGAGATTGCAGTGTGGTTGGGGATTCTTAATTCGGTTACTTGCGATATTTTCTTTTGTTTTATATTTTTGAGGATGAATTTTCTTCACAAAAGAAAATATTTTTCGACTTAAAAGACATTTACGCACAATTTGAAGCGGTTTTTCTCTTCAATGATAATTATTTGGTTTGCTTTTGATGGAATGAAGCCAAAGTGCACAGACTTGCCGATATTGTCATAGTGTTTCGAAAAATTAATTAATTCATTTTCATTTTAATATTTTCATACTGTTTTTTTTTTTACAAAAAAAGTCTTAGAGGCCTTTGTAAATAATTTCACATAAGAAATCCAGGATTTAGTTTTATGAATTTCTTTTTAAATAATTAAGTCTAGTATCCTGCTCGCGCAAAATTTTATCTCCCCTACAAAAATGTCTACAAAGATAACATTTAACGAGGCAGTCCTGTTCGCACGCTAAAATAGCGAATTTTTCAGGAGGACTTTTGCTTTCACTTGGCCTCGAATGTCTTTCGGGTAATAATAGTTGTTCCACGACGGTAAAGCTATTTTGGAAAGTTTCAGGACACATATGAAAGCTCTGCATATAATTTCTAGGGTTGGGTACCAAATCCAAGAATTATAAGTACATTAATGTTAATAGAAAATTTTTTTTTTAGCTTCAAATAATCTTAAATGGTGTATGATAATAATACCATAATATATGGTGTTTTGCAAATCGGCCTTTTGTTTTTCTTCTTTGCAAATATGGACTCACGCGACACGAAGGAAAGTTTTGTCTTCTACTTGCTACTATAGAAATTGTTTCAGCTGATGCGGCAATGATAACATCTTCTTCAAATTTTCTTGTATGCATTCTTTTTCAGATATTTAAATGTTTTGCGATGCTTTTTAAGTTTGAATATTAAATTACGTGTATAATTAAAATCACGTTTACCGACATTCTGTCATCAACTTATGACTTTTGTCGCAACTACATCATAATTAAAAATTTTACTACCATTTATCTTTGCTGTGGAGAAATGGAGTGGAGACTAGGACGCTAAAATTTGGCTCGAGCAGGATACTAAGCTTTAGTCAATTTTTCATTTCCCACTTAATGCTAGTAACGCATTCAAACTCGTTACTAGCATAACTAGGGGAAAAGTGTTTGTGTTCATTCAAATGTAGGAAACCAAATACAAATATGATCAGGCGACATATAAAGGATCAATGTGATCCATTATTCTGGAAGCAATTTAATTGCTTAACATGATTACATCGATCGCTACATTCGCTACTTTTGTAGTAGGTAACAAGCAAGGTGGAAGGACTGAGGGCCAACTCTTAAAATTGATTCCTTAGTGTCAAATTGACAGGCTTGTATGACGGACGGCTAGAACGCAGATTCGATAGTGTATTTTGCTGTATGTAATGCACTCTCCGTAAACGTATGATCAGAGAATATTTTTTGTGTACAAAACGTTGCAATAAAAACTTTTGGTCGAATCACTTTCCTCAACCGTCATATCCCATACCTATAATGGCTCGTATGAATACAAACTAGCATTTTCTTTAAGCGAAAGGTTATAGCAAAGTTAAAGCCCTTAGCAATTGAATCGGTATGAATAAAAATCTACTTTGCTAAAGTAATACATAGCATTTACTTCGCTGTGCGTGCACTTGCCTTGCAGTTCCTGTCAAACCTGACAAGTAGCAACTTTTGAGGAAATTGAAATTCAAAAAATTAAATTCTGCAATATAAATGCAATCCAAAGCTTCAATTGCAGCTGGAAATATGATTTTTGTTTGCCAAATAACTAGTTGCTTATTTCAGCTTCAGGTACAGGGAATTGTATCCGATATTTTTATTAGACAATTAGTTAAAGAAGAACTATGAATTACCGAGAGGTTTCTGAAATTCTGTCTAAAAACTTCCAGCTGAAAGAAATATTAGCCAAATAGTCCCCAGTCGATACTTAGCTTGAGGCGAAACAATTGCTGCTTTTTCGTAGGTATATTTTGTTGGTTTTCCTCTACAAACATAAAAAAAACGAAATTATTCACAATTCTTAGATTGTTTTGTGTTTAAAATGTGCGTACAACACTTTTAGCAAAAGGTCTGAATCAAATAGCAGACTCAGAATTTGCATAGCATTTGCTTTCTATGCTAAGTTTTATTCATCAAAAATTGGAACTAACTCAAATTGGTTTTCATTCATACGAAACGTAGCAAATGCTTCGAATTTAAAATTTCTCTTGAGTAAAAGCAATTGCTACGTTTTATTCATACGACCCAATTGCCGTGTTTTTTTGAACTTCGATTTCAGCAAAGCAAAGATCGAAGCTCAAAAAAACACGCCTAATGATTGATATTCATGTCTGCAAATAGATAAAATAGATATAGCTAACTAGATTGACAGATCGGCATGCACTCACCATCAAATCGGCGGCGTGAAAAAATATCAGAAGTTGGGGCAATACACTTTTTCCTTGCAATTACCATTATTTGCATAACAGTTCGTAGTCGTAATCGGTTTCCATATGACTGATTGGATTGACTGAAAACACCAGCGATTATCTCAACTTCCAGGGAACTCCTCCCAAGAGAAGCCAACAAAATAAATCCCCAAAAATTGCCACTTAAAAACGACTAATCCGCAAAAATTCACCACGCGTCACGTCACTTAAGAATATGGGTACCTAGTACATAAAAAAAGGACCCCTCATTCTGTAACCACAACGGGAACATAAAGAAACGTCTCAAATCACACAAACACTTTGTCATTTTATTAACTGAAAATCTTATTTGCTTTTGTTCATCTGTAAAATTCGATTACCTCCGCTATTTCCAAATGGCATGGCGGCGGCGGCGTCAAGGCAACACACGCACCCCAGCCTAGTCCTTCACGCTCGTTTTTGTGTGACGACTCGAAATCGACATAACGACGACGTCGCCAATTTGCATACAAAATCATAATATAAGTATTTTTTTTTTTTTTTTTTTTTTTTGAATGAACACAACGAAGGACTTTGAGAAGAAAGTTCTTTGGCCTTACCTACCTACTAAACAGCTCATCCCACCGCGGTGGCTGTGCCCAAGGATAACGTGACAAGCCATCAGTAACAGTAGAGCAACCACCGATAGAAACAAAATGCATTTAAAAATCGAATATCGTCCTCCACCTTGTGTTATATTTTTTTATAATTTTTGTATTTCCACTTCTCCGTGCCGCACTGGAAGTTATACACAATTATTTTGATTGTGTGTGTCCTGACGCATAATCAATATGAAATTTTTGCGCCAAGTGTTTGGTCCCATTTCAAGGGGTGCCCGCCGTATTTACATACTGGCTGGTTTAATTTTACGCCTATTGGTTTCGGCAATCGCCTGAGCAAATACTAGCGAACCCGATAAGGAAATCGGCGATGGGTTGACAAGACACAATGCTCCCTTATACGGAAGGATATGTATTTCGCAAGTGAGTGAATCGAAAATGATATAAAGACCGGGAACGGGGAGGTTGGTCTTATTTGCATTGCTGACGATTTCTTTTGACGCAAATTGACAAAGTTCAATTGGAAATAACAGATGGAACAATAACGTGGATATGGATGTCTTTTTGTGAGCGGTTAGGTGTTTTTTTGGGGGCGTAGAGGAGTTTTTATTTTTTTTTGCATATGGAAATTGGATTTTAAGATAAGAGGCAAGGATTTGGTAAAGAAAAAATTTGTCAAGTGAAGAGGATGATCCGATTCTCTGCAGGATACTATTTTTGGTCGCCGTACCGAGAGTGTCCATTGAGAAAAACCAAGAAGCCGTTTTTCGAAACCTCCATCATCTCTATTATGTTCAAAAATCATGATTTTTGATTTTTGTCAAAGTCACTTCAACAAGTTCTCTTGGAATTCTCGAGTGACAAATCCTTATATACAATTTTATGGTTCATGGAAGAAAATATTTGACCAAACTCTTTATACGCCTTCGGAGGGAAATGCTTCAAGTCAAATGTTTGTCCGGACCTGAGATTAAAGGAACTGCCAGTTTTTCTTGACATTTTTGTTGCTCGGTGCACGCGTTATGTAAGGCATAGGAATGAATGCAAAACTCACTTAGCCCTGCACCTATATACCTACGTGATGTCCCTTGGTACGTAACAAGCATCGCAAGTCAACCCCAACCAGAAATCGCTCTAAAAACATCTCCCGCTCTACAACAACTAACTATACAACACGAACGTAATCAAATGATTTTCAGTCTGCCGCATGTCCCTCAAATCAAAACCAACAAGGTCCATCGCCAAATCCCACAATTTGATTCATTTCAATTGAGTTGGCACGATTAAATCGCAATCGCTCTGCCCAGGCTAACATTGACAGTCAAGCTGCCAAAACAACACATCCGCACAGCGCACTCCAAGTCGAATATATTTCAATTTTCCTACACCAAACTCTGGCCAATTCCCATCGTAAATTACACATCCTGCTACAAGCGCATATCGTCTCTGGCAGTAAAATTGAAATCCTCACTCATTTAGCAATGCCATTTGGAATCCATTTGGCAGATCATTTAGTCAGGCTGACTCACTAAATGCCTACCAAAACACCACCGAATCCCCACACCCCCACCCCCGGTGCCACAGTCATCCTTCTACATCCCGGCTTCATATGCATTTACGCCTGGCCTGGGCGACAAAATTAATTTGCGCCCTAATTGACTTCGCACATCTCTCTCGTAGAATGTGTTCGTCTGCTTCTGCTGTTTCCTGTGTGACTGTGCGCCTGTGGGATACCAATGATTGAGAGATTTATGTGACTCCCAATCGGAATGGAAACTGGGACTCGACGCTGGAAGAAATTGATGATTGCAATTTAATTGCACAGGATATTGTCGGGTGGGCTGGGCATGGGCATGGGCATGGGCATACCCCCCACCTCTTGTGTGTGTACGAAATTAATTTCGGAAGCAGCGAATTAATTAAAGAGCGAGAGTCCTTGAGTTGGTGTCTGATTAATAGCGATGAAGGCGAACGAATTTTATTTCAAAGGAGTTAAGTTCTGCTCACATTTTTCTCAGCTATTCCCAGAATGCATAGGAGTGGACATCGTCCGGTAGTGATATTTCGTAACAAAGGGACACAAGCACACAAAAATATCCGTAACGCAATACTCCTGGCAAATCCCTGCGAATATACCGCCAGTTGAGTTTAAAACAAACATGTAACACAATACGCTGCAGCGTAAAAATAGTTTTAGGTTGGTCGGGTGTTATGTGTGTAATTATTTTCAGCACGACCTAACCCCCTCCGACTGGCGATATCCTTGAAAAACAACACAGAAAGCGCAACCCTTTTGCTGGGGCCGAAAAATGTAATTATTGAAAAATGTTTAATGGGAAATTTATCGTGGAAGAAAATATTGACAGAGACAAATTCGTCGCATCTGGGGACGGTGGTGTGGTGTGACTCCCCTTGGCTGGGACCAAGTCCCATAAACAGAGAAGGGCAGTGGAGAGAACGAGAAAAACCTTATTAAAAGAAGATTAGTTTATCATTTAATTATGAACGAACGAAAATTCGAAAATTCATTTGGGCATATATAACGTGATAGTGTTAAACTAATCAAGTTTTCATTTAGAGCGGGTGGGGGTGGGTCTCAGATTTGCATAGTGACACTTTCTGATGATGATGGGGGTGGTGCTGTTGTTGACGATGTGTGGAAGTTATTCTATTTGTTGTTAGGTGTTTATTTTGTTTTAGATTCGGTTTAAGGATAGCGTTGGAACAGTTTATTACTTCAGGCGGGCTTTGAGTAGAGGGCATAGGTATATCTATGGGAAGGGAGTAATTTCGTTGAAGTGATGATATTTCCCCGGGGAGACAGTCACTGGGGACAGATGATACATGCATGGGGTATTGCAGTAGAGCTGTTTAGAAGATCTATAAATGACATCGAAGGGAATATGTTATGGGGAGTTTTTAGGTTGGATTCAAATGGTCGCATATCTTCGATCTACTTGTCGTATTTTTATCGGACACCGGTTTCATAGAAATTTTCGATTCTTACAGATCCAGCTTTCAGCCTTTAGGGGCTGACAAAAATTGTTTGAGCCCCAGATGGACGGTAGTAGTTCTACTTACTGAGATTCAATTTGATATAATTGGCTTTACATATAATTAAACGTGTCCCTACGATTTGTTCGTTTTACCAACCGTCAAATATATAACAATTTTTATTCGGAAACAATGTTTAACAAACTTCATGCAGCTATAGTTATATTTTTGTCAAGGATATGACAACAGGTTGTTAAACGTCGCAAAACAGCATCCATAGCAGATCTCTTTCCGTATTCGATAAGGGTTACAAACCTCTACCAAATTGTGTTCCCATACCCTTAATCT